>CM053501.1:74262597-74418221 GCA_028627145.1 Eidolon dupreanum
TTCCTTCTTTCCTTCTTTCCTTCTTTCCTTTCTTCATTTTAAATTAATAAAGTGTGGAGTATTTTTTCTTAGCAACAATTAAAAATTCTTTTCATTTATTTAAAATAAGCTTGTTTTTAACCATTTTTATATTCAAACTTGCAATATATTCTGTTTCACATTTCTTTTGAAATGAATGTATATCTTGCTTTCATGACTCTCTATAGCATTGCATATTTCTGATAGAATGTCAGTTACATAAAAATGTTATAGATTCATGGATGTACAAAAAGTTATAGTACAAAAGCTTTGTAAGATCCTAGAAAGTGTAAAATGACCTATTTGTGTGGATATTCATGTGCTCCCATATTTCAAGAATGCCTTCCATATTTAAAGACTATTTAAAACATGTTATTTAAAATTGCAATAGTAATACTTTCCTATTGTACCTGTCAAATAATATAGAAATTAAAGAAAAAACTTACATACTTCACCTACAACCCCTGATTATCCATGCCCCAGAGTAATCAATATAAAAGGTTTGTGTTTATTTTTCCATAACTTTCTTTATATAAACTAATATTAAAATGCATATTCACAAGTATAGGGAGTTTGCCTTGTTGGGCAAACAAGGGATTGTTTTTTTTTTTTTTTTTTTTTTTTTTTTACAAATATAGAATTATACTATACATGTGTGTAATTTATCCAACCATTTCCATACTCATGGACATTAAGTGTGCTTTTTCATTGTTTGTATTTTTTGGGGAGGGGGTGGTTGGGTATTTGCTTTTGTATCTATAAGCTATGCTGCAATAAACATCCATCTTTATTTGGTCAGTTTAAAAAATTTATTTTATTTATTTATCCAGCCTACAAATGTATGCTTAATTAAGTTTTGCTTTATGCCGTCTTGCATATCGCATACTGCATGAGAACCTGCTGTGCGTTGAGAACTCTTAGGAGTGCACAGTAGAAATAATGACTACTTTCTTCCATCTAAACTTAACTTGACTAATTCAAGCAAATATCAACTTCATCTGGTCTTGCTCTATTTGCAACCAATGATTAGGTCAAACACTTGTCATTTAATCGTCAATATCCAAAAAAAAGATCAAGCTAACTCCTCAGATACAGAATAGCTCAGCTTAGAGAGTACCTTTGACCTAAATAGCAGCATAATCATCTGTCTCTAATTATCTGTTTAGCTATAGCCTCACCTATGTAAGATTTCAAAAAATATTATAGATTATTATTTTTCAGTCTTGTTTAGCTTGTCTCACCCCTCTCAACAATCTCCTGTTGGCTGCTCCCCCCACCCACATAAGCATATTTCTCATCTGCAAGGAATTTCTACTACAATTGTAGCTAGAACAAAAAAATAAACTACTTTGATGCCATTTTTCTGGACTCTCTTGAAATACAGCTTTTGCTTTTTAAGAGCTAGTTCTAAGCACACACCTGAGTGATACTGAACTGATATTCACCGAATGCCTATTAGATACCAGGCACTATCTTAAGCGATTGCATGTACTTATTTAATTCTCACAACAAACTGAGGTAGTTGCTATATTACCTACAAATTATAGATAAAGAAATCAAGGTACAGAAAAATTAAGTAACTTGCTTTATATCACATAATTTAGTCATTGTGGTAGAGCTAAATATTAAACCCAGCTCATGCTCTTTCTACTAGAATCATTAGATGCAACATAATGACTACTAGCAACTGTAAGGAGTAGCCCTACAAATATGTGACAACTCAAACACAATGTTTATTTCATGCTTACATAATAGGCTAAGGCAGATGTTCTTAGTCTCTGGTCAACTTCCTCAACAAGACTATTTTGAGACCTGAGCTCCTTCCATATTTTATTTTTTCCCAGTCCCTAAGAACTTATTCTTACTGGAAGAAGAAGAAAGAAGCATGGGAAGGGAAACATAGGAAGCTTAAGTGGAACAAGTCTGGAAGTTGCATAGTCTATCACAGCAGAACTTTATTTATTTATTTATTTTACACAGGAGACCAGGGAATGCTGGCTAGTTGTATTTCTAGGAAAAAAGAGAGAACAAATTTCTATAAAAAGCCAAGTAATCTCTGCCACAATCTCACTGTTAGGTCACTAGATTTCGCAAAACAGCTATGTGATTGGGGGGAAAAGGCGTGGGATAAGGAAACAAAGACATAGAAAATATTGCCATGCCCTCCAGGAATTCATAATTTAATTTGGGAATAGGGAAATTAATCTATAATTAAAAATAACAGGACAAGTTGGCATAATAGGAGTTATAGGAGTTCAGGGCAGGATTATACAGGATGTGAGTTATATCTTGAAGGGAAAGAGCAAGGACTCATTGGTTCCCAAGGGGAAGAAAAAAAAATCTTAAAGTGAAGAAACAATCCATATTTGGAATGGAGACCTCTGATTTAAACTTTACCTACTTCACAATTTTGTCTTGGGCAGGTAACAATGTCTCATGGTAGATGCAATATTCTTCTAATTGAACTTGTTCATTTTGTATTGTAATAGTTCCTATTCTCATAGCAGAGTAAACAGATCAAGAAAGGTGACTGACCAAAATTAGTAATATGGAGGAAATTTTATATGGACCACATTACTCTCCTTGATCTAGAGTCATCATAATATCTTACATAGAACCATGCAACTCTGCTGTTAACAGAAAAAGTTTTATCATTTTCTAAAATGGTCTGTTTGTGTTCCAGTGTATAAAGCTCTTCTAAGACACATCTAATTACTTTCTTATTTTATCCTAGGAAGTTATCTGTGGTGCAAAGACCACCAAATGCACAAATTTCCTAAAGTCTTTTCTACCAGTGACTCAGAACGCCTGTATAGCAAGTAAGTGTGTGTGTGTGCATGTGTGTGTAGGGAATCCACTTCATCAACAAATGCCATAAAATATTCAATCTATGAGGAAGTCCACTGATGCAGCAGGCATCACTGCCCAATATTCCAGGCATAGAAGAAGAAAGATAAGGGCAGACATCTCTTAAATATGCTATTGGATTAAAAAAGAGGAAAAATATAGAAATGATAGGCAGTGAGGGAATTAATGACATTCTGAGCAATTTGGAGTAACCCTTTATGTTTTCTGATTAGATGTAATGGTGAGGGGTGAACTTAAAGAATGCATATCAATAGCGAAGATCTGATTTGAGGGTGGAAAAAAACCCACATTGTGAATCTTAAGTAAACTCAGCCATTTTTAAATGGTTTTCTCTAAATACAATAATCCACCAATTTGTTTGCATTGAACTTCTGCTTGTGTCAAGACTTCTGATTAACTAGAATTCTGAACATGAAATTGGCTTTAGGGCAAGACAAATTTGCTATGTATAAGTATATAGCAAGTTTGGTCTTTATATCTCAGCAAATGACAATAACCTCTGATGACAGTCACTCATTTGACAAATATTAATTGAGCTCCTGTTATGTGTTAGTCATGGTAATTAACTTTCAGTATATAGTGTTTTGTGAATAAAATCCTCAGCACTCATGGGACACACAGTTTTATGAGAATGACAGACAAAATCAGTAAACAAATAAAACACACAGCAAATTGTGGTTAATACAATAAAGAGAAAGAATAGGGGGCAGAGGAAGAATAGAAGGCAGGTTCTTTTGAGGAGGGACCTACTCAGAGACGATGATGAAGGAAATTCTCTGTGAGGAAGTGACTTTTAAGTTGGGTCCTGAAGGATGGAAAATAGAAAAGGAGCCTACCATCTAAAGACAAGTAAGAAGAGAAAGGAATAGTTTAATAAGGGACGGTATTAAAAATATTGAACTGCTAGTAAGGTAGACAATCGACACCACAGTGCTGAAACAAGGTCTATGTGTCAGTTTAGCTAGGCTACAGTCACCAATCATCCAAACACTAGCCTAAGTATTGCTATAAAGGTATTTTGTAGATGCAATTCATGTTCATAATCAGTTGACTGTAAGTAAAGGACAATCTCTTACATAATCTCGGTAGGCCTGATACAATCAGTTGAAAGACCTTAAGAACAGAACTGAGGCTTCTTAGAAGAAGACAATTTTTTCTATGGATGCAGCTTCATCTTCCAGTTTGCATCTTCCAGTTTGCCCTTCTTACTCTACAGATTTTTGACTTGCCTTGCTAGATCCCACAATTGCCAATTCCTTGAAACAAATTCCTTAGTGTATATCTCCTAATGGCTTTGTTTTTCAGATCAAACCTTGACCAACATGGGGTCTTACAGGCCTCACACAGAGCCAGGCATTATTCCTTTAGTTGATGGGTAGTATGGAGGTTCCAAGGGATTCTGGGAAAGAGGCAAAATGAATGCATATGAGGGTATGTAGAAACATGCGGTAGCACTACTTATCAGTGGGATGTAGAGATATTTCACTGTTTTCACAACCACTACAATTCTATGGGAGCGTGCTGGCTGAATATTAGCTAAATTTCCAGAAAGAGGAAAGAGAATGTGCGAAGAGCCTGAGGCCAGAAAGTGTTTGGAATATTTAAGGAACTAAAAGGAGACCAGAGAGGCTGGATATAGTTGGAAAGAGGGAAAGCGAATGAAATGAAGGAAAATGGTTAGGTGGTACAAGTCTGGTAAGTACAGTGGGTTTTGTTTAGAACAAGACATTTCAAATAGGTGAGAGGCTGCCCTGTGGAGAAGAGATTAGCCCAGTATTACAGTGAAGCCAACACGAGAGTATATGTAGTGGCCTAGGGAAGAGAAAATGGCAACTTGATAAACATGACAACAGTGGAGGTGCAGTAAAATGGATAGTTTCAAGATATATTTTGGAGATAATGTGAATGCTTGTGGATAAAATGAAAAGATAGAGGCTGAGTGATGAAGGTAAAACCTCCCATTTCTACAGTGGTTGATAAAGAGATTAGTATCTGTGCGCACCTCAGGGAAGCTTTTAAAATCACAGTTGATACATACCAAGTAGTATGAGAAGTTGTGTTGTTGTGGTTTGGAGGTGGTGGCGAAGTTGGCTCTTGGACTGTGAGACTAGACATCTTGGGATCATGGGATGGAGATTTTACCTCCCCTTCATAATTCCACTAATTCTTGCTCACACCCAATCTTTGTTTTCTTAACCCATTTCCTTTCGCGTTGCATGCAGAGTACTTGTTTCCCCATTGTGATTTCCATGTTGTTGTGAAGGAGTGTGTTGTATATTTGATTGTTTTGCTTGTTTCATGATACAGAGTTTTTGAAACACTAAGGTTGTTCTCATACAACTGCAGAAATATTGGACAAGGCCCAAGAAATGTGTTTTGTTCATCTTGATAGGATTTGTCTTCATGCAAAATGAGTGAGGAACTCTTTTATATCATCCAGAAGAATGTTGTGCTGGGGTTTTAAATAGACCTTGACTAATTCTCAAAAAAGATTAGACACACATAGAAGGAAGATGATGTGAAGAGACATAGAAGATGGTTGTCTACAAGCCAAAGAGGGAGACCTGGAACAGATCATTCCCTCATAGCTCTCAGAGGAAACAACACTGGTGACACCTTGATTTTGGACTTCTGGCCTCTAGAACTGTGAGACAATAAATTTCTGATGTTCAAGCCACCCAGTTTGTGGAACTTTATTAAGGCAGCCCTCACGGACTGATATATTATATACTGAACATTCTAAAACATAGGCCAATACTTAGGTAAATCAAATTCAGCCTCTTTAACCTAGGATATCTAGATCACTGCTAATTTAGAAAATAAATGAATTCACATAATGTCATTTTGCTAAATGAAACTAATTTATATAAATAACTCATGATTCTTTAAAGACATTTAAGTGTTTATGGCTCTTTGCCTTTATCCCTGAACTGTGTTTAGATAGATGATTTATAGATAGATAGATAGATAGATAGATAGATAGATAGATAGATAGATAGATATCAATAGGTCATGTCTATCAATTAGATTAGTATAAGACTTTCCTCTTGTTTCAAGGAACTTGCTTTATCTAATGTGAAATTATTATATAATCATTATTTTTGACTAAGCATATTTCTGGATTTTCTATATTGTTATCAGATCATTTTTAGTAGTAATGTTATCTTGTTTTGATGTTTGTTACCTTGCAATATATTTTATTTGGTAAGATGACTTTCTTTTTGTTTTCTCTCATATTATTTGGTCATACACAGTATAGTATACATGGTGTAATATACTTGATAAGTGTAATGGCTAAGAGCTCAATCTGTATATTCTGATTCCTTCACTGATTATTCATGTGATCTTAGACAAATTCCTTAACTTCTTGGTGCCTTGGCTTCCTTGTAGGTTTGCTATGAAGAAAAATAAATGTTAAGTGATTAGAACAAAGCCTAATGCATAACAAGCACCAGTAAATGTTACTTATCATTGTGGCTATGAAACAAGCATTATTCTATAGTCTTTCCATTTACATATGAAGCATCTTAAGCCACAGAGAGGCTCAGTAACCAGTGGGTAGGGCATCTAGGATTCACCTGGGCAGTTTTAAAGGCCATTATTTTCACTAAAACATAGTAAGTCCTCCCCGTGTGGAGTCTCAAAAAAAGTTAGCTATTTTTTTTTTATCTTATCCATGCATATTACCTTTCTAAAATAATTATTTTCTAGAGTTCCAAAATAATTTTCTGCTTTTTTTTTTTTTAAAGAAATCATGAACATTTCTTTCTAAGTGTATTCCTAAATGTGAACTCTATCCTCAACTCCACCTCCAGGTAACTGGTTGCTCACTCTCTCCACCTGGATGGACAATAGTCATCTCAAAAGCAACTTATCTAAAATCCATCTTTTCCCTACACCTGTGTCTCCCAAGTTCTTTCATATCCTTGTAGTAATGTGGACAAAGCATTTTGGATTCATGTTTGACTCCTCTCTTTTTCTTATAGTTTATATCTAATCTCTCATCAAAGCTCATTGAGTATTTCTTCAAATTATATCCAAAATCTTATCTCTTTTGATTATTCTCTCCCTCCTGGATTATTGCAAAATCATTATAAGTTGCCTTCTGGATTCCACCCTTGCTACCTTTACCATTTATTCCAGCACAGCAGTCAGTGATCCTTTTAAAATATGTTTAGTTTTGTCACTCCTCTGTAGCTTCTTGTTTTATTTAAAATAAAAACTAAAATGCTTACAGTGGCTACAGACCTTATTTATAGGATATCTGCCTGGGCCCCCATCTCACCCTATTTTTATTTTGGTTCATTTAACTCCAGTCACACAACCTTTGTGCTGTTATTGCAACAGACTATGTTTTCCCTCAAGGGGGTATGGCTTGCTACTTTTCTGGAGTTTTATTTCTAACCTTCTTCATATATCACCTCAACTATCCATTTATCAGTAACACCTTCCCAGACCACCTTATTTAAAATAGGACAAACCCATCTGTCCATACCTCCTCTAGCCTGGTAGTCTTTAGTCCCATTCTCATCTGTATTTTCCTCCATAGCACTTACAACTATCTTATGTGCTATATACTTTACCTGTTTATTCATTTATTATCCCTATGTGTCCACTAGAGTGCAAACTCCGGGGTGACAAAAGTTCTTATCTTGTTTACTGCTGCATTCCGAGTGCCTTAAAGCAGTGATTGGCTCCAAGTAGCTACTAAAATGTTTGTTGAATATACCACTCTGTGCAGTGTTAACTTTCTTATTTTCAGCTAAGGAGATTGGGACTCAGCTTAAATAACTTTCCCAAAGCCTTGTAGCTGGTAAATGAAGTCAGAGTTTGCACTCAGGTGCATTAGAAATGCCACGCCCCCCCTCTTGGTACTGTGCTTTCTCTCAGGAGGAGGTCTTCATATTTACATTTGAATTTTGAGGAAATCTTCAGAGAATCTGGCCTCTGGTGCTAGCTCAGCCACTAAATAATGGTGAGATTATGGGGAAGCAATTTAAGTTTTTTTTGGTTTTCTATGATCACTTTAGTAATCCAAAGATAAGAAAAATTTCTATAATCTCTAAAGTTTATTCCAGAGAGCACAATCTACAACCCATGAGATTTACACCATGCTTAAGTGGATGACATACAGTATACCCAATTCTGTTTTAATTCTTAAAATAAGGAATATAGAGAGGTTTTAAGTTAATTTTGTTTTCTTTTGGTTTAAGCCTTTTTGCTAAGTGAGATTAAGTTTCATTGAGTTGGAGGTGGTAGTAGAGAGACTCACTACAAACTAATCAAGAAGTCACTCTTTGGTCTTCCTGAAATTCAGTCCAAGGTCTCTCTCAAGAATGGTTCTCCCCTACCTTTTTCTCTTGTAGGTGCTTCTACCCTTTGGGTCGTTGGAGTTTTAATTTCTATCCCTTTCCTCATGCCTAGCACTCAGTGAATAATGGACAGTCTTCCCAGATCCACCTTCCTTGTACTGTCTAGGCAAGCAAACATATTCTTTCCATTATAAGAATTTTATTAAAAATCCTTATGAATAACAAACTGAACACAAATGTAGGGAAATTAAAAACATCCTGAATTTTCAACTTTATAGTTGTCATTCCAAGTCTGCTTCCCATCTGAAGGGATGGAAGAAGCTTCGGGCTTTAAATTTTAATTCTTCTTCCTGAAACTAAAATCCTGAAGACTTCTTTTTTTTTCCTGCCCCATTTCTTGCTCAAACTTTGGGAAAGTTCCCAAGATCTTCAATGTCTTAGAAATCCCTGTCAACTGAATCACTTCTTGTCTTTGTTTCAAATGTTTTAGTGGTAAAATGAATTCAAGGTAATTTTTATGTACTTATTTAGGAAACAAATTTCCTTAATCAGAGGAGACTTTAAATATTGAAAAAAAAAATGAGAACTAGAAAGAAGTAGCTTCTTTCAGGAATTGACAATCTCTAGTAGATGGCACATCTCTTTATGGTCTCAGTAAAAATGCCTATGGGGGAAGGTACTTATCTCTGTCACAAATTCTAATAGGCCCAATTTAAAAATAATAATTATAACTTATTACTTTAAAATTCATGCATACTCAGAGGGTTTAAATTGCAAATTACTTATCATGTTATATTATGAACTCTTTCCTGCCTTCCACCCACTATTTTCTCTCTCTCTCTCTCTCTCTCTCTCTCTCTTTTTCTCTCTCTCTCTCATATTCACATATTTTCAGTACCCAGAGAAAAAGAGTTGAACAAGACAGAAAGGGTCCTTATCTTAATGGACAATTTTTTTAAATAACATGATTAAATTAAAAATATTTTTGTATAATTTTATGTGCTTGAAAAAACAAAACAGAAAAATGAGATGAAGAGCGACTAATATAATAACACTTAACTAAGAAATGCAGAAAGCAGTGTTTTAATTAGAAGACACTTATTTCAGGGCAAGAGGCACTACTAGAGAAGAGAGACCTGGAAACAGTTATACAATACAGATCACCTATTTGTTAATGAACATGAAACACAAAATAGCTATTTGGTCTGGATTTCCCAGCTGCTGGCTGCGTGTCCCCAACTAAGGGAACCACATAGCTCCACCTGAGGTCTACCTCCTTCAGCTGTGGCCTAGTAACACTCTTCATGCAGTAAACTGGGTCGATTTTAAAGTTCACACTTTTTATTTCCCTTCCATCAGGAATCACTCTCCTGCACAAACAGACATTCAATGTTTGATATTATTATTTCATATGTTGTGTCTATATTTAAAAAAATTTATTTCAAGCAGGAGAATGATTCTGGTCCATCCTGACCACAAATCAAAATGAGTCCACATGTTTTGTATCAGGAGCCACAAACATGCTCTTCACTCTGGCCACACCCAACTGAGAGATTTGTTCCTAAGGTTAAGATAGCCACCTATGGGCTGTCCAGGGAACAATGACTAATATCTACAAACTCTTTTCTCTCTTGGGGCAATGAAGATAAAACATTTTATTTGTCTTTCTTTCTTTCTTTTTTTTTTTTTTTTTTAAAGGAAAAGTGGTAGTAGAAGAATCTGCAGACATAGGCACTGAAATAACCTAAAAGCCAGGAGACTCAAAGAAAGTGGCAATCAGAAACCATGTGGCAATAGAAATCCTGGGTAAGAAAGAAGGCAAAGTTGAGAAAAGTCAAAAAGAGAATTGGTAGTGGGTAGCTTGTGTAGAAACAGAAAGGAAAACAAAAATTGAGAGAAGAGTCATGGGGAAGGAAGGCTGGAGATTCTACTGCATTTTAAATGGCTTTCCAATTTCCCATAAAACTTGGTTATATCGCTTATGAGAGTTTCAATGCTTCCTTATTTCCTTCTGAATTTTTTCAGTAACCTTCAGGACCTGAGATACCCTGACCGCTACCTCTGTTTCCAAAAAGACCTGAGACTCATGTGTTGGATTGTTGGTATTGGTCGTTGGTTGAAACGTGGAGCAGGGTACCAGGTATGTGCATACTGCTGACTTGTTATAAAACCATTTTATGGGATCCATGTAATGGAAAATATAAATATGTACCTATTTCATTAGGTTGTCTCTATCATCCCTCCTTTATTACAAACCAAAGGGATAATTCTATCAAAAAAAAAAAGAAGAAAGGAAGGAAGGAAAGAAGGAAGGAAGGAAGAAAAAAGAAAGAAAGAAGGAAAGAAAGAAAGAAAGAAAGAAAGAAAGAAAGAAAGAAAGAAAGAAAGAAAGAAAGAAAGAAAGAAAGACAGGAAGGAAGAAAGAAAGAGAAGAAAGAAAGAAGAAAGAAAAGAAAAAAAGAAAGGGCTATATCTGGACAAATAACAGGATATGTATGATGCTTAAAGTGCATTTATTCTTTATAGAGGCTTCACCTGATCCTCACTCTAAGTCAGACATTCTGTTATACACTCTCATAGAACTCTGTACTTTTCCTTCATGCACTCATCTCAGTTTGTAATTATATCTTGTGACTATATAATTAATATGTCCCTCCCCAACTAGATTATAAGTAATATACGATAGCGACTCTATAAATATTTAATGAATTAATGAATGGATACTTTAATGCCATGGGAAAATGAAATTTACATGACAGAAATTGTTGGTTTTCCACAAAATCTATTTCATTTTATCCTGGAGAGAACTGGCCCTCTTTCTCAGTCTTCCTTACATTGGAGTATAGGTATTTTTATTTTGTGTGGGAATGGGAAAGCATTAGAGTCTGGGCCATGCAGGTTGGGAATTTATGTCCTTAGTGTACAAAGAAATACAGGAATAGTCTGTTATAAATTTTTATAGGCTTCACAAATATTAAATCCAGACAAGATATATTTACCACATAATTTTTGTTAGGATTGTTAGAACTTTATGCTAAAGAGGTCAAAGTTCACCTTATTGATTAACATGTTCCTAAAATGGCACTAAAAATGCTTCATGATCTTGAACCTGTTTCCCTCTCCAGGTTCATGTTTATCACACTGCTCTTTCCCCTGCTTCTCTAGTAACTATGAGCCACTCAATCTAAAGTCGAGTATTGGTTCCTTGAAGGAATCTTAACTCACCTACCTGGTGGCCTTGCACATGCTGTTCCTGCATCCTGAAATGCCTTACTTCACCTTATTTTTTTAAAATCCTTTCAGTGATCCATCTCCCTGGAACCCTTGCTTGTCGTGGCCAGTCTGGGCCAGATGCTGCTTATTTGAAGCCTCTCGTCATTCTGAAAATTTGTGTCATGGTGTCATATTGGCATGGTTACATATTTGTTTCTGTAATTGCGAACTTTTGGAGGAAGAATACATTTGATTTTTGTCTCCCTAATCAAATATAATGCCTGACACATGAATGAGATATGAAAGTGTTAACATGAATTAAGATGTAATATGTCAGTTAGCTGCATGCAGGAAAACTCCAAGGTGTTAAGTTCAAATATTATTCAAGGACAAAGTTTATTAAGTCAAAATATAAGTCTAATGCAAGGAAAAACTCTGAAGACCAATGGAGAAAAAATACACTTATTTTGACCAATTTTAATTATTTCCAGACTTGATCCTGATGATTTAATTGTCCTTAACTTCACGAAGGTGGCATTTTTTTCTGAAAATTATACTTTGAAGTCAGACCTATCACCACCTCATATTCACCTTTTTGATATAAAAGAATAGAAAGTAAATTCAGTAAGTCTAAACTTGCAGTCTTTTTATGGCTATTTTTTTTTTCTGCAAATGGCAAAGCCACTCCAAAACTATGTCTTTCTGATAGTAATTTAGTGGTGCATTTGAAAGAAAACTCATATTAACGTTATTTCAAAATTCAAATTTGACATCTTTATGAGATTTAACACTACAAAGAAGAGAAATTCTGTCAAATAAAAAAGCCAATTTGTTTTTTCTGTTCCTCTGTGTCCTGTTTTCTAGACTTCTTTTCTACTTATTGCCTCATTTAGCATCTTAAGAAAAGATAAGACACTTTGTCAAAGAACTCTGCCATCTAAAATAATTCATAATTTCTAGAGCTATAGTACTTTCCTGATCTCAGCAAGAAGCATATATCTGTAGCTGGGCCATTAAGGGAGATGAATGATTACTTAATATATTTTAAAGTTTGCTGGTTGGCAACCTCATATAGATGCTTTCAAATCTGGAGCATTAAAACCCTTGGATATAGCCCTAGGTAGTGGCAAAACAAAGTTGGTGCTGAATTCTTTTGTTTCAGTCTTTTGACACACTTGATTGTTACTGTAGCAACAGATTATGTCAACTGAAATTCAGAACATTCAAAGATGTCAGAGGAAATGAGTAATTCTTACCTGAGGACATAAAGCAGGTAGTCAACACCTCTTACCAGAAAGTGACAGTGGTAATGACATCAGTCATTACCCCTGTCTTTTATTAAGAAAATATATATGGTTATGGCATTTGCTGTTAATGAGCATGCATAAGACAACCCATAAGAATTGTTTTAGGCATTCCTGTGATCTCTTTTAAAGCATACATTAAATCTGGACATCCTTCTTATTTAAAAAAAAAAATGACAACTAATTTTTTTTTGATTTCTAGTGATTTATTTTTAAAAACTAGCTTGACTGCCAATACATATGCTACAATTTTAATGTGTCACTATTTTAAGAAGTAGAAATAATTATGCCAGCTATTTTTTATTGTAAAGATAAGATGAATTAAGATAATTTTCATAAAATTGTATTTAATAATTTTCACTTAAATATGTGGAAGATAACTAAAATTGTAACATTTAAAATGCTGTCATAACAGTCTTAAAAACAGTTACTTATATATATGCACACGTATACACACATATATACATATTTTATACTTATGGACTTAAAAATTGCCTTTATGTAAGTATATGTTCTTAAGTTCATATGTTCAAAACCAATATGCAATTTTTTAACTTTTCACTTTGAATGCAATTCTACTTCAGTTTTTAAAGTTTTGAAATCAGTCATAAGGAGATCTCAAGTAGGAAATAGAAATTCAGTTTTTTTGGAAAGGTTGGAATAGAGAGTACAGGAGACCACTAAGCAATTATTTCATTATGAACACCTAAAGCTGAATGTCAGAAACTGTGGTCGCTAATAGCATATTTTGTCATGCCAAACTTTTGTACCAGGGAGAATAATTTCAAATTTGTATATAATTTTTAAGAAATTGAGTTCCAGCTTATCCTAGTTTACCAAACCATGGTGATTTGTTACATGTAGAGGTATTTGTAGCACTCTGTATTATGTCAGCACCTGTTGAAAAATACCCTTTCAGATCTTGATTTAAGTCAACTAGTAAATACAGAGAGGAGAAAAATATTCCCAAGGGTTTAAGTTCATATATGACCTACAGATATAGTCTTTAGCCTATTGTGTTTTTTCCTGTAGCAAAGCCATTTTTCTCCACCACCTAATGCCAACTTCCCACCTTAAGACTGGGTTGCATGTCACTTCTATGTATATTCATAGTACCCTGTGAAGCTCTAATGTGGTCTTCTTAATTTGTTTGTAATTGTCTAATCACCTGCCTAGTGCATGCCTGGCACTTACAATTTACACAATTTAATGATTGAGTAATTGAAAATGATTTCATTAATTCTAATATGTATATTTTTGTGTCACTAATATATCTTAAAATCCATGATGTACTATCATTATTCTTGACCTGTGGGCCACTATCATAACTGAAACAAAAAATTATGTATGCAGAGCAGTGGAGTACAATTTGATTTCAGTGAAGCATTCCTTCATTGTTTCCGGAATAACCACAACTCTAAGCTCCTGCAGAGCAGTTACCAACTGCTTTTATGGCCTTGTTCCTCAAATATGGCCCACAAACATTATCCTCATCATCATCACTTGAGTGCTTATTAGAAATACACAATCTCAGGCCCCACTCAGACCTTCTGAATCAAAATATTAAGATCAAATAGTCCAAAATTTGCAGATGGTGAGCCTTAGGCCCACACATTATTTTGTTTAACAGCTTTATTGAAATATAATTTGCATACCTTAACATGTATTCTGACTCATTATTTCTGTAATGGGTTTAGTTTTAACACCCATAAAATCTCAATTTTTGGTGTATCTTGAAAATCTAAAGCATTTAGGAGCATAAAATCTGAATTTGCATATGGACAAAATTGGCTGGAGTGGAGTGGCATTATTTTTAGATAAGATATAAATTGTCCTATTTGACACAGTCTGTTTAATACCTTATTGTCATGCACTCAGCCTACTTCATTTGTTAAGAGACGCTTGAGACACCATATCATACAGCTATGATACCTGGTTTAGTTTTATCCACATTCACTAAATCTATACTTTTGGGCCCAAGAGGTGAAAGGAGTTGTCCAAGTAAATTAAAAACAATTTATTCACCTAGTACTATATGTTACTTTAAAAATATTTAGTAAAATAGATTTTAATTGTAATTCTTAGTGACAAAACAGAATTTATGTAACTATGCTTATATGTCACTAAATTGCTTTCATGAATGACTAATGGATTTCAATCTGCAGTTTGGAAAACTGCTCAAAATAACGCCTATGTCTTTGAATTCACCACAACAGATCCTTAAAACATTCTGATAAACTTACGTTTTAAGGGTAATATATGTCAAAAGTAGGTAGTAAATGATTAATAATAGTACTAACAAAAGTAACAGCTAACATTTATTGAATGCCTACTATGTGTAAAATAGCATTAGGAGATGCATGAAAGGGGGAAACCAACAAGAGTGAATAACAAGATGGGGTAAAAAGTCACTCTACCATATATGAGTGATTTAATTTTCAGGACATGAACAGAAAAGTGGGATTTTCATTTGTTTTGAATTAGCATGGAAATTAAAGACTTTACTTGCTGTCCACTATCTTAACCATTAGCCATATGTAGTTATTTACATTTCTATTTAAATTTATCACAATTAAATATAATTAAATTTTATTTTCTTTGTTACACTGGCCACATTTCCAATACTCATAAGTCATGTGTGGCCAGTGGCTACCTTTTGGACAATACAGATGTAGGCCTTTTTCATTATCATAGGGAGTTCTTTTGGGCAGCACCACCCTAGAATAATAATATCTTTTGAGGCATTCAAGTCATATTTGGGCTAAAATTAAAATTGCCACATGCCAAATGTATACAAATTATCCAGATATATTTTATAGTTCTTTATAAAATACAGTAAAGGTTAGTTGTCATCAGCCAGCCAACATTTATTTCTTTTAGAGAAGTTTAAAAGTAAAGTAATATGAACTAATCGAGTTGGGTGTGGAGTTAGCTTAAATTGGTTTTCTTTAACCTGCTCTTTCAAACTTTCCTCTGCCTTAGTGCAACTGTGAAATGATTAGCTAACATTAAGATCAAGTAATTCTTATTTCATGAATTGATGAGAAGTAATTAAGGCAAAGGCAAGTGTTTATAACTTTTATGGAATTCTCTTGGAAGCTTAAGTAATATATAAGCTGCAAAGCAATGCAAGCCTCTATGTTCATCAAAACAGCATATCTTGCAGCAGTTTCTGAAGGCAAAAGAAAATGTGGCAGATAGATACACACTAGTGTTACTGTGATTTTCAAATCATTGTTGGCCTGTTAGAGTTTGGTGCTAAGTCAGAAATTAAATGATTTTTATAACTACTAGAATTTATCTACCTATGGCAAATGACATAGGATAACTGATCCATCTCATCATTTTTTTTCCCCTAATATATTATCCTGATTTGGAAAAGAATGAGTTAAAAGCAATTTAATTCTATAGAGTTTCTCTGGATCAGCTCTAGATACAGAGCCCTTTGTCTCTCTGTTTTTATCTAAACCAGCTCAGAACCTACACCCCCAGACAATACTTTTCTACTTTTCTGACTACAGCTCACAGTAAGAAATACATTTTATATTGGGATCAAGCAAAAGCACACATATGAAGCAGAAGCTTCACAAACAATATTTATCTTTAATACTAGATGCCCTCTAATATTTTTTACTTATTTTATTTAGTGCTATTACTTTTAAAATGATGCTTGAGACTCACTAAATTGCTTTCATGCCCACTAAAGGGTTGCAAACTGCAGTGAAAAATATTGCCCTGGGCAATACTGGCATCATCTTTATCCATTTCTGGATATGAAACCTCCTTGAAAATTGTCTCAAATATGCATAAACATGATAGCTCATGCAGATATGTTGATCTTTCTGAAACATGAATGGAAATACTTTTCTGCTGCTGCACTTTTGACCTCAGCTTTCCCAGTGATTATTTGGGACTGATGTTTCCACTTGCCAGAAGTTCAAAAGCTCTTCTCAAAATGGGCTCGTTAATGTTTCCACTTGCCAGAAGCAGGTTCAAAAGCCTTTCCCAAACTAGTTCACTATGACTTGGAAGATAAATGGGTTCACCTTTTGTAGAGAGCTATTACCATGAATTATTTTTCCCTCTCATAACTTCTTCCGGTAAATTGTAAAATTATAAAAACATAAGTTGATTCTTCAGAGGCAAGGAAAACATATCATCTGAAAGATTCTATGGAATCTGATGCAAGGAAAATAAACTATTTGAATGAGTCTAGAGAATAAAACCTTTAAAACATCAATTTGCATTCAGATATTTCATAGTTAAAATATCTTTATTTAATAACATTCATATTAAAAATTATTTCCAAAGCTGTTGTTGTCTGACTTATTTCTAATAATTATTACAACAAATTTTCAATACAGAAAGGATGTTTTACAGATCTCTGGAGTCCACTATAATATTGTTATTTTTCACTTATAGGACTTTGCAGTCTATAACATCTTTTTGTTTTTATTATGTTATTATCACCACTTAATAATGGTAATAATAATAATAGTCTCACAACTACCCCAAGGCCTCAAAGGGCAGATATTTTTGTTTCTATTTTATAAGTGAGTTAGTCCAGTGGGGTAGAAGAAAGACAAGAATTGACCATAGGAGATAAAGTTTCCGTTATAATTCTGTTAGTTGCCAGATGGTTATCCTGGGCAAGTCATTTGATTTCCTTGATAAATATGCAAGACATTCTATCATTTAAAAGAGATAATTTAAATTAAATTGCCCAACTCAACAATGGGAACAAAGTCCTGGATGCTATGCTATGCTGGATCTAAATGAGGGAAAGTGGGTTTTTAAGGCTCCACGGCCAGCTTCTCTTTTTCCAGACTGCCTCTGTCTTCTTTAATGGAATTTGTAATATACTTAATTTAATAAAAAAGAAAAACCTAAAAAGTTAAGGCAACATATAAATTAAGAAAATGAGAAATCGATAAATACTCTACATGAAGGATAAGGAGATATTTAAAAAAATATTTCATTAATCTTTACTGATTTGGTTGATGTGGTTTTCTAGTTTATTGAATTTACATTGATTTCAAATTGTTTTGGTTTGCATTCTACTGTGAATAGAGGCCAAGAGAGACAGATATAAGGATCATGGCATTATTTTTATTAGAGAAGAAAGAAAGTAATATGCCTATTGCTCTTCCAAATATATATTTGATTCATGACAAGAATAAGAAAGGCACATCTCACCAAAATAAAAACCCAAACATAAGACTGCCTGGTTTTCAACAGATATCCAATGTATACATCATACCATGCATGTTGCTAGGTCCTTTATATAATGAGGATGGCAATTATGGAAGTGATTGTGGATATAACTAACAATTAATGAATTCTGCTATGTCCCAGGCATTTGCCTAAATGTATATGGGTATTTAATAAGTTAAATCCTCCAACAGCCTGAGGTTAAAGGTTTAAGAGTCAAAGGCTAAAAGGCTATTTTTGCCATTCTACAGGTAAGGAAACTGAAGCTTAGAGAGAAGTTGTGCCTGGAATATTGTTACAAAATTCATAAGTAGGTTAGCTGAAATTTAAGCCAATGTCTTCTAACTTTAATTTATATATATATATATATATATATATATATATATATATAATATATGTATATACACACACACACGCACACAAACATATATACACACGTATATATGTAATATGTACATACAGAACATATATATGGTCTGTCTATATATAGTATATATATATATATTTATATATATGTAAATTCAATGGTAGAACACAGAGCAACATAAAGAAATCTAAATAATTAGACAAATAAAATTTTTCTTCTATAACTGACAAACTTGCTAATTCTATTTCCATACCTCTTTTATTAGGGTTTAGTTTCATTTCATTTCTGAGAGACAGGACTTTTTAGATTAAAAAACATGAACATATTTTTGCTTTTTATCTTAATATTTTATAACCAAAATCTGAGATACCCTTTATCATACCTAGGCTTTAGACATCAAATACATTTCTAAGTATTTTTTAATAATAAAGAACAGGGTTGCTTTTTTGGCAGTTTTATAGCAATTTAGCTCTCAGTGAAGCTGTTCTGGTTTAATTTATCCTTTTTGTACAATACAGAACAATAAAAGCAAAATTTTGTGTTTTATCGTTTACACAGTGTATATACCAGACGTCCATGGTACCGAATATATTGTTCTTCATTTAGAACTATTGTCTTAAGGGACCAGCCACAGCCAAATTCAACATCCTAACATTAACATACTCCAGTAAAATAATAAGGAACATTTTGTTTCTAGTTTATCTGTGAAATGGAATGAATTGATATAAAAGAACTAAGAAGACAAAGGTATAGGTAACCCATCTCTCACCACTAAATGTTTTCTGAAGAAAAAATTGAATTCCAGTTAAGGAAATTTAGCTCCTTTCATTTCCCTCATCACTGTTTTGTCTTAGATCTTTCTCTCATCTTTACTTAAATTCCTCTGCCTTAAGGTCGTTAACACTTGACATGCAATGGCAATCATGCTTGCAGAAGTGACTGGTGTACTAAAAAAATCCCATGAAAGGTCACAATGCTCGCCTGCGGGCTGAATTTTAACATTTTCGCTAAGAAGAGTTCTTTTTACTTATAGGTGAGCATAAAAGGGAAAGCAATGTGCAGAGATTCATGATTTTTTGTTCTGCTCAGGAATGTTCACAAAATGAAAACTGTTTACCACTGCCTAGCAGGATCAGTGTTCTTTAAGGAGAGGTCAGAGGAGCGTTTGATCTTTTGGAGATCTTGTTATCTGTTTGGGGAAACTTTTTTTTTTTTTTTGCTTTACTTCAACTTTTCTTTGTTAAAACACCAACTGTGTAAAGTAACTATGGGGCTATTTTACAACTCTTCTCAGAACAGCTCCAGTTTTCCTTGGAGTGGAGCTTTGTCTAGAGTAGGTGTACAGAACTTTTGATAACTCAGCACCTGGCAAATCTAAGGTGTTCCCTAGTGTGAATTAGACTGACTTTCTAGATGGGGATACAGAAAGAGGTTGAATATCCTATTCAGATAAATAGCTAAGCTCACAGGGAAATCCAGTCATTTGTAAGAATGATCAATGAAACTAACTTCCTTTCTCCCTCCCTTCCTTTCTTCTTTCCTTCTTTCCTCACAGTCAATACTCAGAAGCAGAGAAGAATATGACTAGTGAGAGAAACTGGTCAACATAGAGTTGAGAAGACAAGGTCAATAGAATGTTAGGTATCCATTTTGTAATAGAGCTTTAAAGTTATCTTCTTTTAACTTCGCAAGAATAATCACAGACATGCTCCCCTGACTTGAAATAACTAGATTATCTTTTCGCAGGAATACACCAAATAAAATACTGGTAAATCAGAAACATATGCCAACACAGCTAGTCATATATTGAATAATTAAATACAAAACTGTTTGTTGAATAAACATTAAAAGTTCAGTGACATGACACAAGCTTCTCTAGATTTAAGTGAAATGATATCCTTGTATATATAATAAAATGTCATAATTTCCCCCCACCAAAAAAAAAAGAAGAGAAAAAGTAAAATAGAGTACAAGCTCCAAAATATTATCCTCTAGTTTAAATTTTCTCTACTCTGTAGCCTGTGGAAGAATGAGATTGATCTGTATGCAGAAAAGGTTATCTAGTATAAATAATAGTTAATAAATAAAAACATTAATTGCAGGAGAATATGCATAGTACGAAGTCAGGTTTTTAATAAAAGCAAAAAACATGCTTGAAAATCTCTAAACTGTGTCTAGAAGGATCCTTTATCATATAAGTCTCATGTACCAGTTCAGATCTTCTTGGCCTTGCCCATCTCTTGTTCAAGGCACTGCTGGATGGATGTCCTGAGATGCAGTTCATAAAGATTCTTAGAGGTTGGCCCAGAAAGATCTAGCAATCCACAGCACTTAGCTGTCCCCAACTAGGTAATGCCCTAGTTTTAGAAATCTTTCCTTCTCAGCTTCATTCTCCTAGTCCTTATTCTGTCCCATAAACTATAATCCTTAATAAAGTAGAACACATGAGCCTCTGTCTACTGTCTAAAACAGACGGACAGACAGACAGACAGACACACACACACACACATACACACACACACACACACACACACAAATTTAAGAGTGACCACTTAGGAGGTGAGGTTAGGGGTAAGGAATTCTACATCTTTATCTTTCTATATTGTTTTCATTTTTGTTTTGATAAACATATTACTTTTCTTTTTCTTAGAAGCTTAAAACAATGCACATTTATTATTTCTTAGTTCTCATGAGTCAGGATTCTGGTCCCAGCCTAGCTAGGTCCTCTGCAATCAAGGCGTCTGCTGGGCTGGCTTTCTTCTGAAGTTTGGGGTCTTCTTCTAAGCTCATGTGTCTGCTGTTGACAAAATTCAGTTCCATGTGGTTGTAAGACAGAGGTCCCTATTTCTTGCTCGCTGTCATCTGGAGTTCACTCTCAGGTCCTAGTTACTGCCTGCAGTTCTTCCAAATGTAGCCCTTTCACAAACTACTCCCTCTCCCAACATAGCATCTTACTTCTTCTAGGCCAGCAGGAAAACAAAACAGGGCTTTCAGGAATGGAAGCTTAGCTTCCTTTTATGATTATTGCAGAGCTGATTACTTTCACATTTCACCAGACAAAAGAAGTTACAAGGTGCACAATTTTCTATTTCTAATCAGATTCCTGGATTTAAAAAAAAGCTTTTATTTTAATATTCCTCATTTTGTATGTTATTCAGTGGTTTTCAAATCTTACTACCCAACCTTATCTACTACTTGTTTTTCCCCTAGCCAAAACAAACTGACTAGCCTTTTTTTTTTGGGGGGGGGGGTAGTGATTTTGGACATATTTGAAAATAAGCCATTGTTCTTGAAGCTTGAAGCTACACCAGGAAATAGAGACAGAAACTGGTAAAAACATCATTCTTTTTTCTTTCTTTCTTTCTTTCTTTCTTTCTTTCTTTCTTTCTTTCTTTCTTTCTTTCTTTTTTTTTTTGTTAAAACAAAATGTTTTTTCACTTCTGTCTTGGCTACTATTGTTATCAGTGGTTAGTAGTGACGCAAAATTGCAAAGCAAAGGGAAAATTCTATAAATATTTTCTACACCTTCTAGAATTAAATACCCCCAAAGGTGGATAAAGCTTATAAAACATGGCCAACTGCTATCCTTTAAAACTTGTCTTAATATTCATCAAATATCTCTAGGTTTTATGAATGCCAATGGTCCTTCAATTCTGTCATGAACTATTAGAAGGCAATCATTTTTAAAACTCTTTGTTAGTAAGAGATTTCAGGTCAGGAGTTGCTTACTATGTGTCTCAATCTTTGTTCTTTATCATTTAAAACTGCACTGTTCAATAGAATTTTCTGCACTGATGTAAATGTCCTATATCTGTCTTGTCCGTTATAGGGCTCACTAGCCTGATCTTAGTTTGAAAGCCTCCTGTTTCTCACCAGTAAGTGTGATGTTAGCTGTAGGTTTTTTATAATGTTCTTTATCAAGTTGAGAAAGTTTCTCTCAATAACCACAAGAAACTATGAATAATTTGCTGAGAGTTTTTTATCATGAGCGAGTGTTAGATTTTGTCAAATGCTTTTCTTTTTGCATTTATTAATATTAAAGATTTTTCTTCTTTAGCTTTTTGATGTGATGAGTTATACTGATTAATTTTTTCATGTTGAACCAGCTTTGCATACCTGGGATAAATCTCACTTGCTTGTGGTATATAATTCTTTTTATACATTGTCGGATTTGATTTGCTAGTATATATTGTTGAGGATTTTTGCATCTGTGTTCATGAAAGATATTGGTTTGCAATTATCTTTTCTTGTGAAGTCTTTGTCTGGTTTTGGTATTACGGTAATGTTGGCCTTATAGAATGAGTTAGGAGCTATTTCCTCTGCTTGTGTCTTCTGGAAGACGTTGTAGAAAATTTCTTGCTTTAATGTTTGATACAATTTGCGAGTGAACCAATCTGGGCCAGATACTTTCTTTTTTTGAAGGTCATTAATTATTTATTCAATTTCTTTAATAGATATTGGCCTATTCAAGTCATCTATTGTTTCTTAATGTGAGTTTTGGCAGATTGTGTCTTTAAGGAATTGGTCCATTTCATCTAGTTTGTCAAATTTGCTATCATGGAGTCGTTCCTCATTATACATTTTTCTTGTTCTTTTAATGCTCATGAGATCTGTAGTGCTACCTCTCATTAATTTCTGATATTAGTGATTTGTGTCCTCTCTCTTTTTTCCTTGTCTGGCTAGAAGCTTATTGATATCACTGATCTTTTCAAAAACCTAGCTTCTGGTTTTGATTTTCTCTGTTATTTCCTGGCTTAAATTTCATTGATTTCTGCTCTAACTTTTATTATTTCTTTTCTTTTGTTTACTTTGGGATTTATTTGCTCTTTTTCTAGTTTCATAAGGTGGAAACTTAGATTATTGATTTTAGACATATCCTCTTTTCTAATTTGCTTGCATTCCTATATTGCTATAAATTTCCTTCTACACACTTTTTGACTGTATCTCACAAACTTTGATAAGTGGCATGTTAATTTTCATTTAGTATATAATATTTTTAAATATCTCAAGATTTCTTCTTTAACCTATGTGTTATTTAAAAGTATATTGTTTAATCTCCAGGTATCAAAAGACTAGAAATCATAAACGCCTGCTCTCAGAACACAGAGGAATTAAACTAGATAAATAACAGAACAATGGCTGGAAAATCAGGTATTATAGGATTATGGGATTTTCCAGCCATCATTCTGTTATTTATCTAGTTTAATTCCTCTGTGTTCTGAGAGCAGGCTTTTATGATTTCTAGACTGAATTTGTTAAAGTGCATTTTATGGCACCAAATGTGATCTATCATGATGAATGTTCCATGTGAGTTTGAGAAAAATGTGTATTTTACTGTCGTGTGAAGTAATCAATAGATGTCAATTATATCTAGTTTATTGATGGTGTTGTTGAGTTCAGCTATGTCTTTACTGATTTTCTGACTGCTGGATTTGCTCATTTTTGATAGGGGGGTGTTGAAGTCTCCAACTATAATAGTGGATTCATCTACTCTCCTTCCAGTTCTATTAGTTTTTGTCTCAAGTATTTTGACAGTGTGTTTTTTGTGTATACGTGTTACAGATTATTATGTCTTCTTGGCGAAATAAACCCTTTATCATTACGTAATGCCCCTCTTTATCCATGATAACTTTCTTTGCTCTGAAGTTTGCTCAGTCTAAAATTAATACAACTACTCCTGCTTTCTTTTGATTAGTGTTAACATTATATATCTATCTCCATTCGTTTACGTTTAATCTCTATATGTCTTTATATTTAAAGTGAGTTTGTCTGTAGACAGTGTACCAGCAGGTCTTATTTTTGATCTACTCTGACAATCTCTGCCTTTATTCAGTGTCTTCAGACCACTGATATTTAAAGTTATTATTGATATAGCTAGATGAATATTTATCATATTTGTTACTGTTTTTTATTCATTGTCCTTGTTCTTTTTTCCTATTTCTGTCTTCCATTCTTCTATGGCCTTTTCTAGTTTTAACTGAGCATTTTATATGATTCTATTTTTTCTTCTTAGTGTATCAGTTATATTTTTTATTTTTACTTTTTTTAGTGCCCTAGAATTTGCAATATATATTTCCAACCAATCCAAGCCCACTTTCAAGATAACATTATACTACTTCATGGGTAGTACAGATACATTATAATAATGAAATAATTCTAATTCTTCTCATCTTTTGTATCATTGATGTCATTTTTTCATATATATATATATATTTATACACACACACATTACAAATTATTTTGAGCAAGCTATTATCTGTTAGATCAGTTAAGAATAAAAAAATAAAAGTTTTTATTTTACCTCTACTTTTTTTTTCTCTGATGCTCTAACTTTCTTTAGGTAGTTCCAAGTTTCTGACTCATATCATTGTCTTTCTTTCTGAAGAACTTATTTTGATATTTCTTGCAAGGCAGGTCTACTAACAACAAATTACCTCATTTTTTTTTAATCTGAGAAAGTTTTTATTTCTCCTTCACTTTTGAATAATAATTTCACGAGGTATAGATTTTATATTAGTGGTTTTTTCTCTCAACACTTTAAATATTTCATTCTATTCCCTTCTTGCTCTGAGAAGTTGGATGTAATTTTTATTTTTTTTCCTCTATAGGTAATTTTTACTAGCTTCTATAGTAATTTTTAACTCTCAGAATTGTCCACATTGAATCTCCTGATATTCATCAATTATGGTTTGGTTTTCCTACCTTGGCTCTGTTTTCCATTGGAGGTTTTTGCGCATGGGTTTCTGCTCTAGTAAGTTGTGATTCTCTGTATTTATCTGACTTTCCAGTTTGCCCAATGACCTTACTTCTTCTAAAGAAAATTGTTGATTTTTAAATTTATTCAGTGTTTTGCTTGTGAGAATGAAGCGATAACTTCTAAGCTCCTTGCATTCTGTACTGAAAAACACTAACTTATTTTTAATGTTTTTATTTTCAAGTTTTCCGAACATATTGTAAATTTGTAGATTGGAAATTGAATAGATTTTATTCACAGCTGTATCTCAAGGACCTGGAAAAGTGTGTGGCACATAATAAATGTTCAATAATTATCTACTGACTAAATGAATGAATGGAACCATGGCAAATCTATATCTTCAACTTACTGTCTTTTCAAACATATTCTACCTTACTGCACAAAGAATACTCAACACATGTTTGTTGTTTTATAATCTATTTTGGGACATGCTTGCTTCTAGCATCTGATCATGCTCAAATCCTTCAAAATTTTTTATAGTTATCTTCTCACCGTTTTTATCTGTCTTTCCTTAGCCTTGTCTTCCTCTTACATGTATTTTTTAATAGTTTTTATTTACTACTCTTCACAGTCTACTTTTTCTGGGCATTCCTTAGAGTACAATTTCTATTTTATGTCACTATCAAGTTTACACATTTAAAAATACCTTTTTGCACTATCCATCTCACATACCTCTAGAAAGAAGTCTTTTGGTGGTCTAAAATAGTACACATACAAATATACTGGGACTATCTCTCTGGTCAAAAGTAAGTCATTAATTATCTGCTAAGAGTTTCCTTTTTAAGTTACACCATCAGTCACAGATGGAATAACTAACACCCCCTGATATCAGTACATTAGGTGAATAGAAAAATAAAGCAGTGAACTGTTTTAAAAGTATCTCAAGTCAATGGCTTACACTGATTTTCCATCCAGAAAATACTCTGTGTCTTGACTCTATATAACTAAATAAATGAAAAGTCTCTTTATATTCCAGAAATATAGTAATCTTTATCTTTGACCTGGTGAACTGCTAAATAGCAATTTGTCATTTGAAATCTTAAAATCTTTAAAATTTTAGTTCCATTTTAAAATCAATTTTTCTCTTTAAAGTAATTACTCAAATTTAAGGTTGCCAGATTTAATGGATAAAAATACAAGATTACTCAGTTAAATATAAATTTCAGAGAAACAATAAAAAATGTCTTTTCAGTATATCTGTGTTCAGTGCAATATTTGGGACAAACTTATAATAAAAAATTTACTTGTTTTTTCTCTGAAGTTCAAATTTACTTCGGTGTCCAATATTTTATCTTGCAACCCTTCTCAAGTTATGTCTAAAGTAGGTAGATGTTTGGGGAATTGGTGCTCTTTATTTTGTTTAGATCGAGTTCAATTCCATTTGTGTTAAGAATATTTTTGATGAAAAGATGAGATAAATTACAGGGAGACCAAACAAATGAGTCAGAATTGCAGCATTAAGAATTTTGATTTGGATAAGGAAAGCTGTTTAGACTCAACAGATTCTCATTTTAAATATTTTGGAAAAAATAGAAATTTTTTTCTCAAACTAATTTTTTCAAAATCTCGGATCATCTGAGATATCTGGACTGTAAACTCTAAGATATCTTAGGTGTAATGACCAAGAGTTTTTAACAATGAAGAAACATTGATTTAATCTTTATGAAAACTTAGATGATTAAAACAAATAATATATTAGTATGTCTCAGAAGAATAAATAATGGAAAGAAACAGAAAGCACCGTTCAGTAGAAATTTGTATATAGATGTAGACCCTGAGTGAAATGTTCTAGAGAGACAGGTCTGACATTTAAAAAGTAATTTTAAATTTAGGTTTTTACTTGATGATTTTCTATTTGAAAGTAGACAATAAGCTCCCAGATGGCAGGTTTATCTTCTGCATCTTTGAATCACCCACAGTGCCTTGCAAAACAGGTATTCAGTAAATATTTTCCAACTAAAAGATTAAAATACAAAGTTTGTATAGAAGGAAGCATTTGCCCTTGAACACAATGTGCCCTGTGTGCCATAACAGCAGATCTTCCAGCAAATAAAGACGGATAGTTTGCTACTCTATTTATAGCCCTGACGAACTGTCAAAGCATCTTTAAGCTTCTTTTGTTGGTGTGTCCCGAGTTTTATTTTCTTCTCACTGATGTCATCTAAATAGTCTTGTTTTTCTGGTTCTTCTTTGAGCACTTTGATATCCTCCTGCCTTCCTCTAGCTGCTTCCAGCATCCATTATGTTCCTTTTGCCTTCCTGATTTATCACTCCCATTTCCTGCATGTGTTCCCAGAGTAGTGTTTGCTCCAGTAGAGGGATTTCCTTGTGGACAGTTCTGCCCAGAATATGTGATGCAATATAGACAATGGAAAGACTCTGTTCAACTGGACACGTATCTTTTTTTTTTTCCTGTACCTTCAACTAAATGTATTTATCACAAACTAGTGTTTCTTAAGTACTTCCAGGCTCAGCACACTTTATCAGTCAGTAACTGCACTGGTCAAAGTAAAACAATGTTTCTTGAATGTTATGTTGCTTACAAAAGACTACTTTGGCAGTTAAATTTTGAAGTGACATTTCCTTTGTTTCTTTCTCACACCAACTGCTTCCTTAAAGCACAAATCTTTAACCCTCCCTCCAAATTTAAAAATAAAATTTTATTTACATTTTTGAATAAGTAATGCAAATACATATTGTAAAATTCAAAAGGTACAGATGATTTGGAAAGAAAGTAAATACTCCCCCCCCCCAATTCCAGCCTTCGTGCAACTCACCTGGCAAGCAAATGCTGTTAGTACAAGAATACCTCCATGGATAAGCTATACTTATATGAATATCTACTTTTTTTTTAAATGCAAAAGGTAGCATATTTTAAACACTGTTCTTCCATTTGCTTTTTAAATAATATTTATTAGGACCATAATCCCATCTTGGCATTTAAAAAAAGCATTTAGTACTTTTGAGGTTTCTCTTTTTAAAAATAACTGCATAGTATTCTTTTTATAGCTATACAGTGATTTATTTTACAATGCACCTTTTAATAAGTGTTTCAAATATTTTTCCTGACTTTTACTATTATATACAATGTTGCAATACATATCCTTAAACACATGATACTTCACATATGCCCAATGTCTATAGAATAAATTCACAGATGTTAAATTGGGTCTAAGTAAAAATGTTGACTAGACTGCTTTAGTTATCATGAAATAATATCCTCAAATAAGTTTTTGTTGTTGTTGTTGTTGTTAATCACAATTTTTAGAGTAAGGGCCTCTATAATTTCCCTTCCCACCAGGTGTACCTTACTTTAGCTATTACTTCCATTTCAAATATCTGTAGAATTAAATCAAAATTTAAATGTTCTGAGAAGGCTTGCTATTCAAATGAAACCTAAGGTATGGAAATGTAAAGAGTGACAAGTAATTCCTTTCCTTTTAATTTTTGATTTACTGAAATTTAAGAATTGAGAATTTTATGTAAAGGATATGCCTTACACAAATAATTTTATATAAATTATTTGCCTTCATATGGACCCTTGAAGCAATCACTTGGAAGATATTTTAGACTTAAATGTAGAGCCTCAGAGATCTATAGATCACATTTGTACAGATCAATTCAACACTGCTTCAGAGAACCCAGCCACATAAATCTTTTAAGTAATCTTAAGTATGCTCTCCTTGTCTTCTAAGCCTGTTATGAGGAACATTCCCATTTTCTATTTCTCTTTTTGCCTAAGATGAATGAATGGCTTGCCCGATCCACAGTGGCCTCTATAAGTGCTGCAGAGAACCTTTTCTCACTTGTTTTCAGAGCACAGCCCAGACCCTTGAGGTAAGTTCAGACTTTGCTGGTGCTCAGATAAATCAGCCCTGTGCTGACTTCCAGCAATGAAACACAGAACTGGAAACATTGTATGTGAATGATTCTCTATAACTGGGATTGCATTAATCCAGACAAAATATCATTTTTCTCTTTCCATGCTCACTGAGTGGAAATAGGCCAAGTCTTTGTATTATCATGTTTAAGCCTGTTCCCTAGACTTTGATTTACAGCATTCAGTTGAGATAGGTGCTCTCGGAGCTCAGAGCTTCCTCTTGTATTTTCTTCATATATATACCATACGGTTAAAAAAACGTCAGGCCCAAAGTGTGACTGGCTTCACATCAAAGTGCTATTAGTTGCCATCACAGGCCCTTTGTGCTGACATTTGCATATCACCTAGAGATAGTATGATGAAACTTACGTGAAGACTTCCTCTTCATGGGAAATCCAAATTTGCTTAAGTTTGGTGGCTTCCAGAAGATCAAAGCCTGAGAAGCACCCTGTTTGTTCTCACCCATAATGAAAGAGAGTATTGAGCCATGCTCTGTCATGTGGTCTTACAGTATGAAATCTTCAGAAATGAGAAGAGATGGTTATGCAGTTTCCAAAAACCATTATGATGGAAAATAGCAATACTTAAACCTGAGAAGATACAAGCTTAGCCTCTCTAATAAAACCCAATAACATTATTTTTTCCCTTAGAAATCCTCATTGCAATTTGTAAACATTATTCAATTTACGATTAACACCTTCATAATTTTGCACCGTTTTGGCTAACTGAGTCATCATCATCATTCATCATGTGACTTTCCTTAATTTACCCATGGCATGCATTATCTGTAGAGTAAGCCTTTTAGTCATTGGGGTAATTCTGCACAGTTTGTTTAATATATGCTTTGTATCAAAAACAGTACTGATTTAGGATGGTTTGGAAGATTAAATGAGATAGCACATTGCTGAAGCTCTTAGGTTCATAGTGCTGTCCAATAAAAATGTTATACTAGTCACAAATGTAAGCCACGTATGTAATTTTAAAGTTCTCTGCAGTCCAATTTAAAAAATATGAAGAGTTGAAAATGATTTTAACATTTTCTTTAATCCAATGTACCTAAAAAACTATCAATTTAACATTCATTCAATATATAAAATTTTTATAAAATATTTTATGTTCTTTTTATTACACTAAATCTTTGAAATCTAGTGGGCATTTTACATTTACAGTGTATCTCCATTTAGACTAGCTATATTCCAAGCGCTCAATAGCCACATGTGGATAACGAATAAGATATTAAACAGCACAATCTTAGAACAATGACAAACATCCCATTAATGATAGCCATTTTAGCTTTTACTAATATCATTTTTTTATTCTACTGTGGTACTTTTTGACTCTACTCAGCATTTATATACTTTTTCTTTGGATTATTTCTACTTTTCATCTTTTCCTTCTAGAAAGAATGTTCATTATAAAGCACTTTTATTTTCTGTAGATATTCATTCAACATGTATTCATTGAGAATATACCATGTTCCAAGCAATGTATGGTCTATTTTACATATCTGTATTTCCCATAACACATGACAGAGTGTCTTCCCCATGGTAAGCATACAATATATATGTAGTGCATGAATTGTCTAGTTTTATGTACTTGCACACATTTTTGAGTTTTTTTTTTCAATAAAATCAAAATCTGTTTTTCATAGATTTTTCTTTTAAATAAGCAATGGTCTTAAACAGTGACAATATTTGCTTTGATTAATATGAGAATTTGTTATAGATGTTTCTTCGTTATGCAATCACAGAGTGATTGCTCCACAGATGAATTCTTCCAAGATCTGCATTGTCACTGTGAGCTGAAAACAGCCTAGTTCATCAGCTTTGTGTTGGAAATAAACAAAACTGAATATTTTATGTAGTGTTTTAAGTGATAAACCCAAATTACTTAATGCAAAAGTTCTATACAAACTGTAAAAGCTATAAAATGTTAGTTGTTGCTAATGTTATTATTGGTCTAGAAGTTTTGTCATCTGTTCCATAGAATGTTGACCCATGACAAACTCTTTGGGAGAAAATAAAATGGATCTGTGGTCAAACAAGTACAGAAGATGATATATATCACATTCCAGGATTGGACAGTAATAATGCACATTAACCTATTTAAAGCCCTTCCTTATAAATTTAATAACAAAGAAATTTATTTGACTTTGTTATTGGACCAATAAAAATAATTTTTTAGGATGACATCTGTAACTTCCACAAAACTGATATACCACGAGACACAAACTGTGGCAAATTTTGGGTGAAAATAACAGTTGTGTAGGGCTCAAGAGGTCCAGATTTTAAGCTTAGATCTCTATTATTTATAACTAAATCTTATTCAAGTCTTCTAATCTCTCTGATCTTCAGTTTCATCCTTTGAAAAAAAGTAAACCAGTGATTTTTCAATTCTGATTGTACATCATCAACTGTAGAATATGTAAAATAGACAGATGGCTGAGCCCCAACCCCAAAGCTCAGATTTTAAAGCTTAAATTATTAAATACTGGTTTTAGCTATTTTCACAAGTACAAAATCGGAGGAAAAAGAAAATAAAGTTTTTAACTGTAATATATTAAAATCTTCGTGATTTAACAAATGTACTGGAGAACCAAAATATTTTACAATATTTTCCTAATGTCTTTTTCCTGGATATTCACAATGTTTAATAACTACAAATTTCAAAGTAGTAGATAGTTTTCCAAATGGAATAATCACTATAATTTCTTTATATATCATTTTTGTATACATGCATATGTAAAATAGAGAAGATTTTGTATGACTCATCTTCTGATCAGATAAAATCAGACAAAAAATATAAATACTATTCACTCTTATAAGGTCTTTTCTCAACATAATATAAATGCTCAAGAAGTATTAATTATTTCAGTTTACTGAAATGAGAACCTTTAATGTGCCTTTTGTTTTTAAAACGTACCTCATCTAGGAGACACGACCTGTGGCTAAAAACTAAGAGTAAAAAAACAGATAACAGATGCAGAGTATCTATCTATATCTAACTATATCTATTGTGGATATAGTTAAGAATCTCTAGATGAGATCTTTCTGAATCATTTGAGTGGGTCCTAAATCCAATGAGAAATGTTCTTATAAGGCACACAAAGAGGAGAGACATATAGGGAGGAGGAGGAGAGGCTATATGAAGATGCCACATAGGTAGCCACAAACCAAAGAACACCTGGAGTCACTAGAAGATGAAAGAGGCATGGAAGAATTTTCTCTTAGAGATTCCTGAGGGAGCACAGCCTTGTCAACACTTTAATTTCAGACTCCTGAGAATAAATTTCTGTCATTTTAAGCCACCAAATTTGTGGGAACCCCAAGAAATTTAATCAATGGTTTAACATTAGACACTGCTGAAGAGAAACATTTTGAGATATAGTATAGGTCCATAAAAACACCTAGATTGAAATATAAGCAACAAAAAATAATATGGAAAAGAGCATACAAGACATAGGGACACTGTGAAATATTACGTATATGTATTTGTAGCCCCAAAAAAGAAAGAGAAAAAAAATAGGGAAGGAACACTATTTAAAGAGATAATAGCTGAGAGGTTTTTTTTTTAATTAATGAAAGATGTAAAACCCAGAATTTTTATAAAATCCAAGCACATAAAAAATAAAAAATAAAAAAATAATAACATAAAATACCTAAACACATTTTGTCTAAGCTGATGAAAACCAAAGATAAAAATCTCTTAAAAAAACAGAGATAAATGAAGCATCACTTTCACAGGGATTATCAATTATTTATATTCATATTTTATTTCTTTCCTCTAGCAATCAGTTAATAAAGGATGAAAATAAAAAATATATACTTCATAATCTAGAAACAAATAAAAATATATACTTCTGTATAATATATAGTATAAAGTATTTTAGATTATCAAGTATATATTATATTATATATTAACATACTTGATAATCCAAAAGAAAGCAAAAGAAAAGAGAAAAAGAATACAAAATAGAAAACCAATAATAGAAAGTAAATTTTAATCTAAATATATCATTTATTTACATTATATTACATTTAACATAAATTGACTAAAAACTTTAAAGTTTATATTTCAAGTGAATTTTTAAAAATCATATGCTGCTTAAAAGAGAAATACTTTAAATATAAAAATATAAGAAAGTTAAAAGGAAAAGGAACATTAAAAAATACAGTAGAAGCAGTAATCCAAAAAGAGATAGTATAGTTATATCAATATTAGATAAAATAAAAACATTGATAGATATTAAGGATAGTTTATGAAGATAAAAGTGTCAATCCACTAGCAGATACAATAATTCAAACTGTATATAAATCTAATAGCCTCAAAATATATAATTATAACAAAAATGGCAAAACTAAGTTCATTTTTCTTCTCTGTGAAAGTTGTTCAACGTTCTACACAATATAGATTTCCCATTTGGAGATGGTGTTGTTACAGAGAGAAAAAAGACTTTGAAATTAGCCCAATGACCTTGATTTTAAATGCAGACTTTCTACTTAGCATTTGTGTGACATTAGGAAATTCTTAATCTCTCTGAACATCAATTTACTCATCAATTAAATGAAGAAATTTTGTATTATTTACCTTTTTGAGTTAGAATAATGAATGGAAGATACGGAACTATACTTGATACTGTATATATAAATATGATATAAGTATAAACTTTCTCCCTTACTCTTTCCTGTCCACTTGGAGAATTCTTGTAGTCCTAGAAGGTGTTTTGCATCCTGGCTCCTTCATCATCACTCCTCATACTTTTCCTTTTCATTAGCTCACTGTGGGATTTGCCTTCCTTATAGCTTTGAAAAATTATTAACTTAGATGAAGGGACTTAACTGTCTGTTTCTTTCAAACTGCATGTACTAACTTCCCCTTGAGAAGTAGCTGTATATTCCTTTAATGTGAAAGTCACTTCAGTTTCCCTACTTTTTCTAGCGGTTAACATGTTTTTCCTAAGGATTTGTGTGATTTTCCCCCCCTTGGTATTTGAGTGGTATTTTCATCATGTAAGGATAAGTTCTGCTGTTACCTATTTTTCCTTTTATGTGGAAGCACAATAAAAAAGAATGTATGACCCCCAAGTTCACTTTCAGAGACACCATGTGGCCCCTAGGACAGACCAGTCATTTTGAACAAGCTTTAATGTCTGTATATAAAGACTGAGTTCTTTAGACTCATAGTTCCAAGGTCGATGATTTTCTCACAAATCATTGTTCCCCTCAGCAACACAAGTTGGTGGGCAGAGAAGAATGCAATAGTTGTGCAATAAGAGATCAAACCAAAAATATTCCAGATGATTCAATAAGGAGTATATGAAAAACGAGTCTTAAGACAACTCTACATTTTAAAGCTGATCTTCATGGTATTTTTAAGACAAGACTATAGAAGTGAATATTCTTTGCCTAATTACAATGCACCTGTATCTTGATGTTATCGCTGTGGGCACTTGCAACAATGGATCCACACATCCTCTGCCGCCAGCCCCTGGAATACTCCAGTTTTTATGCCAGAGCTTTTTCTGAGGACACGCAAGCAAAGCTGTGCCTTGAGGAGTAGCTGTACTAATTTAAGAAATCTATAAAAATGTATATTTTAAGTCAATATGTATTTGGTTCAAATACTCAAGGTTAGTTATTTTCAAATAAGCAACATAGAAAAGATAATGGCTATACTTCATTATATAAGAAAAGCAAAACCAGATGAGCTGGAAATGAGTTTTAGGAAACAGAATTCATTTCTCAGAGAGATTTGACTCAACTGTTTAATTGTCGAAGGAAAAAATTTGCATTTAAGTTAATTTGCCCATATCTGACAGAAATCAAACTGTTTCAAAATAAACTAAATTGAAAAAGCTTCAGAAACAATCTCTTTAAACATATTTAAGGAAGTTTGGAATGAGGCTATTTTCTTTTGGTATAAAACAATACTTTGCTGACTAAAGAAGTGTAGTATTTTCTCTTATACTGCATAGTTATCTTGCTTTATGAACACGTATATCTTCATCATTGTATAGCCCTCATTGTTTGAACTGCAGATGGAAAATGCCCCAGAGCGATAGTAGAGAACAAAGCTACTTGTATTCAAGGTTTGCATGAGGTAATGAAATGAAAATATGGCTGGGGAAAGGTAGCCCAGAGTGCTTTGTAATATCGTTTAGTTATTATTATTAATAAAAAACAATTATTAATAATACTATTAGTATTATCAATACTATTATTAATAACAATAACTGCCTTTTCTTTAACTATATATGTAACCTTTCTTGTTCTCCCAATACCTCTCTAAGGTACGTATTAGGCATTACAATTTACAGGTGAGAAAACTGACAGACCCAGTGGAGAAGTGACTTCCTAGTAAGTGGCAGAACAAGACATGAGTTTAGATCTTTCTGACTCTGACGGGTGTTCTTTTTCCACTCAATCATGCTTCCTCCATTTTACATACATATTATTATATGTGATAATATATCCTCTATATCACCTATATTATTTACAAATTCTTTTAGATAAATGTCCTTCTCTGCTGCCCCAACAGTCTGTAGATCTGGACAGAGCCAAGAGAGCATCTCCAATGAGATAATCAGAGTTGGCCATGTTTGAAGTCCTCTAACCTCAGACCTACTGCATGAAAGTAGGCAGCAGGCAATTGGAAGCTGGAGCTCTACTTTGTCTGGCTGATTACTCCTCCTTTAGCTTTTGTTTAGAAAGAAATGGGGAAATGGGAGGATTACAGTTAAAAAGACAACCAGGCACCAGGATGGTTTTTTGAGTCAGCACAAACATGTTTATGTACTCAACTTCCTATGAAGTTCTGCTGTGCTCACTTATATACCTGTTGCTTGTGAACAGTTGCTTTGCTCAAAGTTACGTCTTTCACTTGTAGTAGTATTCCATTTGAGTCACCATCATACAATTTCGAATTAATGCAACTAATCTTCCAGAAGGCTACCATCCAAACATTAGAAGAAAAATCGAATTATTGTTGGTTTTCTTTCTTTCTTTTTTTTTTTAACTTGAGTGCTAATGGCATACTGATTCTAAAATTCAACAAAAATATATTTGGTATTAGTGATGACTACTTTTCATCAGAGTAACCAGATTCCAGGCCTTCTTCTTATTCTATTACACAGGGAAATTAATGATAATCAAGTGGAAATGCTGGCTAATTTAAAGATCAATACATAAAAAGATGAATTGTTTTGAAAAACTCCTTCCCTTAAACATGATTATAGTACCAGCAAAATACTTTAGCAAGTTTAATATTAATTCAGGGTCATTTTGAGCTCAAATATCAAGGTACAGAAGTCTTTAAACTCTTTAGGCAGTGTAATGACACATCATTGAACAGAGGAATAAGGACAGTTTCTCTGTCATTTACTTTGTCTTAATAGTGGGAGTCTCCCAATTTATCAGGTGCTATATATATAATTGTTCATTATACTTTTCTCTTATTATTTTGGTTCTGTTCCCCTTCCTTTAGAGTGGTGTTAATTTGAAGCCAATTATTATATATATTTTTGGTGGACTGGAGAGCCTTGTCTCTCTCTACAGGTATTTCTTTGTGAATTTGTGTTTGTCTTTGCTTGGAGCTGCATTACAGGGATAACCTTAGTGATGGCAGAAGTGGAATGAGTGGTGTGCAACTGCTGCTTCCAGAACTTAGTGTTTCATTTTAAACTAAGTTCCCATTTTCAATACAAACTGCAATGAACATAAAGGTGGGATAGAAAGACTTTTAAACTCTAGCATCAGATCTTAGAGAAAGCATTTTTTTAACTGCATTTCATGACCTAATAATAACAGGTCAAATAACATATAGCTTCCACCAAAATTTTGACTTGAGAAGAAGATGCCTAGTTTTAACTAAGACTCACTTGGAGACAGAGAATCAATCAAGAATGTATGTAGTGGCTCTTTAATCTGCTGTTACATCATTCGAATGGTTTACATATTTAGCAATTATAACCCTGCTCATGCCTCAGTCTTGCTGTGGAGGCTTTAAAAGTATAGTTATCAGTTTTTATGTCTCCACCACCAACTCCCAACCCAATCCTGATGCACTTCAGTAGATCTAGGCTGGGACTTGGGGATTATCTGTTTAAAAGAAATCCAGAGGTAACTCTGGTTGTCAGCCAGTTTGAATTTTGGTTCCTTCACTTATGAGGTGTGTGATTCTGGACACAATTTTTAACCTCTGTGTATTCTAATTCTTTCATTTGGATCATATGGGCTGATGCAGATTAAGAAATAAGTTATTATATTAGAGTATGCAAATATAATTTAAAAGTAACTTTAAACAATCATTTGGTTCACAATTTTAAAATCATGTCAACTTTATTCCTAGTATTGATGGTGACAGTTGCACTTAGGTTTTTACAAAATGAGTGTGGTCAGTTATCCTCAAAACTGGGAAAATAATGAACTATCCCCCATCCACAATGCAGTGGAGGTAAAAACTTCCCTAAAGATTTCTATCTATTTCAACTTTCAATATTTGATGATGCACAAGACTACACAGTTCAATAGAGCCCAGTGGTTAAACACATAGACTAAACTCATGGTGGCTGAGGTTTTGTTCAGATTCTCTCACTCCCTATGTATTGACCTCATACAAGTTATTTAACAATTTTAGGTGCCGAGCAGATATTCTATATGTACCACTGTGTCCTCAGAAATCATTAAGGTAGCCAAGTCTACTGGCCTTGTTTTAAGTCACTATATTGCAATATCAGCTACATTTATTAAGGCCCAATAATTTAGACTATTAGTTGTTATGATGATATGCTCCCCTTTAATACGTCATTTAATATAGTTTTCAAGTTCTTTTAAAAATGAGAGTGCTAGTTTTCCTCTCTCTCTGACCCTTCTCTGTGTCTCGTTTCTATTCATTCTGTAGTCTTCTCTGCCCTGCCCTGAGGCTGACTGCTATGGACTGAGTTCCCCTGGCTCCTCTGCACTCTGCTGCTTTTAGATTGAGACCACAGGAGATGTCAGTGGGAAATCAGTGTCTTCTATTTCTAGAACTCTTGTCATAAGGCCCTACCCACCTCCCTCATTTCCATCTCTGGCAGCATTTGATCATTTTTTCTTCTCTTACTCCTTTATATCTAGGATTGGTTGTGACTTTCTATTGATGCTAGTTCCTGGGTTATTCATTATGGAGGGTGTCATCAGTTTCCTCCTGAGGCTAATAAACAACAAACACTGTCTTTTATTCAAAGCTCTAGCTTTACATCTGGACACAGATGAGAAGGAGATGCTGAGCATATTTTCCCTTCCTAACGTTTTCTAAACTAGTGAGTGGTAAAAATCGTAACAGCTCAGAACACCATGTCTTACCAGTCTCTGGAAATAGCTTCTTTTAAAATGTAATTTGAAGTGCAGTGAAGGGTGCGTGGGTGGGATAAGTGGAGAGAGGATGGTTATGGATGGTGTAGCTCTCTATACACAAACAGGAGAGGTCGTCACTTAACATCTTCCACAACACTTCTGTTTCTTGTAACTTGGCCATCACTAAAACAGGAAAGAACCTGCAAAGACATGCTTGTCACCATTGTGTAGATATATGCTAATTGGTTCTTTATTCAGGAGTGTATTTGGTCTATTCATTCCTAAACAGCCCTTGTGTTATATTCTCTTTTTTTTTTCAGATTTTATTTTTTATTGTTTGTTTGTTTTTTTATTTAAAATTATTGGGATGACATTGGTTAATTGCATTATCCTCTATATATGCTTATGCTTATAATATGTAAGTACTTTGCTTTAGCATCTTTAAAGAATTGTTTTTATATACTAATAAAGATTATTTTTTCTCTGGTAAGGAATTTAGAAATGAGCTCTCTTTTTCATCTAAATTCTAAGATACATCAGGGTGATCATGATGATTAGGTTATTACATGCATTAAAACATATTGGAGTGATGTAATCTTTATGTTTAATTCCCTTCCAAGTATAAATTGGATCTTGTGCCGTGGTAGTTGATCCACGTGCAAGTGTGTGCTTCTGCTTCAGGTTTGGATTGGGGGCATATTCCATTTCAAACACCAGGTGAACATCCCCCATCAAATTTACAAGTATAAGCATTTCAACTACAAGGAGTAGCAGGGACAAACCACAACAACAGTTGATGAAAAAAAAATTTTAGTAAATAATATTATAGGCAAGGAGAACATTAGATATTTGAGAAGTAGTGGAATTTAAAGTTTATAAGATTAACTAGGGATAATTTATGGATGGACTTGACTGCTATTCTCGATAGTGTAAAATTGCAATAACAGAAATAGCCAGCTGTAACAGAGAAATTAGTAAGTGTGTGTAACAATTACTACTTATTTATTTTAGCATACATATACAGGTGAGTCAAAGAGACAAAGGAACAACACAGTGAAATATGACTTTGTATTCTTCAGACAACAGGGAGCTATGAAATATTTTAGAGCAAGAGAGCAACATGATCTATGCTGTAGTTTATAAAGAATTACTTGGAATGGTATGAAGAATTTATTAAGTCAAGAATATTCTTGATGGGGAGATCAATTAGGGTATTATTGCAATGATTCAGGCAGGAAGTAGTGAATGCCTAAATGAAATGTTGGATGGAATGAATGGTATGGATTTAAAAAGGAAGACTGAATGGAAGGTAAAATAAATATGAAGCTACATATGGGGACTTGGGTCTAGGGAGAAAAAGAGACCAAATATTTCTGGGATATTTTAGTCTCTATGGTTGGAACAATGTTCAATGAAGAAAAGGGAAATTATGAAGAGGAGGGGGAGATTGAGGAGTGAAGATGTTTTTTAAACCAGCTGAATTTTCAAGATTGGCAATACATATTTTTATGAAACAGTTGGAAGTTCTGATGTAGAATTTAAAAAAGGATTTGATGGGTATAGGATGAGCCTGAGAATCATATGTCTTGAGGTGATATTTTAAGCCTAAATGCTGTTGAAATCACCAGAGAAGAGAATATGATGTAGGCAAAGAAAGGAGGTAGGGTGGAAGAGCAAACTGTGGAGAATACTTATCATCTGAGGACTTGAGAAAAAGCAGGTGCAAAGAGCTTACATTCCATTTTAAGCTTTACAAGCGTTTCCTCGCGCATTTCTTAATTTGACCACCAAGATAACCCTGAGAGGGCAAATTGTATTAACCACGGGAAAAGAATGTCCAGGTACTTCGAATGCTTCACCTCGGATTATTTTTTAAGTAGCAGGCAGAATCAAAATAAAAATGTAGGTCTCTTGTCTCTTCTGCCCAACACTGAGTTATTACTAAGAGTAGCTCACTTCTCAGTAAAATTGACATTATCCTGTGAAAATTTTTATTTTACCTAAGGAAAGGTATTCACTGACTCTCAAAAGGGGGGAGGTTGCATTTTCTATGTAATTTGTGCCTTTCGTGCTGCTTTAAAACAGTATCTAAGAGACAGTTTTGAGTAGCAGGTTATTATATCATTCTAAGAGGGCATCACATGGCCTAATAGTTGGAAAGAGTTTGTTTCTTTCAGCGCCTAATTTACCAAGCAGCAGCTTTAATATTGAAGTGAGAAATTTTGGATATAGATATTATGTATCCTAAAAAGATTTTTAGTAGAATAACAAAACACAAACACACATAGAATCACTTAGGTCACTTCTCTGGAATGCATAAAATGCATTTTGAATTTTGCCAGGTTTTCTAAATTTCCTTTATTTTGTGCTTTGTGCATTCTTAGAATTTAGCTTATTTATACTTAGATTTAAAAAAAAGAAACTAATTGAACTTGTGCATTAATTCAGAAATCATCATGGTGACCAACTTTGAAGTCCATGAAGACATAGATTTGAAATATAAATATATATATACACACATGTACATACACATATATACTTGTGTATATATGTGTATATATATTCTAATATACTTAAAAATTAACAAATATATTATTACCTTTAGTCATGTCAAATGTGTAGAAGAGCTCACTCATAGGAATGAAATAGTAAATTAATTATATAAAAGAGCCAAGAAACAACTGCTGCCTGAATTCAGTCAACCAACAGTTTTCTAAAGATTGCGAAGCCCTGGTTGGAAAGTAAGAACAACAACATTCACCAAAAACTGGGTTCAGGGCTTGAAAAACAGGATTTAGGTTGATTCTCCCATGAATCTTCTAAACTACGGATTATCATCAGAATTTTACACATGGAGATCCTGATGATCAGAGACATGAAAGTACAAGCCCAAGTATAAATAAGAAACTTGAATTTGATAGCTGATCAACTTTACTTCTAAGCCTGTGGTACCAGATTGCCTCCAAACAGAACTTGAGATTGGTGAGCACATGGTGAAAAGCGTGTCTTCTTGATCGTCTTCTGTGCCACTTGGGGTTCAATCAGAGAAGCAGAACTGGGAGGTACATATAACAAGAGATTTATTATAAGGATCTGATGTGATACAGTTGAAGGATCTGGTTTCACAGTGTATGTGAAACTGTGTCTGGTGCTGAAGCCTGAAGGCCAAAGGGCAGACAGCAGAGATAGGCAGATGGACATGAAGTTGGAGAATCAAGGTCAAGCTGGAACCTGCAAGGTTGAGCTCAAACCCACAAGGATGGACTGGCAGCGGTGTGGGACTCCCTTCACCTCCAAGCCTCCGGTTTCAGTGATGGGAATGTGCTGCAGGAGGAGCTGGTTGCCCTTCATCACAAAGCTAAACGCATACCTGATCCCAAAGCAAGAAATGTGGCAGGAGCCATGGGAGCTTCAAGCCCAGCTATCACCTTGTAACCAGAAGAGCCAGCAAGTAGCAACACTAGGTTGTGATGCACAGACCTCTTCAGGACAAAGCAACACAGGTGCTCTGTTACCTGATTTTCCAAAACTCACACAAACTGCCTCCTGCGGCCCATGCTAACATGGAACTATGCATTGAATAATATTTTTACATCTTCTAAAAATCGTCCTTTTATTCATAGAGTAATCCCAACCTGGATATCATGTATTATCTTTTTATATATTGTTGGATTTTTTTGATAAATATTTTATTTAGGATTTTTGTATCTATATACATTAGAAATTGAGTATTATAAAATTTTCTTTCTCGTTCTGTCCTTACCTGTTTTTGTATCAAGGTTTTACTGACCTTGTAGAATCAACCAAGGATGGTTCCTGGCAAGTTATAATTTCCTAATATTTTTTGTTGTAAAATTTTATAATTTATTGGCATGAAATTGTTGGTGATATTGCCATATATTTTAATCTTGCTCTCATCTTTTGTCATATTCCCCTTATCACCTCATATATTATTTATTGGTGGTTTTTATCTCTGTGTATCTCTCTCTCTCTCCTTTTAATCAATCTCACATAAAGTTTATTTCAAACCAAAGTTAGCTCTATTGATGCTCTCAAGTGTACATTTATAGTCTATTCATTGACACCTGATATTATCTACATTATGTCCTTTTTCCTGCTGTCATTGAGTTCATTCTGCTATTTTTATAAAATTTAATTTGAAAAATCTCATGACTTTTCGATCTTTTTTCTTTTGTAATATAATCACTTAAAGCTAAATAGACCTCGAAATACTGCTTTTATTATTTTCTACAAGTTTTAACATGTAGAATTCTGTTGCCTTTTAGTTCTAAGCTCTGGTATTTTTGTTTTTAAACGTCCACTAACTTTTCTTCTTTGCCCCATGGATTAAGTAGAAATATGTTTTCTAATTTCTCAATATATGGAGATTTTAAAATTTGCTTTTTTATTATTACTTCTCTTAAATTGCACTTCATCTGAGAAGCTGTTCTGTATGACACCTATTCTTTGAAATATGTTGAGACTTGCTTTATGGCCTTGTACACAGTCGTTTGTAAAAATATTGTATATATCCTTGAACAGAACAAGTATTTTTTAACTATTGGATGCTGATTTCTACATAGAGCTACTAGATCAAACTTGTTGATTATTCTATTCTCCTCTATTTTTATTGATTTTTTTTGTCTGCTTGCTATCAATAATAATTGATAGAGCTGCTTTGTAATTTCTCATTATGTTGATTGAGAAGTCAAAATTTTGTACAGTTTTAACAGTTTTCGCTACTTATACTTTAAGGCTATTTTGCTGTAGCTATTCCTGTTTAGACTTGTCATGTCTTCCTAGTGGATTAAACCTTTTCTCATTGCATAGTGACCCTATATATCCCAATGGTTCTCCTTGTTTCTAAAAAATAGTTGGTTTATGAATAATATAGCTACTCCAGCTTACTTTTGGTTATTGTTTGCCTGATATATCCTTTTTATCTTCACTTTGTCTCATTAGTTTTTTGTTCTTTAGGAATATTTCCTATAAGCAACATCTAACTAGATTAAAAACAATTGTATCTAATCATCTTTTAATTGGTTTTGTGTTTATATATGTTGTGTGTGTGTGTGTGTGTATATATACATATATATACACATATATATATATACATATATATATATAATTGGCCATTTTGTGTATATTTATTGTGATTATTGAAAAATCTGGAGTTTTTTCTTACCATTTTACTTTTAAATTTCTGTTTGTTTTCTTGAATTTCTTTATTGTTCTTTCTTGCCTTCTTTTAAAAAAATAAGGTTTTTTTTCTTAGCATGTCTGGAGTTTATATAATAATATGTTCCCATTCTTTTAGCCATTACTTTTACATTTACTATGCTTATTTAACTTAAGAAAGTCAGAAATTAAACAATATCTTGGCACTACCACCCTAAAAATGTGACTTTTAGAACACTTTAGATTTTTTGGTGTATTCATTTTGAAAGTTTCTTATTATTTGCTCACTTTAAAAAAATTGTATCATTTATTTCTCCTGCTGTATCATATACTGCCATCCTGTAGTTTGTATCTGGCAATTCCAATACCTGCAGTCCTTGTACCTGTTGTTTATTCTCTCATTCACAGTGGCTTGTCTGCTAATGGTTCTGATAATCATCAACTTATCAATTTTATTCTGTGGTAGTCCTTAAGGATACTTGAGGGGTTTTACTTCCTATGTTTTACAGGTAGCTAGTGAAATCACCTTTTCTAAATTTTGGTTTAGAGCAGGAATGCCAGGTTATAATTCTCCAACTTCTAGCTCTTCTAGGGTTCAGGAGTATTGCTATATGAATGCACCCCAGAGGAACCCCAACATCTTCCCAGATGCCTTCTGGCCCTGCCACCCTGGATCCCAGCTGTTCCAGCCCTCTACTGCTCTGGTTTTGGAATCCTATCTGTGCATTTTAGCTTTTAGTCTCCCACCTTTGGCTCCTAGATGCTCAACCTCAGGCTTACTGCTTTAAAAGTCCTGATTCTGAGCACCGAGAAGCAGTCCTCAGCTACTCTGGGTCCCACTCACATTAGTCTGTTTGTTCTGGGCAGCAGAGAGTTTCCTGTAAACCTCTTTTATGTGATGTGAGACAGCAACCATCTCAAAGAGTTCTGTCCTAGCCATGGTCTAGTTGCAACGGAAGGTCTCTTGAAGCTTCTAGTCATTCACTACACTAAAGCAAAATCCCTGCTTGTTCTTTAGTCTCCTGGGAAAATTCTTCATTTTACGAGCCCTTACTCCTCACTAAAGAAGCCATAAAACCTGATGTTCCCTTTTCCTGAAACCAGGAAGTAAGAAAGTGACTTAGGCTCCCATAAGCAAACAAATCCAAACCAATCTTTGAATAGGAAGTTAGAGGCACTGGGTAGCAGAAGCCATGTAGGATGTATCTAGCACAGATAATGGCAGATGCCCTTAGGTTTCAGAGATGACAGTGTAAGGGATATAACAAACATATCTAATGACTGAAGGCAATGGTATTGGGGAAAACACTGAGACTTGCCACTGGGGCAGTTCTGTAATGTATTTTGGGCATGGTTTGTGAATGTATACATCCTAACTGGTTCTCTGGCCCTCCAAGAAATTCTTAAACAACCTAATATTCTTTCATAAATGTCATTTTTAGAGCTGATTTGGGTTCTTTACAACTAAGACCTTTTCAGATATAACTGAATGCAACAACTTCTTATGATCCGATGATACAATAAAATAATGGCTAAATTCTTACTGGACACGTCTTCCATCTTGAAGCCATCTGGAATTTTTTCTTAAGATGAAGAAAGAGGGTGGAACAGGAGCTCCCAAGCTACAAAAAAAAACTAGGAAGGGGCATTTGAAAGGGAGAAAACATCTTGATAACAGAACCTTTTCTTTTGCTGTTTTATTTCAATAGCATACTATGATTTTTAAGATATTTAAAATGTTTCTGAAATAATTATTTTTATGATGGAAGAGAATAATTGTACAGTCTAGTAGATTGACTAGTTGAGACTAAGGAGTTGAAAATTAATTTTAATCATCTAGTGTAAATTTACATCTTAACTCCTAACTACAAAACATTAATGCTTTTTAACAATAAACATTTGGGATCACTCAAATATTCAGTTTTTGAATAACTGGTCCAGAATAAAAAATCAAATCCAACTAGCTATTTTTAAATTGTTTTGATAGTTTGTGCCTGTTTTCCTTTTTCTTTACAAACTGAAAGAGTCTTAAAAAGCATTTGATCATACCTTGCCCCACTCTATTTTACAGATGTATTACCTGGACTCAGAAAAATTAAATGATTGGTTCTAATGTTGTCATCTAAGCCTCAAAGTATTTTTTTTTTTTTTAGCAATTCCACCTACTTTATTCTCTTATTGCTAAAAAAAGCAACGTGTTTGCATTTATTTCGCTTCCATCTCTCAAATGAACTGCCTGCATATAAAAATAAATAATATAAACTAGTAATTTAAAAAAATCATCCTAATATTTAATATTGTTTAAGAAAATATGAGACCAAGGGAAGAATTGTATATATGTTTATTGGCTCTCTGCTGTTTGTTTATCTTACCTAATAATTTCCTCGACATTGGGAAAATATTGTGAATGACTTTATATTGTTCCTTAGAATATTACCTGTTGCATCTGCAATCTCACTTTTCAGAAGTCATTTAAGATCAGACTTGTTGGGCCATGTGCACAGTTAGAAAAGTGCACTTGTTTATAACATTGTAGTGCTTGCAATCCCACAGAATTGTTTCACAAAAAGCTAAAAATAATTTGTCCTCTAAAATTTCAAAAAATCCGGGGGCTATCTAGCTCAACAAACATTTTATTTGGTATTCCAAAGCCTTGAAAATTTTACTACAGAGCTTTTTAAAATTGTGTAAAATTATAAGATTTGTGGATTTTAAGTTACCTCTGCCTTTTTGAGGGAGAGTGGTTATAGGTATAATTTAGCAAAGCATTATAATTCTCTTCCTAATTTTCAACATTTTATATTTTATCTGAAAAAAAAAAAAGATTTCCTTAAGTAATAATGCAGATGAAGCTACAATGAGACATGTTTAATTCTCTGAAGAAAATTATGTAGTAAGTCTATTTTGCACATTAGTTGCTTGAGGGTGACACTTGTAATTTTAATTACATTCTAAATATATTTTAAAATTTCAACATTTATTTTTGAGTAAGGTTACCATACCAAGAGTAAATAGGAGTTATTTGAAACCACAAGCACAATATTTATAACTATGCTTCCAAATTTCCACTGGAAGAGTTTTTGTTTTCTATCCCTTGGAATTTTCATTAATGTAGACTTAATTTCTTATGTTAAAACATCAATTTTGCTGGACTATTTTCATAGAAATAATATTGTTAAGAGGTTTTGAGGGCTTCCATTATTTTCCAGTAATTTTATAAGGAATAAGGCTTCACATGAGGTCAGTGGAAGTTATTTTAAATAAGAATAAAATCCCTTAAGATATAATTAAAAAAAATTTTATTGTGAAAAATTTGGAAGAAGCAGGAAAATTAAAAGAATAATGTAAAACCTCTGATTTGGCCACTCAAAAATTTTTAAAAAAGCAATATCATGCTTGTTTTTCTTCTAATATTTATATTAAAAGATATATACATGTGTACGTACATGTGTATACACATATATATCTTTTAATACTATTAGGTTCATGTACATATATTGGTATACATATATATTTCCCTTTATATTAAGATTACATATGTATTTCTGAATTTTTTTCATTTAACATGCACTTTTGCCTTTATGTTGTTAAATATTTTATCAGAACATAATTTTAATGGTTGTAGTATGACTATTCAGAGTGACTGTTCTACAACTTATTTGGTCCTTTTTTTTTATTGCTGGATACTTATGTCTTTAATTTTGATTCTGAACTAATATTGTGATGGATAACTTTGTCTACTTTTTAAAATATTTTCAGAATATGGGCTCACTGAAGCAAAGCATATGAATGATTTAAAGGTTCTTGATACATTGCTAAATTGTTTTTAAGAAAATTTTACTTGTAATATAGCATGTTATTACTAGGATAGCGAACATGACAGTGGGGAGGTGAGACATTGAACCAAAGCACCACAAAATGTATCTTCTTAATGTTAATGAATCATTCTTTTTGGCCTTGATGTACCTCATGAATAGGTTAGATCATCCTCAGTTGGAGACAACAATAAAAGCATTTATTTAGGAAAAAATGACTTAATTTCAACCTATTAATATTATATGAATACCTTGCATTATGTCTTCATTTTTTTATTGGTATTTTTTAAACTTTTTTTCATAGCAGAATACAGACTTTACAAAACTTTAAGAGATATTTTCTCTATTTTGTAGTTAGAGTGACAGTAACACATGATGCTGAACATTAACTAAAAATATGAAATTGTGTCCAAATTCAAAGTTTTAGCTTTTGAAATATTATTTTGCTGGTCTGACAGAGATGGTTAATACTAATAAATGATGTGCTTGCAATAACTAATAATAAACACATGTGACATGGCAACAAAGGGAACAGAGATATTTTCTGTGGGTTGTTTTCAACAGAAACTTAAAATCTGGTTCTGTATGTTTTTGATAAGTTTGCCCAAGATGAAAACACGTATTTAGTACTATTGACATCAGACTTTTGAAACACAGCTGTACACATAATATTGTTTAAATTTCAATGACACCTAAAATACATTTACTTTCTACTAAGGTAGATGGCGAATGACAAAGGTAGTTTGGAATTTCACTCTTTAGTTTCCCAGATTTCTCTGCGTTCTCTCAAGATTGCCAGATAAGCTGTGTGTGTGTGTGTGTGTGTGTGTGTGTGTGTGTGTGTGTGTGTGTATGTGTGTAAGGAAGGAAAACAGGAATTCCTTTGGAAGAGTGACAATCAGTCTTAGTTTAACATTAGTTTAAAGCAGATATTCTTAGCAGAAATCTGCTGAACTGGATTATAAAATGCTGTTTGGTTGCCAGAAATCAGGCTCACATTTCTTTTAGCTCTAATTTCAAAGTACTGATCTTACTTAAGAAGAGGAAAAAAACAAAAAACAATACCCAATATCCCAACCTCTCCCAACCTCCCTTCCCCAATCTCATCTTTTAGTGAAGAAGAAACAAATTTTCTTATTCTTGTTATGCCTGAAACTATTCATTTAGGTGAGCTGAATCTTCTTTAAATCTACTAAAATATTGCCACAACCATGCTAATTCTTAGAAATTTAATCAAAACTATGAAAGATAAAGGATGTCACAAAATCCAGAAGATTGATGCACTATGACTCTGTATATATTTAGTTCTGATTTAGCGATCATGAAAATTTTTTATAATAAAAACTTATTGTCTAGCTTTCCTTCTATCAATTCTGTTTTTGTATTATATTTGGTCCTTAAAATTATAATATGCTGGTGTGAGTGTGGGTTTTGTTTATCGATAAGTCCTTCTCTTTGACAAAAATATTTTTCTATCACTTTTCTCCTCCTAGAATTGAAGTTACTTTGCTGTAAGAATGGATAGGTTTATGCATAGCACGCCACTTGGCTTTTATGTAAAAATTATTAAAATTTATTTTCTGAAACATATGTATGATTTACAGAAAGATTTAATCAAAATATTCACAACTTAAGAAATCACACATCTCCTTCTTTTTTTTTTTTTTTTGCACGGAATAAGAGCAAGCCTCGTGAAATTATTAAAATAAATTTGCATTTTATTTTATTCTATTGTTGAATTATTTTATTGTTTAAAATTTAAACTGTCCTAATATGTCCTTATATAAAAATCTTCAAGAAAATGTTTTGCTTCCCTTTTTAGCCATGAGAAAGTTGATGCTATTTTCAGTAGAATACAATGAAGTCTTACAAAATATCTCAGTGCAAATTCCTAATTCATCAGTAACTTTTTCATAGCTTTTTTTTTTGCAACTAAATTTGTCACTAAATTGTGAACAAATTTATACTCTTATAGACAAATATGCTTTTGCTGTATTTCTGTCTATCCCAAGGGAGTCAGTTAAGTTTCAGGATTTTTGGAAAAGGGAAAGTAGCAGAGTCATCTTTATGATAGTATGTGCAAAGAATTATTTACAAAAAAAAATAAAAAATTAAAAAAAAAAGAAACAAACATGGCAACATTTTGGCCTTTACATTATGTAGCAGTCTGAGGCATTAGACTTTATCAAAGGCAGCCAAATGCTATTTTCAGATGGTCATGAGAGACATGAAGAGTACATGGGTAGTTTCAGAATTGGAAATGGGTTGATTCTTTCTCAGATTTTCCATGTGTTGCTTTTATTCATGAGCCAGCAGCAGTGTCTGTTGGTTTCCCATTAGAGAGATAATGAAGATAGTGCAATGCTTGTGCAAGACAGTGGTATATCTCCTATGGCTTGCAAACCCTGACAGTCAACACAATCATTTGCTTCAAAGCAAAAGGAAGCTTCCTCTTTTGTGCATTTGAATTATTGTGTACCATTTATTGTGAATATAAATAAAACATCGTCCCAATCTTAGCTAGAAATAAAATCAGACTTTGAGCATAGAGATACTGAAAATTAGTTCTATCTGTCGGTATCCCAAGCCTTGACTCTAAGGTTAAAAGGTATGCCTCCCTAGTTTTCTAAATATTAAGTCAGTGTTAAAAGTATTAAAATAATAATTATTTTATTATATTATATAAATACACATTAGGTATCATTTTAGAATAAACACCCACAGAAAATTCTTATTCTAATATCAACATAAAACAAATCCAAACACCTACCCAAAGCCTAGGGTGCTTTGCAGAAGTAGAAACTTGATAGAAATTTGCTGTTTACTTGAAAATGAATGTATGGTGCCAGGTGGGTACTAGACTTATCTGGGGGTTCATTTGGTAAGTTCTATAAATGTCTAACCACTATGCTGTTAAAAAAGAAGAATGAATGACAGAATCGATCAAAAAAACAATGAACTAATTGTCACACCAATCACTTCCTTTTTATTTCTTCAGACAGTTAGTTGATTAAAAAGGAGAAAATACAGTGTTTTGGCTAGTGGAATACCTAAAAAGTATAAGACTGGGAATGTATAAAATATGGTTTTAAAGTTGATAATTACAATATTTACACTACCCTTGGAAATTCCCTTAAATCAAGCAGAGAAGAGTCGTAAGCACTGAAATTACATTAGAAGAAGAGAGGTGCTCACACTACGAAGCAAAAGGGAATGAGACCCACAGCAAGAGGTTACCATTCTTCATGTTGTAATTGGATGGAATGGCCAACTGAATGCCCCACAACATTTAAATTACTTCTCTAGTTCAAAAAATTTTTTTCTTCTAGCAATTGAGTTTCTGTAAGTCAAATGTGTGTGTAATGACAGCTTACTGAATTCCTTTTTAATTACAGGTACGTGTTTCCCATCGGCATATCTTTCACCATTATGTCTCAATTCCTCTAGGTCTTACATTCAGAATCATGAATTATGGAATGCAGTTTGCCTCTAATTACTTTATTTGTTTAATTTTTTCTTTTCTCCTAGAGTATAAATTCCTTGTAATAAAGGTCTGTGTCATATGTTTATTACCCAATGTTGGGCACTCGGTAAGGTAGTTTTTGCCTAATAAATGTTTTTTCTTTTTAAATAGTCAAATTAACCCTCAAATATTTGGTGGCATTCAAAAAACCTACTATGAAGGAATAAAGTATATTTTAGTTACTTCTTAATGCCTCTTGCTTTGCTTGGTATTACGGTATTCTATTATTCCATTTTCTCTCTCTTTCTTGTCATCCCACACTTTTCAAACTCCATAGTCCTAGTCTTAGTGATTCATTCATTCAACATATATTTGTAAAGTGGCTTCTAAGTGCAGATTAAGAAACTGTACAAAGCACTATGTCAAGGGACATAGCTAATAATTTTTTTTATTGTTTCAATGCATGTAATTGTTAAACAATAGTTAGAAAAATCCTTTTACTTCTTATTTTAGACCCGTGGTATTTATGGAAAACCAGTTAATGCCTGTGCCAGATTCAGTCTATATGTACCTTAATTCCTATGGGAATGTCAGAGGTCATCCTTGTACCTTTGCTCACTGTGTGGGTGGGTGGGGAAGAGAGGGCGGAAGTTGTTATGAGACATCCACATCCATAAGAATGGAGTGTTGCCAGATGCTTAACTGGGCTCCCACAGAGGCCAAGGTGAGCAGGAAACAGGTTGCAGAAGTGACGCAGGCAAAGCCTGGTGGAGCTGCTAAACTCTTGCACTTGGCACAATTATGGAATTAATGGCCAACACCATTAAAATAGAGTTTAATGACTTTTAGGAACCCTTACAAAGTCAAAGTGATTCCACTTTTCAGATTGAAACTGCCCTTAATCCTTATCTGCCCTAATAGGCTAAGAGTAGTAGAGTGTTGGTCCAGAAGAAATTGAAGTCAAGCCAATAAAACTTTTGACCTTTTTCTAGTGACTAGCATACTTTTCTGCTATGAAGTATGATTTAAAACATGCAAAGAACATCCAAATCCACCCCCTAACAGTTTGTAAATGAGGAAATTTTACTACCAGGCTATCTTATAAACATATATTTCCCAATTCCATTATTTAGACTTCTAATTTGAAATGCAAATACTGTGTGCATGATTTACCAGATTTTCTTTCCTCAGAACTAAAAGAACCTAAGATTGAAAGAAAATAGAGAGAAAAGAGGAAGGGTAGGAAGGAGAGGTATGTGAGTAAAGAGTAGACAGAGGCAAGCTGGAGAAAGGTAATGGAGACAAGTACTGACAGTATGAGTTTATTAAGAAAATTTGTGTCAAGAACAACTTAATGCAAAGCTATCAGACATAGAAATGGCATTATAACCTTCCTGGGCATCTGTAAAATGTGAAATAGATACCTTCATTGTTGAGAACAATGTGATTTCAGGATTCTTTTGAAGTTAAAAATCTTGGAAACATTGCTAACCTAAGCGGCAGAGATTTATGTGGAATTAAATTCTCACAGAAGGCTAGAGACACCATCAAGGGAAAAACATTTTTCATAGACACTGTATCAACCAATATCCTCAACCAAACAGTCATTGTGATTAGGATGGTTTAACCCAAATGGCCCACACTTTTATCAAATCTTTGTCAAGAATCATTGCTACAAGTTCCATGCTTTAATTTTTCCATGTAAAAAATATGTAATATTAATGCATACAGAGGATTTATTTTACCTGAGAATCTCAAATCATGGTATGTTTTTTGTTACTGTTATTATTTTTTAAATCTTGGTGGATGCCATAAATAAAAATAAAGTATAAGAGAAATGAAGTGATTGCCAAGTTTACATTTACATCATTCATTCATTTATTCATTCACTTCTTTAGTCATTCATCAAATATTTCAGTTCATTGTGTGAGATGTTGAGGATTCAATGCAGGGCAAATCTAGGCAGAGTTGCTCATAAAGTTTGCAGTTTGTAGGAGACACAGCATTTAATCGAATAATTACTAACTTGAACATCATCTAAAAGGGAATCTTGACCTCAATTTGAGGATCAAGTTGATTCTTATATTTCTGTGTCTGTACTTTAACAGCGAGTTTTGCTTGGGAACCTCTCTAAGATTTTATTTCATTTTTATTTCATTTTTCAGAAAAGTACTTATTTGTAAATAGCCAGAAGAACCTAACTTTATACTTACAATAATACCATTTACATGTTTTTAATAAAAGCCAGGAGCCCATCTATATTAATAATGCTAATACAATAAGACAACTCGAATAAACCAACAAAATCAGTTCATATTGGGTCATGACTTTGTTTTCCTCTTTGGACAATCTAAGTTTGCATTTCTTTGAATATGTCAGAATGTTATGAATACCCAAACTACCACATAGTCACAATAAATTGAGTTGTTTTTAACAGGACAATTCTCTCCAATTTTATTTTTAAAGTCTTGGGCTACTTAAAAAATTTCCAGACCTGACTGGAAACATCTCCTAGTGAAGGAGTGGGATTTTAAAGCAGAGAGGTTTTGATATGAGAAATTGTGTTCCTTTAAAACAATATCTGTGATTACTTTTTCCTTTTTCCTTTTATTCTTCCATTTCCTTTTGTTCTTTCTTGGTGTTATGTGTGACTAATGCAGCTCAGATGGGCTTGTAGCCATGGAAACTACAGAGGGCAGAAATATAAGTCTATTCACTTGGGAGCATCTTTCCCATAATCCATACCTATCAGTTTCTTGGTCACTGATATAATGAAATATACTTTATTAAAATTTTAAAATAAAAATTATTGTGATTCTTTTTAATGTTCATTAACTTCCTGCTTCATTTTTTTTAAATGGAAACTAGTGGTGTTTTATGAATTATTTATGTCCCATGCTGCCTTGGAGTTATTAAGGGAAAGGTATCATATTCAAAGATAAATTCAGGCTTTGATTTACATGAGAATGTTGAAGAACTGCACAATAGCTATGGATTTGTTGAACTACTTACTCCTGGGATACAGAGTTATGTAGGGAATATTTCATTCAATAAATACTCCATGTTAATCAAAGCCCTTTGAAAATCATTCATATAAAGGAGATAATTATCTTTAGCATCATTTGATAAGAAATTTGTTACCAAGCAATTTTGAGAAATTTTATTTTATCTTTCATGGAAACAAAAAGTCTACATATCAGATTAGAACTATTTTGTTCTTATTCCATTTTAATTAGTTCCTCTTCCTATCTTAGCCAATTACCTTTGCCTCCTTTCTAAATGAACATTTTTGCTTATCTTTATTGGAAAATGATTTTGTTTTCTTTCCTATTATTTTCTTCTTTAATCTACAATTATTTTCATTTGCTTTGATTTCTAGTTCACAGAATCACAGAATATTAGAATTGGAAGGGTCTCATAAATGATCCAATTTAACACATGCATTTTATAGCAAGTACCAAGAGCTCCAGCTTCAAATATAAAGGCCTCTTCCACATCTTCTCTTTGATCACAGGCAAGTCAAATATCATAAGTCCTAGAATGAACTCTTACCTTCCGTCAAACCTGTCCCTCCTACAGTGTTTCCAATCAAATAAATTTCATGAGCATGTATTAAATCGCTCAGGCCAAAAAATCCTGAGACTATTTATGACTTGTTTATTCCTCTCAGCCTGACATCCAATTCATCAGCCAGTCTAAATTCATGCCTCCGCTCAGAACATGATAGCAATCTTTAAAAACACCATCCCCGACTCCCACCACCCCCAAATCATTCCATCTCTTCATGAAGACCGTTTTTCTTTGTGGAGGTCTTCACCATCTGAAATTGCACTGTATACCATATGGCTAAAACATTGTCACCACATGTAATGTAAACTCTGAGGACAGGGGTTTTGCATACCTTGTACATCAGTGTATCCCCAAACATAAAATGGTGCTTATGCACAGAATATGCTCAATAAATTATAACCGAAAGACTGAACAATTGCGTTAGAGTCACCGAGTGGCTATTTAGCAACAAAGCTGAAAAGAGAACCTGAAAATTCTTTTTCTGCTAGTACTTTCCTCATGATAATAAGCTGCCTCACATTGTCCTCTTATTTTGCTATTACTCCTTTAATATTTGCTCACAATATGACTTTTTGCTTTCAACTACAAAAATTAATCATACCTTTACATACTTTATAATTTTATGGAGCTTCACAGATTGCTCGTTCTTTCTGAATGCTATCCTATCTTCAGCATATCTAATGATATCATTCTTTCCTGTTCATTCCAAGTCTAGTTAACATCCCCTTTCCCTAAAATCTAACCCTTTTGGAATGAACAGTTCTGATATTGTGAACCAGTGTCCTTCATTTTGTACCCATCAACCAATATACTTTTGGATAGAACAGTTAAAGTATTGCAAACCAGAGCTGTGTACTATCTGAGACTAGGAGTCCTGTTCTAAGTTCATTCAAGTTATTGGCAGAATTCAGTTCTTTGTGTTGGAGGACTGAGGTTGCTATTGGCTGGGGACTGCTCTCAGCTTCTAGGGGCCACTCTTCTCTATAGGCGGTTCATGACATAGCTATTGTAGAATTTCATGCCATCAGAAGCACATCCTTTTGACTTCTCTGCAACCAGCCAGAGAAAACTTTCTTCCTTTAAAAGATCACCTGATTAAGTCAGGCCCACCTTAGGCGTTTTCTCTTTTGCTATATTGCCTATTTTGGAAGTGGTGCTTTATTACATTCATAGGTCCTATCCACACTCAAGAGAATTATACACAGCATGTATATCAAAAGTGGGAGATCTTTGGGATCATCTTAGAATTCTGCCTAAGACTTTACAATTTCCAATGAGCCAGACTTGCTGAGAGTATACAGAGAAATAAATAAGTCAATAGAATCAAAATTCAGGTAGCGACTACAATCCAAATCTTTTCAGGCTGGGATGTTTCCTTTTTCCTCAGCATCTCCATTGAATGTGTTCCTTGAGACAAAAGCATTTCATGCACTGATTAATCTGGAAAATTTGTAAACTGGTATTTATTTGTTTTTAATTGCATGATCTTTCAGAGCCTTTAGTCATCCCATGGAATCTTTAATGAGAAGCATTTTACAAACTTATCTGAATAAGGAACATATTTTCATGCCAGAGTGTTGGCTGATATTTGGTTGGTCTACTGCATAGCTATGCTTGTTGTTTACTGCCAGATCTCTTCCTGATTAATCAAATTTTCTTTCTAATTGGTGGGTACCTGTCAGGGACGTAAGTATTTTTAATATCACCACTGCTCCAGAGCTGTAGTTCTCAACTCTCTCTTCATATTAGAATCACTTAAGGAGCTTTTAGAAGCTAATAATGGCTACGTCCTAACTCCAGATATTAGAATATAGCCTTGTCGTATAGGCATAAACTGAGGTAGATAATTTAGAACTATGTTTTAATGCTTCAAGAATTTAAGAATAATAGCTACCTTCACTTGTACAGAATATTCTATATAATAGACATTGTGCTACATGATTAGAATCAATGGCTTTTTATTTAATCTTCACCAAAAAACCGTGAGGTCAAGATCATTAGATCTGTCTTAGAGAAGAAAAAATTAAAGATTTGAGGACTTAAGTCCAAATTCCTCAGGGAAAAGACAGGATTTGAAACTAGTTCTGCCTGTCTCCCAAAACCATGTAGTTATCTAATCATTCTGCTACAATGCTTAATAAATTGGGCTTTTGTCAAAACAACTTAATATAAAATCTGCAACAATTTCAGAAGAGCTCTTCTCTCTCTCTGGACCTGTAGTTACATGATGACACACAGAATAAAGCACCCTGCCAGAATTTTGGCGCTGTGGCTCATTAAAGCAGAAAATCCCAGCCTTGTTGATTGAGAGCATGGGGCTAATGCAAGATGAAGAGAACGAATAGAACACCACTCAAGAACTAAACTTTCCCAGTGTACATTTCCAGCTGGTTAAAGCCTGCTTCCTTTTATCAGTGTGTTGAGCTAGTAGTACATAGTCATTTTCTAGGCAAATTGCACTAGAGCCTGCCAGGGAGATCCAGCTATTTCATCATCTGTAAAAAGGCAATCTTAACTTTTTGCCCATTCTTACCAATCTCAATATGGCAAGTGCTAGACATTTGGAGTTAACTCTGGGCACCAAAATCTGGAAACATAAAAAGCATCCAGGACAATTTCATTCATGTTTAAATTTTTTTTTTAACGTTTCTTTTAGGAGACTTAGTAACTGCGCATATCACCAGTTTCAGCAAACCAAGGCTGAGATGTTAAACTGATACTTATATTTTGAAAGCACCTTTTGATCAGACATCCTTTAACATGTTGCACACATTTGTCTCCTCAACACATATGATCTCTGGAAGATGATGAGCCCTGAGGCATCTTAATAGGTTTTGATAATAAAACCACAAAATGTATTTGAGGATGATGGACTAACATTACCTACTGAAAGAAAGGAGCCCTGGATATTCTTGTCGTCTGTAATAATTCACTGTGTCCCCTTGAATAAATATGTAGAATATAGTTATAATTGTCTTCTACCTAATAGAAATGTGGCAAACAAGATGGAGTTAAGGTAATATTGGCTAACCTGAAAAAAACAGTGACCCCTTTTAAATTAATAGATGTTTTGTTGAACATCAGGGCACTGTGAGGTTAGTTAAATTAAACAAGAACCAATCTCCATTCTCACAAAATTCAAAATCTAGGTAAAAGCAACATAAATTAGTGGAGTATCTGGGAGAATTTCATAAACTCTATTATAAAAAAATGCAGATACAAAGTGCTTTGGGGAGGAAGTAGAGTTGGTATCAGAGCTTTAAATCCTAACCCCAATATTTACTTGAATGAATAAATGACTTAATTTCAGGTGAGCCTCACCTTCTATCAATCAATAAGCCATAATAATATCAACCTTGAGGAACAATAAAGATAAACTAAAAAGTACACTAAAGAGTATGAAAAGTGCTCCGGAAAGTGGAAAGCTCTTCATAAGTGCTGGTTGTTACTATTATTATTTATCCCGAGAGACTTCAAAGAGGAACAGATTTTGGAAAGGTAGATGTCTTAACATTCTACTGATTATTATTTGCCATTTATTTGAAATTCAAAAATGTAACTGGGCATTCTTTGTTCTGTCTGGCAACACTGCATAGAACTTACTTGAGACCTAACATTGGATGAGTCGCCCAGCAAGGGTATGAGCCAGGCTGGGTGCTCTGGGGATTATTTTGTTCTTCCCTTCCTACTTCTTCATATTTCATAGCCCAGCATCAGGTCAGTTTCTTTTTTAACAGCCGGTATTGCTGACTCATGCTGAGCTTGTACTGCTTTACTCTCCATAGGTCACACAGCCAATGAGTAGGCAAGAATGTACTTTGTCATTCTTTCAGAGAGAAGGAAGGAGAGCTGGAAATGCCCTTGGAAGGTAGCCTGCACGGCTACCTCAGTCATTAAAACTTGCTACGTGCCAAAGTAATGACTACAGCTGTGTCTGATTTCCATCTGAACTCGGGAAAGTCCCTCTGAAGGAATCTAATACTTTTAATCTAAACTCGGGGTGAATTAGCTGTTACCTTATCTGAATTATTTACAAGCAAGTTTATTACTTTCTGAAGCTAGTGATTTTGTTATATTTTATGTTTATTTTTCCTCTCTGAATAAAAGTACCAGTACATCAGAAGGTTAGTGGTTTTGTGTGTGTCATTTCTGTTTTAGTTGTGTTTGATTTTGCTCTCCAAATGTAAGTACGGGGTGCCAGTAACCCCTGAGTTTTGGGGAAGACAACCAGAAGCAGTGAAGATAGCATATCTTCATATTGGAGTGGAGGGGCCTGTCTAGGCAGCCATCTATATATGCAGAAACAGATTTTAGGGCTGCCTATGTAAGTCAAGGATATTGTCTTTATTTAGCTCAATCGTGACAAAGAAGAATAATATTTCTAAAGATGTTTTTATTCATATTCTATATAAGTCTGAGAAAATGACAATTATCCCCATAAAGAGCTTTATTATATTTTTTAATTTGAAGAAGCATTGAGTGAGGTCCTAATGGAGCATAATGGTGAAAGGCCCCCCACACTTCCACAAAGGCAGCCCTTGATGCCCCAACTGAGAAAAAATAAAGTAACTAAATACATTCAGCAGCCCTCTCTAACAAATAGCTTTCAAATTGCCTGACTATTCCCCACAACACCACTACTCCAAATATTTGCGGCAAATATCATTAGGGAAGTTCAAAATCAGGTGACATTGTCTAGAAGAAATTTTATGTGACTCTGCCATAAAAAAATCACTTGCTTCAAAATTCTAAGAAGTTTTGGGAGATAGTGTGTGCTGGAGGAATTTTATTGTTGAGCCCTGTAACAATGTGTTCAGAATTAAGTGCTTTCTGCCAGACATCTGCCATGGCAGGAAAACATATCTTAGTGATCAGAGTATGTGCCGGCTCTTTCAAGACCAGGAGTCTGAGTGATTTATCCTGGCTGCAACCTTGACTTGTGAGACCAGTTATAGAAAGAGCAACTTAGTATGCAAAACGGCTCACATGGAAACCTATGTAGGTCAAAAGCATTGTTAATGGCATAAACTTTTGCAATTTTCATTTTCAAGTCACTCAAATAGGGATTTTAAGGGAGGAGCAGTATGATGACTTGAACACTGGAAATTTCATGAATGTGCACAACACGATAGGTTTATTATCAATTATGGACATGGGTTTATATATTTTAGGTGGCAGACTGGTTTTAAGTTAGTTAATCTAATTTACTAGATTGAAATAAAGAAAAGCCTTACTTTCCAGATTCCCTTGAGATTGTTTTTGAACATGTGTGAGTGTACACACATATGCACACACACTTGCCCTTTTCTAAAAGCAAAGTATAATCAACAAAGGAAACTTTGAGAATGGAAACAAGCCTCCAGGGTTCTCAATTACTAGTTTGTTCTATCTTTATTTCCTTAATGCTTTATTAAAAATAGGAACATTTTAGTTTAACAATAATAATGTAGCATTATCACTGGAAAAAAGTAGGAATCATAGTTAGTCATATCGAAGAGGGGTATCCACCCTGACTCAGTAACTCTAGGACTAAGTAGGTTCTTGAGTGTTATTTCTCTGCAGGTCCTAGAAGATGATATATTTTCAGACACCTGCTGTAAAGGGGCTCTCAAGCTTCTGACCCAAAGCTCATTCCCTGAGAAGGAATATGGCATGCACAAAAATAATTACCACACAAGCCTGAGGGGACACTAACGGGGCCAGGACTCATTAATAGAAGACACAGTGCCACAATACATTTAGAAGCCTCCAAAAATGATTAATTTTAATTTAAAAAAAATCAGAATTAAAAAATGAATATCATTAAAATACATATCCATTATTACATGGATATATAATAATAAATTCAGCCTGGATTACATTTTTTATGCCAATGCAATTTTAAAAAATAACTTTAATATTTTATTATGGAGAAAGAGGCTCACAAGGCGTGAAAGTTATTCGGTAGACCTGAGAAGGCACCTCAGATTAGGAATTGGTCAATCCAAGTGGGGCTCAGAGAAAGAAGATGGTTTATGGCTGGGGGGAATCAGGAAAGTCTGAATAAAAGAAAAGCCATTTCTGGCACAAGAAGGACATAAACAAACATTTTGAAATATAGTATAGATTAATAAATTCTTAAAAACACAATATGCTTCTTTTAAATTATTTCGAGAAGAAACATAAAGGATATTATAACATGGTGTTGATTAGTTTGCTTAGGAAATTTGAATTTTTTTTTACATTTTTCTCAATTCTATCCTTAAATAATATATTACTAGCCTATTAAATCAGGTCTTTGAAACAAAATTCAAACATATTAAACAAGCACCTCTTTGAAATGGCTAACTAAAAACATAAAACAAAACAAATCAATATAATATTAAAATGATTATTCCCCCACCACAATCATCTTTTATCGCTCCTGTTTACTTGATTTTCACCAAACTAGGGTTGTTGATATGATCTTAATTTTTTTTTCTTTAAACAAAAGTAAAACACAATTTAAGGGTAATTTTAAAAAAATGATTGACAAGAAATGAATTATGGGACTTTCCATCATAAATCAGATAGAAAAAGTTGATGTTTCTTCAAAGCTTGTTTAAACATTTCATTCTGTTTTACAGAAAGCTTGGACTGGGCATTTAGCCAAAATATATTTCCTTTTATCTTTTGAATGAGGTATATTGTAGTGGAAATTTAATGTGGATATTTTAGGCCCATTAGCATTTTCTCTCAGCTATATCTATTTCCTATATTCAATGTCAGGGAAACAAAGTACCCCTTTTTTAACAAATAACTGAAATGTCTTCATGTCTCAACAGAAAAGTATTTGAGGGACTTTACCTTTGTTTGTCTAACCCTCAAATCATATATTCATTCAGCTACACACCCACATGGCGGGTGCACTGCTGTAGGTTATGTGTTGAGAAGAACGATAAACCACAGTGGTCAATGTTTCTTCCACAGGCAAACAGTGTTCCAATTTCCAGCCTACTGTTATGAAGATACAAAGAGGGGCAAAGGGAGAGGGACAGAGATGTCTTCTAGAGATCAAATATCACAACAGCAGCTTATTATGAGCCCTCTCCCAAGACACATATTGTGCCATGAGTTTTACAAAAATGTCATTTAAATCCTTACGGCAAACCTACAGAATAGATATTATCTCATTTTTTGATAGAAGAATGAAAGTATTTGAATTATTGCCAAATAAATGATACAGAAAATATACATTATAGAAGTTCAGTGGGAAGGAAATATCACTGAAACAGAGTTGCCCAGGATGGTCTCATAGCAGAGCTTGAAATATGCATATCATTTGAACTAGCAGAAGACAAGGAGGTGGTATTTCATAAAAGATAAGTTAAAGAGAGTAAAAGAAATGTTTGGGCTCCAGTGACAAGAGTTTTGGATTTACATAGGGGAGAAATGGAAGATAAGGATAGTAAGACAGTTTAGGGACAAGTTAAGAGAATGACTTAGGTCAGGTTTCTGGAAGCAAAGTCTGAAACAGGGATTGAGGTCCATGTGTTTTATTATGTGCGTACTGTTAGGAGCAAGGGATCAGGGACAATAGGATCGAGCAAGTGAAGGTGCTCAGCGTGAACATGGTCTTGGTTGGAGCCTGGCTAGAGGTGGATGCCATAGAGCTATGACCCTGAATAGCACCATAGAATTGGCTCTGCCCTAAGCAAATGGCAGCAGCCATAGTCCCTCTGTATTCCCTTAGTTGTAGGCTGCTCTGAGGAGTGTTGAGCTCACTTTTGGGGCTCACATTGGCCTGAAGGCAGTTCTCTAGAGAAGGGGGTAGGTATCAACAGTTAGCGGACAACATTCTCAGCATCTGAGAAAGGGAACACCTCATAAAGGGGATGTTTGCTCTATAAGGACTCATGCCATGCTGAGGAGTTTGGGATTTTCTGCACTGAGCACTACAGATCTATTAAAGGAGGCTGAGGAGGGGATTTCCATATCACAACACTATTTTGGATGAATAATACGAGTGTTAGAGAGAATGGATTAGAAAGTTGGGTGGCTTGAAAAACAAAGATCCTTTCATAGACAATAATAGTAATATTTAATATTTTTTGATCATTCAGTGTAGAAAAACAGTATAAGTAAATGCTTTACGTGGATTCTTTCAGTTCCCAAAATATTCTCCAAAATCTCGCTTTATTACAGATGGGGGAAATGAGCTTCTAAAAGGTTAAATAACTTGCTCAAGTCCCATGGCTGGTAATTGGAAGAGCCAGAGTAACCACTGCTTCACATGGCTTTCTGGTAGATGGACTTCATGATTGTGTGGGAGGAGGGAGGCCATTTATATGAGTTTCCTATGACCACTGCAGCAAATTCTCGCAAACTTGGCATCTTAAAACAACAAAAATTTATCTTCTCACAGTTCTGGATGCCAGAATCAGAAATCATTATCACTGAGCTGAAATAAAGGTGGCAACAGATAAATGTTTTCTGGGCTATCACACTGTGAAAAAAAGTCAGTCAAAGGTTTTGAAGCCATGTGACCATGAGAAGAGAGCCAGAATGAAAAATTGTTTTAAAAAATGTAAAAAGAAAAAGAGAGAAAGGAAAAAAAAAAGGGACAGGCAAATGATTAAATTAGAGATAGAAATGGAGAAGTTTGTTCTGTGGTGTACCGAGTCTCACATGTTGGCAGAATACCTAAGTGGACAAATTCGAAAGGTAGTTAGAAGTCTGTGAGTGAAGCTCAGAGGCAGTTAGATATATAGATATTGCACTGTGAGTAAGAAGGGTTGGGTGAGGCTGAGAAAGTCACCAACTGCCCAGAACACTACCTAAAGCACTAGGGCTGAGCCTCACCTCTGCTTGCACTGTGCCCTACCTGCTTGCTCTTCTTCTCATCTAAGTGCCTGGTAACACCTACTCAGAGCTGCATTCCAAGGGCTTCTATAATTCCTGTCAATCTCTTACTTATTTCATTTTGATTCTCCATTTCTGCTCTTCTCAGAACAAAACCATGGCCCACTATCTTTTAGATTCTGGTCTGATTCAGCCTTCTCCCTTTCCCCATTTATTGTGCACCTGCCTCTGCCACGTCCATTCCTTTGCTGGTCTTCTTATGCTTTCCTATAGAATTATGAGCTTTTTTTTTCTTATCTGAATATGTTAATAAAAAAATGTCTTATCACTTATGCTATAGTGTTCTTTTCCACTTGTATTCACCTTCATCTCACTTCTCATTGTTATTTCAGACCATTGAAATAAAACTTATCACCCAAAAATTCTTCATTTGAGATTTATAAATCCTCTTTATAGCCTTCTCACTCTTCATTTCAAAATTTTTCTTCTGTTGCACATCTTTCTTGAATCTGCCTTCAACTTTCTTCAGGACTTAGTAGAGAAATCCCACTTGCCCATTTTATCCCATATCTTGTTATCATGTTTACCAATTTGAACCAGATACTGAAGATCTTCTGGGGATTCCTCTTTAACTTCATTGTTCTTTCTCTTTTTTTTTTTTTCAAAACATCTCTCACCAATTACCGCTCCACTCACTATTCATGTAAGTGCAGATTTCAGTCTTTCAAGAGCTTCAACTTGGCTAGCAAAAATCTGATTGTACCTGCATCTATATTAAGCTGAACATGATGATATATATTATGTTCCTTAAAAAGTCAGTGCTTTGTACTATGGCATACAAGATGAATCTGACACAGTCCTCGTGTTTAGCAAGTTCACAGTCAAAAAAACAAGTACATAAGTAATTATCTTTTACATACAGTATGATGAGTGCCAGAAGAGAGGAATAAGGGGTGAGAAATTTCAGAGAATAAAGAAATTTCTGAAGAAAGAAAGATAAGGGAAAACTCAAATGAGAGGATGTCTTTTGAGTTAGGTAGGATATAATCATGGGAGGAGAAGAAAAAAGATATTTGAAACTGAGTAGCATGAGAAAAGCTAAAAAGGGAAAGAATGTACAAGACACAGGTATTTTAGTTTTGCTGGAATTATGTGTATTAATTTGACTGCACTGCCATAACAAATTACCATACTCTGGGAGGCTTAAACAACAGAAATTTATTTTCCTGCAGTTCTTGAGGCTGGAAAGTCCACAATCAATTAATTTCCTGGAGAGGGCTCTCTTTCTGGCTTGCAGGTGGCTACCTCCTTTCTATGTCTTTACATAGCAAAGAGAAAGTGTTCTCTCCTTTCTCCTTTTATAAAGTCACTAATCCCATCACAAGAAATCCACGCTCATGACTTTATCTAATGCTAATACCTCCCAAAGGTCTCATCCATCTCCAAATATCATCACATTGATAGTTAGGGCTTCGTCATACACATTTTTTTTTGTGTTTTTCTGGGGGAAGACGGGGGATGTAATTCAGTCCATTGCACCATGGTACAAAAAAGAAATAAACTAGAGAAATAAGAAAGGTAGATTGGAGTTAAATTGTGGAAAGTATTAAAATTAAGGCTAAAGAATTTTTATCTTACTTGATAAGAAATATGAAACTGTTAAAGATTTTTGAGCAGTGGAATGCCATTATTCAGTATAAAATTAATTTCGTAAGCACTTATCATGTTCCTGCTGTGTTTAAGGTGCTGGCTCTAGTATAAATGGATACAACTCTGTAATATGAGATCTGACTTTAATAAACTCAATTTTAGTGGAGAAGTAAGACAGCATGCATATAGCTACTATGTCAGCGTATACTATTAGTGACATTAATGAAATGTAGTTTTAGCCTAAGAAAGTCAACAACACTGGAGAAGTAGTATCTCTTCCCAGAGCTGTGTTTGGGACAGTAATGTGGCAACAGTTGTTAGGAAGGTTTCAAAGGGTCAAAGGATGGAGGTGAAGAGATAACTTTGGCTTTTATTAGTAATGTAAGTGAGGGGTAGTTCTTGGGAACAGCTGTAAGAGACATTGAATAGGTGCAACTCATACGACTTGGCAACTATCTAAATTGGAGTGAGGGGTGGGAAGTTTATGAGACTATTTTGAGTTTTTTCCCTCTGGCTGCCTAGTTAAAGAATAGTGTTACTAATAGAAATGAGAAGGTTGAAAGCTTCTGTTTAGGTACAAATTGAATTTGAACTTGTTGAGTTGATAGTACATAGACAGAGATGTTGAAATGTAGCACGGCAGCTTAGGATATTCATCAAGACTAGAGATGCAGATCTTGGAGATGTCAGCTAGAAAGGTTTGCTTAAGCTTTGGGAGAAAATGTGATCATGGAGAAAGAATAGAAGCCAAAGACAGAGCTTGGGAAACACCTATATTTATTGACCTGAAAGAGAATCCAGAAAGAGGTTCAATAAAAAGCAGCCACGGAGATGAGTAGATAGAGCCTAGAGAGTATGTCACAAAGCAGAGAGTTTTATTATGGAGAGTGATCAAAGGAAAAAATCAAGATCAAAGAGGCTGAGGACAGAGCATAGGTCACTGCCTCTGGTTCCTCTGTGCTCACTGGTTACCTTTGAAACAATAGTTCCAGTAAGCTTTAAAGTAGAGCTGTATTTTGAATAGTGTCTAAATGCCAAAGCTAGAGGAATAAAATAAGACTACTTTCAAGATTTGATAGTGGGAAGGGATGGGTGAGAAAAGATGACTGCTTGATTTTTCTGAGAATCATAATAATAAACAATTCAGCACTTAATAATATAGCTGACATTTTCATAAGTGAGTTGTATGTATTTACTCATTTAAGGCTCATAATTCTCTTTGTGTTCCTTTCATATTACATATTATGCAACTCAGAATCAAAGAGGTAAAATAACTTGCCCAAGATAAAATAGCTAGTGACTAACTCTCAGAGCTAGAACTCAAGTCCAAATAAGACTTACTCCAAAATGTATGGTCCTAACAATTGTGCAAACTGTCCAGTATGTCTGTAGATTTAGGAAAAAAGAGAAGAATTGAAAAAGACAGAGGGGAAAGTTCCAGAAGTGGCCAGCCACTTCCATGCTGTCCTCATTAACAGCACAGATTCCAGACTCTTTTACTCCTTTGACCTTTTGCATGTCTGCTGTGCCATCTTCCAACTTTGTATCACCCCAACTTTCTTTTCTTTCAATTCTCACTTCCAGTTTTATTTAGAAATATGTAAAACATGCAGACTCAGTCCACTGCATATTTAGTAATTAACTTTAGCTGTTTCTTCCCTTCTACCTAGAAATCTTTCTTGTCATCTCTTGTGGGTTACCTCAGTGATACTCTACAATATCAGTGAAAATTTTATTTTCTAAGAAGGAACAAATTTACTATCTCTATTATTATATGCTATTTATTACCAGATAAACTTTCCTGAAGAACAGTATCAGCACCCTCTTTTAAAACCTGAAATGTTTCCTCATTGCCTATGAGACATTTGTTCCAATTTCTCAGCCTGGTATTCAAAACCCTCTTAAGTTTGATCCAAATCTTTGTATTCCTTCTATTTACTACTTCCTTACATTCTAAATCATCAACCATTCATTATTTCTGGAACACTGGCTGTTTTTTGCTTCTCTGGGTTTTTGATCTTACCATTCCCATAGTCTTAGATGCCTATTCTGTTATTTTCACTCATTGAAATGTTAACTACCTTTCCACTCTAAAGTCAAATGTAATCTCTTTGAGAAGCTAGATTATCCCAATAAGAAAACCATCAATCTATTTTCTGAACTCAAAATATAACAGGAAACCACAGACCTTATCCACCATAGAACTTCCATACACTCACTATTACACTTGGGATAATAGGCTTGTTTTAAAGGGTCACAGTGAAAGTGATGTGGGGTAACTTATCCAAATACTCCCAGCATTTGTATGTTCTGAAGTACTCTGAGGATATATTGTAGGCCTCATTCATTCTTGAATTTCTGATATAATTTACACAGCGATTTGTCCTTAGTCTACTCAATAATGATATCTTGATTAATTGAATGAATGAATGAATGAATGATGCTTTTAGATGTAGAGCCATAAAGATGAAAATGACATGCTAAATAGATTGTTGATTCTATTTTGGTGTGCATAGGAAATCCCCTCCCCCCAAATTTTATAGTACAACATTTTCTTCTATAATACATGGTAGATTTTTCTATAAATTCTGCCAATTGCTTATAGGTAAGAAGTACCAAGTTTTATCACTGTTTGTGTAATAATAAAGTCATAAGTCATTTGACTTATGATTACGGTAAGAAAGAAAAAACTGGAGAAAATTTTAATTTCAAACTCATAGAAAACATAGTGTACTTTTCTGTCAAGTTTTATACATTTTATAAGTTCAGAAATGATCATTTCAATTTGTAATTTTATGAACTGTAACAAATTAAAAATTAATTTGAGTGAAAATACAATACTTTCAATTGGATTTTTTCTCCCAAGACCTTTTATTTTCAAAAGTGGATAATATTGGTGCCTTACACAAATTAAATTGGACTTTGCTAATTTTGTTCTACAAAAGTTGTACCAAATGATTTAATTTTGAAACAAAATTATTATGTAATTCAGCATTCAAAGTGCATATGGGTGAGTTATATAAATTCCATGGTGGTTAATTTGTTTCCGTTAAATTATTTTTTCTATAGTCTCTTTAGAGGAAATGACTCCAAATTGTTAAACTAATTGCAATCAAACATCAACTAACTGGAACCTAAAACTGGGTAATATTTCCTGCAGTCAACTTTTCTGAGAAATTAGCAACTACTAAGACTATAGGTTGGAAATAATTTATCCTTGTTGCCCATGCAAATTCTACAGTGTGTCTTGGGTCCTATAACAATTCATTCTTTATTGCTGTAATTTCTTCATCAGTTGTGTGTATTCAGTAACAAATATTTACCGAAAGTGCTCTTACAGAAAGCGCTCTAGGCCCTGTATGGTAAGTCCATGTTGGAAAATTAATATTTGTAATAAACATTCTCAGATATTGCAAGGACCTTAAATAAATGTGAAATTATATTCAGTGTACTGTTTTTATGAAGACAAGAATATGGATTGTGTCAGCTATTAGAATATACCAAGTCCTACAGCATGGAGTGTAATTGACTAATGGCTCCAGCTGCTGCCCCTCTGGATCTACCACCCGTAAGCACCGATGTCATGCTTCCCACAAACTGTTCCTAGCCAGTGACTGAGTGTGGCTGCAGTGCCAATGCAGGCCCACTCCTGTGAGCTGCAGGACTCTACTGGGCATCTTTGGCTCAGGCTTCCCTACCAGTCTTTCTGTAGAATGATACTCCACCACTGTACTTTGCCTTCTTTCTCTGCTATCCAAGACAGACTTTCACTGCAGTCTGAGGGTTCTCTCACATTCTCTGGCTTCATCCCTTCTGTTTTCCACAGGCTTTTTCATAAATCTCTTGCATGTCTCCACCATCTGGGCATCCACATCACTGGAAACCTGAACTGACACATGGATTGATAAGCACTGAAGCTCTCGAAGCCTTGCTATTCAAAATGCTACAGAACTTTGAGTTCACCTGACACTTACTGAATTGGAATCTTCATTTTACCAAGCTATCAAGCAATTCCTATGCATAGCTAAGTTTGAGAAACAGTCGTCTAAAGTAATAGGTCAATCCAAAAAATTGGCATGTAAAGGAATCTCATTACCTTTATAATCTCAATATTTGTTAAGAAATATACATAACCAAAACATGTGTATCAACTGCTTGATATTTGTTATTTAAATAATGACAGAAAGATCACAATAAATTTTCTTGGTTCAGTATCTTGAATTTACTACTCTCAATTCTCAGTTCTCTGAGACCAGATGTGCAGCTTCACTCTGTTTGTTTGTTCTTGGTTTTATTTTCAGGTCCACCATTTAGATAATAATTACCTCTAGGTCATTCTTTAGCTCATCATAGGTTGTTCACCACTATAATACTTCTGAGATTTATATATTTCCCATATGTTCAGACTAAACTGTGGAAGAGACCATTGTTTGCCTACATCAACATCTACTGCACTTTAAGAACAAAATCCTTAAGAATAAAATTCAAATTTTTCACTGTTCACACTACCGTTAACTAAAACAACATCGACAACAACAAATCCACAAGCAAATGAGCAAAAACTGTATTTACTATTGTCCTGGCTGCCAGTGTTAGTTAATAGGTATGTTGTATGGGATTTTCAGGAAGCATTCTTAAAAGCAGGCGGCAAACTGTTTTTCTCATCTTCCTTCTTCCTGCTATCTGGAATACAGATATAATAGCAAAATTTCCAGAAGCCATCATGGACTTTGAGGCAATGCATCAAGGAGCAGCAAAATAGGAGGAACCTATATTTCTCATAACCTTGGAACTGTTATATCAGTCTTAGACTGCCTCCTTAGGAGTTCTTTAATGTGAGATAAAAAAAAAAAAAAATTCCATTGTTCTTAAGCCACTATTATGTTGGGTTTTTCTATAATGTGCAGCTAATCCTAATGTAATATAACTGCTAGTGAGCACATGCAATGACCAAATAGGCCTTTTGCATTAGGAAAATATAGCTGGAAATTTTGATGAAGGAAGATAGAAAAACATATAGGGGACAGTGCTATGAAATTTAGTAATGTTTTCCATAATGTTTGTCTTACTTTAAGGAATATAAACATGTAATTAGTACTTATGGCTATAAAATATCCAGCAGTACAAACAGGAACATTATCTTATTTAAGGTTGTGTGTGTGTACGTGTGTGCTCATACTCTGTTGAAAAATAACTCATGGAAAAAGAAAAACAATGATTTATATCTATTCACTCATTTTTTGTTCACTAATGTATTCATTAAAGCAAACATTTATAAAGTGCCTATTTTATTGAAGTACTATACAAGGCATTGCAAATTCAAAAAAATAGATAAAAGTCCTTATGTTTAAGAGCTAATAGCCTAGTGATGAAAACAGATATATGCACAGATTATGAATACTTTGTAAAAATGCAACAACACTAAATACAAGGATAGGGGTAGTGCCTCAAATGAAACTGAAAGGCATATAGGAGTTAGCCAGGCAGACAAAATAGGTTGAGGAAACAGTATTGATAATAGACAGAAGCCTTACATACAGGAACTATAAGTAATTTTATGTAATAGATGAAGTTGACGAGGTCAGCAAGATTAAGTGATTTATAATACATTCTACAGCAGGTGAACTTTAAATCAGAGGGAATCAGAAGCCATTGAAAGGTTTTAAAGCAGGGAAGTTACATTGTCAACTTTATGTTTTATTTAAAATGTTCTGTTGCTGCATGATCACTCTGGGTTTGAGGAAGACAGCACTGGAAACAAAGAGATTAGTTAAGAGGCTATTTTGTTGTCTAGTCAAAATGTAATGAAAGCCTGAAGCCAGGCAGTAGTCAAAGAGCTATGGAAGTAGAGAAGACAGATTGAAGACATAATAGCAAATAAAATGATCAAGGAGTCGATAATTGATATGCATGGGAAGCGAGGGATGAGGAAGAGTTAAGAATGATTCTATGATTTCTGGATTAAGTGATGGCTAGAAGATGATGCCACCAATTGTTGTGAAGAAAAAAATTAAATAATGTCAAAAATACTAATAATGATTTGAATCTCTAAATCCTTATATAGAACCCAAAACTTACACTTTAGTATAAGCTCTGTAGCCAAACTTTATGGATTAAAATCCTGTGTCTACTAGTTTTGACTATGGGCAAGGTATTTAACTTTTCTGTTTCTTTTCTTTCTTTCTTTTCTTTTTTTTTTTCAATCAAAATGTTGTAAAATAGAATGTGTATGAGAATCAAGTTAATACATATAAAATACTTAGAACAATATCTGGTATAAAGTGCTCCATGAATCTTGGTAATTACTATTATTACTTCAGTAAGAATTAATCTCATGCATCCAGAGTTATTACCTTAGAATATATATAAAGAGAAACTGTATGTGCATAGACTCCTTGGAAAAGTCAACATTTAAGGAGTTTCAAGCAAAAAGAGCCAATGCAAGATTTGGAGAAGAAAATATTAGAGAAGTAGGAGGAAAACCAGAGGGTTCAGGGTAAAAAAAACCAAGTAAGTAGGATGTTTCAAGAAGAAAATTATCAACAATGTCCAATATAGCAAGGAGACCTATATGATAGAATACAAAAATGCTGATTGTATTGTACAACTAGGAGGTGATCAATGAACTTAAAGCAAATTTAGTGGAGTGGTAGGGCTAAAACCAGGTGGCAGAAAGTTGAGGATAAAAAGACAAAGAAATGGAAATAGCACAGATAGATCAGTCTTCTGAGAAGCTGAATGAGGCAGGAAGTGAAGTAAGTGAATCACTGAGATTTGAGGTCAAGGAAGGGCTATTTTATAGACTAAAAAGAAATAAGGAATCACAAGAAAGAGTGAACAATCTATGGCAAGAGGATGGAAGAAATAGAATTATTAAAACATGTAGAGGGATTGGCTTTGTGCAAGAGACAATTAAAGTTGTTATAATTAAAAAAAGAAAAAAAGGAAAGAATGTTTGTTGTTTAAAGGTGTGAAAGGGAAAGGAGATTGAAGGTCATGCCTCATGACTATGATTCTTTTTAATTGATATGGAAAGTAAGTTCACTGGCCAGCCATCAATACTCCTATTGCTCTATCATTCCAAATTCTCTAACAGAGAACTTAGCATACTTTAGACTTTGTTGGAAATGTAAAGCTGTTGCAAGGAAAATTGTTGACTCTTAAGAAAATTCCCAACCTATCTGATTGGCAAGATATGTATGTATATAAAGTGACTAATGATGGAAGGCAGAACATGACCACTGCCAGCTGAGTTCAGGGATTACTGAGAGGAAAATTAGTATGGCCTTTATTCTGGGAGAAGGACTTCTGTTGGGACTTTGAAGAATGGATAGACTTCAGAATAATAGAAAAGAAAGCGAATTTGGGAAGGATGGCAAAAATCAATGTAAAGGGAAAATGTGACATTTTCTGAGTTGAATGATATTAAAATAATCTAAAAACTATAGTGAAGGCATGAGATGAGTATTTTGCAAGAAGACTAAAAACTTCAGGGAGATTTGGAGGAGATGGATACTGGGGTGGATATTTCTATGATGTCATTCTGAGCAGAAAAGGACACAGGAATGGCACCATCTGAAGTTTTGATCTCCTAACACTGACTCACTTTAAAGGAAGTGACCAGTCCCTGGAGAGTGATTGATGAAACAGGATATGGTCACTTTTAGTGTGAGGTCTCTTTTAGTGTCAGGAAGTCTGGGAAAGGATGGTCATGTACTATATTCTTGGTTCTCATCAAACCCAGTCCTGTTGACTGAGGAAATTCTAGAGTGGAGTTGGATTCAATAGCACTGAGCAATCTATCTTCATGTACATAGACCCATTTATATTCATACTTACTCCTCTCACGCCACCATTATAAACTCAGCTATAGGGGCCCCAATAACAGACACACTAGAGTGAGACACATTAGTGTACTAGTGAGGCACTGAGTCTCCTTTAATCATCTAGTGATCACATTTTTTTGCCTGTGAATTCATGTTTTTCTTTGTTTGTTTGTTTGTTTTCCCCATCAAAGAAATTTCAAATAACTATTTCCATTCTCAAAGCCAGGGTTACAAATAATAAGCAATAGATGAACATCCATATGAGAAAACAGCACACCCTTTATCCCTGCGTCAAGCCTTAGGCTGAGCACAAAGCTGTCATAAGCTCCTGGGGTGTCTGAGCCAACTTTAGAGTCCTGGCAGGATGAGCAGTTGGGTGAGAAACACAGCACTATCTTTTTTTTTTTTTTTTTTTTTTTTTTTTTTTATAGAATGCCAGCTTCTGAGGCAGATGTTCAGTGTGGAAATGGATAAGTAGGTGGGAAAAGGACTTATATCCAGCAAGAATTATTAGTATTGTATAAGGGAAAGATACCCACACATGAGGTCTTTTAGTAACCCTTTCTTTTGAGACAATTATTAACATTGGTTTTGAAGGCAAAAAGTCTGAGTTGTAATTCTGGTCATAGGCAATGTACATAAAACATCAGAGCATGTGTATCTTTGTGCACATGTGGAGAGTGAGGTTACTCTGAAAAATATGTAATTTTTCCATCCAAGATGGCTCATTTATTTTGATAGCTGCAAATGCACAAAAGAGAATGGGCATTGCCTTTGGTTGCAGGTGTTTCTCGCAAGTGCAGATTGGCGGGGGCTGGATGATAGAAAACCTGTAGACTTCCTCTCCAAATAGAAGCTGGGAAATCATCCAACACGTCCCACTTTCCTGAGAGGAAGCAAGACGTGGGGACAGGAAGGCTGTGTCAGTAAAGCAGCACAGCAAAGCCTTTTGTGATTGTTTTTGCATCATGAATATTCTGCAGCCAAGCTTACGAAATTTTGATCCTGAATAATTGTAATTTGCTGACATTCTTCCATGAAATTGAAGAGGAACTGAGGCTGTGGTCTTTCTTGTGTAAAACAACACAGAGAGGAAACTTTAGAAAGGGAACCACCCTTGTCAAATCAAGAGTGCTAATTAGGGCATGGAAGATTGCGCTTCTGCTTCACAACCTGCCCAGAAAGAGGAGGATGTGCGCTGCTCAGGAGGGGTTTCCTGCTTGGGCCAGTAGCCCCAGCTTCTGGGATCCTAACTGACCTTGACTTCAGAAATAATTAATTCTACGATTCTAATGTAGCTTCCCCAAATCTCTCCATGATGCTTCCAAAAGGCTAAGACAGCTCACCTTCACCCTCACCATCATCTGTTTCCACAAACACACGATCTCTTATTTCTGACATTCAGTTCTTGTGGGTGATGACTCAGTGGAATTCAACAGTCTTTCTCAATGCCATCGGCCCCTCCCTTTCTTCCTCTGATTGTAGTGGCCTCAACATCCCTCACCTCCTCATTCTTCCCTAGCAGCAGCTGCTTCTGGGTGACAGCTATCAAAATGGAACAGAGAGAATTATTCTGCCTCCCACTGCTCCTGCCACTTAACTCTGTGCCCACATCTAGGTGGGGAGATATGTCAGGATGGTTTAAAAAAGGTTCCTGGTCAGGGGGAGAGGGAGGACGGCAAGCTGGGACCTCCAACCTAGCATGACAATATTGAATCACTTTGACGAAATCCCTGAATCAAAATAGCTCATTCTCTGTAGCAGGTTTGTTTCCTATTTTAAGAATCATGAGTTTATGTGCCATGTTGCATTAGAAGGGAAGTTTGAGTCCTTCTAGAGTTATGGCAAGACAGTATGGGAAGTCCACTGTGTTAGGAAAAGCTGTTACGGGAACATATTGGGTGGAAAAGTGAGAAGAAAGCTGGTGAAGTGTTTTGGGCCAGAATTTGTATAACTGCCACATATTTTTTTTCTCCCAGTCCTTCATCTAATCAACAAATTTTTATCGTACACCATCTATGTGCCAAGCATGGTCTAAGTAATAGAGAAACAGGAAAAAGCAATGTCAAATGAACAACAAAAAAAGAGAATTGCTGGAAGAGAGCTTGTATTCTTGTTCAACACATATTCACGGAGCATATCTGTCTCCATTCTCTAGGGATAGCCCAATTTCCTCCTACAGTCTCATATAATTATTAGTACTTCATCCTTTCCCTCAAAAGTTTCTCTGTTTGGTCAATGATTTATATGTTTGTACTAACTCTTCTATGCCTGGAGCTCTGTGAGGCACTGGAAATGCAAGGAAAACTTCAGGAAACTCACAGTTTAACAAGGTAAACAAACACACTAACAAAATAATTACCATACAGTAAGTGCTCTAGCAGAAATGTGTACAAGTGGCTAAGAGAACTTACCTAGGTCTTGACAAAATAGTAGCAGTCGGCTGGAAGATAAGAAGAAGGTTGAGAGGTGGGATGAAACAGATTAGAATTAATCACTATTTTTTCTCATTGAAATAGGCAGAAGGAACAGTATGTTCCCCAAACTGAATAGTCATGAAAGAAAATGGCCTACAAGGAGAAATGCCTGCAGTGTGAGACCCAGATAATTTGCATATGACAAGAAATCAGAGTTTCTAAAAGGATAGCATATAACTGGTATAAATATATTTTAATATATGCTGTTAAATCTTTCTGTCATTTTATATACCCTGGACCTGATCTTTGGCACACACACACACACACACACGCACAAATACTTACACACACATGGTTGAAGAATGGAACTTATATAGTCATGTCTTCATCTATGTTGAGATCGTCCCATATTTATATATATTCCATTCTTCAGCTGTGTGAAAATCTAAGGTAAGGGATACTTTATGTAAGAAAGTCCAGAGAGTGCATATTTCTCCTGAGCACTTTCTAAACTTCTTTTGATTTTTCCCTTCCTTTTTTACTTTTCTTCCGTGAGAGAATTTTGGCTTCCTCTCTTTTTAGAAACAGTGACCTTACATTAACCAGCCCCTTTACTGATAGAGGGGGCCTTTTTATTGCTTTCCAGACAAAGAAACATCAGGAAATTGATATGCAGTATTTCCAAACCTGTACTCTAAACACTTTCCCATGATCGGTTGTATGCTTCCAGATGGGCATGGGCTTGCAGTAGAGCTCCCACTTCTCTCTACTTAATATAAGGGAGACAAGAGTCTGACTCATTAAGTCATTGAGATTTGAGGGTGTTGGTTACAGCAGCAAGTGTTCATTTTTTAAAATGATAATCCTTCACTTCTTCCTCACTTCTTGAAGTTCTGCAAAAGTCTGAAAAGGTTCATATGATGTTTAGAGAGGACTTATTCTAGCTATTTTCCCACACCTTCTTTCTTACTCTGGAACTGGACAAGGTAGATTAAGATCTTCATTTTGTTTGGATTTTTTTTTAACTTTTAATTTCAGTAAGTCAGATAAAGACAAATATTACATGATCTCACTTATATGTGAATCTAAAGAACAAAATAAATGAACAAACGAGAAACAAACACATAGATAGAGAGAACAAACTGATGATTGCCAGAGAAGAGAGGGTTGGGGGCTGGGTGAAAAAGATGAAGGGGTTAAGAAGTGCAAATTGGTAGTTACAAAATAGTTATGAGGATGTGAAGTACACCATAAGGAATATAGTCAATAACATTGTGATAACTATGTATAGTGCCAAGAGGATACTAGAGTAATTGCGGGGAGGGGGATCACTTCGTAAATTACAAATTATATCAATGTCTAACCACTATGTTATACACATGAAACTAGTACAAAATAAAATTCAATGTCAAATCTAATTGAAAAATTTTAATTTAAATTAAAAAAAATTTAATCTCAGTTGTAGCCTATTCGAAGCTTAAAAGCCTATGTCTTCTCAAGTGGGCCTGGGTGACCCCCTCAGCTTACTGATCATTCTATTATCTGAATTTTTTCTCCAACATTCATCAGAGAGAAACAAAACACATTGGGTGAAGATATCAACTTTTACTCCTATATTATTCAATTTTTATGAGCACAATTAATGAAAAGAGCACTAAACTGAGATTTGCTTTTTGTCTTCTCTCACTAACTGGATGTGTGTTGGGGGCCACCCTGAATCTCTCTAGTTTGTCTAGAGGTAACTACTCTGGCTCACTATCCAGTGCCACCCCTCTATCCCCATTTAGTTATGGACACTCTTATTTAAGTCGTCTCTGCTTTGAAGTAGAAGCCAGAATTTGTTCATTTATTAAACAAACTTTGAGCTTCGAGGACCAGAAAGTTTTAGGGATCCAGTGATAAATAAAACAAAAGCCATTCCCTTAAGGAGCTAAAATTTGGTGGCAGAGAGAAAGATATTAACTGAGAATTTCAATAGGGTTTTAATGGAAATGTGAGCAGGTAGCAAGAGATAGAGCATCACTAACTATTCAGAGTTATCAGGAAAGGCTTCACAAAGCACTTGGTATTTCAGCTGGCTTCATAGGAAAAGAAGGCTTTATCAGGTGGAGCAGAAAGATGAAAAAGGCATAGTAGGCATATGATACTGTAAGTTCAAAGGAAAAAGTTAGAAACAACATGACACATACAGAGAACTATGAGGAATACATTACTGTTGGAGCAAAATTTTTATACTGATTGAAAAAATGGGTAGGTTTGTTTAGATCTGTAAGTCTTTGGGAAGCAGCCTGAGGGATCCCAGCATTATGGGGAGGGCGGGGGGACAAGTCTTTAACATACCACAGCTGCCTCAATTTTGTTTATAACCCTGTTATGGTTAACACCATTTTACTATTTAAATTGTATGTGTCTAGCTAGGGCTTTCCATGGTCCCTTTGAAGCTTCCTTAGTTATGATTTCATGTTTGGTGAGTCAGAGGGAGCAAGTAGATTTAGGAAGTACTGAACAATGGGACTAGGAACAGCCATTCTCCCAGGTTGAAGGCAGCTGATAAGGTCAGAGGGTGGGTCACCCTCACCGTTCTGCACTGGCCAGGCAGGGACAGGGCTCAGAGCAGCAGTGTTGGGAAGTCTAAGACACAAGAACACTTTCTTCTTCAATACCATCGTCTGATCCTGCATCAGCTTAAATGCCATAGACAGTGGGTGCTCGACATATATTTGTTGTTGAAAACTAAACACCTCTCTCAAAATCTATATAGTAAGACTAGGAATAAGAATAAGGTATTATCTTCACAACTAGGACCTCCCAACTAAAATATAGTATCATAATATGCATCTATGTGTAACTTTTAGAAAAAAAAAAAGTACTTTGTCAAATAATGCACTTTGTTCTGTAAATTATTGAAATATATAATAATGGATCTAGAATAGTAGAGCTAGAAGAAAGCTGAGAGTTCCCCTAACTGCTTATCTTTAGAGATGACGAAACAAAGGCCTAGAGATATTTTGTTAGTAGTAAGCCTCTAATACAATTTTAATGTAAATGAAGCTCATTGCAGTATATCAATTTCCAATAAAATTAAAGATTCCTATAACCACACAGCATTGCTTTTCTCTTTAAAAATATTGTCTCAGGATTCTTTGTCCATTATTTCCCTCAGTTAAGAAGTTTTCCACTAGACTGACTCTCTAAAAGGGGGAGACCTTTTGCTCCTCTGAGCACTTGGTATGTGTTCAAAAACTCTTGTCATATAAGACTTAGCTATATGTTCTCAAATTCCTGATAAATTCTAATACTTCTTCTACTAGCTAAATGTTAGAGATATTCTTGAAACACTTTATTGAAGGAAAAAACAAACCATGTATACAACATTACTACCAAATACTACTTCAAAAACATCCTTTTAGCATTTTCTGGAAGCTAATATTCTATGAATTATTCAAATAGAAACTTCTGGTCTGTGCTTATTCTTGTGGGCTTCGTCATGCTTTCATAATTGCTGGTGGTCCCTTGAATTTACAGGAAACCTTAGGATGACCAGAGGGATCTGCATATAGTTTTGATTTCCATCTTGCGTGTTCAGTTCCTTTTATGTTGAAACTGGGATAAAAAGTTTTCTTAAACCTGGCTCTTGGGCCTTCCATGGAATGAAGGTAAGTCTAAAACTTCTGAGCCAGTGAATCTTAAAGGAGTGAGGCCAGATAATGAAAAATGAACACTAATTTGGTGGCCATGTCAAATAAGGTTAAATATAATTTGAAAATTACATTAAATAAAATATAAAATCTGTTTAATCTTTTTTCCTATAATATAAACTACAGAAAGTCAAGCTTAAAAGAATCACTTGGCTGGTTGTAAGAAGCAAAAGATAGACTAGAGATAGGGACAATGGGATGTATACAATAATACGTGAATTCATTAATGCCCAAGATAAAAAAAAAAATCAGTTTCTAGCCAGAGCCTTTGCTAAGTCTTCTAAATCTTATTAGTACTACCTATCTAACTGCTATTTATAACAGATTCAGTTGGAGAATGTGATCCATCTTCAAGGATAAAATCAGTATGTCTCGGGAAGTGGCTGTCACATTGTTGACTTTTTCATGACCTTTCCTCCCATGTCACCCAGCAGGTGCTTTCAGAAGAGTGGGGAATCCCCTAAACAACAACAACAGCAGTTAGAGATGATTTTCTCAGTTGATAATCCTGGAACAGGACCCTGTGGAAGGAATCAGAATAAACACCTTCACATTCAGGAAATAACACATGTCACGTGCTGATTGCAACCTTTTGCTTTATTTCTGTTTGAGGAATTTGTAAAGCTAAACTCTTGCCAGTTTTCCAGATTCTCAGTGTTCTCCCACAAGTCCCATGAGAGTAGAAACAAGACTTTAGTTCAGACAGATCTGTCACAATAACCTTTGTACACATATTATAGAAATAATTGGAAAGGTAAGTTCAGCCCTTACAAAAGAGCAGAGAAGAAAGCAAGAAAGAAGAATGATTTTTTGTTTATAAAATGTATTTTTGTAACTTTTCTGTGAGAGTAAAATAGATTTAAAGTGTCCCACTTCTGAATAGTACTCCTGCAAACTTGTTGAGTCATTTCTATTAATCATATCACTTTTTTCAGGAAATAAACTAATACCTTGACAAATAAAGCTAGTTCTAAATAAACATTTGCTAAACAACATAATGGTTCCACCTGTAGTTTACAGAATGTTTTGAATTTTATTTAGGGCTAGGGCCAATCTCCCTCGTTAGTGGACTGTTATATAATAACTTCAGCTCTTGTTTATGATGTTCACACGTTACGCCAGGTGCTATGCTAAGCACTTTACATTATCTCATTAAAGTCTCATAACAAACTTATGAGGAAGGAAATATTATTATTCCCACTTTGCCAATAAGGAAACATGCTTAAAGAAGTTATATAACTTGCTCGGTATCATGTAGATAATAAATGGTGTGGGATGATGATGTGCAGGGTAGGTTAAGCGAGCAGCAGAATTCAAACCCAAGGATACTACACTAGACTTTGTACTGTCGACTTTCACCCTTCTTGAAGACAGTAATCCCTGGGAGACAGAAACCTTTAAACTATATCAGCTTAGTGTAAATGTGTTTCAAATTCTTTATGAGGGTTTTGAAAAGCTAAAAGGATCCCTAGGGCATCAGGAGAGCAGAGTGGATAATGTGGAAGGAAAATATGGCCTGGATTTGACAATTAGGTTGGTGACAAGAGAGTGGGTAGTTGGGATGGGAGTTCTCAAAGGCAAGCTGCTAGCTTTATCAATTTACCGAAGGCCAATTCTTAGTGGATGCCTTTCTGAATTTATCTTTTGATGCATTTACAAGAATCCTAAATAAATCAAATAAAATAAAGTTACTATGACATGTCAGGTTATAACCAATTTATTTGTTCTGAGTAATCATCAGTTTTATAGTCTAAATAAAAGTACCTAATTGTCAAGTACATAGCTGGTTCGAGATATTCTGATGACAGCTAGTTCAATTAGTCCACTTTGGGGGGAACGTGCTCCCAGAATCCTAGCATACAATATTTACAGACATGCTACTGGTGGTGGAATTTGATATGGCATTAGGTGGTACACGAGCATGCATTAAAAACAAAAAGAATGTAGTTTATTGCTACCTTTAGTTTATGATTATAGCAAATGATCTATATTTATTGAGTTTTCTTCCAAAATAAATGCATTTAGGTTAAAACTCCAAGTCAGTGTTAATTAAAAATATTAAATAATTTATAGTATAGGTGGTTTGGACCTATAGACCTGTGAAGGTGATATGCACTGACCTCATAAAAAGTGCTCAGTCAATCTTATTGAATTAAATGTTGTTTATAATGAACTATGTAGAAAATTACTTTTAAAAAAGTTTAATTCCTTTTTTAAATGAGCCAAATGAACAATATCAAACATGTAATTTGAAAATAAAATTATACATCAGCCATTACCCTTATTTTTACTCATTTATTTTGCTTTTGCATATGATGTAAGCACAAACTAAGAGAAGTCAAATGAGTATGTCATCAATGTTAACAGGAATTAAAATATTTTAAATGCCTATATCCGTTTAAGCACCCACAGCCCCACTTCAAGCAAATGGGAGCAGTACATTTCCTCAGGGACTATAAAATTTTTGTTATTTGGTATGATGAATGATGTTTCTAAGGCGGACAATTTTGACAATTCAGAATAATATACCATCACAAACCACTGAAGTATAGCATCTCAGACCTGCTTAGCAAACACCCTGTACAAAATCTTCAATTTATAGAGGAGGAAACTGAGGCCAGAAACATCCCCGAAGAGACACAGCTAATATGTAGCAGCTTAATAGCCACACAATGAACTTTTAAAATCAGAACTATTGCATTGCTAAAACATAATTCTTTTATTTTACTGAATTTATTAATCTAAAAAATTAGTAAGGTGAAAAAGTTAGCCTTTAGGATCCTTCGGACTCTTCCTTCTAGCATGTATTGTGTAATCCTTCTACGTCTCATTTTCTTAATTCTATAAAAATCTTTTTAAATCATAGAATTGAAGAAAGGATTAAATAAATTGACCATAAATACATAAAACTAAAAGCATAGTGCCTCTCAAAAAGTTAGTTCTATTTCCTCTCCACATTTAGAGTGTATGTAAAAATCCTTATTTTAAGGACTTAGAAAATAATTAAAGAAAATATAAGTGACTTTCTTTCTCATTGTCAAGTAAAACTTTATTAAATGCAGGCAACTTTACAAAAGAAAAGGGATTAAATAAATTTCAGAACCCTGTTCACAACTTACTTATATTTTCCATAGTTATAATTAATATGCACATATTAATTATTATTGAAAATGCCTTTATCCACTTTTATGGAAAAAGTTTTTACTTTTCGTACAAAAAATAATTTCCTATAAATCTCCATATTGCTTCCTAGTCACATTCTTCCAGCATTTGACTAGCCAGGAGAAAAATTGACTACTCTCTTTGATTGCACTGGACACAATATATGCTTTCACCTTATTACCTCTAGTCCTTAGGCACCTAAATGTCAGGAGCTCTCAGAAGGTAAGGACAGTGCCTGATTCAGTTCTCTATCTCCAGTGATTATCATACTGTTTAGCCCATAATAGGTACCCAATAAGAATTCTTGATTAAAGGAAAAAAAGAAAATTTCTAAGGGAGCAAACTGCAGTATCTTAACTTCTTTTAGTTTCCAGCATACTTTACATAATATCAAGTTGTCTCAACAGTCCCTTTGAAGTATATGGATCCTCTTTAGTATTGGGCTAATTCTTGGTTGTCAGTCAATTCTCCTGATATGCTCAATCTATGTCTTCAATCTTCATTCCACCAGTAAAACTTGCTCTGTAAATTAATAGGGTTTAATGCTAACATTTGTGAAATTTTGAAAAGCCTGTATTGCCATGTTCCCTGAAGTAAAAAAAAAAAAAAAAAATTAAGAACTTAGAAAGTTTAAGTAGAACTAAGGTAGAAAACAATAAGAGGTAAATTAAGGTAAAAGTACAAAGAAAAAAAATAAGACATTATATTTAAAAAATAACCTTACACGATAAAGAAATTGTATTTAGATTTGCCTTATACACTTTTATCTATATTTTCACATGAATTTGAATTTTCTTTAAAAAAAAGACGATTAAGCTATTAACTATCTGGACCTACTTTTGAAAAATATATATCAATGCTTAAAACAGGGACCGGGAAAAAGCTTCTTTGAAAACTAGCAAAATAGTGCCCTATTTTTGTGTTTTGTTATTGTGAATTTTCAAATGTCTTAGATGAAGTCTTCACTAAAATGGAGAAAATATCACATGGCCATTAGAAAACAGGATTGTTGTCCTGGAAACATTTCCTTTTAAACTGTGAGATTGATAAGCCTAACATACCAAAAGCTAAGTTCTGAATCTGAAGAGTGATAGTTTGTAAAGCCATGCAGTATATATTTAGCCAGAAGGTCATCTATTTCCCAGATGACATCAGCAAGAGCTTTGCATATTTCAGCTGAGACTGACAAAGATAAATTTATGTCACAATAGCAGGGGCACATTATAAGGAAGTTCAAGGAAATACACTCCTACAAATAGCATGGTTGTGAAATGATTATTGGGAAGCCCTAGGCTTAGCCCAAGAAAGAAAAGGGGCACGTGTGGCCCAGTTTGCAAATATTTCATTTATTCTTGGTGATACAGCTAAAAATAAACAAAAAATAATTTTTAAAATTAGCACTATAAATATGTCTTTTCATTGTTTCTATTGGATTTGTGTGCTGAAGTGTCTCTATTTTTCACAACTCAGATATTTAATACTTCTTTACTAAATATTCACTAACCATGAATACCATGAGAAAATTTAGGCTGGTCTTCATGATATGACACAGACTTATTTAAGGGACTTTTTATAGGGAGAACTTGCAGCCTAGCTGAGAAGTAAAAAATTTCATCTTTGTTTCTCTGTACGATGTCAGCTGGCTTGAAAGAGTTTATCCAAATTTGACAGGTTTGTTTACTTGTTTGTTTATTTGTTGGCCTGATTTTTGGTCATTATTGATTACTTGTTTCTACAAGTACTCATTTAAAAGGAGCCCTTAGGTAACTGAAATTTTGTTTGACTCTCTACATTCAGGATAAATGCAAATAACTAGAACACAAATACCACGGTTTCTTTATTTAGTCCAGTTTCTCTACCTGAGTCTATTGACATTTGGGGCTGGTTAATGTGCTGTTATGGGGGGCTATTCTATGCATTGTAGGATATTTAACAGAAAGCTTTGCCTATACCAACTAGATGCCAGTAGGATCCCATTCCTCCCCAAGCTGTGACAATTAGATGTCTTTAAGTATTGCCAAATGTTCCTTGGAGGCCAAAATAGCTTCTGGCTGAGAATCACTGATTTAGATCACATAATTACAATTATAATAATTAATCTAAATTTACAAAGAGAGACATAAAATAAAAAATAACTATTACAGATTCACTAAAGTAAATAATCCTATAGATTATTTGCTGTCATCAGTATATATTTAGCCCAATTTCCAGAATTAGACCATAATTGTGAATATTCACATGAGTTTCTCTGAAGTCCTAATCACATCCTGAATCATCTGAGAATGAGGAAAAACATTTCTATTGAATTTCATATATTTCAGCAATATTATATAGATCATCTAGTTGCATCTCCCATTTTATAGATGAAAAAATTGTGGCTGCAGACATAGCCACAAATGCCAATGGTAGATGTAAGTCAAGTTCAAACGTCTCTCCTATGGCAGTAGGATTATTCTGCCTTATTGATGTTTTTAAGACAGACATTGACTATTTTGCCAGAAAGTTATGATTTTGCCAGTTTAGTCAAGTATTGGAATTTTTATGTTTCATCCTTATTGGTTTTAGGATTTGTGGTGAGACTGAGGAATGACAGGTAAACACTATTTAATCTTAAAATATATAATGCTATAAAGGTACTTATTATACAGAAGGACGTTAAATTTTATAACTCTGAGGATAAAAATAGCTGCCAAGTTAATATTTTTGAAACAGACCTATTTTTTCATGAAATTTACTATTAGAAAAGAAAAACTGAGATAGATATTTCTGGGTTGAATTTCACCTTTATAAAATGGTTAGAATAGACTTCAGAAAATGCCTCTTCAAATGTCTTGAAAGTTTCTAAATTGCTTTGATAGTAATATTACTAATTTCCTGCTTAAAATTTTTCACAGGTGTTGTTGAAGCAAAATCAGAATAAAATACACCAGATCAAGTTCAATAGCTAATAATTTGCTTATCTTAGCCTTATATTTGATTAAATGGCTTTGAAATAATCATGAATCTGTTTTAATGGATGCAAAGCACTTTTACGCAAGAAAGAGTATTAGTCCATTACGTAGTCTTGTATCTAATATAGACATAGAGTCATTATCACCTCCCTTTGGTCTTATGCACAATTGACAACTGAAATTCCATGTAAATGTGCTGTGTTAATGCATAGTGTGTAGTAGGACACACCTGCAGACTGTGAAGTCCCCTAGGCAGGAAGCTGTTCCTTTAGGATCTATGAGAAACTGGTGGTTCACCAGTGCCCAGCCTTCTCCCGAAGTCCTCTATGTGTCTTCACACAGAAAGCTCTCCATCCTCGTATCGCCCCCGCCATCCCCCGCACTATCCCCGACCCCACCACACACAACTTAGCATTGTATCTAAGTGACAACTCCTGAGATATGTATAAGTTATACAACCCATAAAGTGGCCATTTACTCTTGAGATTCCCCTCAATTCCCTATCAGTCCTTTGGTCTTGTAGTCTGACCCTTCCTAAGCCTTCCGAGAGCCATCTGATTGATAGGAAATAGCAAAACCTGTTGGTCAATTTGTGTCTGAGCAAAGAAGAGGACTACTGTTACTGTGAATCAGAGGTCTGAAAGTGGAAAGAAAAAAATTTCTACTACTTTCTCCTCAGTTATTTTTCTTCAAAACAGAAAGAGCTACCATTTTTCACATCATAGAAGATAAAAATTAAGAAAAAAAATCCACAATCCTTCTATCCAACAGTAACCATATATTGCTACACATAACATTTCAATACATAAATTCTTCATAACTTTTCCTATGCAATTACATTATGTTTATATAATTAAAAAATTTTAATGGCAACAGACTATTTCTATTTAATATATTTTTTTTAAATTCAAAGGTATGATATGAGCGTCTTTGTATGTCAAAAAATAAATTGGCATCAAAAGTTTACCGGCTACAGGGTATCCTTTGCAGGAATACACCACTATTTATTTAAGAAGTCTCTTATTGTTAGGCATTTAGGTGATTGTTTCTATTTTATGCTGTTATAAACAACATTGAAATGAATGCCCTAAAAGATCCATATTTTCAATTGTCTAATTATCTCCTTTGGATGCATTTATAGTGGTGGGACTCTGGATAAAATATGCTATTTTTAAGGGCTTTGATGCATGTTACAAAATTGCCCTCAAGAAAGGATATATCAGTTTATCCTCCCACTAATAGTGAATGAGTGTGGGAGGCTTCCTTTTCCACAGCCTTCATTATGTCATGCATTTATTTCTGTTGGCATATGTCAGAATATAAACTCTAAGGTAGATTTGAGAAGGAAAAAAAAATCTCAGAGAAATTGGGCTATTCTGTGGCCCTTTATGAATCACAAACGTGAAGCTTCCTTCCTGCCTGGGCTTTTGTGGTGAGCAGGCAGTGTTTCAAGCCGTGTGTGGCATGCTAATGTTGTATGGCAAATGTTTACAGCTTCAAAAAGGCTGCACTAGGGTTTGATTTGGATCCAGGAGGAAGTGGAAGAGTCCATCGTGTTTATGAAACTCAGCATGAGAAAATAATCCCCTCCTGCAAAGTGGTGTCAATGCTGTGTGAAAGGTCCATGGGGACTGACAGCCCCTTCTTCTACCTCATGCTTTAAGGCCTTGAGAAGAGCACTTCTGATATTCTACAAAATAAGAGCCCCCATCCCCCAACCCCCTGCAAAAAAAAAGCAGGAATTGAATTCTTTATTCTGCTAAAACTCCTTGTCAATGCTCTGTAAATATATATATCGTATATATTCTAAAGGCTAAATTAAAATAAGAATGTAAAATGTATTACTGTGAGCAGGAATATACTTCCCATATAATGACAAAATTTGAGAGTGGTTAATGGAAGCATTTATTTGAAATATTTTCATCCTTCTTTGAGAATCCTGATGAGTAAATACTATAAAATCAAATTCTTGTAGTAGGCTAACTACTTTAATATTTAAGTTTTGATATGTATTCCATATTTTCTATTCTATAATACCACATTGATGGGTTGCAAATCAGTTAGAAGTAGGCTGGTCAAAGGTGATTGTTTCTACAGTCTGTTTCTTGTCTTCCTAGAAATGCCTTTATAGGATAGGCTATCACATTTATGACCTTGGCCAGTTAGACTGACTTGTTTTAGCTGGGTCTTATTCTAATTGTGATGAGAAGCCTTTGGGAGATTGCAGGCAGGGGATTGGCATGATGCACGTTTTCTCAGGTGTTTCTCTATTGTCTCTTTCTTCTGTGCTTATGGAAAGAATGAGTGTCTTCCACATTTATCAGCTCATTATACACGAGGCAGTCAGACTTCTTAGGACTTCCCTTAGTAGCTTAGTTGATACCAATTAATTATACAAATAGTTATTCAAGCCGAGTTAGTTTGAATAATTTGGTCACAATGATTCTGTTGTTTCTCCATTTAAAAAGAGAGAAAAGGAACCCCACTACTAATATCCACCAAGTGGACCCTTTGATTTCAGAGCTTGTTTTAAGGTGTCCTTGTCTGGCTTTGCCAGTTTGTCATTCAGCAGCCATGATCTGCCTTCCTGTATTTTTCTATTGTTCATTTCTGTGATGCTTGTTCTTTTTATTTCTTCCTGCCCCCATGGTGCACCGCCATATCCTGAAGCTAAAATTCCTATCATTGTTTAAGCCCTTCTATATTATTTCAGATGAGCTGCTTGGCTCCATTTTTCTGAACTCGAAGTGAGACCTGAGCTATACGTCACAGTGGGGGAAATGCGCAACCATAAATTTTTTCTCTCTGGGATAGGAAGACAGATTTATTACTGGTAACAATTTTACTCTTTGTACTGCTATTTATTATGTTTGTAGAGGTAAGCATGGTGAGGACAGTTGTATTTGACATGTTGAATAATGATAAAATGCAAATAATTTAAATACAAACAAATCTGAGGGAGGAAATTTCAATATTTAAAATAAATAATACTTTTTCTATTATACAATGTTTTCTCTTTAGATATTAAAATCCCACTTCAGTTTAATATTCAGTGGTAATAATAGGGTAATAGAAATGAAACAGATCCAAACTTAATCATCTTGTGTTTCTGTAAATGATAAAAATAAATGATTATTAATTCTTTCTGCTTGGAACAAGTTCCACTTACATGACCTTCTCACAGTGATATGTGTCATTCTCTCACAAAACAATATGATGCTAAAAGCAAAATATTTTTAAAATCTAACCTATGTTAGCAACAGGAAGATGGCAGATGATCTTTTTTCAGGTCCAGACACTATACTCAAATACTTAACTACAAACTATTAAAATGTTTGAGCTCTAGTAACACACCTTCAGAAAAAGGAGGAATAGAGAGTATAGCTGAAGGGAAGAAGGAAAAACTTGGAGGATCTTGTGTCTATATTGCCTTCACAAGAGTTTAGAGAAATTAAGTCTAGCCAAGGGGTTTGAATAGTTTCTTTAATTGTAAGGTTTACTCAGCAGACCTTAGGAAGAGGAAGTATAGTAGCATGGTTAGGGGGCACCTATGTAGACTGTAGCACTGTAGACTGTAGCCAGACTGCGTCAATTTGAACACAAAGTCAGACACTTACTAGCTGAGTGATCTTGGGCAAATTATTTAACATCTCTATGCTTTAGTTTTTTCCACTGTACAATGGAGATCCTAATGAGACCTACTTCCTCGGAGTTGTTATGAATATGCAATGTGGATAATGCACGTGAAGGGCTTAGAACAATGTTTAGCACAGATTGAATACTTGATGATGGCATCATTATTATCATCACCACCAGATGTAACCCTAGGAAGGATATGTCAGTTTCACTCTGGGAAGGTCCTACTGAGATTCCGGAAGAAGAAAAGGTAGTGTGTGTGTGTGTGTGTGTGTGTGTGTGTGTGTGTGTGTGTATCTTGTTTATTATTTTTATAGTAAATTATATTTTTATAATTATCATAGACTAAAATTTACTTTTTTTCTTTTTTTCTTTTTTTTCTTTTGTTATACAGTTTTATGAATGTTAATATATGTCTAGATTTGTGTAACCACCATCACAATCAGAGGAGAGAACCATTATATCATCACAAAAAATACCTCCCATGCTGCCCCTTCATAACAAAATTCTCCTCCACCCCTAACTCCTGACACTTACTAATCTGTTTTCTATCACAGTACTTTTGACTTTTTGAGAAAGTCATATAAGTGAAATCATATATTATGCCATCTTTTGAGTCAACTACTTTCACTCAGCAAAATGACTTTAAGATTCATCCATGATGTACATGAAGCAATATGTTGTTCTTTTTTACTGCTGAGTATTCCATGTACCACAGCTTGTTTATCCATTCACTTGGTCAGGAAACTTGAGGATAGATCTGTTATAAACATTTGTGTACAAGTTTTTGTGTGAACATAAGTTTTATTTCTCTTGGAGTAAAATCTGCAACAATTTCAAAAGAGATCCTCTCTCTCTGGACCTGTCATTACGTGATGACACACAGAATAAAGCACCCTGCCAGAAATTTGGCACTGTGGCTCATTAAAGCAGAAAATCCCAGCCTTGTTGATTGAGAGCATGGAGCAAGATGAAGAGAATGAATAGAACACCACCCAGGAACTGAACTTGCCCAGTGTACATTTCCAGCTGATTAAAGCCTGCTTCCTTTTACCAGCGTGTTGAGCTAGTACTACACAGTCATTTTCTAGGCAAATTGCACTAGAGCCTGCCAGGGAGATCCAGCTATTTCATCATCTGTAAAAGGGCAATCCTTTAACTTTTGCCCATTCTGATCAATCTCAACCTGGCAAATGCTGGAGATTTGGGGTTAACTCTGGGCACCAAAATCTGGAAACATAAAAGGCATCCAGAACAATTTCATTCATGTTTAATTTTTTTTTTATGTTTCTTTTAGGATACTTATTAACTGCGCATATCACCAGTTTCAGCAAACCAAGGCTGAGATGTTAAACTGATACTTATATTTTGAAAGCACCTTTTGATCAGACATCCTTTAACATATTGCACACATTTGTCTCATCAACACATATGATCTCTGGAAGATGATGAGCCCTGAGGCATCTTAATAGGTTTTGATAATAAAACCACAAAATGTATTTGAGGATGATGGACTAACATTACAGACTGAGAGAAAGGATCCCTGGATGTTTTCGTCATTTTTAATAATTCACTGTATTCTCTTGAGTAAATATGTAGAATATAGTTATAATTGTCTTCTACCTAATAGAAATGTGGCGAATAAGACGGAGTTAAGGTAATCTTGGCTAACCTGAAAAAAACAGGGACCCTTTTTAAATTAATAGATGTTTTGTTGAACATCGGGGCACTGTGAGGTTAGTTAAATTAAACAAGAACCAATCTCCATTCTCACAAGATTCAAAATCTAGGTAAAAGCAACATAAGTAAGTGGAATATCTGGGAGAATTTCATAAACTCTATTATAAAACCTCCGTAGTAGTAAGAGATGTGAACTAAATCAAGAAATGAATTACAATAATATTAGTGAGATTTCAGTAGAGACTTCAATAACATAAAAAGATCTGTTAAATTCATGTACATTTTAAATAGGAAAGCTTAATAAAAACCTCTGGTTAGCTGATATCTTTCTTCCTTAGCTTCATAAAGAGTATATGTTTATTGTCCATTTTGAGTTATTTCTTGTTTGCCTTTTCTATTTCAAGCAGAATTTTTATCTAGAATTTCCAAAGGTCTAACATTGTATTGAAATTCTGATCCAATCATGCAACTGTTTTCTAAGTTTGATAAAGCCCTTTTCCTTTGCCAGTTCTAAAAGCAAGACTATTTTTAACAGTTTCATTGGGACCATCAAAATAGCCTTTTACAAAAACAACTTTTGACTAAGGTAATTGCTCATCTCTTTTCTGAGAGTTGAGAAGTAAAGCAAAATTGTCCATGTGTTAGGAAACTGAAATTGAATATGACAAGAAATCCAAATATTAGTGTTTTTTCCTGTTGGGCTAAAAAAAGCTTCTGCTGATTCTTCAATGTTTCCTATAACATGTTAGAACCAGAGTTAAATGATTAAAACCTTTTTCCTCTGGTAGTTTGGCAGTTTAGTTTCCATCATCATTTACTTTTCTATAAAAGAAAATTTATCTCAGATTGTTTTAGTCTCTTGGAACACATTCACTGGCAAATGAAGTTGACAGTTAATGGATTCTCATTCAAAACAGAACACTGATATCAACCAGTGTGTATCTAAAAATAATAGGAAACATTGTTTAGATATTGAAAATAAAAACCACTCCTAGCTAGGAGAAAGAAAGATGAGGGCTGGCCTACTTTAGAATATTCCCGTGGATCTGAGCAGAATTAATCAGGAAATTTTTATCTGGAAAGACTTGTAGAAATAAAATCATACTATTTCACAGGTTCAGTTTCTATCATCACTAACATTCTTATCATGAGAATTTTGTTCTGTATGGGTGAATTCCCTTGTAGAGGTTATGTCTTTGATTTGCAAGATTTTGTTCACATAAAAAATTCCTTATAGAAAGTTGTAAACACAGAAAAAATTATCTTTGAGGATACTTCATTAAGCTGTGATTAATTAATATGTTCCTCTTCTCCATATTAAGGAAATATTTCAGTGGTTATCACATTGCAATTGTACAGATATTTCACCTGAGGACTTTATTGTTATTTCTCTTTCATAGTTTGAGTGAATTCTGTTAACACTAAGTTGACAACTAGTTTCTTATCTATGAAAACTCAAAACTATATAAATATATAGAAATACACTGAGAATTTGCTGTATACTACAAATAATCCTTGAGGGTTGAAAATTCTAGTTTCTTAACTGGGCTCTGCTGTGAACTAGCTTTTGAAACTTAGACTTTAGTTTCCTATAAAGTGAATTTTGGAGTTGGTAAAATGTTGATTTAAATCCTAGTATTGCCATCTAATAATGGTCATTGGGGTTGCTATTTAAGTTAATATGATCTTTACTTTCTTTATCCTTGAAATGGAAAAAATTGTCCTTGGCATGCCTTCCTAATAAAAGCAAAGTAATGCACATGAGAACTCTTAGAGAGCTCTGAGGTTCTAAACAAATATATGGTATTATCATTTCCAACTAAGCCGATGCCGAAAGAGATGACTGAGTTAAGCTGTAGCTACAATCCAGTTTTAGGATCTATGGCGATGCCATTAAAATGACTGATATTTCTAGATTGTTGTTATTGGATACTTGTCAAAGAAATCCTGCTTTTTCTGAAAGCTATGGTCAGGTTTTAGAATCATTTTTGCTGCCAAGTGATTAGAGGTAGCCTTGGACAAAAACTCAGCTTTTGGCAGCTGCACTAATTTTTATACGCAGAAGTCTATCTTCCACACAGTTTTGCCTCCCAAAGTGAAGGTCGTTTACAGAGCAAGATCTGGCCTGTTATATCTTATACTGGAAAATCTTTACATCCTCTCTAACCAAAACAATGCAAAAATCACCATTTGTGGCTTGCACAACTGAATGGTTCATTTGAGATGAGAAGATGTATGTATGAGCCTTTTTTATTCAAGTAAGGTGAGTGATACTTAATTTGGGATTTTGAACATGGTTCCTTTTTATGTAAGGTCCTGAAATCCCCATAGGAGCGAATTCCTAAGCCATTAAGTAATGAGGTAATGGTAGGCAGATACCAGGTGAGGGAGGCTAGTGATGGCATGCGGTCTGCTCTATATGGGATTTATCACAGACAGAGACAGGGCTATAGGCGAAGGATCCAAAATCAGCAGTTTGGAATTTAGGCAGAAACTCAGAACAAGCTTCCAGCAGGGTCAGCCAGGACACAAGGAATGCTCTAAAGGAGCACTGGTTCTTTTAATCTTGATCAGCTTAGACATGCTCCTCTGATCATATTCCTGAGCATTACTGTTGATCTTAAAGGATTGAGATCAGCTAATGCAGACCTGAGGGAATATTTTTTTTATTCCCATTATTTCCTTGGTCTTTAACTAGAGAAAGATTATATTTTCTAGAAAAGTCTTACGTTTTGGATTTTAGGGTTGTCAAGTCCTAAATAAGGACAATTAATGGTCAAAGGAGATCTCCCCTCATCTATGGTCTCAACCTTTATGTTCAGGCATGAACTATGTAGTTCTGGCAAACTGAAAGTATAAATAACCAAACAAACAATTTCAAAAGTCAAGTATAATCATCCTGCTTATTAAGATGCAAGTGATCAACTTCTCTCATTAGGGTACCTCACTTTATATTCAAATTCACACCACTCATTACCACTCATGTTTCACTCTGCTCTGACTAAAACAACCAGCCTTAATTTCCACCACTAAAACTTGAAATTAAATGTTTCCCCTTTCAAAATATAATTTAATGTTCTTTTTTGCCCTCCAAGTCAGCATATGTGGAAGGCACTAAATTCCATATGATTAAATAATGATTAAATAATTAGAGTTGGAGATGAGATGAAAAGATTGCTTGTAGGGAACTCTTCAAAAATCATATCAGGGTTTATTGGACACAATGAGTAATTATGGCTTTTCCATGATTACTAAAGTAGGAAAACTTGTCAAGGATTTCTTTCCCAGGGTGTAGATTATTTAAGTGACTTCTCTTTGTTCCTCTTATTAGATTTATTTTTTCATTGCTGTTTTCTTGAACCATAACTTAGAAAGAAGGTAAGGTAATCAAGTAGGAGAGGAAATACGCCATACATTTTTCTGTCAGCAGAATTGCAGAAAGTTTTTGTAGAAAACAGCAAAGCTAACTAAATTTAGATATTTGTATTACTTGAGAGTTCTCATTTTTCTACTTATTAATGTGTTAATCACATACCCAGAGATTAGCAGAATGCAAGTATATCAATATAAAAATGTACATATGTAGAACAAATATCTTGATGATATTAAATTGGAATAAAGGGAATAAAGGAAAAACTATTGCTTGTGTCTGTGTGTGTATTTGAGAAAAACCAACAACATGAAAAATATCAAGATGATTATATTTGGAGCAAGAAAATCTGGGCATGAGTCCTATCTCTTCCAGTTACTAATAATTTAACCATGGCAAATGAAGACATTTAATTTCTCTAAATCTGAGTTTACTCATAGTAAAGTAGAGCCTCTACTCCCTAGCTGTATGGCCAGATTACTGTGAAAAAAATGAGATTAAATAAATGAAAGTATTGTTAAAACTCAAAGGCATGAGTATGTTAAATAGAGTTAATATAGCACCTCAGTAGAAAGTCATGTATCCTGTTTATAGAAAACATGCAGGACATATATGTGAAGAACAACATTCTATGTCTATTTTAAATGCTTATCAGCTCCTCTTAATATGATTAGAGTTTAATCAACTCCCAATCAGTCAGTGGACCCTTGGGTTTTACTTCTGACTTTCCCATTAACTCATTGAGTAAACTTTGTCAAGTTATTTAACCTCACTAGGATTATTAGGACCAATTACTCAATATTCTCTAGGTTTTCTGACTCCCAGTCTCACCTTTAGTCAATGGGCAGAGTGCTATCACTCACACACAGAGACAGATACTTACCTTAAGCTGGGTTCCCCGAGAAAGCAGGTACTGAAACAAGAACATGAGTCTAAATAGTTTATTGGAAAGATGATCCCTAGAAGTACTGATAGGGGGATGGAGAAATGAGACAGGAAAAGGTGGTACAGATACATTAAGGAGCAGAGAGTTGGGACTCAGTCCCTCTGGGGACCTCTGGGAAACAGTATAAAGCATCTGTCAGGGCTATACCATCTAAGAAAAGAGGAAAGTGGGTTCTAGTTTCCTGTAATTTCTTTCGTTCATTGGCTGATGGTTGCTCTTGAGATGGCATCTCCCCAGTACCTCTGGACTGCTGTGCACATTGGCCAAGCATGCCAGAGAAATCCTGCAGTGATATGTCACAGGTGTCCACGCAAGGAAGTCATCAGTGAGCATGGGGAGGGTAAGTGCCCCGGAGATATGGGTAGGATCGTAACAGCACATGCTTCAATATTGTGGTAGGCAGGTGAATGCACTACTCAGATCTCCCTCCAAGACAGGATAGCTGCTTAGCTCAAGAATGAGTAGCTGATACACTCTTACTGCTAGTGCTTTCTGGATGCTCCTTAGGTGTACAGCTGAGGCACTTTCTTCCTGGAATGATACCAGGCTAATGACTAAGTTAAGTGGCGGTACAGATACAGGCCAAAAGCGGGACTCTTATAATGAGTGATCTTTACCCCACAGCACCTGATGGTAGAGACTTTCTTAGGTTCATTCCAGCCTGACAGCTTCCTCTGCCTAGTCACGCTTCATCCCTTTTTTCTTTTTCAGGTGTTACTACCTAGTAATTCTTTTCCTGTTTTGTGTTAACATCATCTCAGTGTCTGCTTCTTGGCAACCCAACCTGAGACAAATATCTAATTGAAAGAGAGGTTTGGAAAATGTCAACCTCTGGACTTAAACCAAAGAATAATCTACATGGGTCAACAGGAAAGTTAGTCTGAAAAGACTCTTTTTACATAAAGACTAGATAAGATAAAGATTTCTCTAAATATATTGGAAATCTACCAGACAAAAATATAATCAATAAAAACAATACAAGAAACAAATTGGACACATGAAATAAATGGAAGGTAGACACTGGAGAGTTGGTAAGCATTAAATAAGTACTTGAAGGGAATCATGGAATTTCCCTTTTGGTATTTTTTAAAAAGACAGATTATCTATTCCATTGAGGCAGCTGTCATTTCTAAATCCTTATTATATACAGTGTTATTATTTTTTAAAGTCTACAGATTATTGTACCTTTAAAGAAAATAGCAGAAACATTCAGGACTCAATCGGATTTATACATATGATGTTATAACAGCAAGAAAGGCTTAAGCGAGAATCTGTATTTGGATATTTAGCTGCTTCAAGGGAAGGGAAGGGAAGTATTATGTTTGTGAACCTATTAATGTGCCAGAAACTTTAGCAGGTATTTTATTTATCATTTACCAGATTTGTTTAAGAACTCACTAATTTCCAGGCACAGTTCTAGGTATTGAGATATATCAGGAATGAAGCATACTATACTTTCCTGTCACTGCGGAGATTATATTGGAGGGGAAAAATAGATGGTAAATATTAAAGTTAAATAAATATATGTTAAAATATCTTAGAAGGTGATACATAATATTTAAAAATAAAAAGAACAAGGAAATAAATAGTTCCAGTAGGATGTGGGCTGACAAGTTAGACAGGTAGGCCTCATTGAAAAGATGACATTTGATCAAAGATTTGACTGAGGTGAGGAAATTAGCTATGTGGATACTTGCAGAAAGAGAGTTCCAGGCCTAGGGAAAAGGCAGAGAAAAGACCCTAAAGCATATCAGAGGAAAAACAAAGAGGATGGATGAGGGAATAGAGGTTATACAAATTAAATCCCTCTCCTAACTCTCAGAGCCAATAACCTCAGGTTCTGATGATTCAAATCTGTCTGCCTCTAAAACTCATCTTTTTGTTGATCCTGGCTGTGACAGTCTATACACCACCCCACTTTTATCTTTCTAGAGACTGTTCCTTTCTCTTATAACAATCAACCAGATGCAGTTTGAGAAAGTAATTGTCTGGCTGCAATCTATGCTTACACTTACAGATGTAAATATACATATTCTTTGCTAGACTGGAATATTCATAAATATAATGAGGTAGATTGGAAAATGGCGCTTGAGAAGTATCACCTTCAAACACATCACATTTGTGGTATTACCTGTTTGTTTGTTTTTTTCTTAGAATGCTCATTAAATGGTAAATGTAAGTGTGACTTAAGCAGGTCTCTAGGATACCAAAAAACTTACCTGAGAGTCATTTTTACTGGAACAATTGTTACAGAACTGACATTGTGGATACCGTCCTAACTAATCTGCTCTCAGGCCAATCCTCTTGTGAGCATCCTGCCCAGAATGAACATTCGAAGTGACATGTTTTAAAATTGTTCCCAGTGGATAAATGTTTATCCCTTCTGTAGAAAATAATTCCAGTGACTTTTACCTGAGACTAAGAACATCTCATCTTACTTGTTTAGAATTGTTCAAAAGATACACATTATTGAATACAATTAGAAACACCTTTGGTTGACTATTCTTACTCAAGGGAAATTTTTACACTAACTGGACAGTTCCACATACCCATGGAAAATCCACCATTTGAATATCTGGGACCTCTTTTTAACCATTCTAATCCTCTTTTTTTTTTTTCTTGCTCAAAGACTTTAGAATGCAATAGCCCCTAAGTAGAATTAGAAATACATTAGATAAAGGATGTCGGCAGCCTCTTGCAAAGAGAATAAAGCTGAAAAACATCTAGTTATGATATGCATCTTATATAATAGGTGCAAAAGATTTTTTTAATGAGATTCTTTTTTATACACAAAGTGCAATTTTTGGAGTTCCTTAGAAAATAGGTACTGCACACTTTGAAATTGTATTATGTAATCCATAGAACAAAAATAAAACATCTTGCATGTCCAAAGCATCTTTTCTCAGGAGTGTCCAAATGTGCTAAAGATATGAACTCATTGAACTTCCTATTCTCCTTTTAGTAATTAAGAGTTAGGGATTATTTTCCTGATTTTATAGACAAGGGCCCAGTGCCAACCTCTGGCTGTTCAATGAAAGAGAAGTGTCTATATATTAAAGTTCTATCATCACACATATTGTTTTTTTTTAGGTTTAAACAGCCATCGGTCTCCTTTACCTTCAAACACTGTTATTTCCTTTGTCTTTTGGAAAGCATACAAGCATATACGTAAAATTTTTTTTCTTGACTTCAAAACAAGGGTTTGCCATGAAAGTTAATCTTGTGCTAAAACTTAAAACAGTTTTGTAAAACTGAATGGAAGCCAGTTTCACCCTTAGCTTTGCAAAAAAATTTAAAAATAAGTAATATCCAGTGCTGATAATGATATAGGGAAATGGGTACACTATACATTGTAGATGGGAAATGATTTGCTACAAAGTTTTTGGAATGTTAGCTGGAAATTTCTATTAAATAAATATATTAGTACACTTTTGCTTTGGGGAATCTATTCTATGGAAATAAAAGTACATAATAAATAAAAGGATACATGCACAAACATGTTAACCTAAGCTTTATTTATAATGGCCAAAAGCAAACAAACCAACCAAGAAAGCATAGGAAAAATACAGTTTCTCATCAATGTTTGAATGATTCAAAAATTTCTAAATCAGTTATTCTGTGGAAAATTATGTAACCATTTAAAGAATAAATTAGCTCCATAAGAATTTACCTAGAGGATAGCCATGTAAACTAAACATGAAGATCAAATTGAGGACAATATAAATAACACCATCCATTTTTAAATAGAAAAAAACACTCATAAATGAGAAAATATGTACTTTCTTATTTATACATGTACATATTTATATGCATGGAGAACAATACAGAAGGATAAATGTGAAATCATTCACATTGATAAGCTTTGCACATCTTTGTGTTGGTGAAGCTGAGGTAGAGGAATGATAAGGCAGTGACAGGGAGATCTGGGACTTTATTTTGGCAAACCTCTGTACTTAAGCATGTATTACTTGTGAACTTTGAAATAATATCTGAAAAATAAATTTTTAAGGAAGAGAGTCATCATAATATAGAATGGTGAGGTAGAAGGGCAGATTGAGATTTGAAAGTCAGCCAGACTGAGTTAAACTTACCAGTTTTGCTACTTGTTGCTGTGTAATATCCTTTACACATCCCTAACTCCTATGATGATCAGTTTCCTCATAAAATGGAAATAATACTTACGTCTATGTAAAACACGAGGCATAATGCTGGCAGTCAGTAGGCACATGATAAGTGCCATCTGTTATAATGGAGGGAGAAAGTTTTTCAGCTGGGAGTAGAAAGAAGCAGGAGCTAATGGTTGGGCAGAATGGAAAATAGATTTTCCTTGGGATTCTTTGCTCAATGTACAGAAATAGGAATTTGGGACTACAGTCTAAGGACAGACCCTGCTGGGACATATAAAGACTCATTATATTGGAATGACCGTGCTTCTCTCAGCTTCCCTAGAATCTCAGGCTGGATGCTGAGAGAAACTGATGGATGCTACTCCTGAAGGGTCCACTTTTCATTAGCCATGAGAACCAAATAACAAACTGTTAGTCTTTCTGAATATTAAGGCTCCCAGTAAAAGATATTTTAGTTTCTGACTTGGAAAGGAGGGACAGTATGCTGATTCTAGGATTACAATGTATATCAGAAAGCAGAGAAGAGAGAGAGCAGGGTAGGAGGATAGGAATTCTTGCGTCAGCCAACTGAAATTATTTAATTTGGCAAACATCCCTGCTATCCAGCCTTGGGTAAATTACTGCTGAAAGGAATTCATTCTAGTTCTCATGTGCTCTGCCTTGATGTTTTATAGTTTCAGTATAAAAAGCTACCAACCTCAAGATAAAACCCAGGGCAGAAGTAAACACAAAAGTTCTGGATAAAAAACAAAAATGCATGCCTATCTTTCTGCAGAAGTGAAAGAACCCAATTTAGTACAGCTAGCCAGTCTAAGTTAAGATTACTAGAAGGTGACATGTCCAGTATTGCTGGCATCAACCAGAAGCTAGAATAGACAAGGAAGGATTCTACCCTAAGGCCCTCGAAGAGAGCATGACCCTGCCAACCCTTGATTCTGGACATCTAGCTTCTAGAAATGTGAGAGAATAAATTTCTGTTAGTATAAGCCACCCAATTTGTGGTACTTTGTTAAAGGGGCACTATGAAACTATTCCAGATTTTGGTGGGACTCCAGGAGTTCCAAAACCTTAGATATGGGGAGTTAGTACTTTCGGGCTGCTATAACAATGCCATAAACTGGTGGCTTATAAAAAACAAAAATTTATTACAGATCTTGAGGCTTGGAAGTCCAAATCAAGGTGCCAGCAGATTCAGTGTCTGGTGAGAGCCTGCTACCCAGTTCACAGAGCTGTCTTCTTGCTGTGTCCTTACATGATGGAAGGGCAAGGTTACTGTCTGGGTCTCTTTTAAAATGTCATTAATCCCATTCATGAGAGCTCTATTATGATCTAATCTCTCACAGGCCCACATCCAAATACCATCACATTGGGTATTAGCATTTGACATATGAATTTGGGGTTGGGGGCACAAACATTTAGTCTATAGCATGTAGCCTCTCCTTTCAGGGTGAAACTTTAAGGTTTATGATTGAAAAGCCTGGTTATTGGTTTAAGAAAAACATTAAGGTTTCATTATCCTATTATAGACAGGGCATTTGCATCATTTTTCTACAATCCCCTGCACAGAGGAGGTAGGAAAACAGACAATAGCACATACTTAAAGCCCTGTCATATTGGCAGTAATCCGTGGATCTCTGGCAGGGGACTGTTTTCAGTGCATTAAATTACATTTTTATATATTTAAATATTGGACACCCAAGATGAATTTTCACTAAGGATCTGGTAATTCTCCCTAATTGAGTGTGGTATACTATTTGGTTCTGTTGATCTTCTTCTGGAGGAACCATGAAGGTTTCTTGGCTGATGTGGTTGCAGGCTAAAATGCATCTGTTTCATTTCAAGGCCCCTCTTCTAAATTGCAGATAGCTTTCAGTCTTTATTCCAGCACACACTTAAAGCACTTTTGTAAATAGCTTTACAAAACTGTGCTTACCTTCAACATGTCCTTCAAAATACTGCCTACATCCCCATTTCTTATCTTGAGAATAGCATTTTTGTCTTTTCTTGAACTTGAACCTCATAGTAGCATCAAGACTGTGTTTTCTTTGCCTGCTGTGTTCTTTCTCACTAGTTGCATTTAGATTCTACTGTCAAACAGGATGCTAATGTAGCACCTTGGCACTTCTTTGTAACACCATTAAACACCCTTTAGCATCCTCAGTTCAATTCACACCTACTATACCTTTAGCAAAAGACAATCTAGCTTTAGTTAATCCATCTTGCCATTTTTCACTGTAACAAACAAACAGAATAACTGTTGATTCTCATTAAATTATTTAATGTGTTGGCTTATCGTTTTACTACACATAGAGTCTGTTATTCTACATATTTATCCATAAGATTAATGCTTTGGATTTCCTTAATTTACTATGAAATGATGCTCCAGTTAAAGTACAAACTCTTATTTTATTCAAACAGAAATACCTGTAGACATAAGCCTAACATGTGATAGACTGTAGGATGATGAAATATAACAAAAATTATAATATCAACAGGCTTTTCACCCTAAATTATCAAAGAAAATGCCTTAGTTATTTACATCTTAAACCTGAAAAAAATTCCCAATAGCAAAGTAACACTTCCCACTTACTATATATAAAATTGGGTTAGCCTTTTTGCCAGATAAAAGAGAAGTATTGTTACAAAGTTTTTGTAGTAAAAAAAGATTTACATTTTTAAAAAAGTTACTTAATGAAATGAAACTTTAGAATTTAGAATATAACCATAATGCTCAAATGTTTAAAGCAGTGATCAAGGATCAGAATTACTTCAGGAAAACTTTTTTAAAACAAGATCGAACTCAAATTTAAAAGAAGTGATAAATTAGATTAGCAGTAGGAAGAGGAGAAGTCTAGGAAAAAAGTATTCAGCTCAGCTACAACACATTAATAACTCTGTCTTTGAGTAACTCGCATAAGCTATCTGGACCTAGATTCCTCATTGGAAAAAAAAATGAATAACTTGGAGTTCATGACTTTTACAAATTAAAACTGTTAGTATTTTATGAAGATGGATAAAAAGACAAACATGGCAAAAATTATTTTACTGGAGCAGAGCTTATTTACTATTCATCATAAATTGTTTTCTTGAGAACAAGGGGAAAAATGTATATTTTTGGTGGGGTTTGAATGTTTTACTTAATAGTATAGTAGAGGTTTTATTGTGTCAATTTAGCTAAGCTATAACTATCTTTCCCATAATTTCCTCCCCTGTGTGGTTCTACCTTCTTTTTTACCTCTGCATTGCCTGATTCTCCAGCTTTTTATTCAATCCCGTGTTTCTGTGTCCATGTTCTAATGCATCAGTGCATGAGACACAATAATGACTGTTAAGGGAGGAGAGCAAGGGAAGGGGATCATGTTCATCATCCATGTGCCAGAAACCACTTCAGGAATCTATATATGTCATTTGATTTAATGAGTTTAGATATTCACTGAATTTTTGGAAATATGGCTTTACATCTCTCTAAGAGTGACTATAAAATCTATTTCTGTGGATATGTTAGAGAGAACTTGTATGTCTCTTCACATCTCATCCTAGCTTGAGAAGCTCCTGACTCCACCCCAGGGGTAGGCTAGTCCTGGCTAACTTTGTGCCCACTCAGAATGTGGGTATAGCCTCAAACTCTTTAATCCTCCCTACTCAAAATTTACCCACAGCTCCTCAGTACTGACCTAAAAGGTGAAAGAAAAGGCAAAATGCCTGGTGGGGGTAGGTAAGGGGAAGAGAATGTTAAATATGGTTTTATTATTGCTTTTTAAGACCTGTTTATAATTGGCTGATATCCTCCCTCGGAAAGAAGTCCCCCACTTCTGATTTCTACATGCTGAATTGGTCCATCTAATCCTATTGCTTCTTGATTTCTTGCCTGAACCTCACTATCTCAGCTTCGCTGCTGCACTAATCCGTCAGAGCACAGCAATGACTGCTAATGGAGAAGGGCATGGGAGATGACAAGAGGAAGAAAAAAAGTTCCTCTAGTTGATACAATGTCTTTCAAAGACTTCTGCGCATTCTGCATAGATCACCTCATTTATCTTTACTGCCACCCTAGTGACAGAGGAACCACAATTATATAGTAATTCTACTTTAAAAGGAATGCAGTGACAATGCAGACTGTGGCTTGCCCAGATTCAATCAAATTCACAAATAGAATTGTCAGGGTTCTGTTTATTGTTGGTGTGTAATAAGTATTAAGGTATTTCTGATGACACTAAATGAAGACTGCAAGCATTAATATTTAAGGAGCAAGAAAACTGAGCTAACCTTGATTCTACCCTGCCTCATGTCCAGTCTTCAGTCACTTACTTCCCATGTCCTTCCATAACAAAACATGACTTGATCCTGATGGTAAAGAACCTAACTGTGTCAGGCGCAAAAGCACCAGTGGCTGTAATAACATTGGAATAACTCAATTGGTCAAAGAAGGGAAAAGTATGTAACAGAGGGCTTTATATCTAACAAATTACAAGTGTGTTTAAAGATGATAAACTGAGAAGAGGTCAATGAGTTTCAAAGAAATACATTGAGCATGAACTGTTCACTGTACTGATGTTCAAAGAAAAAATATGTTTGGAAAATTCCTAAAATGTTGTTATTTTATCTATATTTTTAGCCACGCTGAACTTTTAGGCTCACCAAACGTCTGTATTCAGGCATCCCTCTTGTCCCAAAGGTTAGACTTAAAAGAAAATGTATTGTTAAAAACATAGACACTTTCTAGATAACTTGAGTTTACCCTCATAAGCACTAAAACTGTTGCTATTTACTATTTGGGGGTGAAAACTTTCCAAAAAGTGCAATACGAAAAGGACACAAGGTAGAATCTCATGTTTTCTAGATAAAATTCTGCCATCACTATGAACATATGGAACTCCAGGACCATCAGACAGTGATACCTTGAGGGGCAGTTGAGTTGTATAGGGCCACCTTCCCTTCTCCTAAATGTCCTGGGCTGGAACATGTAAGTTATTAGATCGAATTTTTTAAAATTTCTCCTGCTTCCTCCTATGCTGTCATGTCATATCATGTCCTTCTTGCTACTGTCAGTACCTGCATCTGGTAAAATCCCAATCTCAACCTCACCCCCACATTACATACCACTCATTATTTCTTAAAAAATATGAGAGCTTCAGAGCACAAATAATGAATAACATGACCAGATAAGAAGAAGCTTTATAAGACAGTGTTTTTAAGCTTTTCAAATCTTGGAGACATTGGAGAATCTCAAAAAAGTTGTGAACACTCTCTTCATATTCACACTTTAATGGAATTCACCAACAGGAGTTGTGAAACACATCCCCAGAAACTTGGAGTACATATACTCTATCTGGAAGCACGAAAATATTTCTAAGTCCTTTGTGTGGGGTTTTCTGGCCAAAGGGTGCTCCTCAGGGCATCATACTGCTTCTCATCTCTAATAATTGGTTTAGACATTCTCATTGTTACTGGTAATAGGAAGTAAGCAATGAATATTTGTTAAATAAATATGCATCTATAATATTATTTAAGATTAAAAGTTAATCTGAAATATTATAAATACAATAAAAGAATTAGGAATGTCTAAATACACAGTTGATTTAATCATAAATACCTATATAATAATTGATTGATTATGTATAATTTCTGAATTGAATTTCAATTCTTTTTGAGGCTAAGGTCTATAATGGTTTACTCTGAGTCTTTTCATCATTTCTCATCCAGATTTGGCTTTGTCTGTCCATCCACGTGCTTCTTTGTTCACAGTGGCCATTTCTTTCTATAAGGCCCACATTGCTTCTACCAGGGGCTTAAAGTTGTTTGAATCTCAGTTGTGCAGAAGTCAAATTTAAGTTTGTAGTTTTCGATATCTACATTTCTAAAATCTAGGAAATGGCATAGATTCTCCATATGCTGAAATCTAAATCTTGCCAACTGATAATGTATTTTTTTTGAATTGCAAACTGATGTTACTCTGGAAATAGTATCATTCAGCTGTGTGGCCCTGAATACTCTCTGTCACTCTAAGCACTCTGAGATCTTTGGTTTTGGGCAGGAGAATTTTTCAAACGGAACTTAACATAAAAGTCTTCTTGATGGGAAGAATTATATTTTACATTTTCTGTCTGGTTGTGACCATTTTATGTTCACTTTTGTGAAGACTATTCTAACAGTCAGTGTAAGATAGGTTATGTTGCAGTGACTAACAATTCCCAAACCTAAATGACTTAAGACAACAAAGATGTGTTTCTTGCTCATGTTTATGTCCAATGCACAGAAACAGAGGTGCTGCATCCATGATAATCATCTGGATCTCAAAGCTTATGGAAACTCTATCTTAACATTTGTTTCCATAATTCATGCACAGATGTCTCACAATTCATTGGCTAAAGCAAATCATATGACTGTGCCCAGATTCAAAGAGGATGGATATTGCAGTCCCACCATATTTTAGGAAGTAAGAGGGCTGAAAAGTTTGTGAACAGCCTTGAAAAATTCTATACACAGATATTCAAATTTCCATTGTGGTTACTCATAGATTTTTGACATTTTGCACTATTTTCTAGGTAGAAATGTTGCTAGATAATTTATTTTTGAATAATTAGGTATATATGTCCTTGCTCAAGGGCACATGGCTACAAAAACATAAATTGTTCTGTGTGATTTAAGATGAATGAGGAGAAAGATTTGCATAGACTGTACAATTCATAAAACTTGGCTTTTGGGTAGATAAATCACATCACGTGCCTCAAGATAGTTCCTCTATGGCAGTCAGCTCAGGCTGGTAAAAAAAAAAAATACCATAAACTGGGTGGTAGGTCAAAAACAAATTTGTTTTTTGCAGTGTTGGAGTCTGGAAGTCCAAGATGTTGCCTGCATAGTTGTGTTCTGGTGAGGACTCTCTTCCAGGTTGTAGATGGCTGACTTCTCATTGTGTCTTTACATGGAGAAAAAAGAATGAGTGAGCTCTCTAGCTTCTTCTTGTAAGGATGCTAATCCCATTCATGAGAGCTCCACCCTCATGATCTAATCACTTCCCAAAGGCCCCATCTCCTATTACCATCACATTAGGAATTAGATTTCAACATACGAATTTGGAGAAAATACAAACATTTAGTCCATAATGGTAGAAAAAAAATAATAGAAGACCGTGGATGGTTTAATAAGCCTGTTAACTTACTTTCTCCTCGCTTTCAATTTTCAACTTATATTGAAGCCCATACTGGGTATTCACCAGTGACAAATAGTTGTTGCTAAAACTGAAAGTTCATAAGGATTTTAGCTGTGATTTCAGTTTTGTAGTATAATGTAACTGCCAGGCCAGTAACCTTTGGCAAAGATAAGCAGTGAGTATCAGATCACTTGATATAATTAAGCACATTCTTGCTTCATTCCACAGATAACATTATCAAGTCAGATATGAAACTCCTTTTTGATACATATCACTATCCTCTTATTAGCTGCATAATTTCAGCTTTTAGTGCTTACGTTTCCTCATTTGTAAAATGAGGATTAATAGATCTATTGTGAGAATTGAGTCGAAAAATATGAGTAAAGCAGTTGGTACTGAGCCTGGCTAATATGAGGGCTTACTAAATAGTTTATATTGACATTATTATTATAGAGATTGTTTTTAATTCAAGAAGTTGTAGAAACTATAGAGCATAAGAGCATGTTTCTGTAGTAACTCTTTCTCTACAGTTCAGTATCCCACCAACAACCACAGGAAGTAGTGAGATCAGACAAAACTGAAACACTACTATAATGAAAGAAAAGCTAGATATACGGTCAGAAATTTGGGTTCAATTCTGACATGGATGTAGCATTACTAAGTGTCATGTACTGTTCTAAGTACCTAGCATACATTAACTAACTCAAGTTGTCATAACGATCCAGTAAGTTAGGTGCTATTAACCCCCATTTCACTGAAGGAGAAACTGATGCAAAATAAATTAAGTACTTTGCCCCAAATCACATACATTTAACAAGCTGTGGAGTGAAGATTTGAACCCAGGCAGACAACTTCAAGTCCATGCTTCATGTCTTTTAGCTCTCTTACCTTCAGTTTTCTCAATGGCAAAATGAGAATAACAAATGTGCACTGGAATTCAAAAGGCTATCACAATGTGAAGGACGATGTTATTAAGCTACTTAACCAAACTGCATTGTTACCTGCATAATGATACAGAGTAAGGATTGAAGTAATATCTATAAGGTCGTGATGTTAAGATTATTCCAGGTGCCAAATATCAATAAAAATATTTTTTTTTCCAGTGAACCTCAATATTATCCCCTGAAAGAGAAATTGAAAATAATTTATCTTTTCAAAGAATTATTTGAACATCTAAAATCCTTTAGTTTGTAAGTTAGGGAGAACATTTTTAATGATATATAAATAAAATTTTCTCATGAATTCAGAAGTGACTGTAATAGCATATGTTTAAATAAGCATGTAAAATTATGTGTTGTCTGCTGAACGGTTAACTCACACATTAAGGTGACCTCCCAGCTCAGTGTAATTGCCTATTGATTCTAGGGAGGACCAAAAAATAAAAAAATAAAAAAAAGACATTTACAATTTTTGCTCGTTATTTTTGGAACAGAATTATAGCCTAAATGGAAAAATAACACTGTTTTTCCATTAGTATCTTTCATAAACAAGGCTAAGACTTTTTCTAATTACTTGTTCAAAATTGGTGCTTAGTAAACATTTTTGAATTAAAGAGCTTAACCCCATATAAATAGTTCCTGCTTCATTAGACAGATACATGTTACATTCCTGACCAAGCATCCAATAGGCAATGGGCAAAAATATAACAACTATAAACCTTTATTAACATCATTCAAAATTGCAAAATTATGTTCTAAGACCAATGGGCATCAGCCTCCTGCAGTTTTCAAAATCATATAAGAAATCTCAATGTACTATAAAGGGTATACACGAAATTAAAAGTTACAATATCTCTACTGAGTTTGAAATTGCTCCTAGCCAAACTATAAACATTAAATTAAATAACAGTGTCCTCGCCTTCTTAGAATTTAGAAAGGCCCTAGACTTTGTTTTGGACAGACCAGGAAGGAGAGAGAGAGAAAAAAAAAGAGAGAGAGAAAGAGAAAAGAAAAGAAGGAAGAAGGAAGATATCTAGAGATATTGTAAATAAAGCTTCTTCTGTACACTATTGGTAAATGTCTTTGTATCAAGCATAGACTTTGACAAAAACATTATTGACCTCAGAACTGTATTACACTTGGGAATCGTGTTTTTCAAAATAGCTTTGAAACATCCCATGAAAACCTTATTAAAGTTATTAGCTTTGAAGAATTGGGTAATTGTTCATTTGATTCTTTTCTTCTTTTCTATTATTTTAATATGTATATAATTCTATACAATTCTAGGAAGCACCTTATAAAGGTTATATAAAGCAACTTTTAAAGGTTATATTAAAAAGCTGTTAACGTGAACTAAATATATCATGTGCCCAAATCATTGAATAATGTAATCATCATAACTCCTGTAAGTATAGTATTCAAAATCAGAGTATAATTGTAGCACTCTATCTACTTCAGAACTCTAAATAAAAAAGTAAACTTCATTTTGGAATACAACATATGGTGAAAATTTTTAAAAAGAAGATTCTGTATCTCATTCAAAAATTTCAAACATGTTCATGTAAACTTCTTTATTCCTTAGTGAAATATTTGTTAATTATGATGCATTTATAGGCTCATGAAATATTTTGTTACAGGTTCCTTTTGATAGTTTTATCAGATGAATTTGGCAGCCACACAATGATCTGGATTATTGCTAGTCAAATATGGTCCAAGACCTAGTGCCTCTTTGTCTGTGACTCTTTGTTACTGGGCTGCAACAAGATAAACACAAGCTTGACTAAGAAGTAAGCCAACTATACCAATAAGTGGACACTTTTTATCATATCATAATTTTTCCAATAAGGAAAGCAGTGTGTAAATTTACATTCTGGGGCAAGGTCTTTTATCACCTTATTGGACCAGTAACCATTTATAAACTGGCTACGCTGAGTGACACTGCTCTAATACAATTTTAACTACAATACACTTTAGTGTGATGCTTAACATCTCGGGTTCTGTAGGCAGGTAAACGTGAATTTGAATTTTGGGCTAGAAATTCAGTAGTCAAATACCTTGAATGAAATGTTCAACTGCTTATCTTGTCTATAAAGTTGGGATAGACTTGTCTCATAGATATTGGGATAAATATTAAACTAAACAATGTAATATGCTTAGCACAAAATCTAGCATATAGTAAGAGCTCAGCTCCAAATGAGTTATTCTATTAGTTGTTACTTCCACATAATTGAGAGAATTATAACTTTGCTCTCTTCCATACATCTAGGACTGACAACAAAACCACTTGTCATATTCAGACTAGTTAGGATAAAAATTTCCTTGAGTAATGAGGAACAGTATCAGCTAAATGCCTGAAAGGCTAGACATGGCATAGAAATATTCCTCTCTCCCAAAAGAAAGAAATGAATGCCTATTCCAGAGACAGCAGTTACAGTAGAATGAACAAGATAGAAGAATAAGCATAGCATTTGATGTCAACATCTGGGGATGAACTTTGATCCTAACTTTTAGAGGCTGCTTTATTTTTAGGTAAAAAGGGGCCTTAAATCAGAAATAAATACATATACAAATATATACACATATACACACATTGCATAGAGCTTGAGGCAGAGAAGGTGCTCAAAGTATTTTGTTTATTCAGCCATAACTAATTGTGTGACATAGTAGGCTGGGTTTTATGCAGAAATATATTTCTTATTCTGGAACCTGGTGATTCAATATTTTAGTCGATTTCCACATTTATACTTTCTTGCTTTATACCACTGATTAATATGTGAGTCCTCAAAAGTCCTGCCATACTAAGATACTTTTAGAGTACCTGTAATATCCTGTAATTCACTGACAAGTTCAGTTAATCCCAATATGACTCAACATGTCTATATAGCCACTGCCATTTTTGTAGCATTTGATTGGATGGCATAGTTTTATGTAAAGATGGTGAAAATAACATCTGACTGGAAGAGCAAGTATTAATTTGAGGTTTACTCATCATTGTTTATCTACTCAGCTCCATAAATCAGGTTCTGAGTAGACAAGTAGGTGAAGGAAGACCCTCATTAATCTCTTTTCTCCAAACCCAATTTTATGAAAATTTATGAAATAGCAATTGTCAAGCCTTGCATAGAACTATACACAAATGCCTGTGCTCAGGAATATGTTTAAAAGATACATGGAAATGAGTAAATCATGTCTGTTAGTATAGACGTATATCCTCAAAAACCACATGGACATAATTTTTGCAAACGCTTGTTGCATACGTTGTTCATGCTCCACAACTGCACACAGTCATGTATGTGCTGTTGTTGCTCAGCAATGCAGGTTTATTCAGTTCCTTTTCATGTTCCTTCTTCTAACTATAATAGCCTCTTAACCGTCTTGTCCTGCCTCCAAAATTATTTCCTTCCAATTTATCCTTCCTAAGGCTGCTAGAAGGAATTTTCTAAACTGCCAATCTGATCATGTCACTTTCCATTAGAATCCTTCAGTGGCTGCCCATTGCCCTCAGGATAAAATTCAAATTCTTTAGCATAATCTGGTCCCTGCCTATTTTCCTGGCCTCATCTCATATTATTTCCTTGTTTAGTTAGACTAAACTACAATATTTGCAGCTCCTTACCTGGTCTAAGCTCTCCTTGGTACCTCTGCTGTGCTCCTCCCTCAGCCAAAATTGTCCTCCTATTTCTCCACATATTATCGGGCCAAATCCTTACTTCATAGTCACCTCGCACCAGCGGCCTTCCCTGCTGACCTCCACAAGCTCTCTAGAGGCTGCCATAGTGCCATCTCTTACCCCTCAGTTAACTTGCAAATCTTGTGATGAAATATCAGTGTTTGTCTCTGAATCTCCCCCTAAAATGAGAAATTCCCCAAGGGCAGGTAGAGTTTTTCTCTGGCTTTCTAATTCCAATGTGTTACAGACCTGGCACATAGCAGGTGTTTAATCAATTATGAATTAACAAACATTCAAAGTGCTGAGCCAAAATTGCACAACTGCATATCTGAAAAGTACCCAAGCAAAATGTAAAATATTCTCTCTCTGGAATCCTTATCATTCACAACCTAAAAGAGCCGATACTTATTCGTCTCCAGTTCCAGGTGGCTTCAATGGTGAAGGGGCAGGGTGGACAGACATAGAGTACTTATCACCAGTCTAGGGCAGTTTATTTGCTAGGTCCTTACCTTGCATCTTAAATAGTGTTCATATCCACTTGGTTTCCTGGCTGTATTGTTTTACACAAGGAAGTAAACATGCATCAAGTGTGGGCAAACCCATAAATAGTTCACATTACTAAATAGCCTTTTATATTAAAGAAAATATTTCATTCTTCTTCAAAGGTCACAATAAAAATGGTGTTCTAGTTTTCAAGGACTTAAAGTTATCTACTTAGCAGCATTAGGTTTTTTTCAGTGACTCAGACTGAGAATTTTAATTTTAACCATTTGCTTAATAGTGTCTGTGTTTTGATGGTCTCAAGTTGACTGGGAGGTTAATATCTGGTCTAAGTAGTTAATTGAATTGCACAGTTTGCTGCCCTTATGGCCTGACTCCTGAGGCATCCTAGGGACATAGAGATAGCATTTATTCAATCTGCCTTCTGACAGGTCTTCACAGCCACAGGCAGATCCAGGTAGATCTAAAACAAACATACTGCAACTACAACTCAGTTGGAGGCTGAACACCAAAGGGACAAGGTCAAATGTCAGTCCTTTGTGCTGTCACCTACTGGAACTCCTGAGGAACAGGGTTATGTGATAGCAGAAGTTGCTGGCTGAATAGAGTTGCAAGTGCTCATTAGCCATTATGGAGTATCTGACTGTGCTCCTGAGAAGGCCGATCTGTACTATTCTTTTAAGAATCTGTGGCCTTAAAAATAAGATATTTGGATTAGAGGCAATTTTATCCTTAAAGAGACATGTTAGCATTTTCCAGATGAAGAAGGAACCAAATGGTGTGATTTGTTGCCTCTTACTTATCTAAGTACAGGGGACTCACATTTCCCCCATCTGGGGCAATATAAGGCTAACTTGGTATTGCATTTCCTGCTCTGTGTCTCAAAGGATCAGGGAAAGCATAACATGCATCAGAGATTAAGTCAATTATTTTTTAGACAACACCGGGACAGCTCAACCGAAGTTCTCAGTTTTATATCTAAGAATATCCTACGGCTTTCTATTTCTCAAAACAAATGGCTTTTCCTCCTGGGGCAAATCCTGTTTCTAGTTTACTTGTCTGTCCCCCTTCCTCGTTTCCCTTTAATTGCCAACAAGGAAAACCTTTTTACTTGGTAGAAACTAAATAAGAGGTTTGGCTCCCAAGGAGTTTGCTTTGAGATTACAGATAAAGTAATGCAAATAGTCACATTTCTCTAAAATGGAAAGTTGGTCTTCCCTGGAAAATGGTTTAAGCATTTTATAGGTGAGCTATTTGCTGACTGCTCATTACCATTTAGTCAAAAGCAACATCTGTCATGCTAGAGCCAGGAAGAAATCTTTTTGGTTACTTATTAGTGTTCCTTTCTCTGCCTCATGTTTAGTGATGTTGTTTTATAGATGATCAATATTTGTGAAGCTGAAAAATATTTGACTTTTAAGAAGAGGTTTAAGTGGTCAGTTTCTGGAAAAGCCCTGTTTCCCTGGTGGCCCCTCAAAAATATCTGTTGCTAAATCAGAATCTCTGAGAATGAGACCAGGGAGGTACATTTTTTTGTAACTGCCTGAGAGATTCTTATGAATAGTCTTTTCCCAAAACCTCTGTTTATATACCATACAATATTACTTTTTTAGTTATGTAAAATAAGCTACTATAGTTTATTTTCAAGGAAGATATCTTGTAGGATTAGGGTAAGAAATACTGAGAGTACACTTACCTAATTCTCAAAATATTAGTTTGTAGTCTTTGAGGCATTAGGACAATTTTGCCTTGAGACTTTTTAAAAATTTTTGTTAGACTTTATGAGCAAAACCAAATACAAAAAGAAGATATTTGCTTGTTTGATTACGAAGACACTGATAGCACTAAATTGATCTAGAACTAACAACTTCAGAAAGCTTAAATAAATTTACTGGGTTAGGTTATCAGCTACCAATCAAATCCTCAAGATCGTCCCCAGGTATAAATGAAGCTAATCATTGGTTAGTCAAAAAAATTCTATTTATTCAATAGAATTTATTCATTTGGATTAATTGATTATATAGACACTAACATAGATATTTAACTATAGCAAAAGAAAAAATATCAACTATAAAATGATGAATTAGTACTCCATTTAAGTATGAGCTCTCTTTGAAATTTACATTTCTGGGTTTTGTTTTGTTTGTTTTGTTTTGGGTTTTTTTGTTTGTTTGTTTGTTTGTTTGTTTTTCTGATCTAAAGGATGGTAGGCAAATAGACTTCTGGTGAATATTGAAAACTTAATATTTGTCTCCAATTCAGCTCAACTTGAAAGTTTTCATCCATAAAGTCTCATATGGCTTAGGAACCACTGATTGATTACATGTTTTATGAATCAAGAAAATTAATTTATTTGGGGGACCCAAATTTACAAAAGTTTTATTAAATAATGTCATAACTGAACTTTATGTAACAGCAGAGCACATTCTAGGGTAGGCAGACTCCCTAAGCTTAGTATTCTTTAAGAAAAATTTTTTGTCCCATACCAGTTAAGAATTTTTTTTTTTTTTTTTTGGATAAGAAAACATAAACTAAAGGAGACAACTGAATAAAATCATACGCATGATCAGAACTAGCTGACAACAAGAACTATAGTCTCTAGCAACCTACTGCTTGTTCTATAAGAAACCAACAATGGGGCTGATTAGTTTTTGCTGAGTACATTGGTTGGCATCATATAGGTACTATTGAAGTTCAAAACACTAGGACAGTACCAATCAGATCTTAAGAAAAAGCAGAACATGACAGAAGAGGCCACTCTTTGGATATGAAGTTAATAAAACATACACATTGAAAACTGTCCTTTGACTATAAATTATACCATAGACACATTGTACCTAGACTAAGAGAAATTTCCTTATTAAATATCCATCACCTGTAGTTTAATTTTTATTAATAAGTATTAAAGTTGATACAATGTAGAAGAATATCCTCATGAGATTTAGACAATTATCCAAACTCAATGATCAAAATAATACCTTGCAATGCAATAACTCTTGAGATTTGAATGAAAAAAAATCCTGTATCAATTTAATATTAATAGTGAAACAATTTATTAAAACTAGGATAATCATGATGAAAGATCAGGTAAATTGAGGTCGTTTCCTTCCTTAGTGAAATAATTCCTGCTCTAATTACTAATGAAGGCAGAATGAATACTAATAGGAAAATAATATGTATGTGGATTATATAGAAGTTCAACATAAGAAATATATTCTACCAGTAGTCTCTCCTACTCTCTGTTTTCCTATTTGAGCTAAGGAAAAGGGGAGCTTTCTTCTTTATGATGATAATGAAACTTTAGCCCTTCTCCCCATACTTCTCCTATGGGAGAAATGGTCTAGCTAATTGGTGAGATGGAGAGAACAAATATAGATTATGTAGTTTAGTCCATCCTGGAATCTTTTAAAAAGTGGCCTATTTCTAGGATATACTCATTTGTCTCTTGCACATAGAGTGGGCGGCTTTTAAATTTGGGGGAAACGAATTAGCAAGCCCATTTAACCAGATACATTGTTCTTATCCACCACCACCACCACCACCAACAACAACAACAAACCTCTATCACTAGTTAAAAGCTTTTTTTTTCCCCCTCAAATATTTGTCTAACCATGTCTCCTTCTTCTATATTGTTTCAGAATCTGGGAAAGATGGAAAGATGGAAATATATTAAACTCCCCATACCATCCTATTCTCCATCCTCATGCTAAATTCCAAAATAACTGAGTTCTGGAAATTCTAGATCCTTCTATTCTGCTATTCTAGTTTAGCTTTTTCCTGATCCAGACATCCTTGCCTCTGGATTCCTTAGGTTCCTGTAGTCTCTATATCTTATCTTTGTCTATTCCATCTTCTGAAGCTCCTGTAGCTAGATTATTCTAGGGCTCTCCTTCTCTTAAACTCCTGAAACAGCTGTTCATATAGGATTGGTCTATATTACCTATCTGAGTAACAAACTTCTGGCCTACTAAACCAAATCTGTTTCAGTCTTCTCTCCTAGGTAGGGCTCTCCTCTTGTCAATGAATGGATCCTAGAACTATTTTGTAATCATTGGTAATAAAACTTTACCTCTTTTATATTAATTAACAAGAAATCCTTTAACAACAAGTTAAAATGAGGTCATTAGGGTGAGCACTAATTCAAGATGACTGGTGTTCTCATGAAAAAGAGGAAATTTGGAAACCGACACACATACAGAGAGAATGTCTGTGAACATCAATGCAGAGATCATGATGATGCATCTACAAGCCAAGGGATGCCAAAGATTGCCAGCAAACCACCAGCAGCAAGAATAGAGGCCTGGAGAAGATTCTCCCTCACAACTCACAGAAGAAACCAACCCTGTTGACTTTATTTATTTATTTAAGTATGTATGTATGTATGTATGTATGTATTTATTTATTTATTTTATATTGTTTTTATAGTGACATTGATTAACGAAATCCAATAAGTTTCAGCTGTACACTTTAACAGTAAGGCATATATATATTTGCACTGTGTGTTCACCTCCCATAACCTGTTGACATCTTGATCTCAAACTTTTAGTCTTAGAACTGTAAGACAATAAACTTTTTGGTTAAGCCAACTGGTTTGTGCTACTTTGTTATGGCAGCCTTAGCAAACTAATACACATGGACTTTAAGCCTTTTAATTAAATGATTGGTGAATAATAGCTATGTTCTTTTTTTTCATATCTTATTTAGTCAAAGAATTTAAAGTGTTACAACATTAGATAACTTTTGATAAACCATGGGATCTTGGAGACAGAAAAGACATTGAAATAATTTCTTTTACTCCATATGTATCCACCAAGTTACTTAAATCTATTCGCTGAAACTGCTGTTTATCTTTAATGTTTTTTACAGAAAGAAAAGACAAAAAAAAAGTCACTTTATATATCAATAATGTTATGTGCTATGAATGTTATGCCATTTATTTTACAAACATATTTTGAGTGCCCTGCATATCCCAGGCATTGTATTAAGCACTAGGGATAGAGCAGGAAACAAGACAGATATTATCACTGTTTTCATGGAACATACCATTTAATAAAGGAATCAAACTGTGAATATAGAGATAAAAAAATAATTGTTATCACAATTGTGATAAATATTAAGAAGAAAATATTTAGCATACTATCGTGCAATATAACAGGAACATAATTAGGACTTGGGAATCAGGCAAGACATCCATGAGGTTGTGACATTGAACTTGAAAAGATTCAGTAGAAGTCAGCCAGGTGAGAAGTGTCACTCCAGAAAATGAAAAGTCTTTATAAGGTTTAAAGCAATGGAAGTTATGATAATAATTTTATTTTAAGAGCTATTCTAACTATTAAAATGAGAAAAGTTTGAAATAAGACAAGAACGGAAATAAGAATAACAAGTTAGGATCTGTTACAGTCAAAACAAAAATGATGTCCTGGACAAGGATAGTGGTAGTGTAAAAAAAAGTAGGGGATTAGGATATATTTTTTGAGGTAGAATCAACATGATTCTCAATGTAGGAATGAGGAAGAGGGAGCTATAAAGGATAATATTAAAATTCTAATAGAAGTGTTGATGGAGAGCCTATTTGCTGAGGTGGTAAGCACTGAAGAAAGGATAGATTTTTAAGATGAAATTTGTACTTCATTTTCTATTTTACTTTATATAATCTTTTATCATCACCTGGTTTGTTGATAAAATAAGTAATTTCATGGGTTCCCTAAATAACATATCCCAAGATTTTATATTCTTTCATTTAAAACCTATGACTTATTAAAGGCCAAATTCATTTAACCAACATTGAGTGTGCATTTATCTTGTGCCAGGTATTCTATAAGAACAGGGATAAATGTCTCAGCTCTAGCTTTATAATAAGAGAGACAAATATATAAACAAAAATTATAATTCATTGTAGTGAGTCCAATAGTAGAGATACTCAAGGAATATTTGGAAACCCAGAGGCAAATACTTACATTAGTCCAGAAGCAGGAATGAAAATGAAAGAAGCTTCCTAGAAAAGGTTACACCTAAAAGGTTATAAATTACGGAAAAGGGTCAGGGGTAGGTCTGGAAGATATAGAGATTAGAGGATGCCGGACTAGAAGGGATTGAACAACCAGCATTATTAATAAAATTCACAAAATTATGTAATGTGGAAAAGAAAGTGTCATGCCATGAAGATCTTTTAAGGAATGTGAAAGAGCTTGGAGTTTATAAAATAATGGATGGCAAGAGAACATTGCTGGGTTATTAGTATAGAAGTGGCATTGTCAAATATCCAGTTTTAGGCTTATCATTCTCCTGTCTTTATTGAAGATGGACTTAGGATACTAAGGCTAGAGAGAGAAAAACCAATTCAGACATGACTACAATAATAGTCCAGTAGACAGATGAGTCCCAATTAGGTTATTGACTGCTTACATGCAGAGTTGTAAATGCACTGGAGAACTATTTAAAAGGTATAAATTTGAAGATCATGGAAGAGGAAGGAGTTAAGGATGAACCCAGATGTCCAGCTTGGGTAGCTAGGTAGCAGTTAAAAGGAGAAAGGCCAAATAGGGAAGAAGCCATGAGTTTTTTGAGTTTGAGGTTCTAGATGGGATAGAACTAAAAAAAGATTGTACGACTTCTAATATTAGTGCTTTTCTTATAAAGAGTAGCTTTGAAAACAGCCTCTTGTTAATTATTAAGATTCAATCAAGGCTCATAGTCAATAAGAGTTTCTTTATACATTTTTTCACATATCCCTATGGGTGCAGACAAATTTATAAAATTCTGTAGGTGATTAAATTTTTGGACCTTCTGTGCAAGGTTGAAGAAGTTTATTGTATATGACTCATCAACAAAGTTATAAAGTTGATATGTAACAGAAGCTGTCTTTATCTGTAGAAGAGAAGATTGCAGAGAAAAATAGCATTATTTTTTAGTGTGTTCTTTTCCTAGCAAGAAGATTGTTTGTACGTCTTACCATCTAATCCAGCCAGGAAACAAACATCCTTTTTCTCTACAGCAAATGGATTGCGTCCTGAGTTCAGTCCTTGATGCAGAAGAGCTTTGATTTCATAAGAAGTTTCTGAATAACAAACCACGACTCAAAGACAGATGATCTACAGACCAGACAGATTAACAAAATTTTGTCTTTAGAGAAAAAGAAAAAGAGAGAGAGAAACAGTGGTATAGACCTTATGATGGGCAAACATGAACAAAAAAATAAAAATAAAAAATGATATAATTCCAAGGACAATTCTTCCTATACAATTCTGTCCAATATATCCAAAATGTTTCTAGAAAAATATAGAATACAACTTTAACTTAAATACAGAAATATAGAATAACACTTAAAATATTTTGTGACTTTTATATACAAGGCATGCATGTTTATAAAACATGGTGCTTTGACAAAAAATCCACCCTATGTAAAATTGATTTAAGTAAAAAATACTAAAATTGGGGTATGTGATTCTAGACTCTAGAAAATAAATATTTTCTAAAGACGGCAAGAATCTACTCTGTTTTAAATCTCTGCCACATTAATTAAGTAAGCTTAGGTAATATAAAAGATGCCCTGGATTTGTCAAAAGGGAGTTGATTAAAATTGTTTTTTTTGTTTCACCAAAATCCAAAGAAATGAATTAAGATTCATTCCGAGTTACTACTGACTAGAATTTGTTAAGAAAAATGTCCGGTGTCCAAGCATTTTCCAGGAGTAATATTCAGCCAACAGACATGAATAATGGCACTGGCCACTCTTATTTATGGCTTTAGTGAACAAGCCTCGGAATACTACATTCACTACACTTCAGTCCTTGATAGGTGGCTGCCAAGAAGAAACTTAACAGTGCATGAAGAGATCGTGTACAAAGGACCTGGCACTAAGGCCATTGGCGCTATTGCTGTACACAAGTAATTTTTTAGAGTTTCTAGCTATACTTCTGGTACAAACTAAATTCACCATCACAGGGTTTTGTTGTTGTTGTTGTTGTTTGATTTTTTGTTGTTTTATTTTGTATGTATAATTGTTTGACATTTTAAGCAAGATTGGGATGTCTTTCCCTGGAAAAGCAGATTATCTTAAAAGAATACAACATATAACTATTTCTTCTATGGGAGGGAATTTAGTACTCATTTAGAGACTACCAGTTTATATTTAACCTAGTATTTATTTATTTATTCGTTCATTCGTTCATTTATTTAAAGTAGTAGTTTCCTCCCAGTACCTAATAAATAATGACTAAGACTCCTGTTTTTGTCTCCACATTAAGATTAGATATTGAATTGGTGATTTTCCTAAGCAAAGGATACTAATTCTGGTTCATGTGGGCATCACCTTTCATCATTTTCTTTCAAATTTTATTAGGATTGATAAGTTTCAATACTTAAGAAATTGCTTTTTTCATGTAAGCTTTATTCTTAGTATTTCTTTTACCCCTCTCTATTTTTCAGTTGTCTTTCTTTCTTATCAGAATTTACTATATACAAAGATCAATCTTATACTTCAGTCAGTTCAATAATAGTATAGATATACAATGTTAAATGCTATTAATTTCTCCAGTGTAAAATACCGATTCCTTATATTTGGTGGTGATAAAAGACAGTTTACTGTGGGTGTGTGCTATTTATTTGTTAAATCCAAATATATTGGAATTTTTTTTTTAAAGAAAAAACTACAATTCCATTTATAAAATAGTCAGCACTGTTGGGGAAATTTCCTTTAAAGCAAGAAATTATTATTGTTTGTTTGTTTTTCTAGGTTTTTTTTTTTTTCCATGAAGGTTCTCTTCGTGTTGTAGCTGCTGAAGAAATTATGATATGTAAGAACAAAATCTAATCTTAAATAAATTATTACTTCTAATAAATAATAATATTTATATATTTTATGAAATAAGGGGCCATATGGTTATTGATACGGCTGACAACGTTGGCCTGTTTAGGGAGAAAGTACTTTGAGTTTTCACTTGTCTTTTCTAAATCTTTCTTTGAATGTGAGCTTAAAATCTAATAACTTCTTTTGTTCCCTTCCTTTCCTATATAATTGTCTCCACTTTTCAAGCATCTGATCAGGACTAATGACAAGTTACGTGTTATGAGTAAATAGTAAAGTTATTTTAGAAGTTCAAATAATTAAATTGAAACTGAATCAAAAGAGGAAAATAAATTTTTTCATAAATTAATGAGTTGATATTGCTCTGGAAAACAAACATTACTCCTTCACTCTTCAAGCCCCAGACACACACACACCCCACGCACAAGCACACAATACGCTTGCATGCACGCATGCTTATCTTACACGGTCGCATGCACATGCGCACACCACACCACCACAACGGCAGGAGGCCTGAGAGTTAAGGAGAGAAGCAACAGCACCAAGCAGCTTCTGGAACACTGGCAATACTGCATTTTGCAAACATTTGCCTCTTGAACTTGTGTGATGAAGGTACAATTAAAAATTCATTATGATAATTAAAGGCACTGGGGGAATTTGAATCTAAGGAGAAAGGTTGAAAAGAAACTGCATATTATGATCTGGGGTATTTCAATAGTGGTCAAAGTACTCCAGTGGTTCAATTTGCTCAAGCCCAAAAAATCAGTGCTGTGATCAGGTTAAAATTGAATTAGATTTAGAGTCCTCTGTATTTTACACTTGACTTTCCATCTAAAAAGAGAGAAAGGAGCACAGGAAACATCTTTGAATCAAAAAACAGAGTTAAAAAAAGAGGCCTTAGTGTTTCCAACAGATCCTTTTTTTCTTGAGGGTGCCAAATTAAAATCTTATGTCATATACTAATAAATACCCTTCAGATGGAGACTCTAAAACTTCCTTCCTCAAGCAAATAACGGAGATTTTTTTACCTGACAACAAACATTCCAAATGCACCAGACTCCAGAATGGTAGTAGTTTATCCCAGGAAGACAAAGAACTCCTTAGTATAAGAATGCTAGAGATAGCCCTGGGGTGGAATTCCAGCATTGTCTTTTGTCTTACAGATAAGATAAAAGGCTAGGAGGAGGTTCAGCCACTTCCCTTTAGAAACTTCGGGGAACTCCAGGTTTGCCTAGGGATTTCCAAATTCCCCTAAATGAAGCCTTTGTAATTCCATAGCCTGCTCCTTTCTATACCTGCCTGGTTTTATTTTGGGTCTGATCCCTTTTTTCAAGGCACAGTTATTTGTCCTATTTCTCCTGAACCTAACAAGAGGACTCTAGCAAGAGGGAAACAGGTAAAAGGAGTGGTTTGGGGCCTTGAATTTTCTAGCCTATCCTAGACAGGTCTTACTGGGCTTTGGAGCATCAAGAAGTCACCTTCTGATATAGTGTAGTAGTACTTTTTGGCCCTAAAGTAATTTCACTGAAGCAAATCTAGATAATAAACTCTTGGTGTGTAACCTTGTTTTCTGTGGTAAAGAGGTAAAAATTACATAATTAAGAGTTCAACTACTTACTCAAACACTCCTTTCCTCTGGGAAATGTTAGGGTGAAGAACAGGCCCAAAGGAAATTTCTGGTTCCAGGAATCTTCTGCTGCTTCAATAAAAAAGGATGAGGTTTCCCCCTCTACTGGAACTTCTACTAAGTGGCTCTTATCTCTGGAGTGGGAGGATGGGGGTGAAGAGATGTAGGGAGTCTCCCTTACTTAGTTCCAGAATGGAGATAGATTGTTAACAAGTCCCAAAGGCACTGGAGCGAAAAAGGAGAGACTGTTCAGTTTGCAAAGTGGGGAGGTGCCAGCCTCCAGCAGAAACCAAAACTGTGCTCTGTGTTTTATGAGAAAGTTCCCATTTATGTTCCTAATTAGGTTCATTTTATATAAATGAGGTGGCCAAATCCACACAGGTCTGATTGATTGGACTTGCACAGTCCAGGCCGCTCTCAATACATTGGTCAAAAGGTGAAACCTTACAATAGTTGACTCAGACGGCCTAACAAGAAGGCATAGTGTGGGAAGTTGAGAATGTGGTCTGAGGTTCTTCCTGTAATACAGAGTACATAAGAAGCCGCTGTCAGCAGATGGCTGCTAATCTCTCACTATTTATAAAATTTGGGTCCTTGGTTGACCATGGACAGTGCATCTCAGCAGATAAATTCCTTCTTGGGGTTCATATCAAATGAATCTTTCTTCTTGGGGTCCACAGACTCTGGGAGGGGCAGGTTGTCACTGTCTGTGAATTGTTCCCTTAGATGGTGCTGGACATCCAGCCAGACTCCTTCAGGAACCACTTTAGTTTACTAACCAAACTTTAGTTTACTTCAGAATCACCTGGGGAGATTATGAAGAATGAAGATTTCTTTGCCTTCCTTCTCCAAAGAATCTAATTCTATAGTTCTGGTCTGGTACTCAAACAATGTTTTAAACAAGCACATCTTATAACTTTCATGTATGCAGTACAGATTTTGAGGGTTGCTACACTAGATTACCAGTTCAAAGGTACCTGCTGAATTGTGATAAATCTTTCCATACTGTCTGGCCTAAAGTATAATTTCTACTTACTGGCCTTTGGAAACTCGATATAGAATTTTAAAATGTAAAAGCTTAGACTCTCCCTCTTAATGAAATTATTGCTTACCATGAGGATCGACCAATCAGAACAGAGACTGGAATTGGTGTGGAAGCAGATTTCTGGAGGATCTCTGTTGTTTCAATTGTTACCTTTCTATTAGATGCTGGATCATTGGTATATTACTTACCTATTTCTATATGGATGATATAAATTATATATAATCTTACAAATATGCAATAAATGTTCCTGTATAACAAAGTATCTTAAAACCTAGTGGCTTAAAATCATGACCACTTATTTAGCTCATAGATCTGAGTTCCAGTCGTTTGGGCTTCTCTCAGATGGGTGGTTCTTCTGCTCTTAGCTGGGCATAACTCTTCCGTCTTCCATCAGCTGCGAATGCAGTCCAGGCTGAGTTAGCCTGAATTGAGACAGTTTATCATTATTCCGCTTGGTTTCTCGTCTTCCACCAGGGTATGTTGGGCTTGTTCTTGACTCCAGAGCATGTTTCTGAGTGAGAGGGAGCAGAAGTGCACAAGAGCTGTTTATATTTACATATCATTTACACTGCATTCTACTGGTAAAATCATGTCCCAAGATCAGACCAAATTCAAGAAATAGAGACTCTGCCTCTTGATGGGACAAACAGCAAGTCATATTACAAAGGGATGTAGATATAAAGAAGAAAGTGATTGTGAATGTTTTTGCAGACTATCTACTATAATGGGGACCTTGGAAGGGAGAGGGTCCAGGGGAAGCTCTGAGTCAGCTGAGGTTCTGGGAGTGCATTTGGGGAGCTCTAAACAATAACTTTTTATCAATTTATTAATTATTTGTCAATTTCTATGGAAGAATTTCAGTATTTTAACAAGCAGCTCAGCCACATGTGTAAGCACAGGTCAAATTTCAGCCCTGGAAATAATTTCACAGTTTTGTTTTAAAAAGTAAAAACTACCTACATCATTTCTACTTTCTTGATTACTTACACTTAGAGAAATCTTAACAGTTGGGCCAGTGAAGCTAATATTATCTAACTTTAGTCATGAAGCCTAGGAGAAAAACCACCAACTTCTTTAAGATTAATATTAATAAAATAAAACTATTAACATAGCTAATATTATATCCCAGAAAATGGAATGCTGAATCTAGTTATTATAATCTGCTTGCAACTTGAAATATGAAGCATGAGTGAGAACTATACAGTCTGATCACCTTAGTTCAGTTATTACTTTGTGGAAATATAAACATTTAAATTGTGATTCAATGCATAGTTCTATTTCCTTTAGAAAATTCCAAGCCACCTGTCCTCAGGTCCAAAAACAAACAAATAAGCAAACAAACAAACAAAACAAACTTCTTTAGTCTTACAGCTATGCTGGAGCTTCGATTCCAAAATATCATTATTCAAGTAGGTAACATGGTAATATAATCTTATCAAACTCCTGCTGAAATGTTACCAATCTTCTTCCCATATGACTAAAGTATAATTTCTACTTACTGGCATTTATACGTCAATATAGAATTTTAAAATTATAAAATTCTCCTCTTAATGAAAGTATTGTTGGAGCAACTTTATACCTCCACAGCTCACCGATGCTGGGGGTCTCTGTGAGTCATAATGCTAGAACTGTGTATGGACAAGGGAGAGTGCGGTACAATATGTCAATAATTACCTTGTAATAGAGGCCAATCAATAAGCTTCTCCTTTAGTCACTAAACCATAATTTATTCATAGGACTTAACCCCTGAAAGTGAAGAAATCATAACTTTTTAGTCTTTGAATCTTAATTCCCAGTCTTCACTTATCACATCCCACCCAGCACAATGTTATGCATATGGCACTAGCTAGGCAATAATTGACAAACTGGTCATATTTACAGTAGTGATCTAAGTAGAATTTAGTCTACCTACACAATAAAACACCATTATTAGATTCAATTTCTCTCAGTTCTTTAATTGGAAATTAGCAGATGAAAATAGTAATATGGGACAAGAAGCTGAGGGCCAAAAGATCTTTTTACACTTTGAATTATAGTCAGCAGATAAATAAAAGGTGACTATGAGCTTAGGGCCAGAGAAGGATCTAAAATATATTTAAAATAGTTAAAAAGAAAATCTCACCCAGGTCTGCTTGTTTCTACCCCTACTCACTACCCAGTATCTCTCACTGTTTACTACAGGACAGTCCAAGGGTAGGGATGGGTGACCCTCAATCAATTCCATACCATAAATCTATCTCCTTTATATTTTCTACCTACCAAAAGCCAGTCTCAGAAAAGTTTATTTAAACATTCAAAATTTTCATACATTTCTTATGAAAATACAAAATAGCCCAGACACTTTGAGGACAGTTTGGTAGTTTGTTTGTTTGTTTGCTTACAAAATGAACATACTCATACCATACAATCCAACAATTGCACTTTTTGGTACTTACCCAAATAAGGTGAAAATTTAAATCCACATAAAAAAACCTGTACATGGATGTTTATAGCAGCTTTATTCATAGTTGTAAAACATGGAAGCGAGCAAGATGTCCTTCAATAGGTGAATGAACTGTGGTACATCTATACAATGGAATATTATTCAACAATAAAAAGAAATGAGCTATCAAGCCATGAAAAGATATAAAGAAACCTTAAATGCATATTGCTAAATGAAAGATGACAGTCTGAAAAAGCTATAAACTGTGCAATTCCAACCATATGACATTCTGAGAAAAATAAAACTCTAGAGACAGTGAAAAGATCAGTGGTTGCCCAGGTTTGGTGTGTGTGTGTGTGTTTGTGTGTGTGTAGAGGTGGGGGTGAACAGGTGGATCACTGGGGATTTTTAGGGCAATGAAACTTTTGTATGATTCTACAATGGTGGAAGTATGATATTACACATTGTTGAAATCTATAAAATGTACAATTCAAAGAGTGGATGTAAATTATGGCCTTTAGTTCATAATGTATCAATATTGGTTCATCAGTTGTAACAAATATACCACACTAATGTCAGATGTCAGTAAAATGGGGACACTGGGAGTGAGGATATGATGTGATGGGGATATTTGAGAACTCTGTACTTTCTGCTCAGTTTTTTTTTTTTTGGTAAACTTAAAACTGCTCAAAATATTTTTTTAATTAAAAAAAGCATCTTCAAACTACAAGTATTTCTTAAAGGTCTCTTATATATTAGAATTTGTTGATGCCAGAGACTCCTGATTATGTCATTGTTACCAACTGCTTAAAATATAATTGGGAAGATACTGTACACCCATCAAACTGTTAAGTAACAACTCAAGGATCCACATAGCTAAGTGCACAGGTGAATGGAATAGATATAAAATGCTGTATGTAATCTTTCAGAGAAGAAAAAATTCAGCATGGAATTAGGAAAGTGAATTTAACTCCACTTGACAATGGCTTTAGAAAAAAAGGGGGAATTGATAATAAGGCTGGTTGTGAATAAAGATAGAGACAAAGAAGTTTCACTGTAAGTGGCAGGAGAAACCCCCAGCAGTGGATAGTCATAGGATCTGAGGCAGAGGGGATTTTATGAAGCGATATTCTTGGACATGGATATCTTCCCGTCACTGTGTTTCTAAACCCCACCTGACTCTTTCTGAGGTTTCTCCTCTCATTTTAGTTTATGCGCACAGTCTCCAGATAAAGAAATTAAAAACCAAAACCTTAATAGTCATTGCTTATAGGAACACTAAATATATTCATAAATAGAAATGTTGCATGTTGGAGCTGAAGGCAGGTGCTATGAAGGGAGCATCTTAGTGTTTTCCTCAAAATGCACCTTACTTTCATGAAGAGCCAGGAGAGGCTATAGTCTAAATTTAGAGAGAGAAATAGAGAAAGACTGAATAAACACCAGACTAAGACTGGGTTGAACTGTTTATCTGCTCTCTCCAACAAAAACCAATCACAAACAGGTTCTTTCAAATACTAGTCTAGACGAGGTTTTGCAATGTTGCAGGTTCCTAATTGCAGTAATAACTGCCTGAGAACAATTAAGCAGACACCACCAAACATTTCTATTGGGTGAATACATTGTCCTCTTAATAAACAGCCATGAGGTTACCTCTTTCTGGAAAAACCTCTTTGGCTGGTTTCATCCTACGTAAGGCTCAAGCCAGGTTTGTCCCCACACATTCTGGGCCCATGGAGTAGCTGTGTCTGCCTGAGCCAGAAATCATTCCTCTTGTCTCTAAAAGCCCGTAGAGGCAGGTTTTGCAGCTGGCTGCTGCAGTGACTGCATCCTGTCACTAATTAAAGGTGTAGCTGTAAATTCAGTGTGAGAGCCTTAGCACCCATCGCTCATGAACAGATGACCCGATTTGCCTTCTGGAAATCCTCTTTGCCCCCAGCCTGTCTACTTGCTAATGTCTTTCTAAATGTCCTTTTTGAGGGGAAGCAATTTCTTTTTAATCTTTAGATCAAAGCTCAAATCTGAAAGATGTCTTTTTTTTCTTTTCAAATCAGTAATTTTATATTCCAAAGTGCCACTTCACCCACAACAACTCACAATAGCTCTCTAGTTACTCATTGTCTTTCTTTTTGTCTCTTTCTCCTAGATTGTCATGATAGATTTATTTCTTCAGGGAGGCTTCCTTAAAGCTGGGACTTCTTGCACCTTTCTTCTTTTAATTCCTATCATTATGCCTCAAAATGGTCAAGCTCACTGCCAATCAAAGCACTCCCTGTTCCCAGCGTAGCTGAGTCAGTGCAGCCCGGAGAGGAAGCTTGAAGGAGGATGTTAAAATCTATTCATAGATGAAAGCAACGTTTCTGCCACAGCTGCAGCGAGAGGTTGCTAATGACGCATGTATACACCAGGAGTGACATAAGAGAAGGTTTTAGGAGGAGGGAGAGCAGAAAGGGGGGTGGACATAAGATCTGAGAAACACTGCAAAGCTTGATATGAGCTGGGCTACCTTTTGGAAAAGACAGCATTCCAAGGAGTCTGTTGTGAAATGCATCGCTAATGCTAGCTGCCCTGACACAGATTTCATGTCCTTTGTCTGAAGTCTCATGTGGAGTAGCACACCCCGTACATATGTACAAACACCACCAGACTGCTCAGCTCCTTGGCACGTACAAGATTTCTGACGAGCTACTGAGGACCCCTAGGATTATGCCAGGAAGAAGGCAAAGGGAAGGGTGACGAAGGTGGAGAGGCGTAGACAGTCCTTCGTCCATTCAACCGGGATATACTATTCACCAGACACTGTTCTAGGTCTGCAGAGATAAATAACACAGGCTGGGGTTTGAAAGAAATTATAGCAATTAAACTTTAGAGAGTTATCCAAGATTTAAAAAAAAAATTCCTCAATATGTTACTGCTGGTACATGAAAAAAAAGATCAGCTGGTAGGGCTGTTTGCCAAAGAAGACTAACTTATCCTGATTAATGCAGTATGCAGTAGACTGATCCATGGAGCTCATGAAAATGCAGATTCTCTTTTATTTCATCCATTGTCAGCCATTTATTGAAAATCGACTAGTACCCAGAATTATGTGAGTGATTAGTACATGACAGATGCCAAGAGTCTCTTGCCTATTATCTGAATCTCTAAGAGCACTAGAGGAAGCACCTGTAAGAATATGCAGAGCAATGTGGGCTAAGTGGATAATTTTGCTATACAGAAAAGTATTTTCTCAGAGGTGAAAGATTATGAGTTTCCTTTATTGGGATCTATAAGGCACAGGAAAGAATACCAAGGACTCAGGGAGGCAAAGTAGCAGGGAGACCACTGACATCAGTAAAGTTGAGTTTTCATCATAGATCTGTCATGATTAGGATCCATTCAGGGGACTCATTAGTCTCACCTGGAAATTAGATTTGGTAATCTATAACATCTCTCCCAAATTCAGAGTTATGATTTTATACTATGTTAAGATTCTTAATTTCCAGATTTAAAAACTCTTTAACACACTACAGAAAGATAATATCCTAGCTAAAACTTTTCAGTGACATTGGTTGCCTCTCCTTCAACCTCCATCTCAGTCCTGATTCCCCCAACTCTCTATAACTGTTTTTTTTTTAATATGTCAGGGTTTCATCGAGGGAACAATTCTTTGTTAACTCATGTTAGAGCTTGAAAAAAGGAATATAGCATGGAATAGTGGGAAAAGTGCCAGATGAAGAATGAGGACTATCTCCCTCTAACTTTCTCTGTGATTTTGAGAAGTCAGTTTCCCTAAGTGTGCCTCGGTTTCCTCATTTGTGATTCCCCCACTTCCATCCTGTATGTACAGCCAATATGTTGAAAACACACGTAATGTGAACAAGAAATAAACCTTCCAGCTTTGGGGATTATTTGCTACAAATGTCTATCTTGACAAACACAGTGTTCATAAAAATAGCACTGAGAGTTTATTAAAATGCAGATTCTCACTCTGTACACTGAATTAAAATTTTGGTTCTAGAGGACATGCAACAAGATTTTAAAAAGCTCAGTCAGTAAATATGATGCACACCAAAGATTAAGAAGTGCTGCAGTCAGGCATTTTTATCATTGATCATATTGGCAGCAATTGATAGTGCCATCTGAATCTTCTCATTCGTGGCAATAGTTACATGACTCACTGGGGCAAATAGAGGAAGCTGTCTGTGCCTAGAAGCTGTATTTGATGATGGTATGGAAGTGGGTATTTCTCATACCCAGGCCCTGATTGTCCCCAAAGCTGAGGGATGACCATTTTAGACCATCCTTCACTCCTTCTAAGTGTACACAGGCATGTGGCTTGGGAAGCTCTGGTAGTGGACTGGCAGTCTAGCTAGAGCACAATGCCAAGGGGATGGGACACAGGAAAATGTGACAAGACTGTGGGAGACAGCATTTGAGCGGCCAAAGTGGTGGATTCTGCCACATGACAGACCCACTCCAAATCCAGAGAGCCAGGCAGAAAGAGTAAAAGAAAAAAGTGGGCCGGACAAAGACTCGGTTTGATAAGAATAACTCTAAAGGCTTTGCCAACTTTATAATTCTGCTTATTTCTTGGACCCAGTAATACATTCATTTTATATGAGGATCCTGTGTCAGTGAGCTAAAAAACAGCTTCCTCCAGCCCACAAGCACCTTCACCATGCCAACCACCATATTCAGAAACAAAGCAGGATGTTCACACAGAGAAGGGAAATATTCATTGGTGCCTTTCCTCATTGCCTGGGTTTTTCTACAAGCCTTACCTTAGCCCAAGGGCCTGCTTTTCAGCAATGGCATCTTCCCTCTTTCCCTCATTCCATCTGCTTGTCCAAGTCTGAGTTTGGCCAATTTGCCTAAAGTGGCAGTGCCTAATGGACACCCCACGAATGAGCTCATCTACAGAGTACGCAGGAGGGCTTTTATCTGTCCTCCTGCAACCACACGAGCACGAAGTGCATGAATGTCTGAGAAATGTGTTTGGGTGCGTCTGCACCCCTTTGGGCAAGGCACAGACTTGGAATACTTTATACTAGAAGATGCTCTGATCTAAGAAATGATATGTTGCTACATGGCTAATAAAATGCATCATCTGTGTGCATTAAAGAGTCCTTTTTAATCCTTAATCATTATCATTAAACACAAGTATAAATGCTCTGGAATTTTATTCTGGGGCATGGCTCTGTGATCTAGCACTTTAAATTTCCCCGAAGGGCTGGCTGAGGGCTGTAGGGAGCAGGCTCACAGAAATTTGGACATAACCACAGACTACTCTTTTGTGTGAAATTATTTGCAATTATTTTAGTGACAACTGGTTGGAGGAAGAAACTATGTAGATTATGTGGTTACAGGCATTGGTAGTCACCTGGCTACATTGTTTCACCTAGGTTCTCTTGACTGAGGTCACCTAGTCCTCTTTCCAAAACTGTAAAGGGAATTCCCAAAAGTTTCCTAACCTACAGATCATCCCTTAAAGGCACAAAACAAAAGCTTTTGAAATAAGTACTTCAACTTGCTATGTAACTGCTTCACTCATGCAACAAACCAAAGCTGGAGTATTTGTAACGTTTACAGCATTATTCTGCTTCAAGTTCATGTTTGTGCCAACTCTATTTATTCAGTGTTTATACTGGGCTCCTGCTGTATGCTTAAGCCTGTGCTAGGTGCTATGGGAGTTTCAGGAAAAGTAATGAAAGTCCCTACCATGAGGGAGCTTATAGTCTAAGAGCAAAACAAGCATCATCTGGAGCAGTAAGTACAGAAAAGAGATCAGATGCACCAAATTCATGTCAGACAGATTCGGGTTCAAATTCCTCTTCTCTCACTTCCGGGCTATCTGAACCTGGATCCCAAATGTAATCTTCTGAATCTCCATTTCCTCCTCTGCAAACTGAAGATGACAATAACTACCCAGGGAGGTACTTATGAGAGTTAAGTGAGGTAATGCTCATCATGACCCCATAGTGAGGGCTCAGTAAATGGGAGCTCTCTGTTGATGATTGTGATGATGAAACAATAGTAAACGATAATATAAAATATCTAATTAGCAGCAACATTATAAAATATGGACTATAAGTCTGAGAAGAGTTTAGAAAAGGGAAAATGCCTTGCAGTCGAAAAAAAATTAAAAAGGTTTTATGGTAAAAAGGACCAAAGTTGAGCCTAGAAGGATATGTAGAATTCAGACAAAGAAGTTTAAAGAGTTGACATTCCAACTGTGTAAAACAACTACAGCTAGTAAAGATATCCAAGGTGGTCAGTATATGTTGTAGTACTACATTCAAGGTTCAATTCTAATACATCACTTTATTGTGGGATTAATGAAATCCAAGGTGCTCACAAGAATTTGTGCCATTGAAGAGGTACCCATGCTTAATTTCCTAGTGACCTCTCCTAATTATTTAATTTTATTATATTTTCAGAGGCAACACCCTCACATATTATAAGCAGTACACTTTAAAATTAAAAGTTATCATTGGAATTAAATTTGCTAATCCACTGACTTTAAACTAGAGAGATTATCCTGGATTATCTGGGTGGGCCCAATATAATTACAAGGGTCCTTACTTATAGAAGAGGAAGGGAGCAGAAGAGATCAGAATAGTGTAATGTGAGAAGGACTCGACTCACGTGGCTGACTTTGAAGATGAAGGAAGGGGACTGTGAGGCAACTAATGTGAATGGCTTCTAGAAGCTAGAAAAGGCAAGGAAACTGATTCTTACCTAGAGCCTCTAGAAAGAAGGCTGACAACAGTTTGCTTTTAGCCTAGTGAGAACCAGTTGGACAACTGACCTCCAGAATATAAACTAACTTGGGTTGTTTTAAGCCACCAAATTTTGGTAATTTGTTATAGCAGTGATAGAAAACATATGTCAGGAAAAGCTTATTGATGCAGATAGTCGAAATCTTCATTACATTTTAAATTTCAACTACCATATTTAAATATCCGAGAGCTCTTTCTCACACCAAAAGTTTTTTTTTAAAAAAATGTATATACTATCCTCTTCTTTGTTCGTGCACTGAAAAAAACAGGCGAGAAGGAAATACTATCTTTAGTTTGCTGCAAAGAACATTCTCGAAAAAAGAAAAAAAAAACTCTCTCAATCTAGAATTCTATGTGCAGCCAAAATATCTTTCAACATTAGAGTGAAGCAAACACATTTTTGGCAAGTACTAGTGGTGTTTATCATTTATAGATCCTCTAAAATTCCATGAGAACTACTAATGAATATACTTCTGGAAGAAGGAAATTGAATGAAAAAGGATATTATGAAATGCAAGTAATAATGGTAAACTTTTTTAAAAAAAAAGGTGAACATGGACACATCTAAACATGCACTGTGTAAAACCACAAATATAATAACAACTAACTTGGGAGGTATGAAAAGAAAGTGATATGAAAATAATGGATAACAAACGATAGCATGTCATTCAGAAGATGAGAGGTTTAGATGTAAAGTTTTCTAAAAACTCTCACGTTGTTTGAAAGGTGGGTAGAAATGTTGATTAATTTTAGACTTTAAGTCAAATGTACATATTCCAATGTAAAGGTAATACTTAAAGGAATAGAAATGAATGTATACCTCCCCAAATCATAGAAGAGAGAAAGAGAATAAAGAAAACATAGTTAGTTTAACAAAGGTGGGAGTAAAGAAGAGAGAGAGAAAGAGAGAAAATGAGAGAGAAAGGGAGGGGAGGAGAAAAAAAAGTATTAACCAGTTGTTTGTATAGAATGCCCCTCAGTTTAAGTTTGTATGGAGTTCTTTCATATTTGATTTGGGTTATGCATTTTTAAGAAGACTTTTTAAATGTTACTGAGTTCGAATTATGAGATGTATAAGTTTAATTTTTTTTTTTTTTATTATCTGTAATGTTGGCTAAGGTAGTGTCTTTCAAGTTTTTACACTATAAAATTACTAATTTTGCTCTTTGTAATTAATAAGTCAGTACAGGACAATACTTTGATACCATGTAAATATACTGTTGATTATTAAGCTGTTACTTACTACTCATCCACTGAGGATTCTTGCCTGAATTAATTATTACTGTTAGTTGCAAAGTGGTGATTTTATAACTGCAACATTTCTTTCACATTATTAGTTGGCAATTTATGTAGAGCTTTCTCTTTTCCATTTATTTACTCATTTGTTTATCTTTAAATGTTTTGACTCATCTATTCTTCTTTTATTTATTGGATTTTACTATATTACAATCATTATTTGTTGGCCAGTAGATAGAAAATCTATTGTAAATCTCTTTGGCCACCATCTGGTTTGGGCATTGTGTATGTTAAGCATTTTAATGGAATAGCTTACTTATTTTAGAGTTATACAGAAAATATTAAAATATTTAAGTGGCACAAAATATCTACTCCCAAATATTTTCCATTCTTTTCCCCCAAATAAGGTAACTTTTAAAATCTGTGTCACAGTGGCTAGCAAAGATGTGACATTGATGACTTCTCTTGGGGTCTTCCTTGGCTAGGATGAGCATTTATTTTTTGTTTGTTTATTTCTTGGCTTGTGTTGTAGATGAAGTTATCAGCGTTGAGTTGAGTTTCAAAGTATCACTTGCACAAGCAAAATATGAGCCACAGCAGCCCAGTCCCTGATTTCTTATGGTGCCTCCTCTCTTTCACTCCCTCTTACCTCCAGCTCTCATTTTATCCCTGAAACCCCTGGGTAAACTTGGACAGGAAAGTATATCTTTATTTTTATTAAACTCAAAGAAAAAATGAGCATTACTTTCAAATATGAATGATGTCACAGTTTTAGCAGTTTCTGCAAATTTGCCACCAACAGAAATCACATATTGTTTTGTATCACATTACAATTGTTACAGATATTTCAATATTTTTGCATTCACCCCTGCTTCAAATGTGTGGTAGCTATAAGAAAGGGCCTTATTGCTTAACGCATAATAATGAATTTCGTATATTACTGTACCACACTTAAAATTCTCTTGACAACTAAACTTCTGTAAAATTAGCTTTTTTTTAGTAATTCTATGTATATCATTTTATGAATTTAAAAACATCATTCTGAGAAAAAGTTCATAACCTTCCTCAGATTACAGCAAGATTCATCACACTTACATTAGAACCTCTCATCAACCTCTTTCATTTAAGCTGCTACATTAGAAGTAAGGATTCTTTTTTATTTTGTTATATCCTAGTAAAACATAGTCAAAACGTCAGTGGCTCAAATCCACATTCACAGAGACTGACTACTAAGAGAAACAAGAAAATGTTTTTCTGGCCAGGTTGGGATGTCTACTATGAGTTGTTTATGATTTCTTTTATATTTTAAATCAAGATATGCTCTTTATTTGGGCTCTAAGCATAATTAGTCTAATGCTGGTTCTTTTTTTTTTAATGGAAAAAAAACAATTATATTGTGTCAGAAAATTCACAACACACAACTTACTTTGTTTTCTCCTCTAAGATTATATTATCATAATTAGGGCTTTAAGAAGGTTCTTTTACAAGTGTAAATGATTAAGAATATGGGCTTTGGGTTAGATAGATGAGGTTTTGAATCCCGTACTCACTACTTAGTAGTTCTGAATAGTTGGGAAATTGTTTTTTCAATTCTATTATCTCTCGGTTTTCTCATCTTTAAAAAACAGTGTTAATAAAAACTGAATCAAAATATTCTTGGGCAAAATAGAGAAGCTCATATACAAAGCAACCAGCACATTACTAGGCTCATATATACTATTTCATGTATCCATGCAAAATTTGCATTTAAACTAAATAGACATGCAACTAATTAGTCAAACATGTCTGGGAGTGACCTAACAATGAGGAGAATCATTATTAAAAAACTTGTGTCGGTATCCTCCCAGTGTTGTCTATTCATCTATTTTTTGTTGTTGTTCTTCTTCTGATGGAATTCAAGTTCTACTAATGGACTGATATATGAACATTTTACTTCTGTTTTTGGTTGACTTCATTACACTGAGTCATGAAGATTATTTATCTAGTCAATAGAAGTGAAGTTGTAAATGTGTTTCAATTTTGCCACCTCACCACCTCTGTCACTTTGGTAGAGTGCTGAAAGCTTCTGAAATGGTTGACTTAGTTTTAGGCAGATTAACAGATACCAGAAACACATTCATTTCCATTTCAACTTGAGAGGAAATCATGTCTCTGTTCTGAACTCTTTTGATTTCATGGATTTAGACAGCTACTAGGTTGGCCTTTCACAATACAGATGAAGAGGCTAGGACCATGTCAAACACAGCTTAATTAGCTCTAGTATATTGTCAGAAACAGTACATTTAATTCAATAAGACATGAAACCTGGTGATCTGCTTCAAAAAACAAATGAACCAACGAATAAACAACAAAGAAACAAATCTTCTTTAGATCTACCTTTCATGAAATAGGCATTAAGGGATCATTTAAAGAAAGTAGACAATGCCCATTAGTTTAACAGAAACAAAACAATCGGCCAGTGATGGACATCAATGACCTTAAAATTGGAGGGATCCTGACAGGTAGAACAACTACAACTGCCCTTATTTAAAAAAAACAAACAAACAAAAAAAAAGTTAAGCAGGATTTATTTGATCAATAAAGAAGAAACTGAGTATTCCTCCTACTTCATACTCTTCCCCAAAGTCATTTTCCATTAGTGTCAATTGCAGACCCTGTACTAATTAAATTTCTGCCTGAGGACAATTACCAGATGCTGTAATCTTTTGATGAGCTGACAGTAACAGGAAAATCAGACAGTCTGAGATTCTGGTGCTTTATTAGTTGGGGTGGCAGGTAGAAGGGAAATACAGTGTTTACCATGTAAAGTATTTGTATTTGAAACAGTACCTGACATTCCTTAATGAAAAATGACAATAAACCCTGTAATAAATACATTGATGGACACTTAGATTGTTTCCATACCTTAGCTATTGTGAATATGCTGGGAGTACAGATATCTCATTTGAACAATTTCTAGAATTATTTTAAGAGAGACCAATACTTACATCAAGAGGACAGGCAGGTAGACACTTCAAGATCCTTTTTCTTTTGAGCATCTATAATTTAGTAAATAAATGCAAGAAAAAAAGTGTTGAAGCTTAATGCATATAGCAGAGTTGTTATCAATATCCTACTTAGGCTTCCCTCTGTCACTTGATACACTTTATAAAAGCCAGATAAATATTATTCTATAGTTGTAGTAGCAAGAATAAACAGCCTGGTTGGGGTATAATGTTATAATCCTTATAGGGATAGTGTGTCACCATTTCACAGTCTCTCAACTATTTTTTTTCTGAATTATTTCAGTTTATGAAAGTGACACAGGCATGAAATCTGAAGCAATGTGCAGTATTTTGCTATTGAAACCTTTCCTCGGCAGGAGAGAAAAATCTTTTGATAATAGCTTTCCTGACAATTATTCAGAATGAGCATAGGGAAATCAATTTGAAGAACTAAGTGAGACCAATGACTTCAAATGGAGAAATTGAAAGGAATTCAGAAGAGTGATAAGAAACTAACTCTTGGCAGCAGTGGAAGTGTATACGTTGCATTTGATTCTTAGTAGAAATGACTGGTAATTTTGAAGAACACTGAAGAGTAATCTATCGTAACTGACCCTTGTAAATCCTCTCATATATTTAATTCCCAGTATCTCACAAAGCTGAATTCTGACTGTTGAAAACTAAAATATTTTCTAATTCAAATACTGACAACCGAAAAGGAGATGCACTGAAGATAAATGTATCATTATAATAAGTGGTAGAAACGATAAATAGGAGAAGACAAATATAGTAAGTCATGCTCTATGGAGAAATTAGTTCCCTAGTAGCTCCTTTTTCCCCATTTTCTATGTCTTCTGCATTATAATGATTTTATGCTAATAAAGGGACTCTCAGTCTTATTCCACGCTGAGGAGCTAAGCTATGGAGGCAGAGGGCTTGGCTTGCATCCCAGTTCTTCCACTGAGTAAACGTGAATAAAATTATTTTTCTCAAAGTCTCAGTTTAGTTATCCATCAAAGGGGGATCATAAGATAATATTTTTTCATGAGCTAATCCCCTTTGAGTGCTTTGGAAGTGAAGAAAGTTTCAAAGAAAACAAAAGTTAAAAGCCAAGGATACATTTATCATCTTAAAAAAAATTCTATATGACTATAATGCTACTAACCAGATAATTTTCTTGCAAAACTATCTTCTCATTTTGAATAAGCAAGTCCCAGATAACTGTTATATCATATGAGTAATGAACAGATTTGGAACGAAACTCAGCCCAAGCAGCTTCTGATCATTTCTTCACCCGCTCGCGCCTTGCTTCAGGGAGCAGGCTAACACCATTGATGGAGGAAGTTTAGTTTTTTTAACTCAGCAATTCTGTCAGGGTTCCTAAAGGTGATCTAGAAACTCATATACAGGCAATTGTAAGAAGTTGCTGGTTGATGAGGTGTTGCTGATTCTGTATTTTTACAGGTAAACAACATAGATAATACATGGACTTAATATAACTGTAAAGTATTCAAATAATACAAAATAATAATGAAGTACATATTTCTTACCTTCTGCCTCAATCTTACTTCCTTTCCTAAACATATGCATAAATTCACAGCTTTATGTTTTCCTTTTTGAGTTCTGGGATTTATGTAAGCTGTTTCCCATCCCCAAAAAATAATAAGAAAAATCTTATGTTATCTTCTAATATTGTTATAGTTTTATTTGTAAAAGTATGTTTTAATCCATATGTAATATAGTTTTTATATACAGCATCAGGTAGAAACTTTTTTAAAAAAACAAATAGATAAAAATTACTCCAATATAATTTATAGGATGGTCTTTCTTTTCTCCACTGATGGGAAGTACCACTTTAATCATTCAAGTAATAGTCATTATTTGGGCCTGTCATTGTACTTTATTTTGTTTCATTGAGCTCCTTATCTATTTCTTTGCCATTATGATACTTATAATTGTTATAATTTTATCATATATATTTTTGTCTCTGTTGAGTAAATTCTCTTCAGTGCCCTTTGGGGTTGGGGGAGGGCAATGATTAGATATTCTTGCAATTCTCTGTAAGATAAAATCAAGATGCACCGTCTCAAATTTAATTTTTTAAAACACCCTCATGGAATTTTCATTATTTTTTAGATTAATCTTGGCAGAATTGACATAGTTTTATGATTGTTTATTCTAGACTAATGTGGATTTTCCTCTAATATACTAAAGCCTACTTTTATACTCCTAGGTATTGTAGTTTTTATTATAAAAGTCTGCTCAATTCTTATAAGATTCTTTCCAAGGTATTTTGAAGTTTTGCTGCTATTTTAATGAAAATATTTTCTTGAATTTCTTTTTATACATGGATGATGGTTTTTAAAAATCAGACAAATCAAATTAATAATCTTATTAATTTACTATAATGAATATTTTAAAACAAGAAGAAAAACAAAATCCAAGATCCAACTTTACTGAATGAAAAGCAACAGCTTCTTGCCACCCGTTCCCAGCCCAGAACCACTGTAGTATTCTTTTCCTTTTAAATGTTTGGGTTCATAGTTATTCTGGTACTTAATCACCATAACTTTAAATAATAGACTTTTGGCTTATTTTGTTTTGTTTTGTTTTGTTTATTAACTTGAGATGTTATACATTATCACCTGCTTTAAGGGGTAATATAATTCTGAGAGTATCTGAGAGCAATGTTCATCTGCTGGTGAATGTCAGCTAATTATAAAGGATTTGCCTCTGGTGACGGCGGGTGGCACACGTGTTTTGCTGTGTTATTCTGAGGGCCAGTCCTCTGCGTGTGGTGGCTTTATTTCTTCCTGGGATCACTGACTACCTAGAGCACTGTTCTTCATTCTGCGTTCTCCACTCATCCTTACCACTTTAGTCTGGGGAAAATTTCTCTCCTCCTAAAGTGACTAACAAATGATGATCCTTTTCATTACCCCCGGGGACCCTCCTGCTCTTTTAATTGGTTGATTTTAAATTTTGAGCATTCCTCAGTTTGCTAATCATCTCCTATTGTGTTCTGTGGTTCGATGCCCTCTAGTCTTGTGTCTCTGTTATTCCCACACAATTTGACTCCAAAATTTAAGGAATTTCTTAAGACTTCTAGTCTGCTAGGAAGATTCTATTCTAATAGTTTAGTGAGTTTTTCTTTTAAAAATATAGATTTTTTTTTCTCTTATTTCAAAATATTTGAGGAGAGAGGGGGCAAATAGATGCATGTATGTATACCCAGTCTGTCATCTTAATGCAATCCTAAAATAATTCATATTATTTTACTATTTCTTTCCTTTTAAAACAATAGTATGAGAGCCTCTAGGAGCCTACTAAACAGTCGAGGTAAGAAGGCAGGAGAGCTGTGACTCAGCTAACCACCTCTACCTACATTTACAATTGTACAGCTTTGAGTGTTCTTTATTTATAGACATTGATTGCTTAGTTCAGATTTAGAACTGACCATTGTTGAGAGGCAGAAATCATAAGAAACTTTGGCCTTATAATATAGAAGTTAAGGACAAACAAAAACGATAATAATTCTATACATTGGCTTCAGTGATCTTTGCCTTATCTGTAAGTTATAGTCATATAATGAAAAAATTTTATATAATAAGAAGATGGCTTCCCAACTTTCAAAATATATTTTTAAAGCAAATGGTGGGCAATATAAAAAGAAATGCTAGCAATAGTAGTTTAAAACCTCTCTCAACTGGTATTTTAGATAAAGACATAAATATAAGCCTCCAAAATTTAAACAAAATTCTCGGTTGATGTTTTAATAGTTATAAAAGCAGATTTATTCTAGTTTTGATTGCTAAACCATGTTAAATTTCAATCTACATTTTCATATGCATTGTCACTAAGCCAACATAATCTTTCATTTAAAAGTTTGTCTGAAATGTATTGTTATGAAATAATTGATTTCAAGTAAATTAAATTGCATGCCTTTGCATGGTATATGTGGAAGGTTGCGATTTGTTTTTCATTTAGAATGAATATTGCTAAAAATTACATTGAAGTGAAATTCAATCTTTAAAAGCATGATCTTTAGTCTTATATCTAAAATAAAAGATTTTTATTAAAACCATTTCTTAGTCAATATCCTGCAAATATGATAAAAAGACTAAAAAGTGCTATGAAGGTTCAGAACATCATATGTTATCATGAACATGATTCTTAAATCAAAAAAGTTTGGGAAATGACTACTTAAAATAACTCTACAGAGTATGTTCAGTACTGGAGGAGAATAATGTAATTCTATTAGAGACTGTTATTTGAAAAGGGAGCCCCATTACAGTGTTTTATTTAGTTTTCTGATATTTAAATTAATGCCACAGTAAGTACTTTTTAAATATCACATAAGCTCCAAAATATCTAGCTATGTGCAATCCAAATTGACTGGAAAATGAATATAAAATAATAATTATCAATGAATCAAAATTTATTGTTTTCAAAATTACATGGTTTTAAACTGTCTTGATGAAAATATATTTAATAAATTTATAGATTGCAGCAATGATGGCTAGTATCTGACTATTGATTTTATGCTTCTGAACAAGTTTGTTAATTTAGTAAAAATGCATCTAATATTGTTATGTGGTATTGGTTATGGTAAATTTCTCCCTTTTGACTACTGTAGCCTAGTAGCATCATGTAGATATAGATTGTATTGGTACAAATTCTATAATGATATTGGAAAGAGAAACAATGTCCTAAAACAATATATCAGTCATTCAGAAAATAGAATCCCAGGTGAGGTAACTTTTTTCAAAATGGGTATATTGTAACTGTAAATTAGAGTTAGAAAGCTGGTCTTATCTTATGGAGAGCAGGTGCAAATATTTTTTTTCTTATACTCATAGGCAGTCAATAGTCACACGTGCTAAACACTTTACTAAGCATACCCAGAGTAGTTTGCAATCCCACGCACATCAGCTCTATTTCTATTTCTATAACATTCAAGGGAACATATGAGAATTTACATTGGTAAGAGTATGGATTTTAGTATAGGGAGAATTTTAATCAAATCTTATATGTAAGATAAGAAAATCTTTCAGAATAGTCTATTACTTCAACTATTATTAATTAGAACAATTATTTATGATAAACCTCACAAATGGCCACACATCTGTGTGTTGAGATGTCATAACTGAGAATCACCATGGCAGGAAATCACAAAAGTATTATTTTAAAGATTTTTGAAATACTATTTGTTTAGTTTGTTAGAGTTGCTGTTCAAAGTACCACAAACTGAGCGTCTTAAACAACATAAATGTATTGTCTCATAGTTCTGGAGGCTAGAAGTCCAAGTGCAAATGTCAGCAGGGTTGGTTCCTTCTGAGGGCTGCAGGACCTTCCCTTCTGGTACAGGCCTCTTTCTTTGGCTTATAGATAGCCATCTTCTTCCTGTGTCCCTCTACATCTGTCTTTGTGCCCAAATTTCCTTTTTTTATAAAAATATCGTACATATTAAGTTAGGGCTCATTTTAATGACCTAATTTTAACCTGATTACCTCTGTAAAGAACTTTCCCCAAATAAGGCCACATTCCGAGGTACTAGGCATGAAAACTCCAACATAACTTTTTTTTGTGGGGACACAATTCAACATATAATTCTTGATTTAGAGCCAAAAGACAAATGCTTGGAATAATAAAATTGACTTCTGAGAATAATGACAGTCCCTTGAGGCCATATTTGCTTGAGTCTAGATTACCAGCTAGCACTAACTAAGTAAGGGAATGAGGAGGCTTCTGTGATAAACAATTTTCATAGCGAGAGGCTGACATTATACATACAGTCTCAAATTAGGAAAGACTTAGAAACAAAGATGAGGTTGGGAGCAAAAAAGTTGATTTGGGGAAAGATGTTAAGGTAAACCCGAAAAAATTGATAAATGTGGAGAATTTCTTTGAATTATTTTCTGATGCTGTATTCACTTCATCCCAGAACCTCTCAGAACCCATTTCTCCTCCAGCCCAGACTGTCCAAAGAGCTAAAAATGCTAGCTGCTCCAGTGTTCACATATTTATAACTTCTGTTCTTATCTTCAAAGTTATTTATACTGAAAAATAATTGTTTTTTCATTTTATGTATTCTTTAACACATTTTCTCTTCATTCTCTAAAACTGAATAAGGAGAAGATATTTTGATAAAAATAATATAAAATGTATCAAAGATAGAGCAGGTAAATTGAGAAGATTATAGTTTCCAAATATAAGAATACTTTATTTTTGAAAACATTCTAACATAGTTTCTTTTCAAGGATTGTACACACACACACACACACACACACACACACACACACACTTTTTAAAATGGAGGTTACCTGGGCTATAGCCTGGAGCTTGCCAAGATGTCCAGGACCAGCTATATAATTTGTGTGGCTCAGTGTAAAATGAAAATACAAGGCCCCTTGTTCATACCAAGTAATAGAACATTAAGCCAAGTGCAGGTCCTTCTAAGTGTGGGGTCCTCTCTAAATTTTTATACTCCAGAAATTAATTTTCACTACAGTAGACTTTTCTCATTATGTAATACAGATGGTTATCTTAAAATTCTGGGATTGACTAACTAATCATTAGATAACTGAATAAAAGGTAAAGGCGGGATGTGACCTCACTTTTGCACTCTTATCAGAAAATTTACTCTTATTGTTTCCTTGTCATTGTTCCCTTTCACCTTTTCTGCTGTCCTCATTCTCCTCTTCCACATATCTAATATAATAAGAAGTGGAAGCATGATCTCATGTGTTTGTGTACTTATGGCATTGGTTTATATTTCTGTTTTATTTTTAAAGGAGTTGAGTCAATAAAAAAAAATAAACTTTGTATAGCACTCCACAGGAAGGAAGGGGTTTGGCATGTATTACTCACCTTTGCTTTAGTCACCTTAAAGAATTTAGACAAAAACAATGTCTCATGAATAATAATTGTGCCTTAATAAAAGTTAAGTGGGACTTGATACTAGAGTGGAGATAGAAGGTCAAATGGCTTGGGTTACTTTTTGTTTAAATCTATATTCTTATTTTATTAATGACATGGTTGGGCCGAATTGAGGCACAGAGACTTGACCTCTAGAATTCCTGAGAATTTGTTAAGCTGGGAGCAAAGCTCTTCTGTTGCAGTAAGCCAGTCAGTCAGTACATTTATTTGCCCTGGAGTCTCTTCTAAACTGTAGCTCTTATTGGCAGCTGTTCCAGGGGCTTTGGAGAAAATGCTGCCTTTCCATGATGTCACTTTCCTGTGGGATTGTATCTACTTAGCAGACAAGGGATGTCCCTGGAGAAGTAGATGAATGCCAGGCTCACAACTCTTCCTCAGTCCCAACCCAAGAGATATGGAAGGAAAAAAAGATTGATGTGTATATAGTAACTGAATTTTAATAAGACCAATATAAAATATTAGTATTTGTGTGGTTTAAGCACCTATGGTTTCAGAAAAGTAAGCTAATCTGATTTTTTATATTTTAGGTGATATGAATGCGAATTTCTTTCTAACGTTTATTCTCTGAGATTGCATTATTATAAATTTGTGTCTTTGGAAGGGAAGCAGGGAAGAGACTCCTTCTTACAAAAAGGGGATGCATAGGTCCCTCTGCTCTCTCCTTCAATCTCTGGATAGTTCCCAGATACACCTTGAGGTTCAGCAATTTATGACTTCACTGTCCATTCCCTGCTGTAGCATTATCTTCGAGCGCAGAGTACGCTGGGCTTTATTTAACTTTGTCGTCCCACAAATGAAAATAATACTGCTTGTCTTGCATGGATCAAATGATAAAATATATGTGAAAGCAACAAACCATAATTTATATCATAAATACAAGACAATGTTATTTTGATGCACATAGCTAAATATAATATTGATAACAACATATAGTACATATCCTAATGGGAAGATAAGTATTAAAATACTTTCTGCCAACTTTGGCCTAAGACCTCCATACCCTTTTCATCCACCAGCCTACCCTGAGAGCCAAAAGCCTAGATCCATCCCTTTTCACATGTTTAAAACTACCATGCCTTTAGAATGTGAAACAGAATTATACTGTGCAAGGTTCATAGTCCCTACTATACTACTTCCATCCACCACATTCATTGCAAAACACATTTTATTATTTTTTTTAATCTCAATTTTTAAGGAAATTTTTCCTGAACTGCAAAAACTGTGGATGTGTTGCAGAAATAGCAAAGGCATTGCAAAAATAACCATTAACCCACAAATCCAAAGTTATACAGAAATAAAACAGCTTAAACATGATCTGGACATTGACTTAGAAGCAGCTTCACAGAGATGGTTTGCATTTTTCAAATTGCTAGTGTAACTTGGGCTTAGCTCTCTGGATTTGAATTTGTCATTCACGTCTGCAGAACACATGCTACTTAGAAATAAAAGGAGGCTGCCTAACCCAAGTTCAGTTAAATTAAACGTCCTTTGAAATTTTCAAAAATGGCAATTATTTGAAGTAATGGTGTTCAAATATTTGCACCCTGATGCTTCGTGACAATTCTTATAGTATGTTTCTTTACAGTACGGTTTAAACATTCTCATTGTTAACACTGAGTCATGTGACTCTTTATATTCCCTCTAATTCAATTTGGCATATTTAGACATGCAATGACATTTAAGATGTTCACTCCCTGGAACCAGCTCATGAGTGTCCTTGCAAAAAAATTTATGCAAGACCAAGAAAAGACACATACGTGATATATTTAAGAAGAGCGAAATATCAAGTGATATAAAAAGTAATTACTCATTGGAAATTGACGAGTGACTGAAAACAGACTTGTGATGCTATGAGATGTAAAGTGAAACACAGTTCATGCTTGGAGTTTTCTGAATCTCTGGAAGTGAATCAGGATTGTTTTGAATGTAAAACATCTGTCATCAGTCTGCTTGCCTTGGTCAGTGGCTTCTCTTAAAGCAAGGAGGGTTTATTTTCAATCTTGTAGCTTCATGGATTCTCCTTTTACCCTGCCAGGACTGGTAAAATTGAGAGTGATCTATCTGCTGAGAAAAGATAACAGGTTACATATGTTCTTTTCAAGTCCACTTGGGGAGAGTCAGCACAAGCTGCTATGAGTATCAACTTGAAATCATTGGTTAATATACATACAAGCGCATGCAATAAAAATAGAGGAACAGACTGAATAGAATAGTCCTGGGGGGGCATATTGCCTGGCTGGTTATTTTTTAATGGAAAAAATTAGTATTCCTTGCCACATTTCTTAGTGTTTTCTAATTCCTCTATGTTCATCTTTCTCATTTAATAAGCCCCAGTTTTGGTTTCTAGACTTCAGATCTTACAACTAATGAACTGATGAGACTGGCCACCAGAAACTATTTACTTAGGGACAAAGTATCCACCAGTAGAGAGGTGATCTTAAGGTAAAATGGAATTAGGAAAATAACCTGGCCCTAATAACAAACAAAGACTAGTGTAGGGGTGTGTGTATGTGTGTGTGTGTGCGTGTGTGTGTGCGCGTGCACGTGTGTGTGGCTATGAGAAGAGAGCAGTAACTGTGTCTGGAACTCCCTATGGAGTCAAGTGTTGATCCTGACAAAGTGGGGAACGGGAGAATGGTGCTGTGAGTCAATACTGAAAGGTCTATTTTCACTGAATCTTCTGGAAGATTTGGAGCATTTGTAGCATGTTCCAAAGTTTAACACCAAAGCTGGAGGAGCGATCCTTTTTTTTTCTTCAGAATTTCAGCATTTTCCTCCCGGTTTGTGACAAAGACGGCTTCACGATATCAGCAGCAGCCAAAGGTTGTGGGACAAATAGCCAGAGGTTGATCTTCAGAGAGAGCACATAGTGAACCAGATATCTGGCAGATAGTACCAAAGGGGCCTAAAATAAGAGGACTGACAAGATGGCACAGGCCATGTGGCCACTGGCAATCCTTGTCGTTGGCCATGTGAGAAGTTTCATGGGCTTTCCCAGAAATGCCAGATTGATGCCTTGAGGCAGATGGAGGTCACACAGGATTGGATGGGAATGTCTATAGAGGCAAACTTTATTTCTGTTAGTATCATAGCATTTATAACCTCCAGGCTTGTGGAACCTGAGGAAACATAGATGATACACATCTTGACATGAAGCAAACTAGATTCTCTCCAGAATCAAAGTAACTCTCCTTCGGTGAATGAGGAACTTGTATGGGTTGCTTTTACAGTTTTAGACTAGCAGGAGTTATTTGGCATCAGGAAGTGTATTGCCCTGTATGTTACTTTCCCACACCATTTATCCTGTTTTTTCCACCAACTTCTGTTTTTCTCTGAGTGTATCTAAAGAGTAAAATGATCTCATACATCCTTTACTTATTATTTGAAATTAAAATTTCAAACAATCACTACTCTATCTATATTTCAACCACAGGTTTCACATTAAAATTTTCTTAAAAGATAACTGATGAGATTTTTTTCTGTTGAAATATTCTCAACCTACTAATATGAGCTTTGAGTCTTTTGTAACAAAAATATAGACAAAAAGATATTGTATCTATATTTTGTGGCATTGAAGAAACACCCATCCCCAAGAACTTGGGAATGGGGAAAACAAGACTGCCTTTGCAGCATTAAACTAGTAAAACTCACCCATTTTGTGTGGTTAGTTATCTATGAGAATCAACCAAGAATTTGTAATCGTGTATCTCTATACCTAAGACTCCAATCGGAATGACTAGAAAATTTCTCAGAGATCCAGGAATGTAGTTTAATAAGCAAAAACCTAATCAATTGTATTACACCTTATATGGGGAAAGTTAGTAAATAGCTATCTATCCTACTGAATGCTTAGCTGGCATTGGATTTACAAATATTATTTGATAAGTAGGCATTATCATACCTAGTTTTCAGATGAAGAAACAGAGGCTCTGAAAATTTTTTCACCCCCCCAAGTTAATTTTTCTAAGTAACAGACCTAGTATTTTGATTCAAGTCTTTCTGATTTCAAAGAACAAGTGCTACCAAATAATAAGACTGTCTGTATCAGAATCTCTTAAACAAGAAGATTTCTGAGAGTCACCCCATTATAAATCAATTGATCTTAGATTGGAGAGCGTATGGGGGATTGATAAATTTTTGCTGTTTCAAAGCTCAGTAAGATATTCTGCTGTCCACTCAGGATTGGGAACCACTAAACCATATGTAGAAAAAAAATTAGCCAGGCCCACTCAACCACAAATTAGGAGAGTAGTGTCCTGTCCTGCTAGCAAGAGATATACCTTCCAATAGATGTGACCACTTATGATAACCCTGACACTACTAAACACTCTTGCCACTTAATATAGTCTCCTTTTTCTGGTCTCAGTTTACCAAATCAAATAAAAATGTGGCTTTGCATGTAGCTTGTCTTCCAGGAAAGAATATTTTAACTGACTGATCCAGACATTTCAGTTCTTTAACTGAATTTTAATACAGCAATCTCTTGAGTGTGGACATTGTGGATCCTGAGGATCCACACAATCTGCATGCTAAAAGATCAGACTGTAAGTTTGAGGGCCAGACCCTGGACCTCGAAGCATCAAAAAAGGCAAACGCCACCTTGATTGGGTGTCTAAGAGCAGTCTTTTTCTGGTGATGCTCATTTCTGCTTTCACGGGGTACAGGTAGGCTCTTCACTTAACTGCTGGTGTTAAAATTTCTTCCAATACAATACAGTGCAATTGATTAAGTTGTTGCCTACTAAAATAATATCTTATCCAGCCTGGTTCCCTGAGATTTCCCCAGAGCATTCTGACAGGAGTCCTGGGTGGGGAGACACAGACTTACAGACAAGTTCTTAGTTAATTGTCGCAGATGGTCAATCACACAGAATATATGTATTTTGCTAGTTTAACTCTGAAATGACAATATTATTTTCTCTATGTTTAAGTTATTGGGTATGGTATATCTCACTAATGCCTCATATGTTAATAAAAAAGTTTAAAATATGATTTGAGAATATTTGCCCTGACACTAACGGTTAAAGCTCTACCAAAGTTAAGTTTGTGGGAATTTTAACAATATTAAATTATAATTGAAAGAGGCTAGAAAGGTAATCGTTAGAAACTGTAGTTATAAAGTAGTATTTATTAGGGTGGTGATGTGAACTTTATTATTGCTTGTCTTTGGCAAAATCACGTAGTTATGTTTTGGTTTTGGCAGCAACAACAAAATCTCAAAATCATGTGTGCCTTCTTTCTGCCTAATTTTTTTAAAGGTAAATCCATGTAGTTTATAGAAAGGAGAAGCTATAATGCATATTATTAACAGAGCAATAAGCTACCACATCTAGACTCACATTGTATGGCTAATTATTTCTCTTAGTGTTTCTCTCTAAATATCTTACAATTTTACTTATTCAATTATCTCTCATTAAAGCTGGGGGGGGGAGAGAAAATGGTTCAATTGTTTTTGAAGAAATAAGGTTCTAATTTTCATTCCATGAACGTAGGCACTTCACCCTCAGAAGAATTGAATAAACTGCTGATTGCCAGAAGAAGTGAGGTGGAAGGATGGGTGGAAAAGGTGAAGGGAGACATGGTCAGTGATAGTGTGATAACTTTATATGGTGATCAGTGGTTACTAGACAGTGTGGTGATCATGTGGTAAAATGTATAAACGTCAAATCACTATGTCGTATAATTGCAACTAATATACAATGTATGCCAGCTATACTAAAATTTTTAAAAAGTAGATTTTTCCCAATTAATTTTGACTCTTCTGTTCCTGATTTAGACTTTAAGTGATACCACAAAGTAGCAAAAGAAAATATTGTTTTAATAAAGTGCATTTTCATTCAGTCAACAAAGCTACATTGAGCATCTGCGATGAAGCAGGCCCTAAGCCGGGCACTTGAACTATCGCATTACAGCAGAGACAATCCCCTGTGAAAAATGGAAATGCATCTGCCCCCTCTGAATGTGATACTGCCAGGTATTAGCCATGAGTTCCAGACAGAAGACCTGTCAACACATTCTCCCACTTGTGAGCTCAGACATCTACCACCCAGAAAGATTTTTAAGAGGATCTGTAAGTTAATGTTTACCAACTGCTTTAATGTCCTAGGACTAAAATAGGCACATCAGAAAGAAGTGACCATGGTGGAATTTGGAGGTTATTCAAAAATCCAGACCAGCAAGTCTAATGGTTTGTTTTCAACATTTATTTAACCTCCTTCTGTTATCAAGAAACTTGAGAGGGCTCTGAGGAAGTTTATGCCAAAGGAAATGGAGAAAATGTACATTGATTTTGAGTTGTTTTGTTAAGGCTTCTGGATAGCAAGAGTGTGTGTATTATAATTATGAAAGTTTGCCCAGCTTGTAGAGACGTTGTAGGCTTAAGTCTTTGAGCCGACCAATAGTGGGTATCATGCCGTGCCTCCTTAGAAAAGCTAATATTGTTAGAGCCCTTGAAATAAATCTTAAGTCTGTCCTTGAAATAACTATAAATGAACTTGGCCTCTGTTCAACATAGGCCAGTGGAGAGAACATGCCAGGGGGAAATGTTTTTGTCTACCCTGGAATGGCCAGCTGTCACTCCATGCCAACGAGTGGGGGGCACAGAATTGCCGGATCTGTGAGAATAAGCAAACAGTTCTGTTTTCTCCACAGAAACTCATTTCCCTCTGCTTCGGATTGACAATTGTGAGCTATATTTGCAAGAAGGCTTGTATGCAAAAGAAGCACCGACTAGGATAGTGCAAATATTATCCCAGCAGGTCTCAGAAGCCACCCCACCCAGCTTACTTTTTATAGAACCAGGTGATAACACATTTCAAAGTGCCAGTTTGAGAGGCAAGTGTTTACTGGCATAAAAATGTTCTTTAATTAGTATTTATCTCAGAGCCAGGGTGACATAAGTTGCTAATTATGCTGATACAAGAACAGATTGAGATATTCTTATATGGAAGGGAGAAAGGGATAATAGGCATGCCTTTTGGATTTGGAGTATATGTTTTTAAATTAGCTTGATCTGACCCTAAATTAGCTTGGTTCCAGTCTGGCCTTTAGCTAACCTGCATTTAAAATAGCTTTGCTAGCAGTTAAGGAGACCATGCCAGCTTTAGTCTTGAACACTAAGAATTTCAAGTTGTATACTGCATAGTTAATTCAGTATGTCATTTTGTTCTTCATGAAGGTTACTTTTTATCCCTATATCAATTAGTGGAAATTTTATACATCTCCCATGACCTAGCTCTATAAGCACTATAGTAAGTAATTTTTAAAATAAAAATTATTAATGGAGAATATCTTTTATTTCCATCCAAGTTCTAATAAAATATTTTTTTAGACATCTTCTTCCTAAATTAAATGACTTAAAATATGTGTACTGCTTATAACAGTACTTAGTAAGATCTCATGAACTATATATGTATATATTTTCAAACATTTACAAGGGTGATTATATATAATATGGTTTTTTTAAAAAGAGAGGCTAGACCACATTGTTCATTTATCTCATGGCCAATAATCATAGTTACTGCTTGCATATCATTTGTTAGGTGTTAATCCCTTTTCTAAACACTTACCATATAGTTCATTTATTCTCAGGTGATTCTATATTAATACTATTAGTGTACTCATTTGGTCTAATGGGGACATTGAGGCACAAAGAGTTGAGCAACTTGCCTGGCCTTGTGTAGCTGGTAAGTGGCACAGCTAAGATAGAGACCCGGAGTGTCTGGGTCTAGAGTCTGTAAACTTGGCCGCTATGCTGTCCTGCTAGTCAAGAAGTCAGATATATTCAGACACTTAATAAATTCTCTCTTCTACAGCACTCTGTTAAACACTTCTTATTTATCCATACTTCGATACTATTATGATAGGTATTCATTATGATGAACCCACAACAAAATCTTGAATTCCATTTGAATCACTAATAGACCGTGATATCTACATTTAAAAAGGTAATCAATGGGAAGCATAATAGAATTAACTTATTAAAATATTTTCTGAACTAGGACTCTGTCCCTTTCAGCTTGCCAGACTACACTGATATGAGTATAAGATAGTTGGGAAGCTAGGTTTCAGATGATTATGTTTAACCTCACAAGAAGCATATCAGAGCTGATGACTGCTGCTGGAGTATCTTGCCAATCTCAGGAACACTGTATGCTCATTTTCAAACAGTTTAGTTTAATCATTGCTGTATTTCTGGAGTCTTCTCATAAAAGTAAAAATGTCTTTTCTACTAATAATTTCTATCCTATTAAGAGGACATTTTAATGTTTATCTTCTAGCAGTTTGGATGACTGTGATCTGTAACATGTCAATTTATGATTTTGAAGTACTTAAGGGTTTTTGTCTGCCATGTTTGCATTTTATTTTCTTCTCTGCCAACTTTAGAACAAAGTATATATGCCAGAACAATATTCGTCCAGCCAATGTTTATGATATGGAAATAAAACCATCAGTTAACAACAAGAAAGACAGCTTCCACATTATTTGGTTATTTGCAGTCTTTTTCAACTATAAAATTTATTTACAAAGGACTTCAGGGTCAAGTCTATTTGTACACAAAATGAGGTATATGTCAGACATAAGATACTAGAGTAAGACAGTTGTGAACTGATTTGTCATCATTTATATATGCTGGTGGTCATTTAAAATATTCTAAGAAGGGCAACAAAATGCTATATTGGCTGTGGGAAAGGATTATGCTAGGTTTCTTAATTATCAGTGTAATACTGATTGCAGTATTCTGTGTTTAAGATAGACATCTAATCTTTGTCATAGATTCATGTGTATGAATCTTGGGTCACAAGCTCACATTTATAACTATAACTTAAGTGATTCTGCCCTCAACCCCTATTTTGCAATCTGTTTTAAGAGTCTGCAGAATTTATAAGTATCTATAAAGGCTTGGGCTTTTGGAAAGCAGAAGTCATTTCCAGCTTGACTGCAGGTGGTTAAGGATGAGGGAAGCTTAGGGATGGAAGTCCAAGAAGAATGAAATGGGGTAATATTTTTAAATATTATCCTATTCAACATGCTGATAGGCAGTGGGGTGTCAGGGTTAAGAGCACGGAGTCTGAAGTCAGACTACATGGTTTGACTCCCAACTGTACTACTTATTGAGTTATCTAGAGTAAATCATTAAATTTCACTGTGCTTGCTTTCCTCAGTTGTAAGATGGGGATGATGTCAACAGTACCTCACTCATAGGATTATAGTGAACACTGTAGATGAGTTAGACAGAGAACAGTGCCTGGCACAAAGTAAGTGCTATACTTACTTTCAACACTGTTAATAGTTGTTATTATTAACAATATTATTATTAGAACAAAAGTCTTTACTTGTTCCTTATTGCCTACAAAAATTAAAAACCTAAAAGTTTGAACAATGAGTTTAATACATGTTACATTTTGTATCATTTTAAAATCAGGCGTATGTCTGGAAAATGATTAGTTCTTAGACTCTAGCAAAATTTAGTTAAGTTTCAAGAAATAAGCAGGAGCTCTCAGTCGAAGGTTCAAGGCTGTCATATTTGACAAATCTTTAATTCTTTTCAGTAAGGAACAGAGAACAGCCTTCTTATTATTTCTTATGAGGAAATGTGGTATATTAGAGGGAAAGCTTTGAGAAACAACAACAAAAAATGCCCTCAGTAATAACTTTACTATTGTATGCATTCATGGAGATTTAGTGAAAGAGCAATGATATTAATACATTGCATCTTATTAAAGGACTAGCTCAAGTAATACGTTACTTTTTGCTTACTGAACTTGCTTCATAAAAATCTCAGGTATTACTTCACTATTTTGTGTTTTTTAGTCATAAGGCATGATAGGAAAGACAATCCTTTATTAGGGGAGTGATTTTGCTTTATGGCATTCAATCAAATATTTACATAGTTTACTTTTTTCATTAAAATAAATTTTATGTATTTTTAATTTTTATTTATCTTATAACACTTCATTGAGTATTTTTAACCATTATATTTTTTCAATTTCAGTTCTATTTGCTTATTTAAACTTTATCTGCTCATTTTATCCCCTTTAGTTTTATTAAAATATAATTGACATAAAGTATTTTATTGGTTTAAGGTATACAACATAGTGATTTGATATATATATATATATATATGTAGAAAAATAATTATAATAAATTTAGTTAACATCCATCATCTCATAGTTATAATTTATTTTTCTTGTGATGAGAACGTTTAAGGTCTATTCTTTTAGCAACTTTTAAATATATGATACAATATTGTTAAATATAGTCATCAGGCTGTACATTACATCCCAGAACTTATAAGTAGAAGTTTATACTGTTGACCATATTCACCCACCTCTCACATCCCCTACCCTCCACTTGTGGCAACCACTATATAATTTTCATATTACTTATTTAATGTTTTTATAGCACTGTGGGTAAACAGTGACAAAGTGTTGAAAGAAAAACATGACCAGGAAACCATTCACTGTAAGTCAGAATATTGTAAATTGACTACAATACAAGTAGGCTTGATTGCTTAGCATGAACTGACAGGGCATAAACATGGAACTAAGTGGTAGTTTGTCTAAACTGATTCATTAATTTAGCTTAAAATATAGAGACAATGTCAGAGAGTGTTGTAATAGCCATCACTTACTGGGAGATTTTACTGAGCATCCCTACCACTTTTGACACCTCTGCTGCACCCACCAAATCACCAGGCCATCTGCCGTGGATTATTCCAACAGATTCCCAACTGTCACCAGCAGCCAGAGCATCCTAACAAAACACAATCAGCTCACGATAATTTTCAGTGACCCCTTATTTCTCTGAAAGTAAGATCCAAAGCCTTTGGTATGTTCCACAAGGCTCCAAGTGATGTGCACCTCCCTCCACAGTGTCCCTAACCTACCACTCTTCAGACTCTCCTCCCCGCAGATGCCAGGCACCTGTTCCTGAGGCAGACTCGACCCTTACTGAGCTCTCCACCTGGGGTGCTCTTTCCCCACACATTTACATGGCTCACACACTTACTCATGAGGTCTTCACTCAAATGTCACCTTCTCAGAAAGGCCTTCTCCAGTCATCCCATGGAACTGTTTAGACTCCTCCTTCTCATTTGCCTCCCATGCTTTAAGTTTTTCTCTTAGCTTTTACCATTATCTGATATATTTTGTATTTTCAGGGAATCTCTGCAAGGTCTGGGACACTTCTCAGTATTGTTCACTGCTGTCTCCCCAGCACTGAGCACATTGTAGGTATTCAATAATATCTGTACAGTGAGTGAATGCTTAGTTTATACCGTGTGTGAGGCTAAGCTGATTTTCTTATAGGGAATTTCTCATCCAATCTCACTACAATCCTAAGAGATTAGAGTCACAAGAGAAATAACATGAACTAACATGTTTTATTAGTATCACCCTGGGTACTGGGGAGAAGTTGGGAAGCTGTTATAAGGGCAAAGAAGTGGTTTGGAGCAGGGTGGCTATAGTAGAGGTGGTGAGATCTCAGTTAAAAACTCAGTACTAAACTAGAATAGTTAGATCTCTTGTTCAAGGTTACCAAGCTATGGAGTGGGAGACTGGGTTAAGACAAGCTGGCTCTTATTCACTGGGCTCTGCTGTTGCTTATATCATAGACTCTGGAAGACAACCAGACTTCAGGGTGAATCCTGCCTGTGGCAAACAATTCAATTTAATACTTGCTTCTCAGCAAAACATGGTTAATATTTTTATGTCCAGATTTTTTTGAAGACTAAATACAATATATGAAGCATCTCTCACATAGTCAGATAGTAGTTGCTTGATAAATTGTAGCTACCCAGGGAGCAATCATTTTATGTAGATATAACCTTGTTTGTGTTTGTTTATATTAAAAGAAGTTATTGGATAGTGCTTTCATTTTATTTATTTTTGATGCTAACATAAATTAAATGTTAAGGTATGTATCCTAGTTCTGCCTAAGGAAGATTTTAAAGGAAAGAAAAGGAGGAAAAATGACAAGGGAAAAATCAGAGACAACACATACTATCCTGAGAGTAGCATGCATCTCCACACAGAATTTCTTTTAAGTTAAGATATATAAAATTCTAAAGAATCTGACTTTTTGGATTCAGTATGTAATTCATTTGATAACCTAAGCCAATCCTATGAGTTGCCCTGGCAACCAATTTTAGTAACATAAAGAAGTGCTAGCTGTTAATTGGTATTCAGAGTTAGTAGCTGCTGACTCTGCTTCTGTCTCCATGGTTACCTAGCTGTCACGTTTTCATCTCTAGCATGGTGGTGAGATTTTACATGTGTGTACTTTAATGCACATGTCCATAATCTCTTGCACAGTGTTTTACTACATATCTATAATTGTGATCACTTTTGAGTTTTAGTAATATTGATATAAAAACAAAAACAACAAAACAGTCACGCCACTGAAGTCTATGTCATCCTTCTGCATTCTCCACACATTGTAAGCTTCCATTTTGGGCTATGCATGCATTAGTGTTTGTATGGTTGTCTGCAGAGGGAAAATTCTTCATAACTCCACATGTGTGTATGGAATATGGATGTTTAAAATGTACAAAATTGGACAAATACTGTACAAACATGGAATAATTTTTAAAAGTGTTTATTGGAGGTTAGAGTAATAAATATTGATTTGAGAGATAAATGTCAAATTAGACAAATTAGGTTCAATGTTTTCTATACTGAGGAAATATTCTCACACTTTGGTTGGTTAATACATAGATGCCTCATACATCCAATTTCTAACAATTTCCTATTTAATAGAATGCAGGGTTCCCCCAATTAGCTACCTTTTCCCTCCTCATTTTTTCCTACTTAGAATTAAACTGCAGTTAGCTCTTTTTATTGTTGACTTTCACTATTATTTTCTCTTAAACCCTAAACTTAGGTAGAATTATTTCTCACTTATAAATGGCCAGCTAATTAATCATAATTGATGTTCCTTATCATTACAAATACACCAATACCATGATGGGAGCAA
>CM053501.1:74418721-74513664 GCA_028627145.1 Eidolon dupreanum
GCCAGCCCGGGTAAGTCCTGTTGTTTCTCCAGATTCGTCTACAGGTGGAGCCGGTTGGCCCCTCAGTCCAGCTAACCCCTTTAACCCTTTCACCCCTCCTCACACCAGGTCGGGACTTCAGTACAACAAAAACCCCCCTGCACTTGCAGCCATTCTGCCCTTGAGGGAGGTTGGGGAAGAGGAACCTGAGGGGCTTCCCCTACGCGCCTATGTTCCATTCACCACATCTGATCTCATAATTAGAAAAACCAGAATCCCCCATTTTCTGAGGACCCCCAAGGTCTGATCACGCTTTTAGAGTCAGTTTTCTCTACCCACCAGCCCACTTGGGATGATTGTCAACAACTTTTGGGAACCCTGTTCACAACCGAGGAGAAAGAGAGAATTAAGGTAGAGAGAAAGAAGCAAGTTTTAGATGCTCGGGGAGAACCCTCTACGGACGCGGGTCTCGTTGACACTGTTTTTCCTCTCTCTCGTCCAAATTAGAATCCAAATTCATCTGGTGGGAGGGAGGCATTAGATCGTTACCACCAGGTTCTCTTGAGAGGTATACGGGCTGCTGCTCGCAAGCCCACAAATCTGTCTAAGGTGACCGAGACCAGACAAGGGCCTACACAATTATGATTAGAGGAAATGTTGGAGGGACTTCTTTAAGAAGAAAAAACGTGTATCAAAAACAGTAATAAAGAATGGCAACAACTAGATTCCTATCAATAAGTACCTTGAATGGAAAAAAATTAAGTGCTCCAACCACAAGATCCAGTGGCTGAAAGGAAAAGAAATCAAGACCCTTATATTTGAAAAGAAAGAGAGTGGAAAAAGATTTTGCTTTGATGAACCTAGAAGATATTTAAGTCAGACAGGGAAAGATACACACTATATGATTTCACTTATATGTGAAATTTAAGGAATAAAAAGAAAAGACTAATCAAAAACAGACTCACAAATATAGTGGACAATTTGATGATGGACAGAGGGGAGGTGGATTTGGGGGGGCTGGGAGAATGGGGTGAAGGGTTAAAGAAGTACAAATTAGTAGCCGATGATGGTCACAGGGATGGAGAGCACGGCATAGGGAATGCAATTAGCCTTAATACATTGGCTACATGGAGGATCGGGGGAGAGAGGGAGTAATTGGGGGGATAATTTTATTAACTATATAGATGTCTAACCAATGTACTGTATACTTTAATTAAAAAAAATTTTTTTTTTAAAAAGCTGCAGTATGAAACAGACTAGCTCAGTAAAGAAAACTTCATGAACTTTGCTCATGTTTAATAATGCAAATCATAATTTGTTTTTGCATTCTGCTGCTTTAGATGTAAACATAGAAGATAAATAAAAGGGAGAAGACCTATTTTACTTTTTTTTACTCATTATCTATTCAAAGTCATTGAAAAAATACTTCCAGCAGGCTGCTAGTAAGTTGGAGAAGGATAAAAAGCGCTTTCAGAAAAAAAGACTAAATATGTTCTTGAAATACTTTTTTTTTTATTAAAGTTGACTTGCTTAACTTAAAGGAATGCTCAAAACTTGTGCCTTGCAGAGGTGATATGTAGAAAAGAATAAAAAGTATTTCCCCTTTCATCAGTAAACAATGTCCTATTGTCCTGTTAAAGTTCAGGTGGCCCAGACAGTGGGAATCTTTAAATCTCTTGCAAGCTCCTCCCCAAAACTCTACCACCACCCCCAGCTTAGTCTCAGAAACTGCTAGAACATCTCTTCAAAGTAGCTATTGGGGCCTTTTCAGCTGGGGAGCTGCAGGACACAAAGAGGATAAAGTCCATGCTTCTAAGAAGCATCCTGCCCTGTAGGCAGCAGCCCATCTGTCACAGTGACAAGACAGAGCAGAGTACAGAATCAAGGACCCCCTTTTGAACAAGAGAGGGCTTTTTCTCCCTTTAGAGTAGACAGTAGGACTGAGCAGCTTGGGATGGGCAATGGATGAGGCAGGAAGGTGGGAATCTATGGGATTCATCTCTCATACAAAGAAAATCAAAACGCCAATTTGTCAAAGATTTATCACATTTTCAAAAATAAAAGGGAAAAAAGGGGTTTCCAGAAGCTATTGTGAGTAAATTTAAGAGGAAAAGAAAAATAGGATTGCAAAGTGAATTCTTTTGCTTTTATGCCATGATTTAAAACAATGCTTCTCACCTAGGAGTGATATTGTCTCTAAGGGGATATTTGTCAAAGACATTTTTTGGTTGTCTCGACTTGGAATAAGGAAGGTACTATGGCATCTATTCAATAGAGGCATGGATGTTGCTGTATATATAGACCATGGGTATATGCATAGGCAAGTTTAGCAATAAAAGGAGAAGTGAAAACATTCACTCAGCAAGTTATGGTGTAGTCACACCCCAGACATATAATTTCCTTACTGAAAGGCCTATCTTTGCCTTAAGCAAGCCATGTCCATTGTCTCTGGTCACCTAGGTTAACCACCTTTGAAATGCTCATGCTTTCAGATCCCTCCTTCTAAAGCCTATAGGAAGTAATCTGATTCCTTCATATAATCTTCCTTATGCTTCCTCCTTAATCTTAAAAGAATAAAAGAAACTGCAAACTGTTACTCTCCAACGTATTTATCTACTCTGTTGAGTCTTGCCTCCATATCTTGCCTCTGTTTGACTCAAATAAACTCACAAAAATTCTACATGGTCTATGGCTATGCCATGCTGAACAAGCCCAATCTCGTCTGATCTCAGAAGCTAAGCAGGGGCAGGTCTGGTTAGTACTTGGATGGGAGACCACCTAGGAAGACCAGGTGCTGTAGGCATAAAAAAATAAAAAATAAGGGATTGTAAACTGACAAGTTCTTTTCAATCTGTGAGGTCAACCAAGGGTTACCTCACTTAAAAAAAAAAAATTCTCTACATGTTTGGACATTTCTTATATTGATACTTACATGGCATAATGAAGGAAGATTCCGAAGAAGCCCACCCAGGATTACCCCACAGACCAGAATTTGGTGCTAGGTACCAATAAGGGCCCAATGTACTTCACTGACTCTTACTTTGCATCAGGTGAACTTGGTGAGTCCCTTTTTTTGGAATCCTGAACCTATCTGCTTTAGGTAACAATTCCTGACTCTATTTGAGCTGTTTTTATGTGGCTACTTTCAATTTCAGCTTTTTTAAAGTGGCACAAAAGAAAAATTAAAATTAACATAAGAAACTGAGCCACTGAGGCCAAGGAGCCTCACAACAGCCAGCCTCCCTTTAGTCTTCCAGCAAGTTTTAAGTATAATTTGCAGAGCTTCCACTTGCGAGTATCTATAGAAGTGGAGAGATCTAAGTAAAAGTGGTTTCAGCTTAAGGTGGCCGAAATGGGGCTCTTCTAATACCTCTAAATTAATTTTTGTGTGTGTGCTCAATTGGAAAACACAGGCTCTAAAACTGAACGGAATGAATGAGATGCTTACCTTGACTGGAAGATAGATACCTCTAAAAGGAGCACAGAGAAACTTTCTTCTCTTCAGGAAGTTAATAAGAAACTTTTAGAGACTGTCTCTGAACCAAAGAAGCCTTCTAAAACTGCTCAATCAATGACAGCACCCTCCATTCCCTGTTTTCCAAATACCCTACTACTTTCTGAGACTTGCCCTCTCTTTCTCTTCCTCTTCTTCCCTCCTTTACAACTCCTCCACTACCATTCTCTACTGGTGTAGGGGAAACTGAGAACAGAAAGAAATCAGGATACGCTAGAAGAACCAGAAATTCTGGCACCTCCCTTTAAACAAAAGCCAGTCTCGGGATGAGAGAAACCAGCAATAATTTCCTCTCCTTAGACTGAAGCAGAATTAAGGAATCTAACTACAGATTTTCTTGATCCTCTCCAAGACCCTGTTTGGTTTGCAATGGAATTTAATTGTTAGGATATATGATCTTGTCTTTTCTAACCTGTTCCAACTCATACACCTATTGGTTTCTGAGAGCAAAGCAGTAAAATGGCTAGTAAGATCTGCTGGGAAACTCCTATAAAGGAGAGAGAGAGAGAGAGAGAGAGAGAGACAGAGAGACAGAGAGACAGAGAGACAGAGAGACAGAGACAGAGAGACAGAGACAGAGAGCCTGGGAAAAATTCAGGGAATTAGCCCAAGAGCTTCACCAAGCCATTCCTGAGATTTTCCCCAGGAAAATAGACTGAACAAAAATCTAACAATGTAGACAAAATCTGAGGAAACCATACTTGCTTTCTTTGAACTATTTGAAAAAAATTTTCAAATAATATTCAAGATTGTCTCCAGATAGTTTTAAGGATCATCAAAATGATTCAATGTTCAATGTAGCATTTATAGATTAGATGAGGAGCTTGTAACGCTAGTTAAACAATTATGAATTAAACTGGCCACCCATGTGTGCTGATAAACTAGCAATTCTGGCCAATCAAGTATTTAAATTGAAAAAGAAGAAAAAGAATAAAGCTACTAAAATTATGAATTTACAGCTCCAGCAACTAAACAATCAGGTCAGACCTTCTGAAAGCTTTTTCAATGACCGGGGAAATGAGGGTCTGCTTTTACTGTAGAAAGAAGCCAGGTCATCCTAAAAATTGTAGAAAACTGAAATGAGATTTAGAAAAAGAAAGAAAACAGAAGAAATCCTAGGACTTCTCCGAGGATTGTGAGAGGGCATTTCCCCTTCTTACCAATAATTTAGAAATTGAAATATCCAAAAGGGAAAACCACTAAGGCCCTGGTAGATACTGAGGCTACTTTATCTCTTCCTAACTCTACCCAATTAAGTTGCCCTTTCCTTTAGAGGAAAACTTCTGTACAAATGGTAGAGATATCCAATCAATAATGTCCAATTTTAAAATCAGAATCTATTCCCTTTCAGCTAGGGAATGCTACAGGGCAACATCCATTTTTGCTAGTCGAATCTGCCCCAATTTACCTGATAGAGCAAGACTTTCTTGAAACCCATGATGCCCACATATTCTTTTCTCAGAAGGGTGAAATGTATTTAGAACCCAATGAATCAGATGCTGAACCAATTGAGAACATCATGATTTTAAAAGAACCTCCACAAGAGGAAACTAATCACAAGACTGGACGCTTGCTACAGGACATTTCTGTGGAGCTTTGGGCTCTTTCCAGTACAGATAACACATACCTTATTACCAGCTATTCCTGTGGACTGCCAATATTTTTCAGTAATAGATTTATGTAGCACCTTTTCAGCATTCCTGTAGAAAAAGACAGGCAATATCTCTTTGACTTCACCTGGTAAGATCATCAATTTACTCAGACTGTAATGCCCCAGGGATATACAGTCTCACCTATTTCTCTCAAACATTAAAGGCTGCTTTAAATAATGTTGATTTTTGCAGGGATTCCACTCTAATACATCATACAGATAATGTATTTTTATGCTCTAGTGCCTTCCTGGACTCCCAGAAGGACACAAGTTACCCTTTACAAAGCTAGCTATAAAAAAAACAAAACAAACATAAGGTCTCAAAGAACAAGCTTCAATTTTGTTTGTCCCATGTAAAAGACCTTGGCTATCTTATACATAAAGATGCTGCTAATTAACTCTGAAAGATTCAGAAGAATCTTATCTTTTCCTCTTGCAAGAACTAAGAAGCAGCTAATAGGTTTTGTAGAATTGACTGGATATTATCTCAACTGGGTTATGAATTTTTCATTAATGACTCAACATCTATATGCGTATTAAAATCAGGTTGATCTGATCCAATCTAATGGAACCCTGAACAGAAACCCTGCAGAAGCTCTAAATGAAAATTATCTAAAGCTCTCACTTTGGGACACCTTAATTATAAAATTTCTTTCTTTTCATAAATAAGAATAAAGGAAATGCTTTCAGAGTTCTAACTCAGAACCATGGAGATCATCATAGACCTCTTGGGTATTATAGCCAGCAATTAGACTGAGTAACAAATAGGTACCCTCCCTGAGAGCCATCTCTGCTGCACCCATGCCGTGCAAACAAACAGAAGAGATACTTAGGGGTTCTCCTTTAACCTTTTATGTTTCTCATTCTGTTGAATTTTTGCTAAACTCTCACCATACTCAGCATTACTTGGTCAGCTGACTGGCTTCTTAGGAAGTACTCCTACTTTCTGTGCCTAATATTACTTTAGCTTGATGTAACAGTCTTAACCCAGCAACTTTACTACCCTTTTTACACGATGAAGACACCCACAAGTACATTTTACTTACTGACAACTTTTTGCTACTAGGAATACTTTACAGAAAACTCCTGTTGATAATGCTGACTTTATTTGGTTTACAGATGGATATTATCTCAAAGACAAACAGGGACATTACCAAGCTGGATATGCAATAACTTCCATGGTGGATGTAATTGAAAGTTCTTATTTCACAACAGGCTGAATTAATTGCTCTAACTTGAGCTTGTTAACTGGCCAAAGATCAAATAGCCAAATATTTACACTCATATTCGCTATGCCTTTGGTGTAGCTCATGACTTTGGAAAGCTATGGAAGCAATGAGGCTTCTTAACTTCCTCAGGTCAGTCTGTTAAGAATGAAAAACAGGTTGCAGATTTATTAAATTTTATACATCAACCAAGCCAATTGGCAATTATCAAAATTCCAGGACATTCTAATGCTACCATAATGGAAGCAAAAGGAAATCATTTAGCTGATGCTGTAGGTAAACAAGCAGAACTAAGCAATCAGATTATTTAGACATGAGAATGATTTTCTGCTCCCTGCTAAATCAATAAAAGTCTCTTTTACATTTTCAAAAGACAGCTACAAAATAATATACATAGGCCATGTATATATACATAGATCATATGGAATGCACAGGACAGCTCCCAACAACAAAGAATTATCAAATCCAAAATTTCTATAAGCTGAGGTTGAGAAATACTGACTTAAAATATTTTAACTTGCTACTTCAAGTCAGTGAGCTTCAGAATTCTACTAAATTATCCGGGTCTCTAGATAAACTCTGATTAATGTGAATAATTACATGCACTGGGAAGAGTTTCGTCGTAGCTTCGTGCCACCCAATGTTGAGAATTATTCAAGCCATTATTTACTAAATGCCACTTTATCTTGAGGGAAACTTGAAAGCTAATGTCCAAGTCTATTCTAAGGACAGTCAAATTTTAAAGAGAATAAGCAGAAGTTTCACTAACAGGGACTAAACCAATTTATTGTTTAAGATTCCTTAGACCCAAGTAGAAGGTGCCAGATCATCAACATGTGTGGTAGGAAGGAAAGTCTGTGGTGTGATTCTGTAACACAGTGCTGAAAAAGGTACTGCACAGATCTATTTATTTTTGAATTCTATTTTAAGCACACAAAGTCATTAGGATTTAGAATACACAAGGTCATTTACAATAACTAAATAAATATTTAATCAGTTTCTGTTTTTCTTCTTTATCACACATGCAAACTAGGGTTATTAAAGATATCTGTATTTTCAGTTCTCTGTGTGGATGATAGGCTTCCTTTACATTTTGGCCCCTCTCTTTCAAAGGGTTCTGTCAATGGGTTTTCCTAGTTCCTTTGAGGAAACTTTCCACTGTAGGAAGTAATTTCTGACATGAATTTAATTGAAATTTACCTTGGCCACTACCCCTTCCTTGTGGTATCGTCATAACTTTCACATTTTAATACTTGAACAGCACTACTACTTGCATATTTAAGTTGATAGAAAAAACACTTCCAGCTACTCCATCCTTGTTGACGACATTATTGTATGTTTTACACAGTGGGCTCCATATCTTATTGAAGGATCCGGAGCAGGGAGGGGGAGAACACAGAAAGAAAATGAGAAGTTATCACTATCAGAGGTATCATTGAATTAGTAAAGATTCATGAAATTAGCTATGTAAGATGAAATCCTTAGCCTCAGTTTTGTCTGTGTTGTGATGGCCCCCGAACTGCAAGTTTTTAGAGATAGAAAATTAAACAAAGCTATAACAATAGGAAAACTGTACTAGAGCATAAGACAATTATAAATGACTTTGGTTGTGATGATCTTACTTGAATATAGTATTACAAAAAAATTAAAAATAAAATCTGTTAAAAACTGAACCTGAAGTTATTCACAAAACTTCTAATTTACTTGGTAAGATCTCCTCTTAGAAAGCTCTCATCTAGGTAACATGCTTTCTGTTCACCCAATTAGGAAAATACACACACACACACACACATATATATTTGTGTGTGTATGCACGTATGTGTTTATTCTTTTTACCTCTAGACTCTATCCTAATACAAAGCACACTAGTTGGTTGGCTATCAGCTCTCTAAAAAGTGAAAAACTGATCATAAGAAAGCTATAATGGCAAATCTAAAATAGCTAAAGCAATTTTGTTTTAAGTTTTTAACTGACATCAATTGATTCTAAGTCTTTAAAAGGAGGACAAGACTGACAATGGCCATGTGGACACCCTGGTAGTCTTTCTCGGCACTGTCTGTGTCATCAGCAACTCTTTAGGGATTGCAGTTTCCCTTCCATTTTTTTCATCCCACCCACCTATCACCTTTTATTTCAAACTTCAAAGATCAAGTCTATTTTCTTGATTTCAAATTTTGCCTGCCTGGGATACATTTCCTGAACAATATAATTAAGAGTTCCATTTCAAACTTGCTCAATTTTTTCACTGACCTTTAAAAATAATTACAAACTCAGCATTCACTGGGGGTTTGAGGCTATACCATAGTTTACTGGTTTTTTTTTTTTTTAAAGGATGTACAGAAAGTCTACTCCTGGCAGCAGACTTAGCTCTCACTTCTTTTTTTTTTTCCCCATTGGTTATTATCATTTTTTAAAATTAATCAATTATTTTATTACCGTGGCATTGGTTAATGAACTCCAGTAAGTATCAGGTGTATAATTTAGCAGTAAGGCATATATATATATTGCATTGTGTGTTCGCTGCTCATAGTTAGATTTCTTTCTGTCACCACATATTTGACCCCTTTTAACACATCTACCTTCCTCCTTTCCCCTACCCCCCATCTTCTGGTAACCACTAGTCTATTGTCCATGTCCATGAATCTCTGTTTGTTCTGTTCATTTGTTGCTTTTAGGTTTATATTCCACATATAAGTGATATCATGTGGTTTTCAACTTTTTCTATGTGGCTTACTTTGCTTTGCATTGATTATTTTGAGGTCCACCCACATTGTCGCAAATGGCAGTATTTCATCTCTTCTTATGATTGTGTATATATGTACCATAGCTTCTTTAGCCAATCATCTATTGTAGGACACTTCAGTTGCTTCCATGTCCTGGCTACTGTGAATAATGCTGCTATGAACATCGGTGTGCAAATATCTTTTCAGATATGGGTTTTCAAGTCTCTGGAGTAAATACCCAGTAAAGGCATTGTTGGATCGTATGGTAGATAAATTTTTAGTTTTTTGAGGGAACTCCATACTGTTTTCCATAGTAGCTGTACCAATTTGCAGTTCCACTAGCAGTGTATGAGGGTTCCTTTTTCTCTGCATCCTCTCCAACACTTGTTATTACTTGTCCTGTATTCTAACAGGTGTGAGATAGTATCTCATTTGTGGTTTTGATTTGCATTTCCCTAATAGCTAGAGATGCTGAGCATCTTTTCTAATATTTGTTGGCCATGTGTATGTCTTCTTGGGAGAAGTTTCTGTTTAGATCCTCTACCCATTTTTGTTTGAATCATTTATTTTTTTTGTTGTTATTGAGTTGTATGAGTTCTTTATCTATTTTGGATATTACGCCCTTATCGGAGGTGTTGCTTGCAAATATCTTTTCCCATTTGGATGGTTGTCTCTTTACCTTGTTAATGGTTTCTTTTGCTATGCAGACACTTTTTAGTTTGATGCAGTTCCATTCATTTATTTTTGCTTTTACTTCACTAGCCTTTGAGATCAAATTCATAAAATCTTCTTTGAGAACAAGGCCCTTGAGTTTAGTTCCTATGTTTTCTTCTATGCATTTTATTGTTTCGGGTCTTATATTCAGGTCCTTAATCCATTTTGAGTTAATTTTGGTGTGTGGTGATAGACAACATTCTAGTTTCATTCTTTTGCAGATGGCTTTCCAATTTTCCCAGCACCATTTTTCAAAGAGGCTTTCCTCTCTTTACTGTATGTTTTTGGCTCTTTTGTTAAAAATTAGTTTCCCATATATACATGAGTTTACTTCTGGACTCTCGATTCTGTTCCACTGCTCCGTGTGTCTGTTTTTCTGCCAGTAGCAAGCTGCTTTGATTATTGTCACACTGTAGCATAATTTGAAGTTGGGCAGAGTGATGCCTCCAGCCTCATTCATTTTTTTTTAGGATGGCTTTAATGTTTTAGGGTCTTTTGTGCTTTCATACAAATCTGACGATTTTTTGTTCTATTTCTTTAAAAAATAACACTCACTTCTAAATGCCTTTTTCTGGAGCTTTTTTTAAAGTGTTACTCTCAAAGGAACACCCAGTAGTGTCAATTCAAGAATACATGAGAAAAATAAATTCTTCGATGAAGCACACATGAGTCTCTGAAACATCCCTAGGCTAGACTAGAGTTAAAAAAAAAGTAATAAAAATTGTTTTATTACTTGGTGTATTTTTCACACTTTCTATTATATACAGAGAAATGGAAATTAGGTCTAAGGAAATTAGGAAAGTCAATCCCAAACTACCATGAAGAACATTTTTTCCCTTTTTTTACTTTTTATTATTTTAAACTCAGTTTCACAGAGTAAAGGTGAATTTTCGACTCTATAGTATAGCAATTGAAAAGATTAATTTGATTTTCTGTGGCAACAGGATAAGAAAAGACATATATAGCTAAAATCACTCCTCTGGACCACATCTTTTTCAACTAATAGAAAAATAGCAATATAGTTTGTAGACTAGAATCCACCTTCCTTCCTCTGGCTTATCTTTTTGTGGGAGATCTCCAAAGAAATAAAACAATAAAAATCAGTTTAAATTTTTAAAAGGGGAGGAAAGGAGAAAATAAGAAGAGACGACAAGACAATCTGTGAACGGAACTCTCTATGGCTCCTCAAGCGCTGGCGATTTCAGTATGTGGACATACATAACGGGTGCCCCTGAAGGACAGAGGGAGTGTGTTCTTGTAAAACACAGTTGAGCCTGTGAGATCTGATAAGAGTGGCCATCAAAAAGAATTATTTTTGACAGCTAAGAAGTTGTCATTTACTAGGCACTAACATATCAGACAGGTGACATTCCAGAGTGTGAAGGGAAAGTGGATCCTGCTATAAAGCTCCAAATCCTGCAACAATCCTCACATTTCCTCCTCTGCCCTCCTTCTCTCCTTTCACCAGCTCTATTCTAAATCCTTTGATACCAAACCTTGCATATCTAGCTGTAAACCTGTTCAACTGTGTTTTTTTCTTCTCCATTTGCTGACTTTGCTTGTTTTCTCTCAGTTCTGAGTTTCATTTACATTTTCTATTGAATAAAACATGAGGAAAGTAGAAACTGATCCACTTGTGGGTTACGTAGAAAGAGACATTTTAGAAATGAATGAGCCAGAAACATTTCAAAATAAAATAATCTTAAAGGCTAGACTTTTAACACACTATCCAGAAACTCTGAATGTATCGTAAAATTGGGGAAACATAACAACAGATAATATACATCTAGAAATCAGAATGTTTTGGTAGACTTTACAGGTGATATGGTGTAATTTTTTTTAGCCTTTTTGGTCCAGACCCCTTGGAAAATTCTATTTTGAAGAAAGCATAAGCATGCTGGACATAACAACATGCATACAATTTTAGAAGATTGATGGAGTCCTCGAAGCTCATTCACTGATCCCATGATAAGTGCTCTGAACTCCTCCAACTCCCTCATTAAAGTGTGAATGACTAAGGTGCTGTCAAATTCAATGTCAGAGCAAGCTTGTAGCATAACCAAACCTCCAGATTCCCAATCCAACTACTGTGTTTCAAATCTCAGAGTTTTGAGATAAGGGAATACTGATAATTACTAAAGTGGTTATGCTGATTGAATCATATCTTATAAATTCATGTCTATCTGGAACTTCAGTAAGTGACCCTATTTGAAAAAAGGGTCTCTTTGGATGTAATTAGTTAAATTAAAATGAGGTCAAAGTGGATTAGAGTGGGCCCAAAATTCAAATGATGTGCTCTTTAAAACAGGCCATGTGAAGGCAGAGACACACAGGAAAGGCCATGTGATGAATGTCATTGTGAACTAGAATGACATTTAAGAACTGTAGTAAGATAGAGATTGGAGTAATTTGGCAATGTGCCAAGAAATGCCAAGGATTGCTGGAAACCACCAGAAGCCGGGGCAGAGGCATAGAGTAGATTCTTCCCTAGAACCTCTAGAAGAAACCAAACTGCTCACACCTTGCTTTCAGACTTCTGGCCTCCAGAACTATGAGAGAATAAGTTATGCTGTTTTAAGAAACTCGGTTTGTAGTAATTTGTTACAGCAACCCTAGGAAACTTATGTAGTAGTTTACTGCTGCTTGTTTATATTTTTATTAATATTGTTTTTAAAAGCCTTAACATGCTATTCCCATCACTGCCGCACTTGGTCTCTTTCCACTTCATTTTCAGACTAGCTGACCTGGATATTGATGCTGGACATGCCAATGCCCTCCATGTCTTTCTAAGTTTTCTTCATGAGTAGTGATGAGTTATGCTGAGAAAAATTCTTAGATCTACATTTATACAACACTGCTCTTGTTGCTTTTGGACAATGCTTTCCCATGCTGGAATAGCTGCTATGGACCTTGCAAGAGGGTGATAAAAAAAAATACAATGAAGATTTAAAAGGAAGTTTCATTAAATTTATGTAGTATAATGGAAGTTTGCTTTACGCAAACAATGAAGAAATCTTAGAAGATAATGTTGTTGACTTCCGTACTCTAAAGTACTTTTTGACTCAGGAAGATATCTTAGGCCTCACTCAGGATGAGCTCTGGAAATAATAGCCCACAGAAATCTCTCAGCAATCTAGTAAGATAACTCAACTGGCTTAAATCAAACTTTTCCCAACTCCATTTACAGAACACATTTACAGGCATTATATACCACTTGTATTACAAGAATCCTAGATTGACCTATGCATTGAGATGTTGTTTTTATGCTGCTGTCAGAGTATTGTCAGAAGTCTAGCCTCACTTAGGAGGAAAAAAGTCCTACTGTTACTGCTTCCCCTAACTCACTGCCTTCAGCAGACCATGCACCTAAGGAGATGAGCTACATTGGTCTGGAAAAATTCCCAGGGCCAGGTCATTGTGAGCAGCAGCTTGGTGTGTGGTCTGAAGTAGTATTTCCAGTTCTGCCTATTTTCATTGCCAAGAATTGCTTGGAAATAAATACCCTTGCTTTTATTAGGAAGGGGTGACTTTTTAGCACTTTTGGGAATGGTGCCTTAATTTCATGCTGCACTTAGACCAAGCTTTCATTTTTGGATCCTCTTGTGATTTCCTGATATATTTGCTGCAAATTGAATAAATCATGCTGGGCCTCTGTTTCTTCACTAGTAAAATGGGGGGGGGGTAACACATCGATGAATTGTGAGGAGGAGCTGAGCATGTGTAGCAACTGGATTTTTTAATAAGCCTCTTGCAAATTAATGGCAAAAAATTTTTTGAAACTATAAAAGAGTATCACATTTCCTTAAGGGGTAACTGGTGAGTTTCAGAAGGAGACTATTACTCAAGGTGGAGTTGTCAATGTTCAAATATAATTATGGACTCTAGGAAACTAGGACAGGAATCTGTGGAGCTGCAGTGAAAGCTCAGTTGTACATCGCTTAGTTATGTAGGAAACATGGTAAGGAAATGCAGTGTGTCCAGTTTAATACATACCATGCCAGCTGGATGGGGATATATATAAGGCAGTAAAACCAGAAGGACTGAGTAAATGATGGCCTTTATGGGAAGAAGTACAAGAGTGAGAAAAACCTAGGAAAGAAATATGTGGAGCAGTGAAAAGGCTGGGAAAGTATTCATTGATAATCAGGCCAAGAAGTCAGGCTTTTTGGGTAGCAGGCAGTGTTTTGACTATGATGATGACAGTCTCAAAGATGGATGTGTGTCACAGATTGGAGAGTAGAGACAACACAAAGGGGATTCTTTATGGCAGACCTTGGTTTATGTCTCAAGTCTGTGGCTTCTTAATTTTGCAACATCAAGCAAATTCCTATTCTGAGCCTTGTCTATAAAATGTAGGTAATACCTATCTTTCAGAAATGCAGGGAATATTTCAGATGATACATGTGTTTAGGTCCCAAGCAGAATGCACTAACAGCTGTTAATTAGCCCAATGAAGAAATAAGAGGAGGGAAAACTAAGGGGAAAAGTTTGCTACTTTTCACTTTCAACTTTCTCCTCCATGGGACAAAATCATAGGGTGGATCTCGTCTGATCAAAAACAGGCAGGTCACATGGGCCTATAGTGTTCCTTACCAGTATCTAGTTGTATCCTCCAATAATCTCATAAGTAGTAGAGCTATGTTGTTCAATACAGTAGCTACCAGCCGCATGTAATTATTTTAATTGGAATACACTAAAATCAAGAACACATTTCTTCACTAGCTACATTTTAAACATTTAATAACCACATATGGCTAGTGGCTATCATATTAGAAAGTATGCACACACTTATCTACATATATGTACATTTACATGTATTAATGTACCTTTACATGTACATGTGCATATTTTCATCATCACAGAAATTTCTGTAGTTTGTGTATGCTTGACTACAGCGAATGATGTGGGAAAAATGGTTTAACCACAGGAGAAGGTAACAGGGAGAAGTTGAGAGAGAAGCTGGCATAGGAAGATAAAGCTTCTGCTGAGAGAAGCCTCACTCAAAAAAAAAAAAAAAAAAATGCCCAGGATAAAAGCAGTCAAGAGGAGAACATAAGATCAGTAAGGTGGGTAAACTTTAAGCTACTATGTCTAAAGCCTGAGATGAAGGGATGTCAGCTACATTTGAAATTTATTCTAGGAATGATACTTTGGTCTCTGCTGTCAAACAGATAGCCTAATACATGGTGACTAACATGGAGAAAACTACATAGAGTGACTAATGCTACCGCTTTGAGAACTACATAAAAGTCAAACAGATATTATCATAGCAAATAGACTTTCTTAAATGGATCTCACAATTCAAGGAAGAATAGAAAACAAAAGAACATTAGGGTAAAGAGTGAGGTTTTTCTGTGAAACTTAAGTGCATAAATCAAAGTCCTGAGCAAACAAGAATTCTCTCTAGTGAATCTGCTTAGTACCTAACATGCAGTTAATAAACATATGAATAGATGGATGAATGAGAAACACAAAAATCTGAAGACGGAACAACCACAGTTGCACTGCCACACCTGAAAGTGGAATACAATGTCCAGTGTCTTTGTGGGGGTAACACATGGGTCTATGGCTAATAGTAACCAGGGTCATAGCTAACATTGGTGAGCACTGGCCATACTCCAGGCCCTGGGCTGGAAGCTCGAATGTGCCTAGTCACGCTGAATCCCACAATGTCCAAGTGTTTTTATGCTCATTTTACAGATTAGAAAACTGCATTTATAAAAGTCAAGGTATCTGTTGAATTATATTACAAATGGAGAAATTAGGTTGTTACTATTATCTTTGTAATCGACAAATATCTGGGTGAAGTAAAGTTTCATAATGGACTAAGAATAAAAGGAGGAAAAGAAAGGAAGTAATTACAAAAATATCATATATTCCTTCTGTCCTCTCTCCTTTACCCATTTATGCAAAAATAATAATAATAACAAAAAACAAAAAACAAACAAAAAAACACTACAACTGAAAATAAATAACGAAAAGAAAGATAGTGTGAGACCTTAGGTTTTTTTTGTAGCATGGGCTGAGTTCCTCTGAGGTGATCTGACAGTTCTGAACAGTTGCAAGTGTCACGAAGTCAGATACGCCCAAAGTAGGAGTCTGCCAGATGGGATCCCAAAGCAGAAGTGGTCCCTGTGGCTGTTTTCTTCTACAGCGATTTATGTGAGGATTTTATTCCTTCATGAACAAGGTCTGATGCCTTAACAGATGGTTTTTACTGAGTATTACAGATGATTCTTTTCTCTACGAAAAATCTCAGTCCCCAACTTATAACATTTTGTCAAACCCTCATCTTCTACAGTTTACAGAATTGAACATGGATGAATCCACATGTTATAACTAAAAAATAACTTCTACTTTTGTAATGGTTTACATACAATGATATATATTTATAAACAATATTTCGATAGCACTACTAAAGTGGAGATTAAGTCATGACAAAGTATTGTAGCTGGAAAAGAGGGAAGAGGGATGAATCCCCAAGTCTCCTGTACAGACTTATGTGGAGCTGTGAAAAGGCTGTGTACATTCATAGAGGTCAGAGAGGTCAAGGTTTTAGAACTAGTCAGTGTCGCAGATGAGAGCCTGTTCTCTTATCCATTCCCTTATGCTCCTGAAATGTGTGAAGAAGAAAGCACTAACTGGAAAGGCCCTCATAAAGATAAGGCCTAAACGAATAGAAACTCCTGAAAGGGAACCTTTAAAAAAACAATAATATAACGTTGTTTTTTTTTTTTTTCTGACAGTTAAGAGTCACAATAGTTTTACAGAACACAAATAAGAAAAGCCCAAACAATAGCCTAAAAATGATACTTCACCTTCTTCTTCTCCTTTCAGCCATGTCTTAAAGTCATTATAATTTTTCCCTAGGTGTATTAGTTTGCTAGAGCTGCCATAACAAAACACCACAGATTAGGTGGCTTAAACAACAAAAATTTATTTTCTCACAATTCTGGAGGCTGGAGGTCCAAGATCAAGGTGTCGGCAGGTTTGGTTTCTTCTGGGGCCTCTCTCCTTGTCTAACAGGTGGCCACCTTCTTGCTGTATCTTCACATGGCCTCCTGAGATCCAGAAGAGAATAGAACTCAGTAAAAACAGTGGAGTAACTGACTATGCATGCAGCTCATTATATTTCAGCAAGGTTTCCATCTGAGAATCTAGGATTGGTGTCCAAATTGGAATCAGTGAGGCACCAATCTACCAATTGGTTACTAGGCTCAATTTATAGTGGCATTGATTGATAAATCCAAAAAACATATAATACTAAGGGAAACAGCATTGAGCCATGTATTTACTGTTGCAAGGACTGCATTATTCCAAGCTCTCTACCAAAGAGAGTTGCTCATAATAGATCTTCCCAGCAGAAATGATGGGAGTTCATGTGACCACAAGGATTGGGTATAAGGATGAACTAACTGAGTTAGGTCAATACTATGGGCATGGATATAAAACCAGGACTGATCCCTCCACCAACTGTGGCAAACATTGAAGCCTAATAATCTCTGTAGTGGTCAACATGGTTTTGAATCTGTTCTGGAACCAGGCCAACACTTTCCTTTTTGGTGGTATAGTGTGCATACCTAAAGATAACTGCAGCATCTTCTTTGCCAGAGCTGAACTACCCAGGGTGAAAGAGCTGCTGGTGCATGCCAGGATGAACATCGTCTCTTGTAGTTAGTTCCAGCTCTACAAATACTGTTGGAAGTGGCAAGCTCAGTGAAACATTGTCAGACATGTGGTTCTCTTTCCCAGCATCGTGTTCCTGGGCACTTGGACCGCAGGCTGGATATCGTATGTCAGGCAGCAGAGTTCTCAGCAGGGATTGTCAGAGTACCAGCCAGGCTAGCGTGGGTAGAGAACTATTCACATATGGTGAATATTTGGAGAGATCATCTTGTCTAGAGGAGGCAAAATGAATTGCAGCACAAATTTTTCACCAACACAGCATCAAGAGGTCTCGAGGAGGAATTGGAGAAAAGGTAACATATTAGATGTCTGGTTTTCTGATCCTCTGGGAGCATTATGAATTCATTGGACCTGAATTAATGTTGCCACCCATGGATTTTGGCCTTATGATATGACAGTTCTCTTCAGTATCATATATTTTCATATGGATACCTCGACTCAGACAAAGTTAGTAGTTTCCCTTCCCCAACAACCCCATTCCTCCAAATACACATTGCCTTCTCTCCATCCAACACACATTCCACCTCATTTTTTCTCCAAAATGATGCTTCAGCAAATATATTCAACTTAAATAGATGTAGTATCACTATTTGCAATGATACAAAAATTACTTTTTATGAAGCTTAATGTACTTTTAAAAATTATAGCAGACAGATCCTAATATTTCCACTACTCTGAAGAGTATTATACATCCAATAATAATTTCCTCATTAGTTATCTATTTCCATTTACTTAAAAGAGTCCCATAAATATGAATCTGAGAGAAATCCAGTGGTGGTGGTTGTACCAGGACAATGATCCATTAGTATGAAGTTGAAGAAACCTGAATGTCCTTTGATCTAATATTTAAGTGTGGCAAGACATCTCCAGAATTTCAGTCTTCATATCCATTCACATAAGAAGAGGAAAAGAAAGGAAAAACAATGAAATATGCGAGAAATGAACACTGTGGTTGGGTATTCATGGAAAGTCCTTTAAAAGGGCTGAATTCCAGTAAGGACTGCAAATGAAGCTTATGCCCCTGTGGTTCACTGCAGTCGCTCAATATAAACATGCATCACCAAGAAGGGATTTCAATGAAATCCCTGGTCTTTGTCTTAGCCCACTTACCATTTATTGGAAGCAATCCTTCTATGGGCTTTTCATTTCTGGCTAGAGAACGTAAAAACAATGGCAAATATTTACTGTTACATAACCATAGGCCAGACACTATGCTAAGTAATTTACTTGAATGATTTCATTTAATTATCACAACAGATCTACGAGATGGATAACATAATTGTTCACATTTCATAGACTAGGAGGCTGAGGTTCAGGAAGGGTAAGTAACTTGCTCAAATTCACATAGCTGGTGGCAAAGCTAGGAATTAAATCCAGACCTGCCATGTGATCTGGATTTAAGTCCTAGAAAGAAGCATTTTGTTGCAGGGATTAAAAGTAAGAACATATATACAATTGCTATGAGACTCATTTAGTCAGTATCTTCTTGCCATGGTTATCCTTACACTTTTATGTATAATGGAATCAGCGACTCCAGTGATGTTTCCTTAAGTCAACTCTTCACAAGTTTCATTTAGAACATTCCAGATGAAGCCTACTTGTATTCATAGTGATGATTTAAATCAAAGCAGGTGTGTCCAGATTTTTTTCTGAAAATTAACCTTTACTCATTATCCTTACTGATGTTCTCACTTTTTGAATTTTTAATTTGGAAATCTAACAGGCTAAAGACAATGTTTTTAGAGTTGAAAATATTTCTCAAAGGAGTTCCTCCTGTTGGGGGATTTCCTTGTTAAACTAGGAGGTAGGCAGGGTTATGATCTATCTCCTACACATCTGTATCATGGTTCTGATGCAGAGGACTAAGTTGCAGAATTGTTGCCACATTTTATCCTTAGAAAGAATGGAAGAATGGGGTAATTTTGGAGAGCACTAGAAACGCCATGAGCCAGAAACCCTTTGGTGGTCCTAGCATAGTGTCTGACACAGAGGACACATTGCTGGAGGCTATGTGCTTACGATGACAGATCCTGTCCTAGATACTGAAAGTTCCACTTGGTCCATGCCCTTGAGAAGCTTGCCACCTGATGGGAACACAGATGAATAAATAGGGAGTCAAGTCATCATTGCATAAGGGTGTTGCATGAGCACACAGGAGGAGCGCCTGACTCAGGAAGGCTTCTCAGAAAGTTCCATTTAGTCTGAGAACTAAAGAATTCATTAAAGTTATGCAGCAATTGTAGGAAAGAGCTCTCAAGGCCTGCGCTTCTCAAAATTGCAAGTACCTAAAGAGCTTTAAAAATAATATTAATGTCTGAGGCCTGTGCATGGGGATTCTAATGTAATGAGTCTGAATGTGGGCTGGCCACTGGGTCTTCAAAAGTTTCCCAAGTGACTGTAATGTGCAGCCAGAGCTGAGAATCCGGTCTAGTGGTTCTCAATACTGGCTGCACTTTAAAGTCACTTGGGAAGCTGTCTAACTTCACTCCCAGGGATTCCCAAGCAGTTTGTCTGGAACATGGTGTCTCAAAGACTGCCCAGGATTGAGAATTGCTGTGTCTATGTGTTAGTAGCAGCACACAGAAGGCCAGAAACAGAAAACACAGCCAGCTCTGTGTTTGGGTGCGAGGGGAAGAAGTAGGCTGTGTGGGAGAGGAAGGGCCCAAATTAGGAAGAGACTTCTTGGCCAAATTATGGTGTTTGACTTTCACTTGGAGGATGATAGGTAGGGACTAAGGGGTTTAACAAAAGGAAGTGACATTATAAAATTTGCTTTCGAAAGGCTAGATGCAAGTTGAAAGGCAAAGAGTGTATTTAGTTGGAAGTAATCCATGGACAAAATAATGGAGGTTTCTTGGATGTTGAATACAGGACTCAAGATATTTTCGTCCCAAAAATCTTTACTATCAGAGGGAAATGAAAAATTAGCTTCTTTTTTTTCTTTCTTCCTTCTCTTCAAACTCAAGGGCTCTACAGAAAAGAATATTATCATTCTTCAGATCTATAGGATTCTTACTTGGGGAAGGAGGGTGGAGTAAAAGCTGGGAAAAAAAAAAAGCTGTCTGGAAGATTCTTCAAGACAGGGAGCCACAGCTCTCCAGAAGGGTCAGTGGATACAAAAAGGTTTACTTTGCGGAAAGAGTGTACAATCAGACCACTCTTTAGACAAGACAGGACAAAGACTGAAATATGGCAAGAACTAAATTCAAGAACTATATTCATCATTCTCTTGGAGTATGCTTAGCTCTAACAAATATTCTGGTCCTTTTTAGTATTTTCTCTTATAAACTTGGCTCCTGGCATCTTTCCTTGGGGATGTTTAGGAGAGGAAGAGGGGATGGGGAAAGGATGCTCATGACACTTTTTCTTTCCCAAGTGACTGCTCCTGCTGAGAAAATGGCCCCAAGCCACCTCATGATTCAGCTGTCTGAGAAAAAACTAGGTGGGTGCTCATGGGAAAATGATGACTTGCCATCACTCAGCATACATGTCATAAGAATAGAGAGTGAGGAACATCTGCACACATCCTGAACACATCTTTCATGTGGGTGCTACCCCGGGTGAGCCTGCTGAAATCAGCATAAATTGACACAAGGTGCCTTGTGAATCCTCTCTCACCCTTAAGTCATAGATGAAAAATGTCATAGCAGCTTGGCACTGAAGGTGACTGATGCTGCTAAAATGTGTCTTTGGGCTCTTTTAAAATCTTCTTCTCATGATATTAATATTAAGGAATTAAATATTAAAGAATTTCAATAACTTCCTACTTAAAATTGGGTAATTTTTATTAGTATAAAGATGCTTCTTCTGGTAAAAGATTATTATGTAGGACTTGTTGTGATCTAAGGAAAGCCAATAGAATCAGGAAGGACCCTCAGGGACAGGACATCAGAAATCTAGTCTACATTTTCTAGATGGGGTAAGACTCACTAGCTCTTTGCATTACACTGTCATCAAGGCTCTTAAGTTTTTACACTTAACTTAAACTCCTTTTATTAGGTCAAAAGATGGAATGGCTTGCCCTTTTAGTTTCTCTGTTAAAAATAATTGACATTATTTATTGATCTATTTGCCTTGTGCTTTGAAAGCATTACTTCATTTCATCTTTCCAACAATTCTACAGGGTGGTTTTATTAGTTCTAATCTTTTATGCTGAGGAGAGGTTGAGTGATTTCCCCAATGAGTGTACCAAATTAGTGGGAAAACTGGGCTGAGGACCTCCATCAATCTGGCTTTCTCCCATTAACTATAGTTTTTCCTGAGCACCTCAGTTTCTCTCTTCTCTAGGGAACCACATCCCTGGAGCCTAAGGCCAGAATAAATTTAAGTAATCCTTTCTCCAGAACTCAGCTTTCCTTGAAGTAATCTTCTCCATTCCATCATCACTTCCTTGATTTATTGACTATTTAATGACCAACAATTTTGATCCAAGTACTGGTAGAGAGTAATGAACATATTAGGGTCCCTGCTGTCACAGAGTTTAGTGTCTCATAGAGTAAAGCAGGCAGTAAATAGTAAAGGAATAAATGTTTGAGAATCATTCAAAGTGGTAAGGGCTGTGAAGACAAAGGAGCAAGGGGAAATAATAGAAAGTGGTTTCGGTTGGGGGTCAGAGAAAGCATCTCTGATGTGTAATATTTGAAGTGGAAAGAGAAGGAAACAGTCATGCAGAGATCTGGGGAAGAGTATCCCAAGCAAGAGGAAAAGCATGCACAGAGGCATGAAGGCTGGAATGAGCCTGGTGATTGTGCAACTGCTGCGTTCTTCCCTCAGAAAGACATTTATTAAATGCTTAATATAAGGCCATCATTGTGTTACTTCAAAATTAGGTAGGTGTACATAATTCTAAACTATTTCCAGTAAGATTATGGTACTGATATCCACTAAGATTATGGTACTGATAACTATGACATATAAAGGAGTTAGATTCTAGGAAGAAAGTAGAAAATTTGTGGCCAGTATTTTTTGAGAAATTCCTCTGTTATCATCACTATGTTATACCCCTTTATATATTTTATGTCATCAATCTTCATTTAATAGTGGTGAACATTTTAGAGATGGTTTCTATCAGTTTGCTAAGGCTGCCATAACAAAGCACTCGAGACTGGGTGGCTTAAAAACAGAAATGTGTTTTCTCACAATTCTAGAGGCTGGAAATATATGATCACAGTGTCAGCATGGTTGGTTTCTTTCGATGACTCTCTCCTTGGCTTGTTGATGGTCATCTTCGCCCTGTATCTTCACATCATCTTCCCTCTGTACGTGTCTGTGCCTAAATTTCCTCCTCTTATTAGGATTCCAGTAATATTGGAATAGGGCTCAGCAAATGACCTCATTTTAACTTAGTTACTTTAAAAACCCTACCTCCAAATGTAGTCACATTCTGAGATACTGGGGGACAGAATTTCAACATGAATTTTGGGGAGGGCACAATTTAGCCCACAGCAGAGGTTAAAATCATTTTCACAATATAAAATAAAGAATAAAGGTTCAGCTAGGATATGAAATTTCCTCCTTTTCTCTTTGTAAGCCTTAGAATGTGTGTTCTGTTTCCCGAGCTGCTGTCTTTACTGAACATCTACTAGGTACCAGACACTGCTATGGGTACTGAGGGCAGAGAGCAGTGAGCTTCCTCCCCTCATGAAGACTGCTGTGTCATGGAGGAGAAAGATAACAAGTAAACAAACACACAACAAGGTAATTATACAGACATAATAAGTACCATAAAGGAAATAAACAGGACAGTGTGATAAAACATAACTGGGTGTGGTGGGGAAGTAGAAGGCTTCTTTTGAGAGGAGGGTCACAAAAATCTCTAGAAGATAACCTTGGAACTGAGACTTGAAAGATGGAAAGGTGTCAGCCCTGGAACAGACTATAGAAGAGCATTCCTGCAGAGGAGAGAAGACCTATTTCTGTGTAGGTCACTTTCTGATGCTGCTCAGAGTAGACGTTATTGACAGCAAATTTGACTTTGAAAGCAGAGAGGTGAGCATTGGAGTGGAAGAAACTGGAAATCATTGGAGTAGAGTGGAATCAGAAGGCTTGGATTCTAGGCTCAGTTTCAGCACCTACTATCTGTGGGACCTGGAAGGTCACCATCTCCAGCTGAGCCTCAGCTTCTTCAAATGGGAAGTAAGAGCATTAGTGACAATGCATAGCACCCAATCTGTCATGGCCCAGAGCTAGTTTCAATGCACAAATGAGATAATACCTTGACAGTGCTTTTCAGACTAAAAAGTACTTTGTGAATACTGCATTGCGACAGAGAATACCTGGAGCCATTGTTTTAATACGTATGCCAATCTGTATATTTGTTTCTTCAATCTTTACCTAAATGTAATCTCCACTCAAAGCCTTCTACATCTGAAGTAATTAAACTCATTTGCCACAGTAAAATATACAGGAAAGTAAGTAGGTCATTTCCCTCCATTCATTAAATACTCAGAGTGAAGTTAGATTTTGTTTGTTTGTTTGTTTACAGAGAGGCTTGCAGAGTGTGTGCATTCCCTTTGAGAAATCAAGCATGAGCAGTATACCCTGACCACCCAGCACAGGGTCTGGCCAGAGGCTATTTACAGAAAGGTCCATCGAGCTGTACAAGAGAAGCACGAGTAGACAACATTCGATCGATATCCACATTTTATACCTAAGATCCCCAAAGTACAGGGAAACAGTTCTCATCTGTTGACAACCAGGACATTTTACCATAATGGGGAACTCTAGAACTCTATGAATGAATTTGTAAATTTTGTAAATACAATAGATATACTGAGCCTTATTCTCTTGGTAATTCCCTTCAAGTTCTATAATACATAGAGGAACTTATTTAATTCCTATTACAATAAACTCAGCAAATCTATGTCAGCACCTTATATGTGCATTTAATTGTCAGCCAAACCATTCGTCTGTGAGAAGAGAATAATTTCTAACACTTTTCTGGAGCAAGATTACACTATGAATTAAGCCTTGCTTTGTGTAAATCCTACTTCTTTCTCCCAAGAGAAAATCCCAACCCCTATTTGCTTCAAGGACAACTCTTTACAAACAGACTAACAAAGAAGCAGGACACTTCCCAGCCCCCCACTTCCTGGAAGAGGTTCCTGCTTCTCAAGGTTTGCTTTGTCTAATACCAGCACAACCACCTCCAGACACTCACACCCTGCATTTCCTGTTGGTAATGTCCATTGGAGTATCTGGTCACATGGATCAGAGAAACAACACAAACACACACACACACACACACACACACACACACACACACACACACTGTCACACACATGGACTCAAATACATATGTGTCAGAGGAAGGAAACGTGGGAGTTGGAAAGGCCCCTTAATTTATGATGAACACACATTGTTATTATTTACTTATTTTTATCATCATTTGAGAATCATTCCACAGGGCAGTTTCTGCCTTTGAGAATATGAACACCTGAGTACCCTTCATTGCCTTCTGGACACAGCTCTAGATTTAGAAGCTCTTTGCTAGTTCCCTATCTGTCTATCACAAAAGAAAATATGCATGTACCAAATCTCACATTAATTAGAAGTATCTCTAAGAGAAGATTATCAGATATGATTCATATGCCCAAAGAATCCTTTCTGACCTGGGCCCTCTTTTTTTTCCTTTTTTCTTTTCCATAAGGAGAGGAAGAACTGGCTAGGAGAGAGGAAGTACTTTTTTTTTTCTTGGCAATCAACAGCATGTAGGTTTACACTGTGTACCCAACCAAGTTGCTATTTCCTTTCAGTAAATGCTGGAGTTAGATATGAATGTACTGAGGAAATATAGGAACCATTAAATTTTTTTTTATTCCCTTATCACATGGGATAGCTTTCGCATACTGCCCCACTGAAAATACCTAAATATATTCAATGGACAAGTCATTGTCAATTCCGAAGAGGAAGTAAAAAGCTGGTTTCAGTTATTTATTTTGTTTGGTGTGTTGTGTTAACATCAGATTATTAAAGATATATTATTAAAGATACATGTTCTCATTTCCTTTGTATTTTATTAGAACACTACTTACTATTATTACTTTTATCACAACTCTTTATAATAATATCTTACTTTTAAATGCAGTCCTTTGTCCTGAAATATCCTGAAGCTCTTTATAACCTTTTAAACGAATTAGACATAGGCCTCGCTTCAGTCTCCCCACTTCCTGCAGTGAAACCCAGCAGCTGTATAACTACATGCCCAGCCCATCCTGGGATGGCATTAGGATAGAAAGGCTTGGATAATGCACACTTGAACCACCCAACCACTAGCCATGGTGTTAACAGGCCCTGGGAGACAAGCAGAACAAAGGTCTGTTTTCAATCATGGCCTTGATCAAAAACCTAAACAGATTATTTGTCTTCCTTTCTGCTCCCAGGCCGAAATCAGTTAGAGGTACAAGACAAAAGAAAAAAAAAAAAGTTATGTTATTTCTGCTAATATTAAAGTAAAAAATTTTTTTTGAAGTTTTATGAAAATGTTAGTATCTTTAAGTTAGAGAGTGAACACTGTTGAGGCATTTATCCTTTGAGATCCGTTTGAATTGAATCCAAATTCTTGTTTTTCCATGTTCACCTTTTACTATTAGTCTTCTATGATGAGAATAGAAAAGACCTGCTTGAATCCTGTCCAATTTGTGTGTGTGTGTGTGTGTGTGTGTGTGTGTGTGTGTGTGTGTGTGTGTTTGCCCCAGAGATTTTATCTGACCAACCATTAACTTTTTTTGACTTTCACATTTTACCACATTGCCTTTTTCTACAAGGCCTCACACAGAGAGCCTCTTGGACTTTGAAGAATTTTAAAGGAAGGCATATAAACTAATTATCTCTTTCTTTAACATTTCTGCAAATTGTATAGGCTTCATCGGCACACATGTAATGGGTGGATAGCAGTAGTAAGCCACCTGTTTCTCCATTGTCCTCATTCATATCCCACAACAATCCATCTAGGAACACCCTGAATTCTCCTTTGAGCAAGGTCTCAACAGCCCTGGCCCAGCCCTGATCCTATTCTCACTCATGAAAACCCAGAGAGGACTAAGTCTCCTGAGCTCCAAACGTTACTAATTGCATTCTTCTTTCATATTGAAACTCTTCCTTCTGCTACTGCTGAACGCTTTTTCATGGAACAATTTCTCTAAAGGAGAGGACTTCAACTACAATTCAGTTTCCTTTTCAAATCTGGGGAAAATTTCCCTGGACTATGATGATAGTGAAGAAACTTAAGTAGAATACCATGGGTTATGAGCCTGAACTTCCGAAAGCAAAGCAAACATCACTCCTTTGAAATCTGATTTATCCTTCCTGTCATCTTTGATAATGATTCTCAATGAAATTGTAAATCCATTTAGCTATATTACTAAATGTGTTATAAAATTAGAAAAACATCACATCAGAATTTGTTCTTTAGGGTTTGTTTGTTTGTTTGTTTGTTTTGAGTTAAAAGGAGACAGAGTATAAGGAAAGCAAATTTATAGCTGACAGGTATACTCTGCACTAATCTATTTGCAGGGAACTTGCAAGTTTCTAGGTAGCCTAATTTTTCTACATAGAAATTAAAAATAAGCTGTCATAACGATGAGGTTACTGTACTATGCACCAACATTTAAATTCTTTTTTATGTTATATAATCATGATACAATTCTTTGTAATATGCAAAATAGTTTAAAGGATTATATCTACACAGAAGTCTATAAAAAACTCACTGTAAATTTTGAGATTGATGGTATTAGTGATGTTAAAAATAAATTCAACTGACTTGATTATAGACTGTCATGAGCTATGTTAACCATACTTTAGGGTTATCTAAATGTCTTTAGAATCTCAAAATTTTAGGGCTAGAATTCTGGAGAATTTCTTTTTATGAGTTAGATTTGATGATGTGGAAGGATGTGTTTGCATTAGTTAATCTATTTTGCCTGAGAAAAGGAAGATAAGGAATTCTTTTTTAAAAATACTGGTTCTTAAGTCTCCCAAATCCCTTAAGATTATTGAGCCCATGGATTGGCCTCACTGGATTTTCCATATTCAGAACTTTGGCAAACTAGAAAGAAGTTTGGGGCATCATTACTTTGTACCTGACCTCAAGGTGACTTCTCTGATAAGTTGAATGACCCTAGAATATTCCCTTGGCAACAAAAAATATTACAAGATTTCTGTTTTTATCCAGATGTTGGAGTGAATATATAGAGCTGTGGTTTATCAGATTAAAACATATTCGTGGATGCTATTAATCATGCAACTGCCAGGCCTTGCAGCTAGAACAGCATCATCTCATCCATTTGCACCAGAGGAAGAGTGTGTAAGCTAAAGTCAGTAGGATCACAATTGGCACAGCTTACCATTTTATTGACTCAATGCCATAGGCATGCTGTGATTCATTTGGCTTTTCACTTGACTATTTACTTTATTAAAGAGGCCCATGAAGTTGGATGTTAAGAATTTTTCCCCAAGGAAACTTTGTTCTGACAGAAATATAGCATCCATAACATCAATTTAGAAACCTAAGGTAAAGTATTAATAATACTAGAGAGAGAGAGATGAGAAAGTGCTTAGAGAAAAAAATGGCGGTTTTAGATTTTCCCAGAATATTATGACTTCTTCTCATTTTTAAATTATCGATAAACATGTATCATCAAAAATTAACAGAGGAAATGAGCTTTAATGGAACAAATTAAATTTGGAGAAAATCATTTTCCTGTTTTAAATAGGGGACAAAATGGAGATCCTCTCGCATATAGGATTCTGTGCTGAAAGATGATGGAAGTTTTAAAAAATCATCTTGGAAAACATGAGTAGAGTTTCTTTCTTGGGTGACTATATGTGATTCACTTACAAAACAAAGGGTAGCAGAGAGCTACAGTAAAAATCAAATCAACCTGTGTAGCTAGAGAAACAATTCTTTTAAGGTTCTGTTGTACAAGCAGAGCTCTGGGCTCTGAGGAAAATAAGTTGTTTTCTTATATAGTCAAGGTGCACATTTAAAAAAATGAAATTATGTTGTCATGTAAGTTATAAAATAGTGCCACATGTAAATGGTTTGGTACCTTGGTTCCATGACTCATTCTTTCATGATTAATTAGAATTTATAAAGCTGGCTTTGCACAATTTTATGTATTTGTGCCTTTTCTGTTATATTGTTGATGATAAGTTAGCGGTTACCAAGAGATAGAAAGAACCACGTGTACCTGACATAGTTTCTCAGATGATTTTAGTGCACTACCTACTCCTGTCCGCCCGCCCCCACCCTCACCCCCCCAAAAAACAAAAAACTATTTTCAAGGAAACCACTGTTCTGGATTATATATGGAGCATAGAATCTCCACTTAGTATCAAAAATGCAAACTTCTAGATAGAATATTTTCTTTTTCATCCGCTCTTTGATGATGGTTTAGAAATTATAAGTAGAGAGATAATCAAAGGAGAGTAATTTTAAGTTGCTTTATTTTTTTATTTATGGAAATTGACAATAAGGATCTTGTTAGAAGTGGCTTCTAGGATTGAAGCCAGTTATTTGTGGAGAAAAATCTATTTCATAACAAACCTAACATTCTCAAAACATTGAGAAAACCATTAAATAAAAATTAATTAGTCAAACGAGTAAAATAAAGCAAATTCCTACCCATTGCTTTTTGAGAATATAATAAAGTAACCACAAAGCTATATTTAGATGCTGCAGAATAACATATGGACTGTTTGATTTTATAATAAAAATTGGGGTATACTTTATTGTCAGATCAAATTTTACCCAAAGATATATGCAAACAAACCTTACAAAAAGCTAGTTAAATAATCAAGGTTTGGGGTCCACAATTGTAATTACTTTATCTAAGTGGAGAAGTTCTAACTATAAACTGTAGATAGACATCTAAGCTTCTCATTCAGGGAAAGGATTTGTCCCTGTTAATTAATCATCCAGGGCCAAGTGCAGAGGAAATGTCATCTATCATGGGCAGAGGAGAGGGAGGGTAGGATTTCTAGATTGTTTACTATGAGAATAAAGATTTCTTTTTGGTCCAGGAGAGAAAGCTAACACTACAACCTGGTCTTTGGACAGGAAATCTGAGTCTCATAAAACATTAACAGTACTGAAATTCCAAACTTACAATACAGATGCATTCAACAGCATACTTTGATTTAGTTGGGCATTTGGATTGTTAAAGTTAAAGATAGTTTGGAGTCAGTTGATACCAGGAAAAACCTTTTGCCTAACTGAAAATTACCGAGATCACAAAATTTTAGAGCCATAGTAGTGGCAGAGGATTGGTGAAATGATCTATAAATTATTCTCGAAACCCCTCCTATACCTTATCCATTATTAATCTTTACCACTTCCAAAACATATCCTCAGGTATCCACACTTTTCAAGTTCCTGGTATGTCTTACCTGAATCATTATCATAACTCCTAACTGCTCACCCTTTTCCAGTTTTACCAGCTACAATCCATACAGGTGAATTTCCTAAAGCTATTAATTAAATCATATTCTCCCCTAATTACAAGACTCCAATCATTTCCCATCACAAAAACACTAAAACCTTAATTGCCACCAGGCTTCTGAGGACTTATTCCTGCCCCTAGCCCCTCACATCCATCCCGCTCTCCAGCCAGAGGGCTTTCTTTCTGATCACTCAGACCTCAGCTCAAACACCCTGCCCCCGGAAAAGTTCTACCCTGAGGACCGTTACTGTTCATTGCATCACTTGAATTTAATTCTGGCATAGCACTTGTATTTTTCTTGTTATTTTTTTGTTGTTTGTCATTGGTAAGCCTGTTGGCTTGTTGGGTTATTGACTGCTTCTCTCAACTAGAATGTCAGATCTGCAAAAGCAGAGCATTATCTCTACCCTTACTCAGTGCTTAGAACAGTGCCTGGTATGTAGTGAGCAGGTGCTCGATAAATATCAGTGGAGATTACATGTGAGATTCTTTAGGCATTGCCTAACATAGCTTCAGAAGAGAAATCCTGCAAGATTCCTGTCACCTTTTGAAAGTAGAGAAATCAAAATTATTATGCTTAAACTTTAAAATAAATGTCTATTTTTATTCCAATCTGATGAAGTGGGACATACTAGTTAATTGTATTATACTAAAAATTATTTTTAAATACTTAAAGCTATAACTACTGCTGAGCTCTCAGAAGATGGGCTTCTATGCTATTCACTTTTATACTGTAGCACCCAGAATGAAACTCATTACCTGGTAGCTATTTTATATATGATTTCAAAATCAATTAACAAAGAAAGGAAAGCTGATATTTGTAATATAAAATATAATTTTATGGATTCAAAAATAATTTATTATGTTGAGATCCTCCAAAAAAGCAGGACATAGGGTTTATTGATCTCTTTTGTAGTAGGCTTTTCAAAAGCATTACTCACAAACTGTATTTTATTTTATATCATATGTGTTTAGTACAGTGTTAATTAATTGGTATAACAATGACTTTATTTACTTACTTAACTGTGTTTAAATTGGTTAAAATTAATCCAATTAGTTTAATAATATAACCGGCCAAGTCTGAACAAAAACATCTGAAGCAATGATGGTACTGTGTTTCAGGAAAAAATTTCGAAGAGCAAGGGGCCAGTGCATCTGACAACATATTTCGGGGAAAAACTTAAGCCTAGCCATAGATTCATTTACTCATGCTCTTTAACACACACACACACACACACACACACACACACACACACACACACACTATTATGTATGATCCCAGGGTTATTATTCTCTGGGGTCAGTTCTGATTTCAACCAAGAGTTTCAAATCATGAGATCTCTGGAAGAGATTAATTCCTAATTCTTCTCGGCTGGACAGCATGTCTCTAGCAGATTTCAGTGATAGATTGATGCACTCTCAGTCTCTTTAGAGAAAGTCTAGATGGTTAAAGGCCTCTAGCCTTTTGAAATCTAACCATTCCATGTGCATTTCTTTGTTCCTAGAACAGACCATCAAATTGATGTAACTCTGGGTGGTGATGAGTGAGTAGAAAACCCAAGGTTGGCCAAAGAAACAGTTGCTTTCTTTATCTTTCATGATACCAGCTGTTTCTGCTCCTCATCACTGAGAGTGTCTCTAATGCATATACAAACTGCAGCCACCTCCCTATCCATATGCTTCTGCATCTTTAATTTGATTCTGAGCTCAGCGAGGACAAATACCGTTTCTTAATCATCTCTGTATCTTTAGCTCCTAGCCATGCACATGGCATGTAGTGGATGCCTAAAAATGAATTTATTGCATTGAACAAAAGTAGGCGCTGTGGTGGTCTGGTGGTCTCACAAGGCTTCCAAATGTCTGTCTGCCCTGCCAGCAAAAGATCCTCTAGCAACACCTCTCATTTCTTCTCTCTCCCCTTGGCTGTTCTTGAGCTTTACATAATAGTTTGAGAGTTCCAACACCTGCTATAGATTAGGAATATTACCAAGCCATGTGTGTATGTAGGGTGAAGGAAGGAAGCCCACTTGTTAAAAAGGACCCATTTAAGATAAATGATAAAAGAGAAACAATTATTTAGAAAAAAAATAATAATGACTCAGCCAAGAGGACTGGTTTGTCTCTTAAATGAGTAGGCTCTTGAGTGAGATAAACAAACATTGCCATTGGCAAGAGATCCTGCTTCCTATTTCTAGGCAGAAATCAAGTTGGCTTTACTCAGATGGCAGTTCAATTTTCCTAGCTCTTTCAGATGCTTATTCCAGATAAACTAAAAAGAAAGAGTACGGGGCAATGGAGAAGTAAACCGCCTCCAACCCACTTAATATATCTGCTGTGATTATTATCTAATAATCTTGTAGAGACTCTCTTGGAGAAACCGAGTTAACAATAACTGGAAACAAAATGATCAAATAGGACAAAGAACCAGGATAACAGGTAAGAAAAGCACTTGATTACATTGTGATTACTGAGACAAGATGACTTATCAGATGGTGAACAAAGCTGGTTAAGAATGATCAGGGCCATGGAAAGAATAGACGTATGGCAAAATTAGGCAAGTTTTCCAAGAATAATGAAAGAAAGAATTTAAACAACTTAAGAGGCTCTGAGCTTAAGTGGCAAACAGCATGAATTTGGAATAAGATCATTATCCCTGGAATCCCAGTTCTATCCAACTAAGAAGTTCCTTAACTACTCAGGATAAAAATGACTCATTTTAAACTACCAAGGGCAGATTCCTTAATCTTTCTGAGCCTTGATTTCCTCATCTCTAAAATGGGGACAAAAACTTAGTTATCAACTCTTTTCCTGGAAAAATGCATATGTACGAAAAATGCATATGTACAAAAAATTGTACATGTACTTTTAAGATGTTTACAGATACTCTGCAACCTATCTAGTATCTCTAGACTAAAAACACTTACTTAATTTTTTTAACCCTGAGATAAATTTTCTATTTCAAAAAATTTTTCTAAATGAAAGATTCATAATGATGAAAGGACTATAAAAAATTCTATTCTTTATCAGTTGGAATTTTTTCATAATCAGCATTTCTATGTTTTAATAATACACTAATAAATATTATAATGATAACTCATACTCAAGATTTTGCAGAGCATGACACAAAATCAATCTCTTGTGTGTGTCAGAATTACCTTGGCTGCTTGTTTAAAAATCCAGACCTCTTCTTCTGAAAATTCTGACCCAGAAGATTTGGAGTATGCCCAGGAATCTGAATTTTTAACAATAATCCAATCTTAGTTCTTGTATAAAGTTTAAGGAAAGATAAAATTTTAATTCTAGTCCACCTGGGTTTATTAATACAGGCAATATCTATTTGCTTATTTTCCTGTTTCTTATGCTCTATTCATTTAAAGTCACATAATAAACTAATATTTCATGTTTCACCATTTGACCAATTTGTTTGAGAGTTATCTTTCAATGTTAGAGTAATATATATCATAGTTGTATGTGAGACAGGAAAATCAACTGGATCCAGTGTTCTCAAGGAACAGAATAGTCAAAATATATGCCTTATCATTCATGCACCAGAGTTCATATATTTAATTAGTTGAGGGTGATAAGAGGTGAAAGCAAACAGTCAAAGCAATAAAAAAGATAATTTAAAAATACCAGGCAAAGATTGTAAAAGTCTAGCGATATGGAACCATTGATAAATGAGCAAATAATCACAAACAGCTCCATAGTTCCCAAGGCCATTACATTTCATGACAGAGGAATATAATCAATGTTCATGATAATTACTTAAGTTATTAAAAAGTTAAAAATATGAATAGAATACTTTTAAAAGGTCAAGTGGACAATATACTTTAGAAAACTTTCTATTCAAAATTTGTCAATATAAAATATCTTATTGCTCAGCTTTCAAGAAAAATGCTACTTTCTGGAAGTATTCATTTTTGAAATATTGAAGTATATGTTGTCCCTTACCATAAATCGTTCACAGAGGATACTAAACAATGAAGCAGCCTCATTACAAACTCTAGCCAGACTTAAATTGCAGCAGGAAAGTTGGAAGAACCTACTGGAAGATATGAAAGTTTTCTGACAGTAGAAGGCAAAACTAGAAGAGATTAATGATCAACCTATATGAAAAAGTAGATTAAGCCCTCACCAAATTTTCCTTTTAAAGAATACATATATATAGTTTGTCATGAAGAAAATTTTATAGTAATTGATAAATAGAAAAGCTTTGACCTGATCCCAATGCAAGAGAATTGACATAAGTAAGCATCAAGTAGAAGAATACAGAACTTCAAGGAGAAAAGTAGCAATGAGGAGGATTAAAAGCCCCTCCATCTAAGGTTCTGATTCACTCTAATTGCTCAGTAACAACCTGCAGTTAATGACAAACCCTTGCTCAGCTTAGGGTAGGCTGAAGGGGAGTAACCTTAGAGCCACTGCAGACAGCTGGTGGAGTCTCTCCAAGAGAAACAACATAAACCCCAGGGATAAACACTTGATAACTCTTCTAAAGAAGGTGACACCAAAGCTGCCATCAGGGTCATATATAATTAGTGTGCCATTAAAAATGTTTGAAAAAGCCCCACTAAGGAGATTGTCTTTTTCTTCAATATACACTGCTGGTCTGAACAGGTTTAGGTTCATTTTGCCTCTTTTCCTTTCACAAAAGCCAAGAACAATGGAAAGATAATGAGACCCACTTAAGAAAATGACAACAGGAATTTAACATGCACCACTCAGGTAATCCTTGAGTCTTGGTGGTATTCCCTGGTGCAAAGCAAAGACTGATAGTGGATAGTAATTCCTGCTTCTTTTGGATGATTAAAAGTTCAAAGAGGGCACATGAAAACTAAATATAACGTACACCTCAGAAGGCGATTATTCTGTACTTGGATCAAATTACTTCCCTTTGGCATACGAACTGTGTTTTCTTGTGAAATTCATTTTGGTAAAAGGAAAGAGCTGTGGCCGCCACCTCCATCAAGCTCACCCTCCGTTAGTGAGGTGAGCTTGATGGTTCCAAAAGGAACACAAAGGCACTAATGAGTTTGACTTTCAGGCCATTGAGCTTAGTTCCTGCTCTGCTGCTGCTGTGTTAGTGTGTTCTTCCACGTAACATTGAAATATATTATTTAAACACCTACCTTGGGAAAACTAGGAGTCTTGGAGGATTTGGGACAAAGAAATTGAAACGGCAAAATTAATACAACCCGTAAGGGAAATACAGCCAACATGGGGAAAGAGAAAAACATAGACAACAAGAAGAGGGGGGAGAAATAAAGAATTTTGCCATTAAGTCTCCCCAAAGTCCAGAGCTTGAGTGAGCTTAAATTTTCACTGTGGGTTTAATTCCACAAAGAGTGTATATACCAGACTTCTGATACAATGATCTGAAGACTAGAAAGAGATGTGAAAAACTGTCTCTGCTATTGGGCAGGCATATGAGAGCTAACTTACATGCAATCAAGCCACTTTGGCATCCTGATACCCTCGTTGCTTTCTTCCACTGTGAAGACGATATAAGCAGACCCATGAGTAATGGAGCAGAGCATGTGAGCTGCAGTGAAATGCTTTCCAATGAAATGCCTGGAGCTAGGGAATATATTCCACTCTCTGATTCTCTGCCTTCTCACCAGAGCCCTCTATGGTTCAAGAGACTCCTTTTAGAGTCAGTCCAGACTGATCAAGTAACAGAAAAGTGGATTAGTGAACATTTATCCCACTTTATGCAAATGTTCTTAGTTGTGACATATCACATTATCCTGAAATCCTGCCCACTCAATGAACTCAGAAAGGATGAGGAACTGGAAAACTGCTCTTTGATTCATGACTCCTGCTCCAGCTGGACTTATGATAATGGATCTGGGCCAGATGCCCTTGGGAAATGTGTATTTTGGAGAGGGAGATGCCTGGACAATATATTGAGATTTCCTTTGCTGCCATGAACAATTTGTGACTTAATGAGCATATTTATAGGTATACTACAGATTCTCTATCATTTCAGATATCAATGAAGTAATTTCTAAAGGAAGTTAGAGTGATCTGTAGCTGTCAGCTGTCCTTATTTAATTATTACAGAAAGAAAAAAATTCATCCATTAGGGAAAACCAGAAATGGAACAATTTGCTAGAAGGAAAACTTACTTTGATAAGATTGAATGAAAATTTGTAGAAAAGAAAACACTAACTAAAAAAAAAAAAAAGGAAATTTTCAAATACGTGGTGACAGAGAAATCTAACTATGGGAGGTGAACACACAGTATAAATATATATATGCCTTATTGTTAAAGTGTACAGATGAAACTTACTGGATTTCATTAACCAGTGTCACCATAAAAAAATAATTAATTAAAAAAAGTGTAGTGCTTCTAATGATTAGGTCTTTTTTTAAAAATTATTCAAACCTCTTATTTTTCTACCCCAACTACCACTAATGACAAGAGCTACTATTTATCAAGAACTTGCTACATCGCCAGAGCCCTGATAGATATTTTATGTGCTTTACCTCCTTCAGTTCTTCTACCCATCTCATACTTTACAGATGAAGATAATGAGGCTCTGAATGATATAATTGTAATTATTACAAGGAGATTAATGACCTGTCCAAGTCACATAGCCAGGTAAAGGGACAGAGGTGGCTTTGAACCCAAACCTGTGCTTTTAATCAATATACCATGTTGCCACGACTGAATGAAGTTATTCGACAACTTGGGTAAACTCACTTTGTACTTGGATATAAATTCACACACACAGACACACACACAAACGATTTATTTATTCATCCCATCAACAGGTACTTACTGGACACAAGACTTGTGCGAAATCTATGCTAAGCCCAGGATAGCTAAAGATGAAAACATAAGGTCTTTCTTCTCAATGAATTTGTAGCAGAGAGATAGTAATAACAGAATTTCTAACATAGTATGTGCAACAATGAAACAAAGTACAAGGTGATAAAAGCAGAGAAGAGGCGGGGCCACATTTTCCAAACACAGCATTGGAAGATTTCCTCACTCATGTCAAATTGCCAAATATCTTTCCAAAGTCATTGATCTCAATTCAAATTTAAGATAGCAGCAAAGGAGTTGAGGTTGTTTACTTGGTTTTAGGAAAACTCCCATCTGGGTTTCTACAGAGCACACCGGAAAGGGTGTATTTCTAGACAAGGGAAATCTCCTTGTCCTAAATATAGAACCTCTAGGAAACTGGGTTCTTTATTTAGAAATCAGCTTCAAACTTTGATGCTTGCAAAGTGGGTGGGTTGAGGTAAAGCATTAGCCTGGAGCTGCCATATATTTCATTTTCTTCTTTCCATTTCCTTGGCAATTCTAGAATTAGGTACAAAAAGACTTGCAAACAATAATTTCTATATTGTTTGCACATAATAGATTCCTTGGTTGGCAAAACATGAGTTTCTCTTCAAAATCAAAGCTTCTAGTATAATGAGAAACAGCTTTCAAAAGCTGTAATATTCATTCTGTGAAAGCCTTGTTGAATAGTCACTGTACTAACTAAATCTTAGAATTTGTTCCTTTCTGAAAAAAGCAAAATGTCTTATAATTATAAATGAGAAGAATATAGACATCATATTGCAACATGACTGTTCAACTTTATTAAGATGCATACTGGTATTGGTTGTGTATTACACTATGCATTCATATATCTTAATTAATCCTCACAACAGTCTTATGAAATAGGCCAGGTAAGTTTTTCTTCCCAGTCTTTCAGTAGAGGAAGCTGAGGCTCTAAAATTATCATGACCTCCCTGGAGATCATCTAACTAATAAAAAGGATCAGAAGCCGAAGCCAGCTCTACCTGATTCAAAGATCAAAATGTCCACTATGAGGTATGCAAAATTGTAACAAGAAATGCATGGCAAGCTCCCCGACATTAAAACAAAAAGTCATTTCTAATTACATTGATGGGATAATGTAATATTAGAAGCAATTTATATTTTATTCATTTAACACTTATTGAAGGCAACTCATTGTGTTAGGAACAATAATGGTAACCCAAAGATGAGCAATGCTATATCTCTCCTTTATCCAGAAAGATCTATGCATACATGAAAACACAGATTCTCTAAATACAGTCTGAAATAAAGTCTGAAACAAAAATTATGAAGTAAGCACAGCTCCCCTTCTGGAGATGTTTCAGGCAGCTGAAGATTGACTTTGATGAACATATAGAGTGAAAAAGATTTATATAGGATCTTGATTATATTTAAGTTTATAACTCTATTAATTTATTTGAAATAAGCTTTATGTCACAACTGCCTTTAGACTCTCTAGGTCTGGTAGTCAAAGCCAAGGTATTAGAATTTGTAAATCGTGTCCAGATCTCACACACCAGATTCAGCCCATATTGGCACATCCTGACATTCTCTGTGAAGACCAAGCTCATAATTAAGCTGCTAGATTTGGAGACTTTATAATGAAAGTCTTGACAGAACTTAGGCTGGTGAATTTGACATTTTATTATTTGTTCACAGACATGAGCTGTGGTAGAAAAATCCGAAGTATTCATAGAGACCGCTGCAGAATAGAATACTATTCCTACATGTCGGAGTCCAGAGAGTGAGTGACTGCTTAGATTTCTTTAGGCTGCAGATGGAGACTGTCTTTGCATATATGTCGGTAAACCTCTCTCTGTGTTTGCACCTCTCCTTGTATGTTTCACATCTATCCTTGACTTTAGTTAGATAATATGTCCTTTCCTATTCTCTAGAAGCATACAGTTTTTTGAACATCTATTTCAATGCTTTTTAAATAAAACTCTTTCCTCCCTAAAACACATTTTTCCCCTTGAATTCATGTTCCTTTGCAGAGTTCAGACATTTTCCTCAACTCATCAGCCAGAATCTTAAATATGACTCGAAATATATTCTCATAGGTAAAAAATAATTTTGTGAAAGTACTTTTTACTATTTTCAGTTTAACAGTTCTGAATTCTCACTTTGATTTTTAAAAACGCATGAATCTTGAATTCTTTAAAGTCACAAACAGGTAAAATTTTCAGATGGTCAGTGAGCCATTGTCATTAATCACTTTAATTAGAATAATTATTCAGACTTAAAAAAATATTAAAAGGTTGCTTTTTTTTTATCCCCTCAGACTTTAGCCTAATCCTAACCCTGCTCTGAAGACGACTTTATGATAGTATGTAGTCTATCAAGATTGACAACTTGTGTTCATATGATCTATGAAACATCTTGTTCAGTCTAAAAGTGATGTCATTTCCTCTGTGCCACTTGTAAAGCTTTGTTTTTAAGAAGCCATTGTTGTATTATGAATTATTTTGTTTCACAAATTGTTCTATTGTCCTGGGTTTGGGCCCCATATCTGTGGGTAAAGTCTGAGAAAAAGAAAGGCAAGCCTGAGGCTATTTATTTTCATTGTATGTAAACTTATGAGTCTGGAGAGAAACTGTCACCAATCCATAGTTAGAAATGATAAGCAACTGATTCTCTAACTAATACTGGGTAGAAAATGCATTTTTTAAAGCTAAGAAATCTATCAAGTATATTCTATATCCTTTTGGAGGATAGTAAGATGAAACAGAGTTTTGTTTTGCTCCAAAAAAGCTCAAAGCAAGTCTTATAATCTTTCTAGGTAATTGCATCGAGATTATTTGTACTATCTTGGAAAATATCTTTGAACAACTAGCACTTGACTCATTTTAAAACTAAAATTATATATATTTTATTTTTGAAGTTAAAATATATTTGAATCATTATATCAAAGGCCAGACTGAGATACCCAATATGCATATTATGATTTTAGAGATTTTGTTTTCTGTTCTTTGGGGATTGCAATATTGGTCATTACAGATTAATTTCAATGAACAATTTTATACTTATAGTTTGGGGAATTTTTATTAATTATTTAGGAAAACTCCAAAACAATTATTGATTCACTATTAGACTTCCTTCGGGTCTCGCTTCACACTGCTGCATTGCTTTTCAACTGAATTGTAGCATTGACACTCCCAGCCTTCTCTCTACCTTAGCTTTGTCTGTTATCACAACTTGCAACTGCTACTAAATGCCATCCTCTTCCCAGTGAAGGGCCAGTTAGAGTGGATAATGCATGTGTTTCCTGACACTTTTATTAAATTAGCATTTGCCTCAACATAGGCACGTGACACTTCGTGAAAGGAACTCTACATCTTAAGTAACATGGAACCTTTTGAAAAGGGAAATACATATCTATATAGATTGAAAAACAAACTGCAGGAGGTTTTAAACCAGTGATGCTGAGGTCTTGCAGCATTCTGCATTAGCTGCTGCATTATTTGAGGGCCCCTTTTTCTCTTTTCACTAAGTGACTGACACCCATAAGAGGAAAGGATGACACTCCCCCATCTTTATTACTAACATGAATATGTCACATCAGGTACATTATACTGAAGCCTGCTGAGGGCATTTCAGGCCTGGCCTAAGTCCCACAAAAAAGATAAGCTGCATTAGCCCAGAATGGTTGAACTGCTAGGAAGGAGGTCATTTTATCTCTTTAGATTGCTCTGGAAATAACAACGAGCCCATCATATTTTGAAGATGAATGATATAATTCTCATATTTAATATGAAATCTTTTCTTTTATACAGCAAGAATTCATTGGCTCTACTTTTATCTTCACCATGAAAGAACTATTAAAAAATGAAATAAAACAAAACAAAACACCTTGATAGCCTAGTTCAGTGACAAAAGCTCCCAAAATTCTACTTGTCTGGCTAAAACTTCTATGGGAATCTCTACTTTTTACTCTCAGAAGCTTACCATGCATCTTGTCTTCTACCTTTGAACTGGTTATTACTATATTTACCCTTGTTTTCTCATAGGATGCTCTCACAGGCAGAGTGGAAGCTAAATCGGGCTCTGATAGGGTTTCCTCATCCTGAGCTCATTTTCTGAACACACTGCATTCATAAATAGCTTGCAAGGCTTTGGGCTTCTGAGGTCACTGTGCTTCACACAATTGTTTTCTGCGAGGCTACGTGAAAGTCAGTGCCTGAGCTGAGGCCTGGAATTCCTGGAAGCTGGGTTTCTCAGCATTGAAGGGCTATCTCTTTTCAAACAAAAGCACAGCCAGGCTGTGGAGGGTGACCTTTGTCATTGTTCTCCCAGCCTGTGACTTCAGAAATAGAGGTTCTGACATGATAGGACCAACTTCTAAACCGATACCATCTTGCTCTCAGGACACCTATAGAAATAGCAAACTGATATCTGCAATGAAATAAATGCTTTGTAAACTCTCCTCTTAAAAAGAAATGCAAATTAAGGTATTAGGTAAATACTTTTCCCTCCCACTTTCTTGACAGTCCTCAAGCTTAATCCCAACAACACTTGGGGAGAGTAGGTGAATGAAATGTAGTGATGACCAGTCATTCATCAAGAAGAGGCATGTGTTCTGCAGATATGTGAAAAGGCTAAAAAAAAATGTCTAATGCTTGGAAGTTGGATGAGGAGGTCTGAGGAGGTAGAATAGAGGAAAATAAGAAAAGCTTTAGGGACCTGCTAATTGGTTACCATGAATCATTATATTGCCATGCAGATAATAGTTAAAGTATGCAGCAGCAATTAAGAGATCACAGCTCAGTCTTCACTGTTACATTCAAACATTTTTTTCAGTTGACTTTTTTCTTCTGGATAACCTACACAACTTGTGTAATACTCACAAAAGTGTTCTTAAAATGTACTCTTGAGAGTTTCCATTTATCTCCATGGAAATAAGTTATAAAACAAACAAAATAAGTTATTTTACTACTTTTCTCCAGGGCCCAGTAATTTATGGCAATGCAGAAGTTTTAGGTTAGGCTTCTGTTTGAGAAAGAGTAGACAGGTGGAAGAAACAGAAGGGCATGATGTCTTTACAGGTTGTGAAGTACTTAAACAATTGTCATTAACGATTTTAGACATACAATGTGACTTAAAGTAATATTATAAATACTATGCGTCCAATATTCAGATAAGGAATGAAACACTTCCATGGTTATTATGCCCAGTGTGTCTCTCTCTGACTCCATTTACGTCGCTCTTTGCAAAGAGATCCACTACGTATTATTTTAAATGTATTTGAAGTCAAACCACTAAATAAGCACTATAATGTCCTAAATAGTACTAAATGTTAACAACTTATTTTTTTACACAGTTCTGATGAAGGCAGGGAAACTAATATGTCTTACCTGCCAAACATAAGAAATGTTTGAGAACATGATATAATTCAAAGCATGCTTTTAATATTGTTACAAATAGATACCCTTACGAACATGGACAGGAAATTAAAGTATCTATATGGTTGTTTAAGAGTCAGCCTTTCATTTGGAAATAATTTCACTAACTTTTTGAACTTTTTTTCTAAAAAAGCATTTAGGTCACATAGGATTATATTTGACCTACCATGTTTACATTAGCCCTACCTATATTTGAATAAATCCATACTTTTTCACTTATGGTTAATACCATTTCTCCCCTAGGCTATATCCATGGGTATAGAACATAGACACATACATACACACATGCAACTACATAGCCTCAGAGATAATATCCTAAAGACCTCAAAATCACTTGCGAAATCATTTAAATTGATATCAATTGATTATTTTCCTAAATGAATCTGTGGATTAAAACAACTGGACAATAATCGAAATGGACCAACTAAAGAGGTTCTTGCCCCAACCAAACATAAAGTGATAAAAATGACAAACATAAAGTTACTAAGTTCATAGTTTGTTTTTAATTCAGCCAACCTTAACTTCTTTGGGGCTTGGTGGTTATTTCCAAAGCTAAATTAAAGAGCTCTCTACTTTATGTCATCTGTAAGAACTATGCTACCATTTGGCTTTCCTTAGGCATAAACACATCTTCAAATTTGGGGTTGTTCATCTGGAGGCACTAACACACATCAGGGAAATTGGAGAGACATTTGAATGAGTGGAGCAAAGTCACCTGGCACAGTGAAGACAGCAATTTTGTTTTAAAGAGAGTGCAATTAATTCCTGTTTGTGTACCCAGGTACCTATCTTAGGCCTGGTGTAGTGACTCCTAAGAAAATCCAATAAATCAAAGAATTAACAACCCTCAGTTTTAAAATGACCTAACATAGGTGAAATTTATTTAAAAATTCTAGAGAGGCTCTCATGTAGTGGTGATTGTGATAATGTAGAAACTGTTTGGTAAACTTCAGGCCATTCCCTTTTGCATTTCAGAATACGGTTGTACCCAACCACTTGGGGCTTTGGGTCAACTAGACAGAATGTGAAAGAGTTGGCTGAGCAGCTGATGTAGATATGGTGGTTGATTTGCCTATCTGGGAGTCTTCATAACTACTGAAGATGCTATTGCCTATTTGGGAGTCAATAAATTTTTCTATACCTAACCATCTCACTTCATTACAAAAACTTCCCTTATCTCTATCTGAATTTTTCCAGGGTACTGGCAACACAAATATTCTCTAAGAATACCTTGAAAACCTGCTAAGATATGCCAAGACCCAAACAATTTAAGTTACAATACAAGATTGAGAAACTGATGGACAAAAGAAAAATGGGGAGTCACGCAGCTTTTTTACTGCTAAGCTTAAAAATAATCTTATCTATCTAGATATAGTTCTCATCAGAGCTTACCACATTTTAGTATATTTCAACAATTCAGAGCCCCCATGAGTACCTGAAATGTTATAATTCCTAAATGTTGTAAGTTCTAAAACTAAATTTTCTGTTTTGTTTTAAATTTGCTGTAATTAAAATGAAGAGAAAAAAACACGCTGAATTAAAAAATTAAATCTCTCTACTTTCTAATAGGCTTGAGTCTACTGTTATGTGTTAAATTACTATAAAATAGCTAACCTGCCACAACTGATAGAACCACACGAGGTGTCAACTAGTTTTATTGATAGTACTGTGACATGCTCACATCAGTCCAGAATCTGAGAGAGACATAGGACATTGCCTAGCTCTATTATCTGGGAATGGGGTAGGAGAGAGACACAGAAAAGTAAGCAATGTCTTGTTTATTCTTGCAGGGCTTCAGATCTATTTCTAAAAATCTCTAGAGACATTCAGAGAAATATTTCCTTACTGACAACCTCTCACTACCTTTCAGGCTAGAAGCATTTCCTTTGTGCTAGTGCAAGGCCTTAATGTAAGATAAGGCTTTCTTCCTCCACTGTTCTCCAGGGAAATTAGTTAAAGAACGGCCCATTAGCCTGTGTACAGACATCTTTCCAGTAGTTGCAGGCTAAAGTTCATGAAAAGCTCAACTCTTTCTTACCCAAGCTAGTAAGTACCTCTTGATAATTGCTAGCTTCTCATGATGGTCATCTTCCATTCCTATTATCATATTCCAACGTAGGGTTTTAGGATTTAAATAGATTAAAGCCTATGACTTAGAAAAATCACTTTGGATCATTTTGTCATTTGTCTGAGTTCCTCTAGATAGCCCTAGACAAACCATGAAGAAGACTGTCTCTTTCTTCCCTCTTAATTCTCTTTCCTTGAATAAAGCGCCCTCTCTCCTAATCTCTGTGAGGCCTCGAGATGATCATTTTTCGAGCCTTCGTGTTTTTGGAGCCCTATTAAATATCAGAGCTAATCAAATCAACCATGCTATAACACAAACCAGATGTTAAACCCACTAAAACCTCTTGATGATTTTTAAATCTTCTATTTTTGGTATTTTTAGATATAGCCCAATCCTCTATTTTTCTCTTTTCTTTGGGCCTTTATGTTTAAAACTCAGTAAAGCATTATAATATGCTATTTGATTTTGTTATAAAATAATTTTTTAAAGTTACTTAAAGAATGTGAATTAATTTTATCCATTGTTTCAACTGTCAGCTGCTAAATTTTATAACTTACCTTATTTTTAACTTGAGCTAACTTGTCACTACACTCAATATATAAGTGATACTTTAAAACAACCTGACTTTTTCAGAGTTAAATCAGTACAACCACTACATGATAGGTGAGATGAACCCTTTGCAGAATCACTTTATGGTTTGCATGCATATTACCTAGGTATTTCCTTAAAACCTAGGTTCTCAGGCTCAGATTCAGAGATGCTGATTTAGTATTTCTCAGTGGACCCGAAGACTCTACATTTTTAAACAAGTACCTCAAATGACTGATGTTGATATTGCAAGTAACACAATTTGAGCAGTGCTAAGTCAAGAAACAAATGTCCCATTATTAAATCAGGAAGAATAGTTCTCAGAGATTTAACCAAGACTTCATAGAAGTGAAAGGAGCCATAGCCTAAACAATGATGTTAACATAAGTGTGAGGATAAAGAGGAAGAGGCTTTGCATAGAACCTTTAGGAAGGAGCATTAAAGCACAGTTTGTGACCTCACAGTGTTCAAAGAGAGAATACCTTGACACCCAACATGGACAATCATGATTCAGAGTGGTTATGTATTTCCCTACAATCCATCAAATTCTCTGTGGCTTAATGGTAGTATCTACTAATAACTAGCATAATCTAATTTAATAGGCTTAAGCAAATATTTGCTAATAACTTGGCAACCTATTATAACTCTTTACAAGGAAAAAAAAGCCAACACAAACACCCTCGTCTATTTAACAGTTTTTAAATAACACATTGACGTTTTTACACATTGGTGTCTTATGAATATGGTTAGTACAAGTCAGTTCCTTAGAGACTGATCAGCACCGAGCAGAGTAACAGTCAAATCTTCAAAAGCAGACTATGAAACTCTATACCAAATGACCCCAATCACGCACACACCCCAGCCTCCTACACAGACCTGACAGAGTGAGATGGAGGGGGACTGAATGTCCACTGACCGAATGACAGTTCTACCACTTGCTAGATTTTTCATGTGACTCAACCCCGTTGAATGACAGTAGCTCTTTTGTAAATGGAGATAATACTTAGTGCAAAGGTTATAAAAATAATTAAATTACCTAAAATAATACATAAAATTATTTTATATAGTAGGTGCTAATTCCATTAAAACTTTCCCTAATATTCCCCCTGCCTATCAACCAGCTGAGCTCTCTTTATTACTTTTATGTAAGTTAACATTATTAGTTGTCATTTGTAATCTCAAACACTATATATATATGTGGTTTTCTCTGAGGAATGTATGAAAATTTCTTTGTGTGTGTGTGTGTGTGTGTGTTTTCCAAATTCACATATATAATATTTAATGGTTTAAAAATTACCATTAAATTTTATCAATCTAATTTAGTAATCTTTAAACTTGGTATACATTACAACCACCTGGGGAGCTTTCAATAATTCTAATGCCCACAATGTATCCACTCTGAAGTGATTAATCAGAGTCTCTGATGGTAGAACCCAGAAATAAACACTTTTTTTAAAGGCCCTCAGGTGCTTCCATTTTGCAACCAAGTCGAGAAACTCTGGTCTAACCCTAATGTACTTAAAATCAATTCCTTAAAGAATCAAGAGGTGACACTCTATGAAATTTTGTGACAACTTGAGATTTAAATAATTTTTCCCCAAATATGATAAAAATAGTTTACTAAATTTTGCTACAAATCAAAATGGCTGAATTCTCCAGGATCAATCAGTATTTAATATCATTTCAAAATCTCGATCTTATTTATTCTGTTTAGATTATTAGGTTTGTTTTGTTTTGTTTTGTTTTTTAAGTGATCTGAAACTGAAAATACAGATTTAGGATGCCACATCCCAAAGAGAAATTGAGAAAGCTCGAACAGCCAATTTGTTGGGAGAGCTTCTGAGGACCTGCTAAAATGTCAGTGATGAGGGATCACATCACTTAGAGAGAGAAGGACCCACTCAGACGTCAGAAAGGCTTCTCTGTGGAGGATACTTGAAGAGACACCAATAGTAGGTCACTGGTTAAAAAACAGACAGATGGCATGGCATCAGGAGACTATCACAAAATGAAAGAATATTATACAGTTGATTAGCAACAAGAATCAACAATGGGCTGTAGCAGACCTCCCAGAAGCAGCGTGGAAAATCGAGGTAAGATCCTATAGGCAAAAAATGGGTAAACGTCCAAGAATGCAGATGGTTGACTGAGGGAGACTGGACTTAGGTAACTAGAGCAGGACTCCAGTTTTGGCAAGGAGTACTATTAGGCCCCAGTTCACAAGGTGTTTTAGAACTTGGTGTTTAAAAAGTCAGGGGTCTAGTTGCTGACATTTGAGAGAAAAGGCAAAGCCAGGAAAATAAAATGTATATACAAGGTTCAGGTTGAACTAGCAGTAGAGCTGGCTCCATAAGCTTCTGAAATTCTGCTGACAAAAATACCAAAATCTATGTCATGCCTAGGGCAGAGCTCATCCTGTGGAAGCGAAGCAGCTCCGTCTCCAAGAGTTGTCAAGGACACAGAGAATGCCATTTCAGACTCTAGGGAGAATGCATGTGGCTTCCAAGGGTGCTGATCATGGAAGGAAGGCACTGCTCATCTGTGACATCCCAGCTGGGACCTTGGGAATCCTTCTGGAGGTGGTCTTCTCCCTCAGCATATCTGATCAGTCACACCCCATATTGAATCAATCACCAACTTCTGTCAATTCTAACTCAATAGTGTTGCATAAAAATATCTAATTAACTCAATCCCTCTGTAATTGCTCTAATTGAGGCTGTAATTGCCCTAATATCGCTCATGTTGATTGCTACATCAACCTCCTAATTGGTCTCTCTGCTTCCTCAAATCCATTGCAGGCAGAAACATTTCTGAGCATGACCTTTGTTTTTTGGTTTCTCCCTTCACAGGCTGTTTTGAACTCTAGTTTTCTATAAATGTTTCTTCAGAGTAGTTCTGAGAGTCCCAGGGATGTTCCACATGGGCTCACAAATAATTTCAGGTGGTTTTTAGTTCTGCTATATAGAAGGAACTGTGTCTTTCTTCTGCTCTGGCCATCTCTTCCCAATACCACATGTCTTCTGGGTATTACAGGCCCCTTCTGGGTATGGTTATATCTTCTGGAACTCAAAGAGCACCAGCAGTCCACTGTTTTCATTTGTTTCCCCAGGTATCTGCAGATACCCTGGAGTCCTCAGAGCATTGTCATCTATACTCAAGGAGGTGTTAACAACTTGTGTTAGGGTTAGGGAAAAAATTATTATATAGAATAGTGTTGTTATTCTCTTACAGTGTTGGCAGAAAAAAGTCACAAATTCAATTCTAAGCTAATTTGCTTCTTATCCTTTATAACCTACACTCAAAACTCTCACTCAACTCCCCAGAAGAAAAAAAGAGGAAATCACTAAGCAAGTCATATGGGCAGACCTACTTCTTTCTGAAAATCTAGAATGAGGGCATGATGTGGACAAATAGGAATCCACAAGCCAGTCAAGGAGTAATTTGAGAGACTCCTGGATGGTGATTGTTCTTTGAGCTCATTCACTGCCCCACTTTAAAAAAAAAAAAAAAAATTTGGAGGGGGAGAGGTGGTAATTGGAGAAGAAAGTTTTGATTTCACAGAGCTGGCATAAGAATTTGGAATAGGAACCGGGAGGCTTATTTTATTTTTTTACAATTTCCTTTCTTCTCAGAGGGAGACAAAATTAAAATAACCTGATTTTGGTGGTATCCAAGTACCACTTGGATACTTAAGAGGTATCCAAGAAGTAAATCTTAGGCATATGGGAGATCTGTAGCTTTTCAGATCTGCATGTTATAGGTCTGGACTTCAAAAATCTTACATGTATTTCAAAGACCAAGATGTTAAAAACACTCTCTCTCTCTCTCTCTCTCTCTCTCTCTCTCTCTCTCTCTCCCCCATTCTCTCTCATCTTTCCTGTGAGCAGCCTGAAGGTTAAATAGTGAGATATTAATCACTTAGTGGACCTCAAGTTGAAAACGTAAAAACCTTGTCTTCTAATTCAAATTGTTTGGGTTACTTCCCTCTGGTTTATTAAAGTTTACTTTCTTTTGGTTATACCCTGGTGTTTAGTAGAATCTGGTTTGACTTTTCAACCTGGTCACAACTGTATTTAGGAATATTAAGGAAAATGATGTACCCATACCTAGTACATTTGCTAACTGAGGATCAATGACCTCTCCCCATCAAAGCCACATCTCTAAGAGAAAAAAAGGATCATTAGATACAAAAAGAGAACAATGAGGACCAGTGTCCCTTTCCTACAGGAAGCATCTAGATTCTATTTCATTGCAGAAGGTAGTGATAGAGCCTATAGAATTGAGGTTCTTTGAGGAACATTGGCAGAGGTGTTGGGATTCCCGAAGCCTTAGGAATACTTTGAATATTCTCAGGGCTTTTTCTGGAACTACTTGGCTGTTATTTGAGCTCAGCATTGCAGTTCCTTCAGCTGAAATAAAGACTGACTCAATTCCAGCTCTACAGACAAAGTAGGAGAGAAAAATGGAAATAGATGACCTAAGAGACTTTGCAACTATTTCCTGACCTAAGCCATTGATTTACTGTGATTCTTAGAAAGGGCTTGCAGTTTTTAATCATTAGAGAAATGTTTGACGAGCAAACAGTTTCCAATATCTTCAAGAATAGTCTGATGCTTAGGCCCTGAGAAAAATGTCTCCTACAACCTCAGAGTTGCCCTGACATTGCAGCTGAGTTCACTGACAGAAAGCCTTTTGTTCTCCATTCTGACACGAGCATACCTAACACACTCCACGTTGCTTCCATTTTCTGTCTGGGACATCTACTTCCCCTTGGTTTCCTGCTTGATCTGATGCACATGCTGACATCTACTTGCTTTCCCAATGGGTTAAAGTAAATTCATGAGACTTTAAAGTAAAATCATAAGCCATGACTTTACTTAGAGCACACTTTCAATGAGATTATAAAGTTTGGAGGGGCAAAAAATGTACATGAGTGACTCCAGTGAGTCTGCCCATTCTACAACTAATTCCTCTAAAACAGAATCAAGAGGAAATCCTGCCAAAGCCATATCATATATTTGCTTTTATTTTAAAATATTTTTTCTAAGTATTTAAAGTGTTTTTACACTCATTGTTTGAGTTACACTCCAGCAATTTCACTGCTTCTGAATCTTGACTTTTCTCCTCATTGGATTGTCTAAAGTAGCATACAAATAGACTGTGATTACTTCTGCCTTAAACAAATCATGTGACTGGATCTCCTTTTAATCTATGGGCCTATTTTTCTTCTCTCCTTTACACTAACTCTTCCATTCTCCCTTGTCCCATACGGTCTCCTTTCACCTTGACCACACCAGTCACCAATGACTTCTGTGCTGCTGAATTTAATGGTCATTTCTCAGTCTTCATCTTGACCTATCAACATTTGATGCTATGGATCACTCAGCTCTTAAAACACTTTCTTTATGTGGCTTTCAGGACATCATTCACTCTTGATTCTTTTTCCATCTAATTAGCCACTCCTTTGTCACTTTTGCTGATTCTTTCTCATTTTACTAACCCTCCCCAAACATGGAAGTGAAACCAGGACTTAGGCTTACACCTCTTCCCTGCTCTAATCTCACCTCCTAAGTGATTTAATCAATCTCAGGGCTTTAAACACCACCTGTATTGTGTTGATGCTCAGACTTCTTTTTTCAGCACTCATCTCTCCCCTTATTCTTTATTTGTATGTCCAGCTACTTCCTGGATATCCCTGTTTGGAAGTCTAATGGGCATCTCAAACTCATTCAAAAAGCAAGATTCTGTTTCTAACCATCATAATTTTTTTTCCCGAAAATCATACTCTGTATTAGTAATGGAAATTACATCTTCCCAGAGCCAAGTTTATCAGAAAATTCTTGGCATTATTTTTTAAAAATGCCCAGAATCTTTCCATATCTCATATCCTGTACTGCTGCCGCTCAGGACCAAGACATCTTTATTGCTTCCCAGCGCTATTGCAATAGCCTCCTAACTAACCTCTGTGCTTTACCTATGCCCCCTTACCTTAAAATCTTTTTTTCTATTGAGATATAATTTATATCATGCACTTATTTACTTACTTAGGTATAGTTGTATATGATATTATATTAGTTACATTAGTTTCAGGTGTACAATATAGTAATTCAACATTTTTATACCTTTACTCTCAGGTATATCTAATAGGGTTGCTTTAAGTTTGTGTTGAAATATTGTATGTTTAAAAGACATTATAAACTGTAAAGTGCTATTCAAATGTGATGTATTGAGCCATTGCGATAATTATAGTATGTCCTTAATGTGTATTTCTTGAATATTGGATCTCTATTTTAGCCATCAAGATTTGCATTTCCTATTACTTATGTTAATAATAATATGTCTCCTTCACAGCCTGCACAGTCTGTCGGACTCCCTTGGCCCTTGAAAATTGTCAATAAAAGCAACTTAACTCACTTGTAAGTTGAGTTCCACATTAGAATTTGCATTTGATATCCTTCCTTGGAATGGTTCTGAGGTGGAGCTGTCCTGTCTAGGTGATGTGCCCACTTTAGTCAAGCAGTTCTCAGAGAAGGGGACTTAAACTTCAGAGTGCCCTGAGCTCTATCTTCAAGTAAATGACAGCTAAGAAATTAGGCCAGCCTTATCTTTCAATTCATTCAAAGGAGATATCCACATGCAAACTTAAAAAATGCCTTTGCTGTTTAATCACAGATGGCGAATCACTCTAAAATGTGAATTACTCACTACTAGCTAAAGGAACATTTATGTAAGTGCATGTGCAGGCAAACTACTCCAGAGAGGGCAGAAAACCTATTCACAGTCATTCAAATAACAGACACATTTGCAACTAAATTTTTTCACCTATTATTTGAACCAAAGTTTTCATATTTTTACTTTCCAATTTTACTATGTGCTAGAACATAAAACTCAACCTAAGGGATGTAGATCGAATTGAAAAGAGAAAAAAATGTAATTCAGGAAAGGAGAATCAAGACTTGAAGAATGAACTGAATTGTTAATATTTTCTCCTATTGTTCATTGAATAGTCATGTTGACAATACTTATTATGTTCCCAGAGTTTTATTGTAACTAGGGTATTAGGAATTGAGAATGCATGTTATCTTAGAAACAATCTCACAGACACTGGCTAGATTCCCAGGCAGTCCACTGAAGCTCATTTAACTTGTAATATAAAACTGTAAATGAGGGAAACTCATGCTGGAGAATAAATATTTCTTTTAAACATAATAAATATTTAAACATCTCAGGAATCTAAAATCTTTAAATGTAGGTATAAAACACTGGTAATCTAATTTTTTTTTTAAAAAAAATACAATTAGTGACACACTGATTGAGTTACGGTTGTAGATAAGAGTATGGGAGAAACTCTGCGACGTTGGCCACTCCTTAAGGACTCTAGAGGCTGAGATGCCATGTCTTTATTGTGCCTGATTTTGCCTCAAACTCAGAAGTTTTCTTTCTTTGATAAAAGTATTGCAACCACAAAAATTAATGTCTTGTTCATCTGCTATATTAGGTGTTGTTTTAAACTCCTAAAGGAAATTCAAGTAGTTTGTTTCTGTTTGCAATTAAAAAGCAATAGAATTAAATCACTAAAGCAAAATTCCCCATGCCATCTTGGATTCTTTTTAGTCTCATGGTTTCTTCAAGTCTACCCTAGTATTTATTTCTTTGATTTTCAAGGTTTCTTTCTCAAGAGCTGTTGGCCAAAATCTGTTGGGCTTAGCTTGAGACTCTACTGTAAACCAAGTAGAGTCAGGAATCAAACTGCCCTACTTCATGCCAATTCCAAGTTTCCTCCTTCCAGCAAGGCCTTCCAGTTGATAACTGTACTATTAAACTCCTTGGCCATTACACTTTCAAGGTCAAGGGTAAGCTAAAAGCTAATAAACAGGCTAATCAGTTGAGTTCTCCTCACTGTAGTTGGCCAAGAATCTAAGATGGACCTTTGATGACATAGTGGATTCATTTTTTTATTTGGAGTCAGGTGGTCCTGGACTTTAATCCAATTGTTTCTCTTTCCTGAGTGGCCTTAGCAAATGAATGTTACTTCTCTGAGCCTCGGTGGTCTCATCTGCTAAGAAAGGATTATAAAATGCCACATGATGTTTGTAAAGCATCATGGAAATTTGTAGATAGAAGGTGCTCAATAAATGCTAGTTTTCTTCTTTCACCTCTTTCCCAAATTTCACCATGGAAACCCAGAAATGGAGGAAGCTGACGCTCAAGTGATAAACACTGCTTCAGGGAAAGGGCCATAAGACCCCTGTGTCCCTGACAGGGTGTAGGCGTTCTTCCTCTCTCTGCCAGTAGCAGGAGAGGAAAAGGTCCTGGGTCTAGGAGTACAACTCGGTGCTGCTACACGGGACTGTACAGACTGTCCCATACTAGGGCGACTGCCAAGGGTGACAAATGGTAGCTGAAATCTGGCCTGAGCTCTGCTTGCCAAACTCAGTGTCTTGGCTCAGGACTGCAGTCAGTCTGGAGAAAGAGAAGTCTTTTGTCAAAATGGTTTGGCTAGAAAGGTACTTTTTGGCAATTTCTTTGTCTGGAAAGGGCATCCTTTTTTAGAACAAAAAGGCAGCATAGCCAAGTGCTTAAAAGAGGCCTTGTGATTGAGTAAGCTATCTTATCAGTGTACCTTGAAGATGTCCCCACCCCACAATGAAAAAGGAATTTTCACTTTAGAGGAACAGAAATGATAAGCTCAATCCTGATCCAGCTTGGGTATAAAATGAATAGTCCTTAATATAGGTATTTGTAAATTAGGGACTAATTATTATAAATTACCATATATAGGGATTATGTATTTGTTGATCAATAGTTATATTTTAATGCCTGACTTTTCAGCATAAAGAGATTTATCAAGATTGATCATGGAGATTGATCAAGGTTGTTGCATGTCTCAAAAATTTGTTTCTTTTTATTGCTGAGTAGTATTCCATGGTATGGATGGGCTTCAGTTTGTTTGACCATTTATCCATTGAAAAGCTTAGGGGCTCTTTCCAGCTTTTTGCTGTTACAAACAGACATTTGCTGCTATAAGCATTTGTGTATAGGTTTAATGTAAACATAAATCATCATTTCTCTAAGATAAATGCTCAAGAGTACTAGGTCATATAATAAGTACATATTTATCTACATAAGAAACTACCATGCTTTCTCCCAGAGTAGCTTAACATTCTCACCAGCAAAGTATAAGTGATATAGTTTCTTCACACATTTTTCAGCATATTTTTGTCACTTATATTTTGGCCATGCTAATAGGTGTATAGTGATATCTCATGGTGATTTTGATTTGTGTTTCTCTAATGGCTAATGATGCTGCACAATTTTTCATACAGTATATTTCTTATTGTCCATCTGTGTATTATCTTTAATGAAATACCTCTTTGTATCTTTTTCCTATTTTCTAATTGGGTTGTTCATTTTTTCATTATTGCCAAGCGAAGGATGAAGACCAGTTTCCTCAACTGGCCTCCATTGACACCAAAGGTGAGGAAGGCTCCTTTTTACTGCCAATTAGGTGTAGCAGTTTCAGCTCCCTACTTGGTCCCCACTGACACAGTGGGCAAGAAAGGGCTCATTGCCAGCCATCAGGAATACAATTCCTACATCCCTACTTGGCCTTTTCTGATACTATCCTGGTGGGTGCTAGAGCATCTACTTACAACCTCATGAGAATGGTTTTGGGCTCACCACTCAGCCTTTGCTGGATAAGAATCTTGTCATGTTTTTTGGCTGGATTAAAGCATTTATTGTCTAAAAACATATTTGTCTTTCTAGGCAATCACTTTCTCACCCTCTTGCCTAGAGAGAGAGCATGCTCTTTTTTGTTTTGTTTTGTTTTTGTCTGAACCCACTTGTTTTATGAGGCAAAAAACAGCACTTCACTACTGGTTCATTTCTCAAGTTCCAAGGTCCCTAGCCAGTCTGCATTCTTATCTCCAGCCTTCAGAGTCTTTGTATATTTGTTTTGCATATAATGTTCACAGATTTTAGTTGTGCTTAAAGGAAGAAAAAGGGGAAATATATAGACATGCCTACTCCATCTTTCTGGAAGAGGAAGTCCCTAAGTACAAGACACAAGGTTTTGTAAGTGATTTTGTAAAGGACATTGTGTTGATTAATAACTTTATCTTAAAGTTAGAACTTGACCATGCCATAGAAAACCACTCAGTCTTCTGGGTATCACAGAACATCTTTAAGTTTAGAAAAACTTTTTCTAGCCCTTTTGGTAATTGTGAATATTGACAATATTTAACCTGAGAATTGTAGTAAGGAGGCTATAGGGTTTGCTTTAATTTTCACGAAATACTTATATAACCATTTTTTTATACCTAGTCAACTTTGCTATTGAGCCAAGGTATCCTGCAATTTTTTATCATTCTGTATGTGTGTTTGTGTGTGTGTGTGTGTGTGTGCATGCGCGCGCACACGCGTGCATGCTCGCATTCCTTTTATCCTACATCAACTCACCTAAATTGATAAAAAGTGGCAGGTCTATAGCAAAATGGTAGGACTTTCTTTTATGTCAGCCTGTGGCTCAGACAGTAGTTAGTGAAGAAAGAACAGGCTGTTCAGCATGTATTTGTGTAGTGGGTAGTCAGTTCTTTAACATGTGCCTCAAATGCATAAATATCTCTGTGATCATTATTTATACAATCCACTCAGGATTACCTAGTTCTTAAAGCCAAAGTTTAGATTGCAAACACTCTTTACATTGTCAAAATCCTTGGAACTTTCTGAGTTAAAGAAACAGGTGTTTCAAATATTATACCAAAATACTGGAAGTAGATGTATACATCATGGTAGCTCATAAGGATTTGCTAGTAGTTGTGATGAAAGATACGATTGGGTTATTGGGTTTCATATAAGCTATCTTAGAAAAATGGGTTGTGAATCTCAAAGTTTCTAGAACAAGTGGTGATATACATCTTTCCCCTCAAAGCATAAGCTCCCATAGAACAGGGACTGTGTTGCATTCTACAATGCCTGGCCTATAGGAAGTAGTCAATATGTTTTGTGAATGAATAAACAAGTAAAAAAATGTTTTTGCCCTACAATCACTGACATCTCTAGAAATTAAATCAGAAGAGAGGCTGCTTCTATTTGCACAGACAGGCATTTCTTAAGAGAAATAAAGAGTATTTAGAACATATCTCTGGGTGACTTCTTAGGAAAGAGTCATTATCCATCACTTTAAATCATTCCCCGAAAGGAATGATTCATAGGTAAGGAATTACAGTGAAAGTGAAAGATAGGTATTTGATAAACTTGGGTGAAAAGCAAGTCAGACTTCTCCTATTGTTGACACTGGACACTTTCTGGGCCCACAGGTGCACCCCCTACAAAATGCATTCATATTTCTCACAAATTTATTGATCTGGCCAGCAGAGGCTGATATGCTGTTTATGCTCAGCAACTTCCAAGAGCATGCTTCGAGCTTTACCAGGAAACCAGATGCCATTAGGAGATTTGGCTGCAAATTTAACAATTGAACTGAGAGAGAACAGACTGAGAATTTCTAGCTGATGCTTACTTATACTGCTCCACCTTCACCCCATGTCATTACTTTTTTTGCTGCATCCCTATGTTGCTGGATGTCATGACAGTGATGTCCATGCTCCTTGAAATGTGCTAACTCTATAAATGAGAGCTTATTCACATTGCATCCATTACTCCAGCCCACCCCCAGGCTAGTAATCTTCTGGAAATTGTATACAAAGTGATATACATATTTTTTTTTCTAGGAAGAGGGTCTTATGGGTTTCATCACATTTTTAGAAGAGTTAACAATCTACATAAATGTGTTGCTCAGCTAGACTGTCGATGTAGAGATAAAGGTGCCAGTGGAAAAGAGATGCCAATATGTTGATGACGGATCTAATTTAATCTGATTCCTTTTGGCAGATATTAGATGGCTCCAGTGTTTGAACACTGAGCTACCAGGTAAATATTACAATAAAAACAAGTCTCAGAAAGAAATCTGCTATACATACAAACATGTATAAGAGAGTTTAAAAAATATGCCATCTGCCAAAAGAAAAAGGAAGGGGAAAAATCAAATTGCGAGTGCTCAGAGGGTTACATGACAGTCCTCAGTACATGCTCAGTAAATATTCACACAGCCCTAACCACATACCATATAAAAAGAAGGAGACAACCATCTCAATAGGATAAAAACCTCCCCCCATCCCCTGCAATTTGGCCAATATAAAATGTTATAGCCCAAATACCATTGAATAATGTAGCCCTTATCTATTGATAAGATCAAAAAGTTAGGACCAGGTGAAATATAGCAGAGATGAAGAAAAGAGGGATTATGCATGACAGGTATACTAAGTAGGGATAATTTGATTAAGTATTATAACTAGAATGGATTTACAAAACAGTTTAGAAAGGAAGATATCTATATATTTACTTTTTCAGTAGCCGGCAAAGTATATGTCAAAACAAAGCTAAGTAGAGGGATGGGCAAAACAGAAATGCTTTGAAATTGATATCATAAATATCAGTTTGATTACAATGGATAACCTCAGGTTCGGGCACTGGATGTAGGCCAAAAGTCTTTAAAGTCCAGATACCTGGACCATAAAGACAGAAGGTCTGGAAAGGCTGGAAGGACAGTACACCGAGAAATTCCTCACAGAGGCACTTCTTATTTTCAGTGAGTGGAGACTCAGAAACCAAAATGTGGTGTCTGTAGAAATAATGGGCCTTAAAAATGAGTTGAAAAGGGAGAGGACAGGCTTTCCATGAGAGTATCAAGAGTTGCTCCCTCGGGAGGTACCTCAGTACCTCAATAGTGTAATGTTAGGCAGAGTGGTCCACAACTCCTCCAGGAGATTGCCTGTAGATTTGTAAGGGAGGAAAATAATTTTTCCTCTATCCTTCTGAATTCTTAGCTAAGACATGTGTGATAAAAGACAGATTAACGAGAGGAAAACAAACAAAAGCTTACTAATATTTATACCTCACGTATACATGGTAGATATCCAGGGAAAAATGAGAAACTCCCCAAAGTGGCTTAGAACTCAGATTTAAAGATCATCTTTTTTTTTTTCACTGTTTGCTAATATTTTATTCAGGATTTTAGCATATAGAGTCCTAAAAATGATTTATCTATTTTTAAAAAACCTTTTATTAAAGTATATTTAGCATATAGTGATATATTAATTTCAAGAGTACAATTTAGTAAATACCACCTTAGCAGGGAAATCAGGGAAGGGCAGGTGGGGATATAGGCCTCTTAGAGGAGGGTAAATGACAAGACAGTTTGAGACAAAATTTATCTGAGTGTGATATGTTCTTCTAGTTTCCTCCCCTATAATGAATCAATCTTCCCTAATTGAGGAAACCCAGAGAGGAGATTTTATGACAATTATACTCCTTTCTGAGGATCTTTAGGCAGATAAAGGGAGTTCAGAGAAACCCTGTTCCTGCATTTGTTTTTTTTCAAGTGCTTACGACTCAAAGTAATGGACTTACCAAAGTGGCATCTTTTGGGGGAGGGATGTCTGCTACTCTTCACATTCTACTTTTGTCCCGAGTGATGCAGACTGCATGTGCTACCACACAGACTCTAGGCCAAACCTGGAAGTAGGGGCTGCATGAGGGTCATCGTCAGGGAAACTGGGTTGAAGACCTTGATAGGAATCAAATTTCTTTTCTTTTCTTTTCTTTTTTTTTTTAGACGAGGCAACTCTTGGTTGACCTCACAGATTGCAAGGATCTTGTCAGTTTATAATCCCTTATTTTTTATTTTTTTACTCCTATAGCACCTGTTCTTCTTAGGTGGTCTCTTATCCAAGTACTAACCAGGCCTGACCCTGCTTAGCTTCCAAGAGGAATTAAATTTCTTCTTGGACCTGTTGACCACCCTCAGTGTCTACACTACTAGAGGTGTCTACACTTCTGCCTTCTTGTATGTTTTGGTTGATTAACATGTTCATGACCAAGTAGCAATAAATTTCATCTAGCATGAGAGCACAGAAAGCACAAACTTTCACAGTGCAGTTTCTGTTTTCTATACTTAATTCGAGTGAGCACACTGGATCTGAAAACTAGATAAACTCTCCCTGTTCCCAACTTAACTTCCCTGTGAGCAATAGTGTAGCTGCCAAATGTTCTCTCTTTTCATCTGTCACCTCAGATGTATATAACTAGATTCTGAGCTCAAATTTTTCATAAAATAATCATAGCATTAAAAATTAACTTAATAGTTGATAAAAACAGAGGAAAAATAAAAATATTGTGTTACCTTCTTCTCATCTTATGACTCCAGTGGCAGAAAATTATGCATAGTCCCGTGTAACTGTGTTTCCGTGTATAGTTTAAGTAATTTTGTATAAACAATTAGGTGGATTAAAGGAGAACATAATTGAATGTATAGTCAATTAGAACGAACAAGGAAATGATTGTTCTAGGAATACATACTTCCTTAGAAAACATTACGACAGTATTTATTTTATAAATAAGTTAATAGTGTTGTAACATTAGAGATCTTGTAACAAATTCAAACTTCAGAATTCAATAGCAATTGATCTTTTATGTTCAACTGAAGAATGTTTTGATTATAAGATAATGTAGTACAGTCGTGATCAGTTTATTATCCCTCATCAACTCTTTTCTGTCCCAACTTTCCTAACTTTGAAATTCATAAATATTTCAAGAGGAGGGTAATACATCTGTTTCTTATTTATTTACATTTTACTTTTGTGATGTTTAATATGAGCTATTAGGAGCTTCAGAAGCTTTTAAGCTTGTATGGAGAATACTACAATTTCTTTTTTCCCTTTGAATAAGGATGGAGTACTTTATCAAGGAAAAAAAAAATCAAAACTCCAAAAACTCAAATCTCAAAAATTCAAACTCAAAAACCTCAAGAGGATTTTGAGAGTTGACACATTGCATCCCTTCTAGCATGGCATTTCAGGACCTTAAGATGTCTTATTTATAAGCCCATGGTTACACTGTGGTGTTTTTTATTTTTTAATATGATAATGCATGTTTCAATGAATTCTGGTATTTTATTGCACAGTAGTAATCTAAAATTAATTTTAAAAACTCAAATAGAACACAAAGTTGGGTTTTACAACCTAAAGGGTGCATCATTCCCAAATAGTAGCAACAAGATGATAAAGTTTTACAATGAAAGTGCCACAAACCAAAAACTTTAAAAAAGATGCCTGGGAGAGTAGTGACTATGATTCCCAATCAACACAACTGTGTGAGAAATGAAATCACTGAAATAACTATGTTGGTGCATTGTAGGAAATAGGAGAGTTGGCTTTTTTGTTTTGATGGAGCTGCTATTTTAGTATAATAAAGAATGATCTGAATTTTGGAGAAATGTCATGGCTACATCTGTGAAGGTCCAGAGGAAGCTTCCATCTTGAGGATGAGAGTAATTCCTCTTCTGGGGTTGGTACTGTCAGTCTGTGCTCTATCTCCCTCCCTCCATCCTTGTGAAGTGAGTGACTCACAGGGAATCAACTCATGCCTTAAATCACCTCTTCTTGCCTCATCTAAAGTAAGCTTACCTTAGAACATTTCTAGAAATATTCTCGTCATGCTTGGTTTGCTTTTTGGTTCAATGAAAATACAGAATATATGTTTGCTTTAAAGAAATGTCCCAGCGCAACCCTCTAGGTAAAGATTCAGGGCCCAGTGGGAACATTTGGTTATTCTGTAGCCAAATGATTTGGCATCTTGGAATCCAAACAATCCCCACCTCGTTTCCTGTCTATAGTTGGCAGCCCTCACCACCACATCTACTTCCCACGGTGAACACCTTCAAAGGTAGCCAAAGGTAACCATTTCCTTTCCTCTGGTTCACACTTACTTCCCTGGAGCTAAGTACATTGTGAATTTCAAGGGTGAAAAGACATCTGTTCACAGACACTTTTGAAACTGTTACTGCTAAGTTGTTGAATGTAATCAAGATAACATCCATTGTAGTGGGCTTAATTCTTACAACCTGATGCTCAGCAAACTGGAAGACTCCTGGTGACATAGCACAGAAGGATCTGTGCTCCATGTTTGAAAAGCATAAGCTGGAATTCATAAAAAAAAAAATTCTAGTAGTATGCATACAATATGTATTGTTGTTAAGGTCTCTCATCCAAGGAGGCATTGATATATTTTGGAATATATAGTCTCATGTTTAAATATAATTCCATGGAGACTTTCATTATTCTTTTTAAAAAATCACCAATTGGAAAAAAAAAAATACTCTAAATAAGACTTAAGGACAGTAAAACCAGTGGTTTGTGTACAGATACATGTGTTTTTTAAGGACAGAAGTCCTAACTAATCCTATTATGTTAACACTCATTTCTTTTTATAAAACAAATGCATTTATGCCTCACTTCCACTTGCAGAATTATAAGCTACTTTTTGACAAGAATAGTTAGAAAATTTAATATTTTTTTCCTTAAAATTGTGGAATTAAAAAAAGAACAAAGAAATTTATAATTATAGGTGAGAAAGGAAATAGAACATTGCAGCAAATATTTGCTTACTTACCGAATGAATAAGTGAAGGAAGGAACAGACGCACAGATGAGTAAGTCGAGAATTGTTCAGCACTCTCAGTGAGATATGGAAACAGCCTTGGCCAAGACAGGTACATTTTCCTAAAAGAGACATTCTTGAGTTAGTTTTGTAGTAGATGGTTCAAGGTGAAATGAAGTGAAATTGCCCTTAGCAAAGCAACCTCTGAAAAGTTACAGCTAAGGTACCTCTCTCACTTTTCCCTTATTTATAAAATGGGGTTAAGACTTCGGAAAGCTTTCAGGATCAAATGAATTCACAGACTTAAAGCATCTAACACAGAAGAGCTTCATCCGCACTGGATTTTCCCTTCCCCAGCAAGAAACAGAAGATGCATGCCAGCAACTAACTCATTGGGGTTGAAGTCAGGAAACATCAAAAAAAGGCTTTTTTTCACCCAAACGAGCCTTGATTCCTTCTGTGGTTTTTCCACAGTCAACTCATTTATTTTTTTTTCAGTTAGTTTAATAGAAATTAATAGCTAAATCATCAATTTAAGTCTCCTTGGAGTCCCAGAAACAGCATTATGCTGATTGCTGTAACATATGAATGAGGTTCCTGGATTCTGTTATGTCCCACTCCATGACAATACAAAAAGAACTGAGTAATCATTTCATATTTATTTCTTATTCTGGTAATAACAAGCAGGCACAGAAAGAAATTATGTGCAGTTATCATGTGTACTGGTAAAGTACAGAACTTTTCCCATTTCTAAATTCACTGATGTATCTGCTCCAGTCATGCTTTTAATTTTCAGTTCTTTGGGGATGTGATCTACATACAGAGGTGACGAGAATGATGTATGTGTGTGGATATGTGGGGAAAGAGAAAGGGAGGGGAAGGTGCGGTGCAAATTCTTTGTGCATTACAAACTTGGGCAGGTGAGTAGAGAAGTGGGGGCCTGTCACTGCAAGTGAGAGGAACTTAAGAAGTCCCTTCTCAAATGTATCCCTCATTGTATACAGTCAAGTGAAGACCTTTTTTTTAAGCTTCTGTCTTAAAATGCAGAACATACACACTTTTGGGCTTAGCACAGACATGCTCAAATGAAGTTTTTTCCAGCCCCCTCATTTTACTTATGAGGAAACTGATGCCTTGAGAAGCAGAATGACTTGCCTGTGCCACACAGCTTTGTAGTGGAAAGAGGCTGAACTAGAATCTAGATACTCTAATTGCCAGTCCAGTGCTTGCCCCAAATACCTCTCTGTATGTTAACCTGAGTGAATTACAGGCATAATTTGAGATGTGGTTTCTGCACACAAGTCAGGTATACTGAAAGTGATGGTGAGCATTTCACAAATGGCAGCACAAAATACAATTGCATACTTTTCTTTTCAAGGCCACTCATTGTCTTCATATTGTTAAATCCAGTGATCAATTCTCCATCTTCAGCTTAATAGAATTTTCAACATCAGTTGAAACAGTTGACTCCTTCTTTCTTTAAACATTTTCCTCATCTTGATTCTAGCACATTACACTTTTCTGATTTAACCTGAAACTTCTCAGACTCTTTTGCTGACTCTCCTCTGTTTCCTGTGCTCCAAAAGTTGGAGTTTCCAAAACTTAGTCTACTGACTTCCTCTCATCTCTCTCTACACTCAAGGTGATCTCATCCAGTCCCACCAATATATATATATATATATATATATATATATATATATATATATATATATATATAACTTTCAAATATATGCCTTTAGCACCAATTTATTCCTTAAATTCAAGACTCTTATATAACTTTATTTGACATCTCCACTTGGATATCTATTGGGCCCGTAAGAGTTAAATATCCAAAACTGCTCTCTTGACCTGTTCCTCTCTCAGATTAAAAAAATAGCTCAGATTAAAAAAAAAAATCTCAGTGGGCTTCAGCACCTTAATAGGCCTCCCCCAACCAGTGCCAAAATATCCTGAAACTGGCAATGTCTTTCAACCTTCGCCATTACCAATACAGGCTATGCCACCATCATCTGTCCCTTGGGATAGAACAATTTTATCTCCCAGGTCTTCCTGTTTCTCTTGCTCACCATGGTTTGTTCTTCACACACCTAAGTGGTTCTTTAAAATTAAGCTCAGATAATTTTACTTCTTTGCTAGAAACTAAATTCTTATACTTTCTCATCACTACTAGGGAAAACAAAAACAAAACACAGTTCTTACCACAGTCTACAATGCCCTGCACTGTCAAAACCTTGGCCACCTGCCTGAGGTCATGAGTTGTCAGTGTCTTGCTCACATTCTGAGAATTCAGCAATATCGGCTGGCTTATTGCCCCTCAAATATGCCAGACATGTTCTTGCCTCACCTTGATAAGAAATTGCATTATTAAAAACAGAAAGATAGTCCAAATGGGGGGGGGGGGGGGAGAAGCACACAAAAAAAACAGAAATCAAGGAGATAATATTACCTTCAGAGTTAAATGTTAAAAATAAACAGATCTTAAGACATCCGTAGTCTTAAAAACAGAATAAAACTAGAGTGAAAACAAATTGGCATCATTACAGTTGATGATTAATTGCATGTGAGGGATAAAGAAAAGAAGGAACTTTAGGCAATTCTCAGGTTTTTATGTGGTCACCTGGGATGGTAGCCATGTTCAATTTACTCACTTGGAACCAGCTAGACTGAGTAGGAACTAAGAGCATCCCCGGCCTAAGGAATGATAAATTACTACACACAAGTAAGTAGAAATACCTGGAAAACAGAAATCTATTTGCAAATAGATAAGCAATTTTCAACATTAAAAGCACAAGCTGCCTTCACTTGTTAGGCTATATCAATGGAATTTTTCAAAAGTCTCGGGAAAAAAAAAGGTTTTAACTAAATATAATTAAACTACATTGAATTAAAAAACAATCAGTACAAAGGCAAGGAGATTCTGCCTAGGGTATTTCCTTTAAACTGATATACCTGAAACTATGCCCTTGTTGATTTCCAGAAGTTGAAAGATTTTGAAAATATATTACCTTTCTTCTCTTTGCTTTACTACTGACATAGAAGTGGAGGTTAGTTAGTACCTAAATAAGCTACTTTCCTATCATGCATCGTGAATGTAACTGAGTAGTGACTGAAAAAGAAGTGTTTTTTAAAGCCCAAAGTCACCTTTGAGAGATTTTTTTGATAGATTTGCAGCCTGTGTGTGCCTTAATTATAATAGACAGTAAAAAATTGATCTTGCAAGTGAGAAAGGTTATGGACAACATATGAAAATGTCACTTTCTACTAATTGAGAGAGCACACACAGATCCAAAAGACCTTGTTGGTAATTGGAAAGAGAGGCTATAAAATATTTTCTTAGTTCTCATCCTGGCTTGGGGAGTGGTGAGGAAGGGCCGAGTGGGGTTGAAGAGTCTTGCTGGGCCCTCATTTAGACTTTCCCTCAAACCACATATGCTATTTTAGCTTTGCCCTCCTTTGACCACATCAATGTCTAACTGACCAGTCTTTCACCAGTGGACCTATCATTTTCCTTTTCCCCTTCTTTCTTTTCTCACTATTAGGGCAGAATGAAAAAGTCCATCTGAAACAGAAAATACTGCATTTTTGAAATTTATTGTTGTTTTTTTTTAATGTTCAGGTGAAATTTACATAAAGTAAAATGTACACATCACACATGTTAATTGTAAGGTTCTCTGAACTTTTAGATATGTGAACACACATATAAATAATACCCAGATCAACATATTCTGCCATCCCAGAATGTGTCTGCTTGCTTATTTGGAAATACCAATAATAACTCCATCCCTGTGGTAATAACTATTCTAACTTCTATCACCATAGACTGATTTTGCCTGTTCCTAAAATGCACATAAATGAAATCATATAGTATGCAAGTTTTATGCCTGTTTCTTTTGCTCAGTCTAATGGTTTTTTAAGTTTACTTCATGTTGTTGCATGTATCTGAGTTTCATTCTTTTTTGCTGTTTTATAATTCATTGTAGAATTATACCACAATTTGTTCCTCCATTTTCTTATGATGGACACTTATGTTATTTCAGTTGTGTGAAAAAAGCTGCTATGAACATTTTTGACTTATGACTTTCTTTCTTTTTTTATTATTTTTAATTGATGTGTAATTGACATATAATATTCTATTAGTTTCAGGTGTATATTACGGTAATTTAATATTTATGTTACAAAATGATCCCTGTGATCACTTCTTGGCCTTTTGACTGAGATCAAGTATAGTACAAAATGATCCCCATGGTAAGTCTAGTTATCATCTGTCACCATACAGTTATTACAGTATTTTCATACACAATGTACCCAATGCTGTACATTACATCCCTGTGACTTATTTATTTTATAACTGGAATATTGTGGCCTTATTTTCTTGAGGACTAGAATTTCTGCCTAGGTTAATTTGTTGCATGTAGACATTTATATCACTTTCCTATTGCTCTTGGAACAATACCACAACCTAAGTGGATTAAAACGACAGAAACATATAGAGGTCAGAAGTCCAAACTAGGTCTTACTGCATGAAAATCAAAGTGTCAAAAGGGCCGTGTTTCTTCTGGAGGTTCTAGGGGTTCATTTCCTTACCTTTTCCGGCTCTAGAGGCTGCTCAAGTCCCTGGGCTTGTGGTCTCATTCTTCCATCTTCCATACTGAGTCCTCCTCAGGTTGCTTTCCTCTGGTTCTCCCTCTCTTGTCACCCTTTCCATTTTTAAGAACTCTTATAATTACATTGGGCCCACCTGAATAATCCAGGATAATTTTCTTTCCTAACCATGTCAGCTGATTAGCCAGCCACCTTCATTCCTTCTGTAACCTTAATTGCCTTTTGTCATGTAGACTAACATATTCACAGGTTTTGGGACTAGGTTATGGACCTTTTTGAGAACCATTATTCTACTTAGCACAGCATCTAATTGTTCAAGCACTATTTCTTAAAAAGACTGTCTTTTCTTCATTGAATTGCTATTGGGCTCTTGTCAAAAAATAGTTGACTATACTTGCATGAACTCACTATGATTTTAATTTACATTTTCCTGATAACCAATAATGTTACAGCACTTTTTCATATTCTTATTTACCATTCGGTATCTTCTTTTGTGAAATACCTGTTCAAGTCTTTTTCTCATTTTTTCCCTTGTGATTGCTTGTCTTATTGATTTATAGGAGTTTTTAATTTATTGTGGATACAAGTCTTTTGCTAGGTATGCATATTGAAATATTTTCTTCCAATCTATGGCTTCCCCTTTTACTTTCTTTACTACGTCTTTTAATAATCAGAAGTTTTAATTTTCATGAAGTTCAAGTTATCATTTTTTCCTATATGATCAGTATGATGTGTGTGTATGTATCCTTTAGTACTGGAAGATATTTTCCTGTTTCCTCATTGAATAGCACTGTTCAATGGAATAAACATAAGCCACATATATAATTTAAAATTTTCTAGTAGTCACATTAAACGAAAATAAAAAGAGACAGATGAATCAATTTTGATAATTTATTTTGTTTAACCTGACATATTAAAATATTATCGTTTTAAAATATAATAAATATAAACATTATCAATAAACTAATTTACAGTTTTAATGTCTTTGAAATCAGTATTTTGCATTTATAGCATATCTCAAAGATTCAGGCTAGTCACATTTCAAGTATTCATTAGCTGCATGTGGTTAGTGGCTGTAGTATCAGATAACATAGTTCTATAAGCTTGTTCATTTAAGTTTTTAAATTAAGGTCTATGATCCTTTTAAAATAGGTTTTGCGTATGCTGTGAAAGAAGGTTCAAAGTTTATTTTTAAGTAGAGATATTCAGTTGCTTCAACATTTTTATCAAAAAGATTTTCCTTTTGGTAGTTACAAAATAGTCATGGAGTTGTAAAGTATAGCATAAAGAATATAGTCAATAATATTGTAATAACTATGTATGATGTCAGACGAATACTAGATTTATTGGGGTGATCACTTTGTAAGTTATGTGAATGTCTAATCACTATGTTGTACACCTGAAACTAATATAATTTTATGTGTTAACTGTAATTGAAAAATTTTAAAAATTATGAAAAAAAGAAAAGACTTTCTTTTCCTTCACTGAATTACATTGGCTCTTTTCTTGAAAATCAAGTAATAATGCATGTCATATCATCTATTCTGCTCCTTTGATCAATTTGTCTATCCTTACATCAATATAAGGTCATCCTTAATTACTGCAGATTAGAATCCTTAAATCTTATAGTGTAAATCTTCCAATTTTATTCTTCTTTGGCAGGGAATATTATTCTTTAACTTAACAATTTATTATTTTTATTATTGTTGTTGTTGTTATTATTATTTATAAGTGCAAATTAATTTCCCTTAACTCCAAATATCTAAAGTTAAGTACAGAGCTACTTTAGAAATAAGAGGGCAAGGTCACATACACTCCACTAGTGAAAGAGGCAAGTAGTTATAGGAATCAAAGGCTTTCTCTATGACTGATAGTAACCACCTATACTCTTTTGACTTATAACTCTAGAATATAACACATAGAGATGATCAGTGCCAAAATAAGCAAGAGTAAGGGTAGAGAAAACACACAAAGGAAGGCTGATGCACACCAGATTACACAGGATTTTTAAAAAGACATATTCTTTCTTAATTTTCAGGAGAGCCATAAAGATAATGTTTTATAAAAAAATTAAAAAAAAAATTCCTTCTCTCTATATATTTTATATTTATGTAGATATGTGTACATATACAAATATATATATATATATCACCAATAAATTTAATTTATTTTATTACCATAGTCTTTAAATTTTCAGAGGTAAATAATATAAAACACAAAAAATTACATAATTTGTTGTCACAGAAAATAAGTAAAAGAACTGAAAATATTTCCTATAGTTTATGCTATTGCAGTAAAATCTAGTTTATTCTTCATTCTGCCCAATAACACTTTTTAATTCATTAATATTCCTGCACATTTATAGAACAATAATAATTAAAAATCATATTGATCTTGAGAGACCGGAAAATTCTTTCATGTGTATATTCATTCACTCAGCACTTATCAGATATCTCTTAAACATCAAGAACTTTACTTGGCTGACTTTCTTCAGATAAACTGGACATCAGAGGGAGGTTCTTGTTAATCCAAAATAAAGCGTTATTTGAATTTCTTTTCCTTAAAAATTGATCATCTGAATATGTTCTAAATCGATGCTCTGTTACACACCTTCCTCTAATAACTGCTTGGGTCAAATTCTACACCAGAACAATTTCTCTTTGTAGGGGAGAAGGAATTGTCAAGAATTGTTGAGACTTTGACTCTCTATCCTTGGAAGACAGGAACTGAGAATAAAAGGAGAAAAACTGTCTCCCTCATCTACTTTCTGATTCTGGCTAAATTCCAAATCCAAAAGTCAGTTCTGAATGCAATCTCAGAAGGGAATGTGATTCTCCAAGAAAATGCTTCTCAAACTTTTCTATGTCTAAGAATCATCAGAAAACATTTCTTTAAAAGTCTATCCTTTTTTCGCTCCCAGAAATTTCAATTTGTAAATCTGTGATGGGGCCTAAGAATATACATCTTTAATAACTGTTGCTTGCAATTCTTTCCCCCAGAGTATAAGTATTCGTTGTGTAGTGACTATGATCAATATATTGAAAAAATTGAGCAAAGACCATGGAATCACTTGAGTATGATTAGGCCTCTCCTGTCATGGATCTTATTTGTGGGAAAGGAGACCAGGCATACAGAAAGAGGATGGATACTTTCCTGATTGTGTTGAGACCCCATGCTGCATCAGGCACTCCATGTTTAGGACTCTTACCACATAGAGCTACTAACAAATAGACAGCAGGCTGAAGTGTTTACTATCAGTTTACTGGGGCATCAGTGAGGGCTGAATTCCCAGGAAAGGCAGTGAGTGAGTTCTGAGGGGCAGAGGTAGTAAGAGAGGAGTTCCTGCCAGAGATGGGTTTGGAACTGGATCCAGATGAAATCATGGACCATCAAGTCAAACTTTACAGCATAATTCTGCTTTTCTTCCCCTTCTGCTTTCTCCACAATTTCTTTTCCCAGCGATGGAACGCTCAAGAATGACTTGCTGTGCCTCATCCCTTCTAATGATTTTTAAAGTAGTTTAAGACATTTTCCTGTAAGTTTTGAGTCAGTTGGCACGGTAAATGTGTTTTCAGACATATCAAGTGGATTCTTTTGCAATTTTTCTAAAGTTTTTTTGCTTTTTTTTTTTTCTGAGGAAAGCTTCATAGGAAATGTTTTGTGTCATTGGAGACACCAACTTGGAAAGAGAATATAAAGCAGAGTAAGGGAAGGGGATGCACCTGTTCTCTGACTCCAAGAACACAAATGGCCAATGTTCTTCCAAAGAGAAGCAGTCTTAGCCTCAGTAGTAGAGAGCAACAAGAACTCTTTGTTGTGTCCCTTGCTTGCAAAAAGAGATCATGCTAAAATAGCATTGTGCTCTTGAGAAAGATACCATCAACTGTTAATTCCAACAATTTACAATAGGTGTTCAAAACAGCCAAGCACACTGTAAAGGGGATGCAAAAAGGAATTAATAGAGCTCGCAATGACAAAACCAGTCATATCTTTCTGACTTAGCCTATGAACTAACTCCCAGGTAAATTCGTTTGTCCTGATAGCTTTTATCAAATAATAATAAATAACAGGTAATTGCAGAATACTATTTATTTCAGGGAAACCATAACTCAGATACCCCTTTTTTGATGTGAGATCACTTTTCAGTAATGCCTGGAAATACCACACAACAGTCTTGGGGTCTCTGGTGAATAAAGAATATGATCCAAGTGAAACTGCCAGGATATTTTAAGGAGGCCAAATCTAATACACCCATTGGCATTTTACCAAGGTTGTTAATTCTCCTGATCACTCAGTAACTCAGACATTGTCTTCTTTTCTTCATCCCTCTATAAACAATAGTGATGAGAACAGATTTTATGACATCCCAGCTTCAAAATGAAATGCAGTAAAGTATTAGCAAGGGGTTAAATTTGATGAGTGGGGGTAGTTCCTAGATCCTTATTCCTTTACTTGCTCCTATCTGGGTCTACAAGTAAGAAGTTTTTCTTTTGAAATCTTTTCAACATAATGTGACAGTCAGATATGAGACTCTAGTCATATAAGAAGTTAATTAAAGTGGGACATAGACTGACAGCTTCGTGTTGCATTTCCCTGTGCTCTCTGCCATCTGGTGGATCTCAGATGACACTGAGAATGGCAAGTAGTGATAGATAAAGATGCCTTGGCTCAGCCCTTTCTACCCCAAGGTATTACTTTAAAGTTTATATATGATATAGAGCATAGTAAACTAATAGGAAAGCAGAATCTCATTCAGTATTATTAAAAATTTTATGACTATCTGTCGTTCTTGCTACATCAGCAGCCCCACTTTCCAGCTGCCTACTCAGTTCAGTGAGACCTCTGTGATCTACTTGGATTTTAACTCCCAGTGCCATGGTTGGAAAGTGCACTAGGCAGACAATTGAAGTAAATGTGGGAATCACCTTGTTTGTTTTCCCTTTATCAAGGATCATGGACCTATTCTATATATTATCCAAAGTCTGAAAACAGTTGGCTTATATATTGTGCGCAGTTATACAGTTGCTTATAGTGGGAGGGCAAGTCCTGTTTCAGTTACTCTGTAATTGTCAGAAGCAAAATTCAAGAGTTATGTAACTAGTTCTTAGTTATTTATGTTGACAATGCTCCAGTACTACCTTTGGAATGAAGAATAAATTATGCCGTAGTAGTTCTCTGGTACATGTTTTAATTAAAAATAAAATGAATAAAAATATACACATTATTTTAAGACTTTCCAACCTATCTGACATTTACAATTCACTAAGAAGTAATCGGTTTGAAGACAGGAATTTCTGCTCTGACTATCTCAACATAGCATAAATGAAATTGAATTACTGAAAGCTTGGGGATTATTCAATATTACAGTTCTTAGAAATTATTACCAAAAGAATGAGTTAGTTAAGTAATCAATAACAAGAGTTTGTAATGAAACAAACATTGTGTTAGCAGCTATGGGTAATATCGTGTCTTCAAAAGTTTACAGAGTTTTAACAAATGGTGCAGAAACAACTGGACATTCACATGCAAAAGAATGAATATGGACACAGGCCTTAGACCCTTCACAAAAATGAACTCAAAATGGATCATAGAACTAAATGTCAATTCCGAACTATAAGATTCCTAGAAGATAACAGAGGAGAAAACTTAGATGATCTTGGGTATGACAATGACTTTTACCTATAACACCGAAGGCATTATACATGACATAAATAATTGATCAACTGTATTTAATTAAAATTAAAAACTTCTTAAAAGCTAAAAAAAATGAATGGGACTACATCGAACTAAAAAGCTTCTGCTTAGCAAAAGAAATTATCAACAAGGTAAAGAGAGAATCAACTGAATGGGAAAATATATTTGCAAGTAACACCTCTGATAAGGGTCTAATATCCAAAATATACAAAGAACTCATACAACTCAATAACAACAACAACAAAAAAAACCAAACAATCAAAAAATGGGCAGAGGACCTGAACAGACACTTCTTCCTAGAGGACATACAAATGGCCAACAAATATATGAAAAGATGCTCAACCTATTAGGGAAATGCAAATCAAAACTACAATGAGATGTCCTTTCACACCTGTTAGAATAGTTATAATCAACAGGACAAGTAATAACAAATGTTGGAGAAGATGCGGAGAAAAAGGAACCCTCATACACTGCTGGTGGGACTGCAAATTGGTACAGCTACTATGGAAAACAGTATGGAGGTTCCTCAAAAAACTAAGGATTGATCTACCATATAATCCAGAAATCCCTCTATTGAGTATTTACTCCAAAGACTTGAAAACACATACCCCAAAAGATATTTGCACACTGATGTTCATAGCAGGGTTATTCACAGTGGCCAAGACATGGAAGCAATTGAAGTGCCCTATGATAGACGACTGGTTAAAAAAGCTGTGGTATATGTATGTGTATATATATATATATATATATATATATATATATATATATATATATGTGGTATATATATATGTGTGTGTGTGTGTGTGTGTGTGTGTGTATACACACACACATACATATACATACACAATGGAATATTACTCAGCCATAAAAAGAGATGAAATATTGCCATTTGCAACAACATGGATGGACCTCAAAATAATCATGCTAAGCAAAATAAGCCAGACAGAAAAAGTAGAAAATCACATGATATCACTAATATGTGGGATATAAACCTAAAAGCAACAAATGAACAGGACAAACAAACAGAGACTCATGGACATGGACTACAGGCTAGTGGTTACCAGAGGACTATAGACTAGTGGTTACTAGTGGGGTGAAGGAGGAAGGGGGAGGTAGACAGGGTAAAAGGGGTCAAATATAAGGTTTAGGGGGAGGGTGAAGTGGGTAATGGTTATTAAATATATGGTAGCTGAAGGAAATTGGACTTTGGGTGGTAAACACACAATAGACTATACAGATGTCAAATGATAATGTACACCTGAAAATTATATAATTGTATTAACCAATATCACCCCAATAAACTTAATTAAATTTTTTTAAAAAATTAAAAACTTTTGCTCTGTAAAAAACAATGTCAAGAGAATGAGAAGACAAGCCACACAGTGAGAGAAAAGTCACAACTGATAAAAGACTGTTATCTAAAATAAACAAAGAACTCTTAACACTCAATGCTAAGAAAACAAACAATCCAATTAAAAAATAGGCCAAAGATTTTAACTGACACCTCACCAAAGAAAATATACAGATGGCAAATAAGCATTTGAAAAGATGCTCCACATCATATTTCATTTGGAAAATGCAAATTAAAACAACAAAGAGATACCACTACACGCCTATTAGAATGGCTAACATCTGGAACACTGACAACATCAAATGCTGATGAAGATGTGGAACAACAGGAACTCTCATTCATTCATTGTAGGATAGCCACTTTGGAAAAAAATGGTATATCTGCTTTGAAAGTTTGGCAGGTTTTTATAAAACTAAATGCATTTTACCATGTGATCCAGTAGTCGTACTATTTGGTATCTAATCAAAGGACTCAAAAAGTGTTGTTGACATGAAAACTAATACATTAATGTATATAGCAGTTTTATTTTTCCTTTATTTTGCATACTTTAACTTCAGAACAAAATAAACAACAAAAAAAGCAGTTTTATTTATAATTACCAAAACTTGAGAGCAACCAAGATGACCTACATTTAATGTATTTTTAGGTAAATGAATAAATAAACTGTGGTACCTCCAGAAAATGGAATATTATTCAGAGCTAAAGGAAAATGTGCTATTAAGTCATGAAAAGAAATAGAGTTACCTTAAATGTATATTACTAAGTGAAAGAAGACAGACTGAAAGGGATACGTACTATATGATTCCAACTATATGGCATTCTGAAGAGGCAAACTATGGAGGTGGTAAAAGATCAGTGGTTGCCAAGGTTTAGGGTGAAGGAGAGATGAATAGACAGAGCACAGAGGATCTCTGTACCTGTCAGTTTTGATGGAAACCTAAACCTGCTCTGAAAAAAAATAGTCTTAGATAAAAGTTTAAGAGTCTAAGATATGAGTCAGGAAATTCAACTCTGCTAAGTATTATACTCAGTTTTATAAAACATTACACATGAAGCAAACACTGTGTCCTTGTGCTTTAGTACACCCAGATGTCTCAGAAACATAATGCTTGTTCACAGGAACAGATGAGTGTCATTTTTCATAAATGGACAAAATTTGGACAGGTTGAATGAATTCACATTTTAGCAAGCATTCAAATAAAAGAAAATTCAACAAACCATGGAGATGAATGGTCTAAGCATGGCAAAACAAAGCCAAAAAAACATTTGATTATTTAATCTCTTTGAATTCAACTATGTGTCACTCCAGTCTCTCTTTGAAAGAGAACCCTGGTACCCTTTATACCAATCTTCAAATAAATTCTATAAAATTAAGCCAGGATATAAATTTAAAAAGAAAACGAAAAAGATGGGGGTAGGGATGAAACTTAAGCAAACATTTTATTTTTAGTTGCAATAGGCTTTGTAGACTTATTAATTTATTTGAAAATCTGTATTAAGTCCTTCCTATTTGCCAGAAACAGGATAGCATATTGGTCATACAAAGGTGACAAAACATACATGGTTAGTTGTGATGAGCTAGAACATCCAGAACCTAGAATTAGACATCTCATCACTTATATTGCCGTTGAGCTAGAGTCTTCTCAGCTGGGTTTTCTGGATTGTATCTGGCCAGGAGAGGGGAAAAGGGCAATTTACAACTGTTGAAGATCCCATAAGGATGAAAAAGATCTAGAATAAGGGCTGAGGTTTAATTATCACCTGGGTGGAGGACTGAATTAGTCTAGCAGTTGATCAAGCCAGAAGGGCAGAAGTTGAGGAATGGCTAATGTACAGCTGTCTCAGAATCTTGGTATGATGTTAATAATTCATGATTTGCTCTCCTTTGCTGGACTAAGCTCATGTTGTTAAAAATAGTAAAACAAAGCAATTAAGGGTGGAAGCCTACAAGGAAAAGTTTTAGTCCTACAATTGTTAGGAATTTAGTCTGGTAGGCAAAACACTGTGTCAAGAGCCACAGTATCTAAAACATCACAGTCAACAGGTAGTGGTGCAGAACCACCATTTATGTCAAGGACTTGTGAAACAGAGCAGAGGAATTTTCCAAAATGCAGTTGGAGATTTATGACAAAGACTCTAGAGTCCAGTGGAAATCAAAGTTGTAGTCTGTCTCTTTTGAGGACATCTCTCATCAAAGAGCCCAAATAAGAGTGAATTTTCAGAAGCAGTCTTCAGGCATTGAAGGGATTTCTGCAGTGGATACAGTTTCAAAACTAATACTAAAACATGAGAACAAGAAAAGAATGCTGTTATAAGAATAGAAATCCAAGGTAATATCTAAGCCATAGACAGAATCTCAGCTTACAGAATCAGGCTTCAAAATCAAAGCTGGATTTCTGAGCTCCAAGCTGGAACTCTGTAAATACATTTCCCTGTAGGTCAGAATTTGTACCAGGGACAGGGAGATGGTCAAGCTGGTAAATGGTCAAATTCAGAAATAAGAAACCAGGCTAGGCCTATCAAAAGATTCTCTTCACCAACCTGGAATTAACGTTTTAAGATAACTATCAGATTAGTTGACCTAAACATTAATCAATTTTATCATAATATTTTGGTTTCATACCACTAAGGCTTCCATTTTATACCCAACAGTATAAGTTTCAAACAAGTCATCTATTTAAGAGTGATTTTTCAATGAAAGACTTTTAAATTTGTGGTATCTACTACTACAGATTAGGAGCTTTTAACCACCATGATAATAAAATTTAGTTCTCACTTTTAGCTCTACTGTTTTAAGGTCCATAAAGAAGATAGTAAAATTTTCCCAAATAAACGAAAAGTATATTAATTGACAGCAGAAGCTTATACCCCTCTATTCTACCCAGTATATTTCTGTTATAATGTTTTCTCTATCTATCTCTATTTACCCAACCCTCATCTAGTGAACACAATTAAGTGCTTCCTCTTTATTGCTTTTCCCAAATTCCTGTGCACCTAGATTAGAACATTTATTTATATTTCATAATAATAATATTAATAATCAGTGTTATTATTATGTCAAGATCTCTCTAGAATGGAATCATATAGTAGGTATCTCCTTTAAAAGGAGAGATTTGGTCATATTTTTGCATTCTCAAGTCCTAAGATTGTGCTGACACACAGCAGTTTATGCAAGAATGTTTGTTAAATGAATCAATGACTAAATGAACACATATTTATTTATTCTTTAATTTTTCTAAAGAACTGTAGCATACTATTGGAAAAAAAGTAGCCTATAAACTTATATTTTCTTTGAGCATTACATTGTCTTTGAATACTTTACTCACTGTAAATTTCCTTTACCATTCTTATCACCAAGGATTTCAGCGGAAATATCATTGTTTGGAGAACAGCCAACTGATAATATTATTCCTTCTCAAAGGAAGAAATTTCTTTAAATCTACAAGAATTTTATTCTGTACCTTTGATGTGAAAATTTTATCATCTATTTCTGGGAAAGCTTGCTATGTTATGTAAGAATATAAAGAAAGAAATGAAGAGAGGTTACCAGTCTCAACTTCTGCAAACTACAGATTTCAGTTTCAAAGTAGAAACAACAGATTAATTTCTCAAGTCTTGAGTTTTACTTGGAAGAAAAACAACATTGAGATCTTATTTGCATCTGACGGCTCGGTTTTATAAATGGCAAAGCTGTATGCTTGTGCACAGAACTCCGTCTGGGCCTGGCATCTGTGCTCATACACTTCACCCTAAAAGGGGTGAAGAGTTTTCTACCTATATCTGTTTTGGGAAAGATGTCACTCTGAAATATGTTATTGCCTGCTAGCATGTGAATAAAACCCTCAGTCATAACTCTGTAACCCTTTGTTGGTTGGGACAATTTAAATTCTGGCAATTATAATCTTTGTAATGCTAGTCCCTCTTCTGAATAGGTCACAGCTCGCAATAAATAATCTCCCTTTTCCGTGACATCTCCTAATTTGTTCCTTTCCTTGGTTCCAGGTAGCTATGCTCTTCTTCATCTTACTGTATTTGATTTTTGCATTCCCTTGTCCTTTCCTGAGCATAACTATGAGCAAAGTGGATATAAGGTAACATTGGCAGGTAAGAAGTCATGCTATTATCTCTCTCAGGAATTATACCATTTAGTAACCTAAAAGGTTAAGATTGGGGAAACTAATCATTCCAAGTGACATCTTATATAAAAGACACATCTAATTTTATCATGTTGTTAAATCTTTATGCAGATGATTAAATCTGTGAATTTTTCCACTGCAGAACAGACACATTATAACCAGCCCCTGCCATCCAAGTCTCTTCAAATTATATACATGCCATATAGTATGTGCATTTCAGACACACACAAATAATGCACACACACACATACACACACACACACACACACACACACACACACACACACACGAGTCATTATGTAGGCACTTCACCCTTTCTTGGAAGACATTTTACCCTGCAAGCCATATCACTTCTCCTTTAAGATGGACAAGCCTAAGAGGTTAAGCCTAGACCTAAAAGTGGCCATGGACAACTTGTTTACTTCTTTTCATCATTCTAAAAATCAAAAAAAAATAAATAAATAAATATAAATAAATTGATTTAGGAGAAAGAGAGAAACTTTCTTGTAAAAAATTTGGTATTTTTGTGGTTTTAGGTTGGTAGTTTTAACCTATCTAATTCATCCTTCAAAAAACCCTTAAGTTGGTAGGTGAGCCACAGGTATAATACACACCAACTTCCAAATTCAGAAAATGTGCACAGGTTAGGAAACACACAGGGGGGTTAAGGAAATTGTTATTGCATCAGGTAGCTACAGAATTAGGATGAAAACTAGTGTTTCTTTATTCTCAAGGTTGAGTCCTCTGGCTAAAGTGGTAGTTCTCAAATGCTACTCAACTGAACACCTGCATCAGAGTAACCTGGGAGTCTTTAACAATCAGATTTCTGTAGCTAACTCAAAGAGATTTTGATTCAGAACATCATTTGTGGGGCCCAGAAATCTATATTTTAGAAACTTTCCAAATGCTCCTAACATATAGCTAGAGTTGGGAACCAGCAGCAGAAACTTGTTTGTTCTGCTTATGAAACCTTGCAACAGAAGACACTACATTGTAAATATCAACTATAGATCAGAGGTTTTCAGACTTCAGCAAGAGGCAGATGAATAGGTTGGTCCCAAGTTCCCACTAAATAGAAGCACCAAGCTTCGTTAGGCAGGGAAGTTGATTTAGTCCCTGATAATCTCCATTAAATCAAAGAAGCATACAATCTAAGTAAAAACATATTCTTATATAAAACCACCTCTGAGGCCTAGTTTCCTGACCACTGGCCCCTCCATCCTAGCCCTTTAGTAGGTCTTGCATCTTAGCAATTAATATATTGAAATTCTGAAGCTTTCCTAATTGTCCATTTTATCATTGCACTTCAGAGTAAATAAAATTAGAGAAATATCAACAATTGAGAAGCCATTAGAAAGATGGGGAAGGTGTCACTCAAAATATAATTGCTTAATGTATGCTTCAAAATATTATATATTCTCCAATTGTTAGGTGCATTATATCCATGAGATAAAGTTTGTTAATTGAATTTCTTAAATCTTCTATAGCCTTAATTATTTGTTGTCTGTTAAATATATTATCTCTAAGAGATGTCTAAAATCTCCCATTAGTGGAGATTTGTTCATTTTGCTTTGCAATAATTTCAAATTTTCAGCATAGACTATTCAGTGTACATACTTTCAGGAATCTTATGCTTTCTCGGCAACTTATTTCATTTATGATTATGTAACAAGCCTCTCTATCCCTGGCAACGTTTCTTCCTTAAAGTCTATCTTGGTAATATAAGTATTTCTTACTAATTATCTGGTTTGTCTTTTATTTATTTCTCTACTTCAGAGCTTTCTCTGTCATATATTTAAATGTGTATTTTATAAGTAGCATATAGCTGAATTTATTAAAACCTAATTTTTACAATCATTGTTTTTTAACAGGTGAGTTTAACTGATTCATGATTACTGTAATTACTGATGTATTTAATTATTTTCATTTTGCTTTGTGCCATTGGGTTTGTTTGTTTGTTTGTTTGCTTTTTTTACCCTGTTTTTTCCTAAACTAAGTTTTCTGCCATTCTTTTTCCCTCTGTACTTGATTTTAATCATACATCCCATTTGTATCCTTTTATTGGTTACACACATACTTCACCTCAGAAAGTTAAAAAATTACTGTCTTTCTTATGTCTTTAGACTGACAAAGATTGTTTTTGAAAGAAGGTCATTTCCCTGGAAAAAAACAAACTTAGCAAACTGTTGAATTTTCCAATAACTGAAGGTCACAGTATACTGATATAGGCAATAGTAGTTTTGAATTGAGTCAATTATGTGGCTTTATTTTATGCTGGTGAAGAAAAGACTGGGAGATACCATGGGGCCTTCTGAGGGAAGGAGGAAGGCATCAGACACTAAGAGTTTCAGCACGTCTACTTTAGAGACTCCCCAAAGATTGTAGTTGCTCTCCACCACCCTTAGGTTAAATCTTCTTCTTCCTCATGTTCTAGCAAGAGGCAAACTGAGGAGGTACAAGTAACTCTCCACAGACTTCCTGTATATTCCTTAAAGCTCCCGTTCTAGGAGGGCAGGAGGGAGGTCCCAAGGGGAACAGATGTGGCACTGCAGCTGTGATTTCTTTGAGGCATGGACATACTCTTTGCTTGGGAAGTGTGACTCTCCACGAATCCTCCGGTAGGTTTACCCTCCCTAATGAGTAACTGGCTTTGCTGTTCTCTTTTGAAATTCAACTTATCTCCAAGTCTTCTGTTTCCTGATCCTCCTCCAGCTCTTCATTAGCTTCTTGCACAATTTTCTCTTCCGGCTGTCTCTGCCCTGCAAATGGGTCCACCGGTCTGTCCAGCTCCAGGGACCAGAGACAATATTGAGGACATTGATATCTCTGCTATTTCTGCAGCAACAGATTCTGAACGGAGCCATAATGATATCCAGACAGGCACTCTGTTCCCCATGGAACGCCAGCCTCTGAGAAGGATTCTAACCAGCTGGGTTCTGGCACCTGGCTGTCTCTATAAGGTCAAAATAGTAATGAAGAAAGAAGTCAGAGCTGGGAATATGGGACAGGGTTCAGAGTTATTACACAGATTTACTCAATGTGTTGTTAGAATGACTTCAGTGGCAAGAATCAAAAAATCTAACTAAAATTGGCATAGGCAAGATGGATATTGATTGATTTATGTTTTCAAAAAGTCCCCAATGGGGCTATTTTAAGTGATACTTAATCTAGTGGCTTGAAATACATAACAGATACTCATTTTTTTTTTCTCCTTTCCAGCTCCACTCCTTCTGTTTTATTTTATTTGGGCAAAACCTCACCTTACTGTCCCAAGAAGACTGCCAACAACTCCTTGAGCTATATCTTCATCACTTTTGTCCACAGTCGAAAAAGATGATTCTTGACTCAGCATTCCAAGGAAAAGTTCTGGGGCACTTGAAGTCACTTGCCTGTACTGGTTCAGTCACTCTGAGCTAGGGAACAAAATGCTCTGGTTGGTTTCATTCTGCAGGTGATTCTCGCCTGGAGCAGAAGTACAGTCAATTTCCCTGAAACTACATAGATCTAAATTTTGAGAATCAAACAATGCTAATCAGGAAAAAGTTGGTGCTGGCAGAGACAGCAAAATGTCCATTATGCCCAAGTAAATACACTCATCAATCTCTTAGCAGCTATGAAATCCTTTCCCCCCCCCCACCTCACCCAAACATACTCTTTTGTGGTTTCTCTGAAAAATTTATCAGTATGACTCTACTCTTTTCAGGCAATGCTCTTCCTCTTTAGCCACCTCATACCCATGTCTCCAGAAAAAGGAATCACACCAAAAATAATATGAGATTTCATTAAATATACATACTTTTTCATTATCTGGGAGCCCCTTTTTTGATCAAAGGGTCTGAATGGGCTAATATATGTGCATAAAAGTCACTGTCTATGAATTAAGGACTGTAAAGACTGTATCTTTGTTTTGTTTGGAATATTTTTGAAAAATATTTTTCAAAAAAAAAACAGTTTTATTGTAATTACAACCTTGAATATGCCTAATAATAAATATTGACATAAAATAAGTATCAAGTCAGCTAATTATTTGTACTTCTCAATTGCAGGTTTATAATTTCCTGGAGTATATAATACTCTAGAAATTAATATCCAGGAGCATCCACTTATGGTTGTACTGTCTTTAAGTAAAATAATAAATCTCTACAGAGAGAGAGAGAGAGGGAGAGAGAGAGATAGAAACTTTTGACTCATGTCTTCATTCGTCTTGTATTCTCAAAAGAAAGAGCCACACACTCAGTTCATGCCAAACAGGTAAATCTTGCTAAAAAGTCATTTCAGATAAAATCAGATAAAGTTTAGTTTAGATACCATGCAAGCCCAAATGCTGTTACTAGAGCAAAATATGCTAATCACTAATGTACTTTCACACGTTAGGCACTGTGCACTAGACCCTTTCTTGCAAAAGCTAGATGACAGTTACACTGCATTCCACAGTAACAATTTCAAAGCTATAGATGTACAGGATGGTGCAAGGTCAAGAAAACCTTAAAACTCTGCAGTTTGAACAATGGATACTCAATAAATCTGAGAGTCCTTTTTTCTATCCAATTGTTTCCAATTGGTATGTTAAAGTCCATTTGAGAAAGAGGCATGACATATGAATGATGAGAGATGAATAGGAGTAAAACGAGCAGGTATTAATTGGCTTGAGTTTACCCATGTCTCAAATGCTTATGATTTCCAAGCACACTTATACCTCAGCTGAGGCTGCTCTAGGTAGGATCCAGCCTCTTAAGTACTAGTGACACAGTCTGTGTCTATCACACAACAGCTCTCATTCAGCCTTCTTGCCTTATAAATTCTGTGTCCATGTCAGCACAGGAGCTCCAGCTTCCTGCTGGAGAGAGCCCTGGTGACCCCAGGACTCATCAGCTCTCAGTGCTTGTACATGCTGCCAAGCCTGCAGCTTGGCCCAGACTCAAAAGTGTTAGTTCCTTGGATGATCGTGGGCCAAAGCCTCAGCTGGAGAGGAAATGCTGGGCAGCATCTTTTCTCATAGATAAGATTTAATGAGTCCAGAGGATGTGTGATTAAAGGAAGTTCACAGGAAGTTGGGCCGGAGCTTTCTGATGATTGTTTAAATGGCGTTTAGTCATTTGAGTCAAAAAATTAAACACATAAAAGAGTAAAGGACAGCTATTTGATTCACTTTATAAAGGCTAAACCATTGGGTTTGAGGTTGGAAGGCTGGAGAAATAGTGGAGGATAGTTGAAGGGTGAATAAAAGATAGTTATTCATAATTAATTACCACAGACCCGAATTGATCATCAGTCTCTAATAAACTCAGTAGCTATTTGATGATTACTTGAAATTATAAAACCTGTGGCCAAAGGAAGCAAATTTTAAAAGGAAATATGTATCTTATTTTTTATATCCAGGAGGGGGTACGATGAGAAGTAGAAATTTAGGCTTAGGGAAATAAATTGCTGAAAAAGTGTTAGTGCTTTAAATAGACAAACCAATATAATGTACCCTAGCGGGAATTCAAAAATGTGGTGTCAGAAACTTATGCAGTTTAACCCATGGGGATTTTTACATGAATACATGTATTTTAGGACCAGAGACAATTTGATGTTTTTATGTGGCTGCCAGCAACATAAAAGGCCATAATTATAGGAACAGTTCTAAATGAGTGTAAACTCAGTTCTCCCCATGTTTTCATAAGCATGATATGGTGAGAACAAGAGTAAATTAGTCAGGAAACCTGAGGTCTGGAGTTGGAATTGGCACTTAGGAATTTTAAGTCTCATGAAAGCCACTTCTGCCTGACAATTGCTTTCTCATATAGAGTTTGAATTAGATGTTCTTTAAGAAATAGTCTAGCTCTAAATTTTAGTAGTTTCAATAGATTAAATTGCTGCTAGTAATTGTGTTGCAGTTTTACTTAGTTGGTTAAAATAGCTAGCCAGATTATCTGTACAGAAACCAACTCTTACTAAGCACCATGAATACATAATACTCTGAATAGGGACTTATTTTTGTAGAATGCAACTCTATCCACTCCCACTGCTTGTGCTTTTTGCCTTCTTGCCTCTGTTCCTATGACTTAAAAAAAATTTTTTTTTCTATTAAATAAGTCTGTAGAGGAGACACGCATCGTAAGAATGTATAATTGTCGAAATTCTCTAAGGTAAGCTTTATGACTCCCATTTTATAGATGAAGAAACTGAGGCTAAGGCAACTGGCCTAAGGTCACAGTGCTAATCAATAGAAAAGCAGAGATTTAAACTCAGGATGCTTCAGAGTCCATGTCATCTTCCAAAGACCAGCTGCCCAAGCCGAGCATCCTTAGGAAATAGGCTATAAGGCAATTTTAAAATATTGTTATTCTCTGTCTGCCACCCCCCAAACTTACCCTCATGGCAGTACAGGCTAATAGGGCTCAAAGATCTAGTTTACACTACATGCAAATTTGCCATCAATCTATGGAGATTTGAGGAATGGTAGAGTTCCACACATTTCCTGTTATTTTGAGATTTTAAATGCCATTCAAACAACTCAAATTTTTTTAGTTGTGAATATATTCTTTGCTTGGAAATGCAATTTTTGTTCTCTTATTGGTTGCTTGCTTACTTGATGTAAGTTAGTTTGTACAGCAGCCATAAAACATTTATGATGAAATTAATTGATACTTGAAATCTGATTCTACTTTTCTTATATTTAGCCAACTCTAGATTTGAAAATCACATCTCTCAGAGTAAGGACCAGGTTACCAGGCGTCTTGTGAAAACTTCCTGGTTGCCCTTCAGTGAATCCCAACTATCTCACTTCTCACGTGGTGGGGGAGGGAGATGAAGAACAAAGAGTGTTTATTATAGGAAGAACTTCACTTCCTTTAGGCGGGGACACAACAGAAGCTCTGTGTGACTTCCAGTTAGAAAAACTAATCCAGGAATCTGTACACCAACAGGTTTATTTTCATGAATTTCACACCCCCCCCTCCACCCCTGAAAAAATACAAGAACATGTATGTTAACTCTTTTAAAAAGAATATGGGGAAAATGTATACAATGCAAGAAAATAATTTCAATCTCAGGGAAAGATAGAGAAGCAGAAAGAACTGGGTAATTGCCAGTTTGGTTCGCATCTCTATGATACTGAATTTAATCTTTTGCCCAACATTTAAAACAAAAAAAAAACAAAACAAAACAGACAAAAAAAACCCCTGCATTTTCCTAAAAGAAAAATATCCTGATTATTTAACAGCATATATATTTTAGTTTTAAGAGAAACTATAGTTGTAGAAATATAAATCAGTGGCACCTGTATGTGGGTGAAAATTAAACAGACAAGCATGCCTGGAGAGGAAGCCATGGTACTTGTTCCCATATCAGTTCCTACAGACATTCATCATACTAGTCGTTTCAATATTGTGAGCAGTAAATGTGCTAACACAAATGTCCTCTTTCTCGCTTGGCATCACAATCCCCATTCAGTTAGTTTCCTCATCTGTAGGATGTCATGATCCCCCAGCCCAGGGCTGCTGAGAGCCACAATTGGATTGCTTCCACCAATAGACACTGGCATACCAAGAGGAAGGCGTCACAAGGACAGGGATTATTTTATAATTAGGATATACCCTGGCATGAAAAAGATGGGTTTTTAGATTATGCTTTAGGACTTAATGGAACTATGGTTGATATTCAGAAAGATCTGCTTTTGTTAAACTTGACATTCTGAGCTCTAGAGAGACACTCACAGAAGAAACTCTCTTCCCAGCCCACCTGTCTAGAGCTGGCCTCACCCTGACCATCTGGCAGAGGAATGGTTCACCCATGGGTACCTGGGGCTCTTGTGTGTTGACTTAGAAATATGCTTGCAGGCTGCACCAGGATTTCCTTGTGGTTAAACTACTGCTCTCCTAGGTAGGTTCTAGGAGATCTTTCATAGGCCTATGCCAGGAACCTATTGATAATGACACATCAGGGGCATCTGCCTTATGCAAGTCATCCCAGGCATTATCATTTGGGAGCAGGTGTGTGGTGACCAGGATGGCTTATCGCATAAAGACAAAGATCACTGCACGTTAAAGTTCAAAAATAAAACCACACATATGCACTATGTTCAGGATTCTCTATCTATGCGTCTATCTATCTATCATCTATCTATATGAACTATTATCTATCTGTAACTATCTATCTACTTTGAGAGACTGCAACTCTATCCTTTCCTACTGCATGTGCTTTTTTTGCCTTGTTGCTTCTGTTCTCATGCTGTGTCCACTAAATAAGACTGCAGAGAGGACATTGATTTATTTAAACTAAACTTTCAACATATTTTGGGAGGAAAAAGGAAATGTATATTATACAACGTATACCCACTCAGAGTAGTATTCCCTTTCTCTGTGTGTGTACTGCAGTGTGTGTGATAATACTTTAACTATGAGGTTGTCTTCAGATGTAGTAAGTTTCCCATTAATCAAGGTGTTCAAGTATAAACAAGTTGGTTACTTGGTAAAGATGTGGCAGAGGGAAATTTTTTAGCAAATGAATACTAATTCATTCACATGTGTCCACAGTACTTTTTAATCCTTAATATGTATCAAGTACAATGTTATATTACAGAGATTATTGACTAAATTAGCTGACATGTAAGAATACCAATTTTCTAGAATATGCTCTGCCTCTATCCCTGTCTCATCTATAACTCTACCTAGTTATAGATGTTAATGAACTAAAGAGATCACATATTCCCTATTAATAAAAAAAAATCGAGCATATAATTCCTATATAGGTATACACATATTATATCATTATTTAATTTGTAAAGGCACAAAATACACTAAGGTTAAAGTTCATGGTTAACAGCATAATTTATGTTGCAGATGTGAATCAGTGTTTTAAATAGTTCTATTATTATTTTTGAAATTTTGATTATCTGCTTATGAAACCTCAGTTAATAAATGTTTGGTGTCTGCTCTGCTATTTTCTGCTGCATCCACATTCCCGAACTTGCATTATCAGTATTACCTTTAATTCTGTTATCTATTTGTGATGATTAACTTAGTTATGACTATATAACATTATCTGTAAACACACTTAACTTGAGTAAACTGCACCATGTCCCAACATGCAGAACACAAATGAACAGATGGCATTTGCACTGCCCACTCCTGCAGTGGCTAGACTTCCTCACCATCCTCCTGTGGTGTGACAGCCAATCAGGGTTGGCTCTATGGGCCTACAACCAGTGCAGCCCCATGTGTTCAGGAGAGGGCCACCACTGGCATGATCTTCTGCAGTCACAGTAATCTTAAAACTATTAATATTTTTATCTTTGACTTTGTGTTTTGTCTGCTGCTAATGTGGGCAGATTTGCCTTAAAAAAAATAGTATGAGATAATGGTTTAGAAATTTTGAGGAGAGAAGAAATTACCTTCTCAAATATTTGTGGGGTGAGGTAGGGGGTTGAGGGCATTGGAAACTGATTAGAGCAATAGAATAGGGCTGCCTGGCAGTACCAGGGCTCCCTTGGGATTTGTGATTCTAAATTTGTCATCATGTTTGTGAGATTTTCTCCAGTCATGTTCATCCACACAGGTATAAATGGAAAGTAGCTGAAGAGTTAAATTTGAGCAGGGTTGAAAGTTTTGTAGCTAAACACAATAGAGAAGAACAAGTACATGAATGGTTATGAAATCTAAATAGGGTAAGAAGGAAAGTGATGACCTCACAGAAGTCAACAATGAACTCGTGGACTGAAAGCAGGTTTATAAAAAAATATTTCGGTTGGCAAATAAGAACAAGTTGGTTGGGAAGACAAAAACTGTTAGACAGTAGAGGGGGTGCAGTTAAAATCAAGACTTTAGAAGAGACACAGTTATCGGTCATTACAAGGTCTGGGATTTGAGTATGAGAAGACATTGCTGGGGTGGAAGAGAGACATGAAATGCATGTGAAGAGGTTCAGACACAGCCTAGGTGCCGAGGACTACATTTTGTGTAGTTCTCCCAAAGCAATGACTGCAGTACTGGGGGAGAGTAGGGAGAAGAACTGAAATCTTACATGGGTGATGGTAACCGGGAGGAGCCATGGGTGTTCTCGACTGATGCTGTGCATGCCAAAGGAGCTGCGTAGCTTGAGTGGAGGGTAACTATCACCCTAACATCAGGCAACTGTATAAAGGGAGAAGAAACTCTCTTCCTATTGAAAAGTGAAAGGAATTTTAGAGTAGAGGAAAGGGAAGAATAAGAATTCTTTACCAAGGAATGAGAAGTAAGTGAATAGCAAAGAAAAATAAAGTCTTTTTAAAATCATTTAAAATGTCTTGTTAATTCCCTCAAAGATTAGGTCTGTCACAGTTCTAGTCAGAGAAAGGAAATTACGTCAATTTAGCTGTGTCAGTAAAATTTGCTTTTCTCCGTATCGTTTTCTGTTGAATCACACGTCACCAAGCTGAGATACCACAGGGATCATTAGCAACATGTAATCACTTTACATTCAATAATTTTAATTTGATTATATCGTCTGAATCTAAATGTGGAAGAAAAAAACATTACATTCTGTTCAGCAAGGAAACTTTTTGAGTATCTTCTATAAGTAAAGCATTGTACTAAATGATGGAGAATGTAAAAATAGACAAGATTCTATTCCTATCCCAAGAACTTCCTCGACTCTAGACAGTGAAATGGTGTTATGGCAATTGGAAGCACGTGTATCTTCCAACAGTCCAACGAGGAGGGGAAGGGATTATCTCATATCCAGTTTCTAACTATAATTTGGCCACTCTGATGGAGAAGCCAAAATCCATACCTATAGTGGAGTATTGGACTTCATTTACATCTCAAAGTAGTTACAGTCTCTAGAGTTTGGTGCTCTTGGGCTTGGGTTCCAGTGACCCAGGAGAGTCTGAGATGGTCACAGTTGTCAGAAAGTAAGACAATGGTGCCTGCAGCCAGAACTCTCCATTGAGCAAGTTTCATTAGCAAATGGAATAAAAGAAATTTGGGGACTATCACAGAATAGAACCCATTGAGAATTGCTTCTTAACATTGCCATTCCCAAATTCTATAATTTATCATGGCATGTAGTTACATCCCAAGGCTATGCTTACATTAATTTGTTTTACTGTGTCTGTCTTCAGGATTGATATTCGAACTGAAACATTAAGTACGAATCTATATTCTCTACCACGATAACCAACCACAAGGAACACATCTGCCCAGCTGTGCTGAATCATTGGCCACATTGCCAAGATTGTTCAGATTTTCTGACTAAAGAATTTACTTATCTGCAACAGATGCCTATTTTTTGTTATGTGGCATAAAATAGAACCATATAGGGTCACTAAAATACTGGAATGTTGCAGGTTTAATGTTATTTTTTAACTAGCTTCTCTAATAAAAATCTCATAATACCTGGGTGTTTAGGGAATACAATGTCTTAAGCTTTTAAAAGTTATTTATGGTTTATTAGAAATGTTTTCCTTCTCTTGCTTTACCACACTACTAATATCAACCATAATTCTGGATGTTATTTTATTGTAGAATCATAGATTTAGGGTTGGAAAGAATCTTTGAAACGATGACACTGGTTTTATTGACTTATCAATATCACACAGCAATTTAGTGGCAGAGTCAAATTTAAAAATATAAGATGGTGTAAGAAAAGCCCAAGAAGATCCTCTAGATTATTATTTTTCTTTACTTAATTTTCAATAGTAATGTCCTTGTATGGATGACACTTTCACTAAAAATTAAATACAGAAATATATTTCAGACTATTTGAGAGCTGAGATTGGTCACAGAAGATGGTAATTTTTCTTTAATGAATATTTGAAGATATTTTTGTTTATTATTTTTCATTTTAGTTAGTGTCACTATTTTTAAAAATCTGAAAGCAAAGTTAGTTTTGGCAGCAAGCAGAAAACCAAGGTTGCTTTGAGTTATACATGGACTTCTTGATGTTTTTATCAATTTAAATAAAAATTCTACAGCTCCCTTTGGATGACTTTTATAAGGTCATTGCATTTGGATGAGTCATCATACTGCTACTGGAAAGTGACTTTAGGAATAAGCCATACAGAGATTTGAAAGAGCCTTGTTTCTCACTATGACAGTTATGCAAGTGGAAAGAATAGCCTTGAATCCAATGAAATAAATAGCGTGAGCCAGTACAATTCAGCAACCAAATACAATATTTACCTCCTGAAAATGAACCTATTTATTTCTATTAACTATATAGTTTTGCATTGGTATTATTTATGTACTTCCAGGCAAAGAGAGTTGATAAAACAATCTTAATTAATATGTATATGCCTATATTTACCAGCATCTCGGATCTTAGCTGTTTGGCCAACTGCATCATTAATGAGGCAGATATCAAATTTAGACAAATTCATAAAGCGCTAAGCTTTGGAGGTGTGAGTTTATTATTCAGGACTAAAAGTCCATTTCAGACCACAGGTATACATGGATAAGAGTTTATTTTGTTACTCAATATATCCTGAATACTTCATTTTGTTATTTAGTTTGTTTAAGAATATTTAATACTAGAATTCACACACATCAGATTTTCATTGGTGCAACCATCATTTCTGGATCATGGAAAAAAACTGGATGCTTTCATAGAAAAACAAAAGAGAACAGTTTTATTCTCATCAAACAATGTATTATGATTTTAAAAACTGCTGCTTCTCAAGTTCTAATTGGTCATCTTCCTAATTTTGTCATCCTCCCAGGTACCAGTCTTAAGAGCTCTCAAATACCCCTTAATTGTCGGGAACATGATTTTACACTTCCAGGGAAGACTTCAAGTTTCAGTGCTATTATTTAGCTCCTGGAGGATAGAATATCATGGTAACAGTTTTAATAGAGAGTTTCCCATGGAGACAATCAGTTTACAAGGGCCTGAGCAAAATCGGGATCATTTTAAGGACCAGGACTATAATCATAGCCTTGTCCTTGTTCTGGATACAAGATTAATCTATGATCCATTCACAAATCCTTTCAGAGTTTCCTTGAAATTCTCTCACAGATCAAGCCTATTATAATATAGGCCCTCAGAAAGTTATTGCCAGAAAAGACCTTGGAAATCATACAGTCTAATGCCATTTTATAAAAGAACACTGAGACAGACATTAAGGGATGAGAGAAATAAGTCAGCATTTCATAGTAAGTTCCCCTGAGCCAAGGCTGGTTTGCAAACCCCTCACTTCCTTCCTGATCTGCGATCTTGTCATCAACAACTGTAATGATCCCAGGCACCATAACTCATACCTGCACAAAGCCTATCTAACACATGTATTTTTTCTGTAAGGCAGATTACAGTCTTCTTGCACTTAGGAACACTAGACAAGCTTCTCAGCACTATGCCCAAGGATGATTTTAAACAGTGAATCGATAAAAAGAACAAAAATTCAAAACACATGGCACTAAATAGATCCTTAAAAGCACATTTGTTTATAGTATGAAAGCTGAAACAAGAAGATATTTCCTCCTTAGCTTGGACCCTATGCATCAGGTGACAGCTTTTTCACCACTCTGTAGCATGTGCACCTCCATGCATGATTAATAAAGCACCTAGAGTATAGATCTGGGGGTTACAAATAAACCATAGCAAGTGGGTGAATTCAAAGATATGGAATCTGTGAATAATAAGAAAGAACTACAATTAAATTATTTATTAAATTTATCACAATTATTAAATAATAATTCAAATTAAAAATACAATAAAAACAAATTTAAAATGAAACTCATTAAATGTTCACTAGTTTAAAATAAAATGGAATCTGATCCCTGCCCTTATGGAGTTCACAATCTAGTCCCAAAGGTAAAGAGTAAACTAACAAACATAAAATATGTGATTTTTAAAATATGATTGTATGATGAAAAAGAATAGGGCATGAAGAAGCATAATGAAGTGGGAAACTTTTATCCTGAATGATCAGCAAAAACTGAAGTTTTGCTTCCAAACTGGGCACAGGAAGTTTTCAATAAGAATGTTAATTCAAGAAGAACCTAGAAAATACACACACGCACATACACACACATCAAGTCCCTTAAAAGAGTTTACCTTCCATCTCTGCCTCTCACTTTCACACTGGAAACAACATTCCATTATAAATACACACTCAGGTCATTGCAGGAGGAGGATAGAGCAATGTAAAAATTCAGTTTTTGTATCTATCAACTAAGAGATGCTAAAATAGATTTTTTTTTTTTTTGGTACAAATTAAAAGTACAATAAAGAGAGAAAATCGGTTCAAGGATTTTCTGAAAAAACATGTCAGATCCTTATCACAGAAGCAGATTAATACATTTTAGAGTTGAAATGGGCTTTAGAAATAAACACCTTCCTCTCTTACAGAGGTGGGATCTGAAGCACATTTGCTCAAGGTTATAGAGATAATTGCTTGCAGGATCTGTATGAAATAGATCAGTTTTAGATGACAAATTCACTTGGAAGAAGACATATGTTTATATGTCACAGACTTAATAAATTTTTAGTGTTTGTTAAAAGTTGAATTGTTAAAATACACATATGATATGTTTAAATGTCAGTTGAATACATTTTAAAAATGGAGTATATTTTTTAAATGTCTAATTAATGATTCATTTCTTACTAATAGGTAAGTACTCTGGCACTTTCTATCCACCACCAAACACTGAGGAGAGAGCCTTAAGCAAAGATTCTTTTTCTTACCTAACCTGAGTGCTGTACAGCAAAGAACTTAAAATTGTGTTGGGCGTCCTCAAAATCACCTTTAAGCATGGAACCAATAATATGCGATAAGGTTTAAAAATCTTAAACTGTCTAAAAAGTCTTCTATATTAGCTTTTTTCCTTACTGAAGGTATCTATATTCTCTGAGGACAAATAATTATAGATCAAAACTATTCAATTTAAGAAATAAAGAGCTTAGAAATGCTTTAAGGATAGCGATAAATAAATAACTTATTAGCAAATAAAAAGATAATGAACTGAGAAAAAATATTTGTAACATAACTCAAGTGATTAATAACTTTAATATAAAAATAACTTATACATATGGGAAAGAAGATATTTATCCCCACTGAAAAATGAGCTGGATAGATAGACAGTTAAACCAAAAAAAAAAAAAAAAAGAAAGAAAGAAATACAAATGACTGTTGACCATATGAAAATATAGTCAACTTTACCAATAAGAGATGATTAAAATTAGATTACATTGAGAAACCATGCCTTAGCTATCAGATTGGCAAAATTTTATGTGTGGGGGAATAGGCACTTTTGAAAATTGTTGGTGGCAATGTAAATGATAAAACCTATGGAAGGGAATTTGACATTATCTTCCAAAACGACATAAGCATTTTACCCTTCGACCAGCAATCCCATTTCTAAGAATCCTTCCAAAGCACCATGGCAAAAATGCAAAATGGTGTGTTTACAAACTTTTCATAGCAGCTTTGTTTGCAATAGTAAAAGAATAGAAACTACCCAAATGGCCATTTGTTTCCTAGGGTTGCCACAACAAATTACCACAAAGTGAATAGCTTAAAACAACAGAAACTTACTGTGTCACAGTTCCGAAGGCTAGAAGTCTGAGATCAAGGTGTCAGCGGTGCCATGCTCCCTCTGAAACCTATAGGGAGGAATCCTTCTTTGCCTTTTCTAGCTTCCGGTATTTGTTAGCAATCCTTGGTGTTTCTTGGTTTATAGATGTATGAATCCAATCTCTGCCTCTTTTGCCACATGGCCATCTTCTGCCTCTGTGTCTTCTTTTCTTATAAGGACACCAGTCATATTGATTTAGAGTCCACCTAGTGTATGAGTATGATTTCATCTTACTTGATGACAGCTGCAAAGATCCTGCTTGCAAATAAGTTTGCCTTCACAGGTACCAAGGGTTTGGACTTTTTTTTTTTTTTTTATGAAGACACAATTAAACCCATAATAGTAGTGAATAGATTTAATAAACTAAAGTACATTAACACAATGGAAATTTAATCTATCATAGGTATGATTAATATATATATAATACTAGTAATTTCTAAAATATATTATTAAGTAAAAAAAAAAAGGCACAGTGAAGAAAAATGTGTATAGTATGCTACTATTGAATTATGCCTGGATATGCTTATGTATTTATTTTAAATTATAAAATAATAATAATAATAATAAGTTATCTAAGTAGGGAGAAAGTAATATGGAAGAGAAGAAATAGAAGTTAAACTTCCAGGAATATCAGTTGCTTTGTACATTTGATTTCAGAACCATGTAAATATTTTACAGAATTACAAAAAATTAAAATTTAAAAGCAAACCATAAAAACATAGAAAGCAAAATGAAATAAAAATGAATCTGTATTTTCAATTGACAGATTGATATAGGAACTATTTTGAATAACTATAAAATGCAGTAATTTGAAACTACACCCCTCAAACAAAGAGTATAAAATTTTTTAAACTGTTTTTCAGCATTCATATTATTAGTGGTAGTATTAAACCTGTTATGTGTGTTACATATATATTAAAGAAATAAAGCAATTGAGTAACTATGTTGGTGTGATTACAAACCAGGGTTTTATCTGGAAGAAAGTTAATACAAGATAAGATAAAGTTTAAGTAAAAATTATATAGTTATTAATTTCAAGTGGATGTAAGATAATGATGGTATTATGGTTATATTTAAAAGAGAGGTTCTTATCTTTAAGGGACAAACACTGAAATACTATAGATGAAATAATACCATTTCTGGGACTTGTTTCAAAATAATCAGAAAGGAGGAAGTGGCAATTTGTATAAAATAAACAAATTGAGCATGAGTAGATAAATCTCAAGCTGGGTTATGGGTACATGGGGAAGTCATACTATTGTCTCTACTTTTGTATGTTTGAAATTTTTCATAATATGTTTTTCTATGTGTACTACATTCATTATATTTAAGTAATATAATAAAATAAATATAATATAATATATTTATTATATTATATAGTAATATATAGTAATATATATTATATAGTAATATAATATTATATAGTAATATAATAAAAACATATGATATAAATGTGAATGTGCATATTTCTTCTAAATATTTCTATATCCATATATACATATCAGTACATATATCTAGTAAGAACAATAAAAATATATAGGCTTTTGATTGACCCATTTGCCCTGTCATTCAACTCATTGGCATTGAATTGCATAGTGTTTTGACCAATCATTACCCTGCCCCTATGAGCAGAAATGTCAATTATAGTCACCAAACTAAACACTCATCTTCTCTTTGGAATACTTGCTACATATATGGGAATTGCATAAGAAAACAATAAAAACTCTAGTGATTTCCAGTTTTGATTTAATTCCTCAGCCCCTAGCACTCCAGGTTTCCTGATTCCAAGTGTAATGTAAGTATGGCAACCACAGTTGTGTGGGATTGTGGGTGTTCTCTTACTGAATTTATGCAATAGCATTGAAATATGTCACCATTGATACTTGTTTCTCTCCCAGGCAACACCAGATGCCTTGTAGGTTTGATCTAATTAAATGTTGTTTCTTTTTACTCTGATCTTTTGCTCATCAAATTAATTTGTTCTTGAGCAGTAAACTTTAATGACTCTAAAATGTGATGATAAATCAGATAAATTAACTCTCTTCCCCTAAGAGGGAATGACTAAGAATTTGGAGAAGGAAATTTGGTTTGGGGGCTACTCTAGTAAAAGTCCCTCCATGAGAAACATAAGACTAGAAATAGAGAGGTTCCACTCTCGATTTCTGTAAACCCTTTTGCCTCTTCTCCTCAGGGTCAATGCTTTGGTTATTACTGAGTCTCCATTTTCTCATCTTCGATTTACATTCCTATTTTGTTTTAAATGTATGTGTATGTACATATGTTTATGCGCATTTATTCGTGTCAGGGTCTAGGTTGTGATAAA
>CM053501.1:74514164-74750147 GCA_028627145.1 Eidolon dupreanum
TGAATATACAGTTAAATGCCTTTACCACTATTATTCCTTAAATACCCTCATCTACTAAGCATATTTAATATACATATATAAAATCTTAATATAATATATAAGCATATATAAGCATACTCAATTTGTAAATATATATTAAATATAAAATCATATATGAAATTCAGAAAGAAAAATGTGCATATGGGTGTATGTGTGTGAATATATATGTATATATATAATTTTAAATTAAATTAGACCTAAGATATCACATCATGCTGACCCACTACATAATTAATATTGATATAAAAATGTTGAATAAAAATGAAAAATAAACAAAGACTACAAAATGATATTTAAAGAGAAAAATTAAGTAGGAAAAAATATTTGTTAGAATTACATATACTTGGACATTCCTGTTAATACCTCGGGATTATATTTAAAAGTATACTCCCCTACCACTTTGTCTTACTTCCAAATTTTAGACAATTTTTACTTAACAGGGGGTATCTGTAAAGAATTCGCTACCCTATGCCCAGATTTTAACATTCTTTTCACTCTGCAAATAGTTAATGAATATGTACTAAATGCAGATCATTGTCCCATAGGTAGAGAAGAGGCAAAATGCAGACAATGGAAAGAACATGAATTTTAAAACAAGTATTGAATTTACAAGAGTAAATTGTATTTTGTAAATTGAATTATATCTTGTAAATTGAATTTACAAGAGTGAATCTTTGACTCATCTGCGTCTCAGTAAATAGATCAATACATACTTGCCTGAGGTATTTTAAGAATCAGTATGGTAGGTGGTCAATAATTGGAAGCTATTATCATCAACATCATAGCTGTTATGATTATTATTATTATTTAGAGGATACGGTTATTGTCCTCAAAGAGAATATCACCTAGAAGTAGGAAATAGAGCCAGCAAACATATATCAATAATTCTTACAATATGTAGTAAGTGCCACAGAGATATAAATAAAGGACTAATCCAGGGCTCAGAAGGAGAGAGAAATCGTTCTAAAGAAACTGATTTCCTCTTTTAGACAATTACTACTTTTCAAACCTTTTTGTTTAATGCAAATTGTTAAGATTGTAAATAAAAGATTAATAAATGTAATAAAGTTTACATGATAGTTGTTTTTACGGTTCTGTAAGTAAGACTTTCGGTCACTCAAATCTATTAATGCTACACAGGAAACTGAAAGAGTGGTAAGAAGGAAGAGAGCAAACTGAGCTTCCCTATTCAGTAGGGCAGTAGGGCAGGGAGCAGAGGGGCAGAGAGGATGGCAATGGGAGAAATTGGTGTCCTCTCAAGGAGGGAAAGGCCCAGAAGGGGAGAAATCAGAAAATCAGAGAGCAGTTACCACTTTTGCTCAGCAGGTGTATTATGGAGAGCTCGCTGTGCTAGGTGCTTCAGAGATGGTAAAAGCAAATGAAGTTCTGGGGCTATAGGTCTTTCAGCTTCATTGTGTGTGAAAGGGACAATTAGTGGACACTGGATATAAATGGAGTCAGTTGTAGCAATAGGAGAGGAAATAAAGAATAATAATATTTATTACCTCTTATGTAGCAACTAGATAGCTTGTTCTAGGAACAGAAGGGAACTGCATCCCTCTTATCCCCAATACTGAAATAACTATGAAAGGGAGATAATGCTGATTCTTGCTGGAGAAGTCACCCTCCCAAAGGAGAAGAATGGTCTGGCTGAGGTGGGAGATGAAATGAATTCCTGGCTACTTCTATGACCCAGTGTGGAAAGCTGCACTATAATGCAAAGAAGCAAAGTAACCTCCCAATTTCCCATGTCCACGTGGGAAAGACTGAGGCATCTATGTTGCAGGTAGGATAAAGTGCTTTTGCAAAGTGGGAGCTCAGAGAAATTCTCTCTGCCTCTATTTAATATCATGCTTGATATTTCAATAAAACTAATAATAATTGCTGGTACTTATCAAACTCTGTGTAACAATCTAAAAATTTTAAATACATTTTTATTTTTAATTTTTAATATAATCTTTTGAAGTAGGCACTTGATGATTTTAGAGTATATCGAGGCGCAGATAATTTGCCCATGGTCAGATAACTAAGTAAAGGGCAAAGTGAGAATTCAATTCTAGATCTGTTTAATCCTAAAGTCCATGCTCTGTACATTGCTTTTCCTGTGATTTTGTTAAATAAAGTTCTCAAAGTAACACTAGTTATTATTTTTCTACTATTTCAGATATTCCCAAGAAGGAAAGGAGGGTTGTAGAAGAGAGTGGTGAAGGCATCATATGGTCTAGCAATTTTCCATGATGCTAAACATTTGGAGACATTCACAAGCATTTATGAATGTGCTGCATATGGTGAATTTTACACAATAGGTGTCCATATATACATAGAAATGAAGCTAATTTATAGAACTGTTCATACGACTCATGTTTTAAGTTATTTATTGACTTTGTATGGTTGACTCATGCTTATGTGGTAGGGTTAAAATTATGATAATGGCTAGAGCCACAAGTTCTCTTAAAGAGGTAATAGGGTGTTTTTAGAAGGGGATAACTTAAGAAGGTGGTTGGGGCAAAAAATGGGTCTTCAGTAGAAGACCTAGTGCCAAGAGGTAGATCACAATGTCACTGTGCTAGAAATCAACAGGAATTTTGGAATTAAAAGAAAACAGAGAAGAAAAAGGACATGGGGATAAGAGAAAAAGGATACCCAAATAACATAGTAGAATGCCAAAGAATTTTTGATAACAGAAATATCTAAGATTCAGTTTTAAGTTATTTTTATTTGTGAGTCTCAACACATCCCTGTACTTTTCTCCCAAACTTTTGATAGTCTGCTACCTCAATTTTGTTGTGATTGTGCATGTGTGTGCCTATGAGTGTTTATGTGAGTATTCATGTGTGTGTGCTTGTGTGTGTGTGTGTATATTAGCAAAAGAGTATGGTACTATGGTCAAATACTCTATAAACTGCATTAATTCAAAGGATATAAGAACTTAGAACCTGAGATGAACATGATAATAAAAGTCCCTAAGAAGCTAAATGGTGAAATAGGAATGAAAATCAATCCTCCTAGTCTTTAGAGTCAGGGTGACCTTTGCTAATTGAGTTACAAAGAGATTCACGGAAAAGTTGGTATGCCAAAACAAAAGGCAATAATGTTGAGTATAAGACTGTTGAATAAATAAAAAGAGGCAGTTGGAAGGAGTATAACAGATTTTCATGAGAATAAAATTTATCTTGAGATTTCATCAGTATTCTTTAATATTTAACCTAAAAGTATAATTATGAAGTATAGCAGATTTTTATGCCTGCATGGGTGTATTGATGAAGACTGTCAGGCTATCAACAGAATAGCATAATAAGATAATAAATTTTATGTTCTGAGAATGTAAATATCTTTGATCTATAGCCGATTGCCATTTTTTTTTAAGAGAATGGGTGGACAGTAATGAAGCCATTTGCTGTCTTGGTTTCACTGATATTTGACTTTCATCTATTCTAGTCACAACATGGCCTATTTACACCGGTCCCTCATTAGATAAAGACAAGTTAGAAAATCCCATGAAAGTTGGCACCATCTTGAAAACACTTCTCCAACTTTGCAGAATAACAGTATATACATATATTTGCTCTAAAGTATTACCAACTTTCTGAAAGTGATTTTCTTTATCCCTCCTCTTTCTCCCTCTTTTCTTCTTCTTTATCTCCTCTTTCATTGGAATAAAAATCAAAACCAGATAACTATTGGAGTTTTTAAATATGGAAACTGCAAGACAAAAAGGAAGCACTATTTTTCTATTTTATAATTACAACTATTTTCAGCTCTAATTATCCAAGTTTTTATTTATAAAATCTATGACTTATTTTAAGTGGTATAATTTTTTTCATCTACTGTTCTTTTCTGTACAAATAGCAGAAGGTGACTTAGGTGTCCTCTGATGTCTGCTTCTTTGCTATTATGTTCTAATTTCCCAATAACACATAAGATCTGGTGATCAAATTGTGCAACCTATGCAAACCCGCTATGTCAGAACCTAGGTATAATCTCTAGACCTTATTTTTAAAAGAGCATGTTTAAAAGATTGGAAATTTTTTAATGAATAAGATTGTCATTTCAGAACCAAAAGCAGTCTGCAAAACTGGAAGCTCTCTGAGCAGAGGCTTCCCCTTCTTTGGTTCTCAGTGGATGTCCTTTCCAGTGATCCACTAGGGCAAATTTAACTGCTTGCTCTCTGGAGGAAAAACAATCAGATTTGTAGCATTTGTGAATTTCCATGGTGTAAAGACTGCTGCCATGGCTGATTTCAAGCTACCAACCTATCACTAAACATGGAATTGGGATAAGATATGTGCAGTCGCACATCTTATATTTCTATCCTACAGACAAAGTAGATGTAAATAACTTTAAGAACATAGATAATAGTAAATAATTAGAAAATGATGAATTTTTAGTATTTATTGCCTTTGTTTAATATAATTTATTTAATTGTAAGTTTACATAATACAATTTTAAATTATGCAAGTGTTTAAAAACTGGCTCACAACATTCTTGAAAAGTTAACAATCAGTTCTTGTGGGCTAGTGCAAGCCAGCTTCAGCATGCCGCTGACTCTTTCCCTCTCTCTCAATGTCTGCTCCTTCTCAACACTCAATGGTTGAGGATTAGAAAAGCATAAGCAAATATTTGTTAGACATCTAATGTGCTTGAAACACTGTGTTTAGTTATTTATGGGTCGTAACAAAAATAGATTACTATTGATTGCACACTTACTATAGGCCAGAATTATAACCATATATTTCTCATGATAACTTCAATAATTTTCTTACTTACATAATAACTAGTAACTTTCTGATTATAATGTAGGCAGAAAGTATGGAAAACAAAACTAGGAAGAAAAACAGAAGACAGAAGAATGGTCCTTCACAGAAAACAGGGTAAGCCCTGACACTTGGTACCCATTCTGTGGTGAAAACCCTGGCCTCCTTTGTCAGCAAGTTAGAGCTCCTCATTTTGCAGGCTTCCCAGGGATTAAAGGTGGCAGAAATAGTGTAATTCATGCTGAGCTCAGAGAACCTAAAAATGTTACGTCCCCAATTTTCATCCATTCCATTTTTATTTACTCCTCTCCTTTTGTTTCTGAACTTGGAAGGAAAAGGGAATGGAAAACTCTATGTGAGCCATACACTTAGCATCTGCAGAGGGTCACACCTTTCAAAGGGAGAGGTTATCATCTCTAACATGAAGACCAGGTATGATCAGACCTAGCAGAAAAAATGGCATAGTATAACAGGTGTCAAGGTCTCCATTTTGGGTTGGGCCAGTCAGAAGCATGTGTGGGAGATGGTGAAGAGGAGTGAGAAGAGGCCACATTCCTAAGGTTCTAGTACTTCCTACTGTTAAGCACAATTATTAACAGGCAAGGAATTTTTTTTCAAGAATATTAGCTAAGATCCCAGTGACAAATACCTAGTTTCATGAATGTCAGGAGGAGAGTATAGCATGAAAATCTATTTTTATCTCAAGAATGTTCCTTGAAAACTAATAAAAAAGAAAGGATACTGTTCACTGAAGTTTCCCTTCAGTTTGAAAGGTCACAAGGCTGATTTCCCTTATCCTCAAAACAACGTTTTGCATGCACACACGCATGCATGTGTGCACACACAGAGCGAGTAGCTAGAGATCCCTTTGTCTAACCCAGAAAGAAGAAGCTCTTTTCAAATTCTTTACTCGCACAGCTGACACTCAATACAAGTTCATTGCTTGAAATCTTCTCCAAATAGAAACTGAAATTGTGGCCAAAAGGGTAGAACTTTAGAACACATGTTCCTCTTCTAAGAAAGAAATTTTGCAGTATTAAAATGAAACAAGGACCTTGAAAATCAAAAAATATCCAAAAACATGGCTCTTTCACAATTGTTGAGCATTCTCATGTTTTTATTTTCACCGACAAAATTCTGGCTATATAAGCCAAAGTGAAATTAAATGAGATTCTGAAATCTGCATTTGGGTGGTCACCCCTTTGAGTGAAATGTGTACATCTGTATGGAATGTGGGAAAGGGGTTGAATGGGCCTCATAGACTGATTTGCTGAGCTGGGGAAGTCACTCATTTCTTACCTATCCCTTGTTGTTATTTGAGTTGAATCAGACTTCTTTGACTCACAATGGTGTTTTACAGAAAGCTATCATTTTGGTGACAGGTTTTAATATTTCTTTTCCATATGGTGAATTCTGTATGCTTATTGGGTGCCAAAGTCTTCACCAGATTTTTCTTAAGGAGCTAGGGCAAACAAAATGGATATACTTGGGGAAAAATTCAGGAAAAAAAAAATACTGAAATAAATATATGTCATGTAGTATAATGTAGTATTAATGAGATGTTTATGGTATCCTTGAGAGTGATTTTTGTGCTGAGAAAAGAACATTCAGAGGTTTACTTTTGTTCAAAAATAAATATTTAACTTAAAAAGTTTTAGATTTAAACATCTAGTTATTTCTTAAGCTGTTAAAATTAGCCAAATGTTATTCTAGCAAATTTTAAAAAATCACTTAGAAAGCATTCCCATTTAAAAACTTAGTTCAAAAATTTTAAATTTAACACAGCATTTTTATTTCATTTTCTTTTCAATTACTTTTCTGAAATAAATAAAATCCTCTTGAATAAAAAATTATTCTTAAAATCTAATCAACTTAAAAATATTGTGGATTTAGTATTTTTTATATGTTTGAAATTAGTACTGCATAAAATTAAAAAGATTTCTTCTTAAGATCATAAGTTTTAATCAGTAACTCAATTAGGTATTTTAATTTGCATTTACAAAGCCAAGGCTGCTGTCTAATGGGCCAAAATTCTGTTAAAAACTCTTTAAATGTTATTAAAGTTCCAAGTATTTACTCATTTTTTTAAACACAAAAATGTTTACAGTGTAGTCTAAATTCCCCTAAACAATTTTACATACAATCTTAAATCTTCATATGGCTGAAAGACAATACTATGAACAGTAACATTGAAGATCAAGGGGGTTACTTTGCACCAATGGTTTTAGCCAATGTCTGGGGACGTCCAGGACAGCTCTTCTCCCAGATCATTGGGAAAACTGCGTAATATTAGGAATCGTCTTCTCAGCAATACTTGAGGGAATTAACAACCAGAGAGTTTAGCTGGAACACTGCCTGGAATCTCATAGATAGCCCTGAACTCTTTGATAGTTACTATGTACTAAGTGGATACATCAAGGTGGTATAATGGAGCTGCTAAACAGCCCACATCTCTATATTTATGCTGTAAATATCAATTAATTCTGATATCAACACAAAACACCAATCTGGGTTTACTATATGTATTTCTTTGGTTCAGATGACATGTGAATGTCAAACAATAAAGACACTTCCGCTTGATGAGATTCCGAGTTTTCATAAATCAGTTTCCTTAGTGCAGTTTAGTTCTACATGACAGTATTCTTTACTAACATGAACCTATTCTGATATATTTCTGGCCCTCTCCTTGGCCTTCAGACAAGTCATTTTGCCCCTTAGTGACATAATATGTATCTCTACAAAGGAGGCATCACTACTTGTTACCAGCCTTGCAGTATTATTAGAATTAATAATGTCCCAGAAAATTCTTATCAAGAGAATTCCATCCAAGAATAAGATGTTGTTAACTATGTTAACAAGCCTCTTGTGAGAGCTCACGTCTAATGGGAAGGATTCTGGACAGTGTTCTTAGTCACTGTTTAGCTACTTATTAGCAAGTGAGCTTAGAAAAGTCCCTTAATCTTTCTGACTTCTTTACCTAGGAATTACCCTACATGCTTCATAGAAAAGTTATGAGGATCAGAAGATAGAATATAAGTGAATATACTTGTGATGGATGAGTAGATTGCCATACTAATGTGTGCTCTGTTACTACAAATAGTGAACTTCTGCATGCTGCATCTACGTAGCTGGCTTCTCACAGTGCTCTGGTCTCAGTGCTCTGAATGAGTCTGTGAAAATGAGATCAGGCCTCTAGATTGTGGTATCGATTATAAATACCATGTTAAAACATATTACTAGTCTTCACTTTTGAAATCACTGATGTCTCCAAAAGCTCAATATTAGAGAATTCTGTTACATACATAATCACACCTGTGGTTCATATTGTCTTCCCTGGAATGAAAGACTGAGGTAATTTCATAGCTCTTAAGTGAATGTTGTATAAAGTGTCTGAGCTAACATCTTGCCTTCCAAAAAAACAGCTCATTTACACTTATTTTCTAAGCAATCTCTCATTCAAGTCAAGATTTCAAAGAAAAGATCAAAAGTGAGAAACACTAAAATTTTAATGTAAAGCCAATACAAACCTTTATTTTCTTGGAGCAATGTTTTAAAAAGAGTAACAGACAAATTAAGAACATTTAAGCACTAAAAGAGAAATGAACATAAGTAACAAAGACTAATGATAAGGAACTTTTAAAACAAATTTGAAAGAGGCACAAAAATAGCTGTGTTGAATGGAAGAAATCTATGGATAAGAATTTTGACAGTACCGCTATGCTACATCATGGGAAAACAAATACAGAATCTGTGACTTTATGAAGTTATGTTTTGATTGGGTTGTATTTCTTTCATTATAGGATTACTTGAATATACCCTCTAAAAATTATATTTCTTGAAACAAAATATCACAATTAAAAATCTGATGCCTCATTTTTTCATGAAGTAGAGAATTTTAGGTATTCTATTTATTCCCTCTCATTAGTGTGGTAAACAAACATCACAGGCTGAATTGAGTTCAAAGGAACAGGGTGATAGAATTCCTAAATTCTAATTCCCAGCTTTATTACTAACGTTCATGAGAGTGAACTCAATTTTTACCAAAAATCGGAAAATAGATTATTATATTCGTAAAAAGAAAACTATCATCTTTTGAATTAACAAACTAAAATCAGGAGGCAACTCAGAATTTAAAAATATGAATATGTAAGTATCTCAGAAAGCTTTTGGGATTTATGTTATTAGTTTTTCAGGAGTGTAGAAAATCGGACATTAAGATGTACCACATGCTTACCACGCATTTCATTGTGTTACTTAAAAATAATAAAACAGGGAGGAGAAATTATTCACTCATTAAGGCATTATTCAGGATTTAGAATACTGTGTATTTTGTCTATTTGGGTGTCTTACAATTTACAACTTAAAAGTAAACATGAAAACTGATTAAGAGTCCAATATAAAAAAAAAAGTGAAAACAATAAAAGGATTAGCAGACAAGCCCTTTAAGTAAATATTTAAGAAATTGTAGTTATTTAACTTGGATACAAAAAGACTGTCTTCATTTATTTGAATGAAGAAGACTGAATAGAGGGTTTCATTTCCTCCAGGCCTAAAAAAGAGGAAATAAGGAAGAAAGGGAGGTTAATTTTAAGGAAGAACTATCTGCCTATAAATGTTGTTAAACACCTACTAAGATTACCAGGGAAAGGGTGGGCCAGCTCAACCACGGATCTTTACTTTCAGGAAGGAAACCATCTATCAAGGAGTTTATTATACAAAGCCAGGCCATATTTTTCCTGAAATCTTTTTTCAACTGTACTTATCCTTAAAAGAAATATTTCTATTTCTTAAGAATGTCTACCATTTTTCTTCCATTCCTTAATACCACCTTCTATGAAGTTACTTTATCCAGATATCTGTATATCAGAATATGATTAAAGTTTCATTAGTCATTAATAGTCTTAAATGGTCCCCTCTCTCAGGGATGAATAGTCAAAGAAAATTTAGTACTAGAAATGAGTCAGAATCAAACTGTTCTTGGAAGGATATTTGGTAAATTTAATCATTTCTAATGCATATAATGAGGCTTTGATTTCCACTTCTAGAATTCAATAATTATTGGGAAATTATCTTATCTCTCAAATAAACCTTACCAAGGTAGATATTTTCAAAGGGCACAGGGGTAAGCTCGAGAGAAGAAAAGTTGGCTGCATAATTCTATCTGTCATCAAGGCCACAGACTTCTTTTAGATTATGAATGCTATAGCCTGGTGTGATAGTACACCCCACCAACTTTTATCATACAAGCCTCCATGTTGATGTAGAATAATGGTCTTTCAGTGGAAGCTGCCTGCTCCATCCCCAGAGCTTCCTGTGTCTTCAAAGAACATCATGTTCTTAGAGAAAGAAGAAAGTCAGTCCTAAATTTTAGAATCTCAAACCACTTGAGCTGCGTTTATAAGCCTTACACTAGAAACATTCTAAAACTAATCCAGAACTAACTTTCAATAGGCAGGAGTCTATTTCTGTGGAGGTATAATCAGTCACTACTTAGAATATCAGTCTCTCCAGTGTGTTATTGAGTCCATGGATCATATATAATTGGACCAACCAAGAATCACAGTCAGGAAGATTCTAGAAGTATTCTATTGCATTGTGTGTGTGTGTGTGTGTGTGTGTGTGTGTGTGTGTGTGTGTGTGTGTAAGAAATTCAGGTAACTATAAATGAATTGTGGGGCATTTGGCTAACAGGAGCTGTGTTTGAATGAGGGCTCATGTACTGAGTGAGAAAGAAGGATTTATAAAATTGGAAAACAAAGGTCAACCCTTGACCTCCCAGAGAGAATACTGGAGGGAGTGGATACACACTATAGTTTAAGAGAATCAAGGACCACAAGATTTGTCCAATACTTACTGGAGGTGGAAGAGGGAACACAGAAAGTAGGTATGGTTAGGAGAATCAGCAAAGAGAAATAATTTTCAGTGCAGCAGGATGTGCTGTCAGTCAACTGATAGTATCAGACTCTGAACAGAGAGGTGACAGTTATAAACTTAAAAAGCCTAACACAGAGAAAAAGAGCTGTACTTCTAAGTATGAGGTAAAATCTAAGAGCAGGTGAGAAGATGTTATGAAATACCTGTCACTGGTAATAAATTATGACCTCAGTTAAGTGATTGCTGGAGAGAAGCTAAAAAGGCTTGCCTTTATGTGACAGGAGCAGGTAACATGGGGAAAAGATTGATCAGCTCAATATTTGGAAATGCAATATACAGTGATGGTTTCGAATTAGTGATGACCTTTCAGAGCACACATATCATGCTCCTGATGTCTCTAGCTCTGAAGAGATGAAAAATTATTTAACTTAAAAATTTCAAATTTATACAAGATTTGAGAAAGTTATATAATGAATTTTTACTAATCACAAAGCTTCAAAAATTCTCTACTCGTAGCCAAACTTATTATATCTGTAACTATCATCTCCCCAAGCCACCCTGGATTTTGAAACAAATCCCAAACACCTTATATAAATAGTCTAGTAAACAGCTCTGAAAGCTAGTTGTTCTTTTAAAAATCAAAAATATTGACATTTAACATTATAGTTTAATATATCAATAACTGAAAAAGGGAATTTTGAGATAGGCAAAATTGAACTTCCAGCAGATTCCTGGAAGGGAATAAATCAGACTATTAAAAGTAACCATTAGAATGATCTTCTTTTATCCCAGGTTAATGCAACCAAGGAGTGAGAATACAGGTGTTTGATTTAGGTCCCTTGTTCTGAGAATATGTTAGCAATAATGGAATAAATTTATCTTTAATCAAGGGGAAATAATATTGGTTTTCTACATGTAAAGGAAACTGATTTCGGGTTTTGCTTTAGTATAGAACTTTTCTCTTGGTCCAGTATGAAAGAGTACCAATAGATAAGCAAAGACTATATTACTGTTACCTATAAAATAATGATAGGTAATCATATTTCTGCATATTAATGTAATCTTCTATAATAAGCTGAATGTGAAATGCTAAAAAAAAATGTTCACTTAACAAGATTATTTAGCTGTGCACATGTTAGAGGACCTGTCATATCTGGTAAGTCTGAAGTTCTATTAAGCAGGATATAATAAACATCAGACTCACAAGAAGTTAGTCCAGCTATATTAGCCTGCTTGGGCTGCCATAACAAAGTATTACAGACTGGGTGATTTAAACAACATAAATTAATTTTCTCACCTTTCTAGAGGCTGGAAGACCAAGATCAAGATGCTATTGAGACCTCTCTCCTTGGCTTGCAGATGACCACCTTCTCAGCTTAACATGGTCCTTTTCCTTTGGAAGTGCATTTGTGGTGTCTCTTCCTTGTCTAATTAAGGACACCAGTCTTAAGGGATTAGGGCCCTATCCTTATGACCTCATTTAACCTTAATTACCTCCTTAAAGGACCTATGTTTAAATACATAGTGGGTGAGGGCTTAGGGCTTCAACATATGAATTTTGGAGGTATACAATTCAGTCCATAATATTAACTAATTCTAAAACCCTAAAGAAAATTATCTGTTTATTATCCTTCCAAAATGATGATTAATCATTCACTAGAAACATGAAAAATTATGTTTTAATTACTTTTCCTTTTTTTTACTTATTTAAATATCTTTATTTAAAAATTTGAGGTTGTATTTATATATTTAATTATGTATAAATGTATTTCATCTACAAAATTCAAACACAGATTTTGACTGATGTCAGAAAACATTATTTAATCATAGTACTTCATTTTGCTAGTTTTTTTCTAGGGAGTTGTGAATTGTTCTCATTTCCTGTGGGAGGCAGTCCTTTGGTATACATATTTTTCGTTAAGTGCTTCTACTTTTCTTTTCCCATCTAATCAACCCAAGGACAGTCAATCCATCCATTGACTGGAAACTTGCAAGGAAAATTTGTAGAAGAACATGGTTCATCACTTTTCTTATTTTTATAATGTATATTAGAAAATATCATAAGAATGGGGTAGTCAGCAAAGAAGCCAAAGCTAGAAGGTCAGGCAGAGAGGAGAGCTGTGAGTCACTGTGACTGTAGGAAGTCGTGAGGAGGCAGACAGAAGGGAGAAGCAAGGGTGCTGTTAGAGAGGGATAAGCACTCCCAGAAGAGCTTTGGCTTCCCGACCTTTCCAGTTCAAGTTCCAGATCTGGGATGTTCTTAAATTAACACTCCTTTTTTCTTCTTGAAGTAACTTGCTCAGATCTCTGTTCTTACAAACCAAAGAGTCTAACAAAGAAAGAAACTCATCCTGAAATACAGTATTCTCCTTCTTAATTGCAATTGAAAAGCCAAATGACTCTGTTCTTTTAATTATGTCTCTCATGTGTTTTCCATTTTGTCAGCACAAGTATCCAAAGTCTGATCTGTCTTTATCTATAAATATTAAAGGATTTCAATTACCATGAAGCTCTCAAATGTGGAGTTTGCTGTGGTGATACCTGCTCCAACCCCCTTCACAATCCTCCATGCTTTTAACTGATGATCCCAATTTCCATGCACCATCGTTGCCTCCTGTCTACCCAAGGCTTAGCATCTTTAGACAGAGATTTAATACTGCATTTCCTCTATACTTGGTCCCCCATTTAAGGCTTACATATATTTTCTAACAGGGGACTCTTTCCTTCTTAGCTATGCTTTAAAAAAGTTGACAGGTAAATTCCATTTGTACTAACTCATAAAAGTTTAAAAATTTTAAGACTATACCTCTCCCAAGAATATTAACTTTTTCCCCCCAAGGGACAAAAAGAAATGAGTATGTGACAGTTAAGTTTGAAGCACTGGAAAAGGCTCGACCCATCCCTCTTCCAAAGACCAAAAGGTAGTAGGCAGTGAAGTAGGGGCTTGATTTGTAATTCATCAGTTTACTGGAAAACTCAAAACTTCTTGACCTGTAACATTCATCTGAATGTTGTGTTTTATGCCATCATGTATGTATTTCTGCAAGTCAGAATTAGGGAAATATGGAGGGGAAATTTATCTGAGGGTATTTTCCCAGGTTAGCTCCTTTCACTACAGAGATTAGTTTAAGAACTCCAAGAGTCAGTTGCTTATGTCAGTTTATCAAGAGTTCAGCTACGTTTTGGCCCCAAACAATTTCCTAAATGAGATAATCATCTTCAATAGTCAGCTTCATCACTGACATCCTATTTTCACTGTCATTATCATCACTGGGCAGTGTATCATGAAAAGGGGCACTGGACTGCAGAGTCATAGGTTTTGGGCCCAACAGACCAGGATTGATTCTGGGTTCCACCACTTACTGTGGTCTTGGGAAAATCATTAAGTCTCTCTGTTTTTTTTTTTTTTTCATTATTATCTATAAAATAGAGATAATATTACTTATCTCATAGGGTTATTTTAAGAATTAAACAAGATAATATATGTAAAGCACCTAAAACTGTGCTTGCAGATAACAAGTATGTATTATAATGTCACTATCATACCACCTTATAGTTACATAGTACTTGACAATTTTCAAAGCCTTTTGGTATACATTGTTATTTGATTTTTGCAAGTACCCTGGGAATAGGAAAATGATTAGTTTATGAATAAGAGAAACTCAGTTTCAAAAAATCTGTTACTCCAAAGCTGTATTTAAAACTTTATTTAAAACAGTTCTATCTCCCAGTATTCCTCAAAGTATACACTATCAGAAGAGCTTCAGATCAGCCGGATTGGTTTGCTACAAGCATTACCGTGATTTAGGCAGTTGGGTAAATGGTCTTTTTCCTCTGGTTTTGCTTAATAGTCAGCAACATTTAACAGATGCCACTGGATACCATCAGTGTGGTGGCCACTTATCTCCCCCTTGGACACCACCCTCATTTGTCCAGCTTAAGCCTTTAATTATTTCCTCCCCCCCTTTTCCAACAGCAGGATTATGCTGCCCTGGAGACAGATTGATTAAAAGGTTACATGTGTTCTTCATGTTCTAACCAAAGGACTAACATAATTTGAATAATTCTAAACATTTTTGATGTCATTCCATTTGTAACCCAAAACAGAAGCAAGCCAATTTAAGCCACTTTACTCATGAATATTTACTTTCTACTATGCCTATTTTCCAAACAGTTTAAATGTTTTGTTGCTTTTATTCCTATCACAAAAGAGATTTTTCCCATTAATGATTTGTCATTAGGATTTATTATTCTATATCTTTTTTAAAAACTTGAACTCAGTACCTTAGGTAAATAATCTAATCCAAGTTAAGTGAAGCAAAGACTTTTATCAAAACTTAAAAGGCATACTTGTTATTCTTAACCATTCATTGCTATAACTGCTCTAACACAGTAATGTATCCCCCGGCTTCCTAAAAATTACTACAGCGTGGCAGTGGTAATTGTATCTTTAATGTTTATTGTAATTTTTTCACTTGACCTCAGCAAGATTTCATGAACTAGTAGATTGATATTAGTTTACACAGTTGGTTGAATATCCTACAAATGTTCAGGATGGAAAATTAATGGGAATTTAAAACATCATCTTTAAGAAATAGGGTTTCCCCTTGATTTGTTTCAAGTGTGTCTACAGGGATTGCAGAAATGCTGTACACTTTACACCTGAGTTTGCAAATTTCACCAAACTATTCATCTCATCAGTACGATACTGCAGTCACTGAAGCTTCAACTCAAACACCACCACCCTAGGTGACACTAAAGAACCTGGCACAGATCAGTGTTTAGATTTAATTTACCATCAGCACAACCTGCAGTATTGAATCAAACATGTTCCTGGGATAATCAATTCTAGACAATATATTAAGGCCAAATCCAATATCAACTCTTGCCAACATGTTTGCCTTGGACATTTCTCATTCTCAGTCAGGTTGAGAAAAAAATATATACTAAAAATGAAAACCATTAGGAAGCTAAAAGTCAAATATTAAAATATCTGATGATAACCTTAAAGAAGAGCTACAAACCAAATAATAAATAAAGTGTCACTTATTATCAAATGAGCAATTATACTTTTGAAAGAAAATAAAAAAGAGTAAATCATTTTGTAAACATTACCATCTACTAGAAGGGCCTTCTTTAAAATGCTCTAAACAGAAAGCTGTTGAATTATTAATATGAGCTATTAGCAGTCAGAAGCACTTTATATTCTGGGTTATTATTACTTTGATAATGCAAAACTAATTCTAACTCTTCCAAGCTAAAATTTTTTATTAAAATATTTTCTCTGGTTCATACTTTAAAGTCTTACTTAATGGAAGACAAGCATAGCAAAGTAATTGATAGAAAATTAGCTTCTTCCTTAATTAGTACCTCCCTGCAAGGATTTTCAGGTCATGAATACATCATCTTACCTATATGACACTTATTTGAGGCTACCTTAAAACCCAGAATCAGGTTATTCACATTAAAATGCTCAGGAATACATTTGCCATTTTCACCAGTAATGGAAACAGTTTTAAGGAGAAACTGAAGAGATGCAAATAATGAATTTCTATACCTGAGCTTCATATTTCTTTAGACTCAAAAACAGATGCCATTTTTTACAGAAATAGAAAAACCCATCTTAAAATCTGTATGGAACTATGAAATATCCTAAATAGCCAAAACAATCTTGAAAAAGAAAAGCAAAGCCGGAGGCATGAGACTTCCTTATTACAAACTCTACTACAAAGCTACAGTAATCAAAACTATATGTTATTGGCATAAAAACAGACACATAGACCAAATAGAACAGAATTGAGAGCCCAGAAATAAATCCATGTATAAACGGTCAACTAGTATTTGACTGAAGTGCCAAGGATATTCAATGGAAAAGAATAGTCTTTTCAATAAATGGTGCTGGGAAACTAGATATTCATATGCAAACAAATAATTTGAACCCCTGTCTTATTAACAAATTAAATTAGACCCCAAATTAACTTGAAATGGGTTAAAGACTTAAATGCAAGGCCTCAAACCAGAAAACTCCTACAGAAGGAAACATATGGGAAACACTCCTTAACATTGATCTTGGCAATGACTTTTTGGATATGACACCGAAAACGGAAACAACAAAAGCACCAAATGACAAATGGGACTACATCAAACTAAAAAACTTCTGCACAGCAAAGGACATAATCAACAAAATGAAGAGGCAACCTAAGGAATGGGAGAAAATACTTGTAAACATAAAAGACAAAGAGTTAATATCCAAAATATATAAGAAATTTATACAACTCAATAGCAAAAAGACTAATCCTCAGATTAAAAAAAAAAAAAGAGAAAGAGAACCTGAATATATTTTTCCAGAGAAGAAATACAAATGGCTAACAGATGCATTAAAAGATGCTTAACATCACTAAGCAACAAAAAAAATGCAAATCAAAACCACAATGAGATGCCACCTCACACCCATTAGGATGGCTGTTGTAAAAAAAGATAGTAAGTGTTGCCAAGGATGTAGAGAAAAGGGAACGTTAGTGCACTGTTGATGAGAATGAACAGCCACTATGGAAAACAGTGTAGAGGTTCCTCAAAAAAATTAAATAGAACAGCCATATTATTCAGCAGTCCAATTTCTGGGTATTTATTTCTGGGTATTTATCTGAAGGAAATAAATCACAATTTTGAACAGATATCTGCATCCCATTGTTCATTAAAGCATAATTCACAATATATAAGATATGGAAATAATGTAAATGTCCAATAACAAATGAATGTATAAAGAAAATTTAATTAACTACACATGTAGTTAATATACTAATATATATTATTTTATTAATTACTAATATTATTAACTATTATACAAATAATATTAGTATTGTGTATATGTGTGTGTGTGTGTCTATAATTTGACCATAAAAAGAAGAAAATCCTGTCATTTGTGACAACATAGATGAAATTTGAAGGAATTATGCTAAATGAAATGTATTACAGAAAGACAGATATGGCATGACCTCACTTACGTGTGGAATCTAAAAAAGGTGAACTTACAGACACGGAGAGTAGAATAGTAATTGCTAGGGGGAAATGGGGAGATGCTGGCCAAAGGGTACAAACTGCCAGTTATTAAATGGATAAGTTCTGGGGATCTAATGTACAACATGGTTGACTATAGTTAACAATACTGTATTATATACTTGAACGTTGCTAAGAGAATAGATCTTAAGTGTTCTCACTACAAAAAGAAAAAATAGTAGTTTTTTTTTTCTTCCTGCAATGTGACAGATATGTCAAATAACCTTATCGAGTTAATCATTTCACAATATATGTGTGTATCAGATCATGTTATACATCTTAAACTTACACAACATGATGTGTCATTTATAGCTATATAGCGGGGGAAAAAGTTGTTTTTCAAAAGGTATATACTTCTTTGCTAGGGGTGGATTCTGGCCAGGCGCCTATGTTGTGTGGTTTACATTGAAAGTAATTCCAGGAAACCCAGCAGAAAGATGGAGGAGTGAGACAGGAGGAAAAAAAAAATAAAAACAAAAACAGATATTAAAAAATTTTTTATAAAGCAGGTTACCACTATTGGTAACTACAGACTAATCTTTCTAGAAAGCTGTGAGCCAGTGTAAAATACATGCCTCAGATTTATCCCGCTGGAGGATGATGATCTGTGTTGTTCATATACCAATCTTTTTCAGTCTTTAGTTGAAAGCTCTTTCCAGGAAGAGCATTAATGCTCTGCCTCTCTCAGCCTGGTCTGTGGGCAGCAAAATGAGCTCTAGAATGCAGAGAAAGCCCCCAGGCTGAGGAATCCATTTGGAATTTGGTCAGCGGTGCACTGAACAGGCTAAAGGTGATGCAATAAGGGTGGAATACGAACAGTGTTTAATATAGTGCCTCTTTCATCACACCTTTGAAATAACTGTCTGGTTGTTTCTTTCTAGAGAGAATCACCCCAGTTTCTTCAAATTATGACATTTGGTATCATTCCTTGACTCAATGAAAGACTACTTTACTCACTTTAAAGTTTGTCATAAAGTAGGAACTACTCTAAGAAGTTACTTTTCGTATTGAGAGTTGAATGGAGAGGTAGAGAGCCCTGGATCAGAATCACAAATGAGATTTTTCAAACTATATGCAACACCTGCAAATAATTTCCTGTTTTGAAAATAATGTCCCCCTTTCTACTTAGGGAAGCAATGTTCTGTGTTAAATAAAAGAAATTTATTGCATACTTTAGGCAAATTTAGAGAGAGAGAAAAGAAAAATTATTAAAGGATTCAAATGTAAACAGTTAGTGTGTCACAATTCTAGCCTTAGAGCTGAACAGGGAATATAAGAGATTTTAGAGCAATTTCCATTCTGTTATAGTAAAATCTGATGTCAAAACAAGTTTCAACTAAAGTAGTTATTTTGCTCATAGGTATGGTCTAAGCTATCATTCTAAGCAAATATATATTTTTTTATCAGTAGAAATAATTACTTTATTAATTAAATGGAGCAGTATTAATAGCCTATATGTAAAGATATGATTTATTTCCAGAGAAATAACTAAGTTCTAAGAGCAATATTCAATAATTAAAGGACATTAGCAACTTTGCTTGGCATTTTGTTTCCAGAATGTGAATATGTTATTGGAGACTCAAACAGCTAAGCATAAGATATAGAAAGTTGATAAACTTTAAGAAAAACACAACAATTCCCAATATTAAGACAAAATTTTACTCTTTCTGTCTCGAATTTTATAATGTATTCTTTTGACTCAATGTTTATTCAGAAGAGGTAAGGGTGTTCGCTAAACATTTAAATCCCATTTTCTGACAAGTGAATGAATATACAAACAGGCATATTGAAGATTTGTGTCCAGCTTAGCTAGAATGCTCAGCTAAATGGTTATCCACTTTCTTGTGCTATGTCCAGTTCCTCCACTGAACATGTTCCTTGAGTGAGGAAGTTGCATTTAGTTATTTCCCGAGCATGGGCTTAGGCAAGTGCCAGGGTGCTCATTTAATAACTGTCGAATGGGTGTTGTATACAAAGCACTTACATTGTACTGACAAGGTTAAATGCTCAATTTACCACATCCTTTAGAATAATAGATCTTTCTATAAAGGTAGCACAATCAACAGAAACCCTTCTGTATTAGTCTTTTAATTCTTTTTTCTTAAACAAGGCTTCTTAAGCATTTACTCTGGGTGAGACACCAAACTAAGAATGGCATCAGATGAAAAATAAATGAAAAGCAGTTCCACCTCCTAGGAGCTTATCATGAATGATAAGATAATGAATAAATAAATAGCTTTAATCCAAGGTAAAGCGTATGAAATTTGTAATACAGTTCCAAAAAAAAAGAGAGAGAAAGAGAGAGAGAGAGAGAGAGAGAGAGAGAGAGAGAGAGAGAGAGAGGAAGGAAGGAAGGAAGGAAGGAAGGAAGGAAGGAAGGAAGGAAGGAAGGAAGGAAGGAAGGAAGGAAGAGAGAAAGAAAGAAAGAAAAGAAAAAGAAAGGAAGAAAGAAGAAAAAATATAGAGGCAACTTGGGGATGCTGAGCATCAAGAAAGTGATTGTTTTTCAATAAAGTCTCCAAAATTTGCTGATAGCTTACTTTGTAGAAGGAGTCTGAGCACTCTGCAGTTTCTGATGTTTTCAAAAAAGAGAATTCAAAGAAGAAAATATGTCCTCTCTACTCAGATAGCTTTTGGTTTTGTGGTGGATTAAAGATGACCATGAAATTCTCTGACACTCTCAACATTGAGTTCTCAGGCATGTTGTATGCGCCATGAATCTGGGCCAGCTCTATGACTGCTTTTACTCAACAAATATGGCAGAAGAGATGCTGCACCAATTTCTTGGCCTAGGCCTTCTGAGACTGGCAACTTCCACTTCTTGTTTCCTAGAATGCTTGCTCTGGGGAAAACCAGCCACTTTGCAAGAAGTTCAGTTGCTGAGACTGTCACATTGTGGGGAAGTTGGAACTAAATATTTTAAGAGGCCATATAGAAAGTGAAAAGCCATACAGCCAGTGACAGATGTTCTAGTCATCTCAGACCAGGTTCTGGACATGTGAGTGAAGGAAGTCAGCTTGTATATGGAAAAGAACCAAGAAACTCAGATCACAGAGAGAACTGAAGCAGCAGCAAAGTATTCTCCACTCAAGCCATCTCCAGCCCCTTGAGCCACCTAGCAGTGTCCCAGCTATCATGGGGTGAAGAGGAGTCACCGTTGCTGTGCACTAACTGATTTTCTGACCCATAAAACTATGTGCATAACAAAATGATCTCTGTTTCCACCACAAGTTCTGGGGTAGTGTGTATACAGTAATAAATAACCAGAGGTAATATTTTCAGTAGAATTAACTATAAGAGAAGGAGTTTGGGGGTTTTTTTTGTTTTGTTTTTTAACATACTAGAACTTGCTTCTCTATTCAAAGCTGTCACTTTGGAAGTACATTTACTTATTGTATAAATTGTTCATGCTGGAAACATTTTGAAATTTCTCCACAGAAAAACTTTATGAGCCAAAAAGAAAGAGGAAGAGAAAGAAGAAGGAAAGAAGAAAGAAGAAAGAAAGAAAAGAAGAAAGTAGAAAGAAAGAAAAGAAGAAAGAAAGAAAGAAAGAAAGAAAGAAAGAAAGAAAGAAAGAAAGAAAGAAAGAAAGAAGAGGGGAGGGGAGGGGAGGGGAGGGGAGTAGAGGGGGAAGGGATGGGAAGAAAAGGAAAAGGAAAAGGAAAAGGAAAAGGAAGGAAAAGAAAGGAAAAGAAAGGAAAGGAAAGGAAAGGAAAGGAAAGGAAAGGAAAGGAAAGGAAAGGAAAGGAAAGGAAAGGAAAGGAAAGGAAAGGAAAGGAAAGGAAAGGGAAAAGGAAGGGAGGAAAGAAGGAAAAATGATGCTTGTTATTTTATAATCACATCTCAACTGGAGCGCAAATAAAACAATTATTACCTATTTTCTAGACTTAGCTCTAAATAAGTTTTTCTTTTTCCTTCACATTTTCAAAATCAGTCCTCAAAGAGTTGTCACCACTGAAAATGTTTAAAAACGCAGTGCCAGGTACTCTCAAGGCAGTTCAAATGAAAGAGTTGTTGAAACATTTTGCTCATTTTCTTTATGCTCAGCATACCCAAGCATCTCTTTTAAATGACACAGAACTCATGTCAAGGCATATGATCCTGGGAGAATAAAAAAAGTCAATCCATTGTAAAGGGCAACTAAAGCCAAACATAACATAACTGTTATGATAGTAAATTGGTTTGCCGACTTGCTCCTTCAATGTCAGCTAGCCTCAGCACCACCATGTAATTAATTTATCTATGTAGATTTATCCTAGTATCTTCTGCTATTTGCAAAGAAAAAAGATTCGGTTTCACATAGCAAGGTTAGTAGAAATAGTTCTGTCCCTTTCTACCTGTTTTTGATTTTGTTTATGAAAAGATAATTCTAAATCACTGAAAAGCCCAGTTTGTAGAAACAATATATGTTTTTAAATTACCAAGCCATGACCTAATACATAGAAAGCTCTGAATCCCATATATTCTTATAAATCAATAACCGGTCATTTCAGCATATTATTATTGTGCTTTTTGTTTGTTTTTGTTTTTGATTTAAGAAGCTATAATCACTTCCTAAATAGCTTTATCTTTTACCAGGACATATACAAGATGAAAACTCTTTCAAACATCGATGTACTAATTCTAAACTTAGAAAATATTGAAGTTGAAGAGGAATACAGTCAATTATTTTCTAATTTTGCAAAAAGAAAATTAAAAGTAGGTTAATTTATTTGTTTGAGAGAAGTAAGATATGAAAATAATACTATTAGCATGATGAATGAGGCAATAATGTTTAGACTATAGGGCAATAGTGCTGAGATAAAGTACAGTCGTTACTTAGTATTATGAAAACAGGTTTATTGGGGTAATTTTCTTTATATACCAACATAATAATCATGTCCTAATCAAAACTAAATAAACTACTACCAGACATTTCTGGTTCTACCTCCTGTTAGGCATGATAAACCGAACTTCTCTCTCTTTTACATCCTTCCACAGCACCTGGTTGACAGCTCTGAACTTGACAAATTCTCTTTGCTCTGGAATTTTAAGTAGCAATAAGCACTTTAGATATTTCACACAAAAATACATGTGCTGGCTCTTCTTTCATGAAATCCCCTAGGCAGCCACAGAAAACTTCATTTTTAAGAAAGAAAAATTTTAATAACATTCACATAAGGTGACTGCCAAGAGTTTAGCTTTGAGAATGCCACCTACAGAACTTGGGAAGAGTCCCAGCGTGCATTCAACAGCTTCTTGATCATCTCTATGAGAAGAAAACTTGAAGTCTGTATAACAGATGCTGCTCACCCTAGGATGCCAGCCATAACTGACCACTAAGGGAACTGTCCAAATGATGGGCCATCCAGTATTATTAATGTTTTCCCCCTTTTCTGGCAAGCAACAATTTGAAAACAGCGATTTCTTCAAGGACACAGATTTTAGTAATAACCTTTGTTATATGGCACATCACTCCAGAAGAAAGTTTGTATAGGGCAGCTGGCAATGAAAATGAGGTATTCTATCATGTGTGGTTGATAAAACGTGTACAGCATGTGCTTTCTGCTTCCCCTGCATATCAGACAGGAATCTGATAGCTGCTGTAAATGAATCATTATATTCAAAACCAAATGTAACCGTGGCCTTCAACCAACCATAGTATAATCATTATAATTTGGAAATCTGATAGAGGGGAAAAAAGAAAAACAAATTAATTCTTAATCGTTATACTAACACTTTCCAGAGACCTAAATATAAAGCACATACTATATTTAACACTTCCAAGGATGGTGAGTCTACGTCACAGCTTCTCATGTTACCACATGTTGTTGATTACTTTTTAGTAATTTACCATTTCATTCTTGTTTTGGTAAATATTTTTACTGCTGATGTTACTGTGTATTTTCACCTCCAGGTTTTCATCTTTAGGCCTAAGAAATAAAAGGATTTAATTTTGACAAGGAAACTTTGGCAGCACTGAGTCTGCTTTCCCACATGGCGCCCATCAGCTGTACTGAATATCACTGCAGCAGGCAGTGAAGAATGCATTATCCATCTTCACAGACAGGACATTCACTCCCGGGTCCGCTCGCTTATGCTGCCTGTCTGGCCCTGGAGGTATCTGGAGCTAGGACACGCATAATCTCTAATCCTGCTGATGCCAAGAAACAATTTTATATTCTTTGGAAATTGTATTTTTTTTTCATTTCTAAAATAAACTACAAAGTAGTACAAGCAGAATAAATTTACAGATTTAACCAAAAGAATTGAAAATGGTTAAGCAGTAGCAATCAAAGAAACAAACAAAAATACAATATGGCCACTTGGAATGATTAAGTCAACAAAACGAGCCGAAAGCCTGACTTATTTTTAGTGAAAGTGGCACACTTATACACTGCTAATAACAGTGTAATTTGGAATAATCATTTGGAAAGCAATTTCATGTCACAAGAAAAGTTTATTTATTCATTAAAAAAAATGTTTTCGACAATTACAGCATACCAGGCACTGTTGTAGGCATAGTACTACAAAGAAATTAGGAATAACTGTTAATCAGAAGTAGTAAACAAAAAGAATGACATAAATTACCCCTCCCCCCCAAAAAAATAAATAAAAAGGTATATAAAAGGTTCTGGGTAATTGGGAAAAGCTGTACAAAGTGAGATTTGAGGCTGGGTCATGTATTATATAGTCATTTATTGATTTATGCATTTATTCAGCAAGTATTTATTGAATCCCTTCTATAGGTCAGGAGCTATTTTAGACACTGGAGAAACATCAGTGAACATAACAGACAAAAATCCCTGTTCTTGTGAAGGTTACATTCCAGTCAGAGAGACAGACAATAAACAATGTAAATAAGCAACATACATATTAGGTTGATAATAAGTGTTAGGGAGAAAAAGTAAAGAAGGATGGGAAGTATGGAAAGGGTGCTGACATTTTAGGTAGGTAGGTTGGCCGGGGAGGCCTCATACAGAAGGCCATATCTGATAAAAAGTCTAAAGGACATGAAGAATTGAGCCACTCAGATCTATCTGGGCAGAATATTCCAGCACCAAAAGACCATGAATGTTAAGGCTCTGAGGAAGAACGTGTTGTGAGGAAGAACAGGCAAAGCTGTTGGCTGGAGGGTAGTGAATGGGGTGGCAGATGGAGCACATGTAGTCTGAGAAGTCACGAGAAGCTAGGCAATTTAGGTCATGTAAGCACTTTACTTTTTCTTTGAGTGGAATGTCTGGTCATTGGAGGGTTTGAGCAGAGGAATGACAGTTCATAGTTATGTTTTGATCAGTTCACACTACAGAAAAAAAAAAAAGGAGTAGAAACAGGGAGATCAGTTAGAAGAACCAACTCTCTAGGGGAGAGAAGATGATGTGTTCGACAAAAGTGGAAATAGTATCCAAACTTCCAGCCTAGATCCTTGCTGTATACATATGTATTAGTTATCTACTGCTGCATAACATATTACCCCCAAAATTACTGGCTTTAAATAACAGTAAACATTGATTATCTCTCATAGGTTCTATAAATCAAGAATTTGGGAGCAGCTTAGCTGGGTGGTTCTAAGAGTCTCTCATGAGGATGCAATCAAAATGTTGTCTTGGGGTTTCATCTAAAGGCTTGACTGAGGATGGAGAATCTGCTTCCAAGAGGAGTCATTCATTTGGCTGTCATGTTGGAGCTGGTTAAGAGCAGGAGACCTTTCTTCCTCCCTCATAATCTTTCCATAATACTGCTTGAATGTCCTTATCACACAGCTTCTGGCTTCCTCTAGAGCAAGCGATGCACAATACAAGACAAAAGCTTCAATAGTTTGTGATCTAAACTTACAGGAGTCACAAAATGTCATTTCCACAATATCCTACTTCTCACACAGGTCCACAGTATTCAATGTGGGAAAAGACTACACAAGGGTATGGATACCAGGAGGTAAGAGCTATTGGGGGCCAAATTGGAGACTAGCTACCTCACTATATCTGATTAAATTTTATTGCCTAAGGTTTCTTTTCTGGGCAAAAGTGCATTACCTTAAGCAAATCAAACATGAAAAAAGTGAAAATATAACAAAAAGAATAACAATTTGAAGCTTTTAAGTACGAACTTATCACTTTTCAAAAAAATGTCTTTATAATGCAAGCACACAAGCTTTTCAGTATAACTACTATGGCTTGACTAGGAATTGTTTCTACCTCTTAGCCTTAAGCTTTAATTTCTTAGCTAATAAAGATAAGTTCAACTTCTGAGTGTTACACAAATATTTCTCCTTTCTCTCTTCCTCCACTGGTCCTCACATATATCCAGTCCTCTCTTTCACCATTTCACTTCAGTCCTCACTTTCAAACCCTTTCTTATGTATAGGCAGAGCAAGTAGTCTGTGTGGAGTTAATATAACTTAATATCTCCTTCCCCCATCAAAATATGTTTTCTATCTGCTCGCAAATGCCTAATGTTCTTCAATTAACAGATTCCTTTTTTTTTTTTTTGACATGTGGTTTCTTGTCTTCAGTTAAAAATATCAATATTCTTGGTAAAAGGAATATATTATAATTTTATCAGCTGTATGCTCATTAGTATGATTTCTTCTGCAAATCTTCTGAAAACAAATTTTCAGAATGGGGAAGAAGAAAAAGAACACTGGGGGTGGAAAGAGGAAATCCCCCAAAAAAAGAAAATTGTGGTAGAGAAAGGGGAACTTCGTGAAATGGAAGAATGTATTTCCTCACAATTTAGTCCAGGGTGAACTCTACCCAGTGTGGAAAATCAAAAACCCCTAATCTCATTCTCATACCAACCAAGATCACTATGTTAAACCCTATATCCTTGTGCATGTCTGTCAAAGGCTATCAAAACAAGGACAATTCTTCAAATAAGAAGAAAAAAAAGAAATGACAGATGAACATAAGCCACAAAGAGACAATGAAGAACTGAAAATACACTACTTTATAGAGCGGCTGGCTTGTTAAATCTTGAGATTAAGCTTGTTTATTTTAATGATGACTTTGGTCCATAAGCCCTTAGCCATGTTATTTATTCATAATCTTGCATGGGTCTGGGATTCCTAATTTGCAAGTATAAAAGTGAGAAGCAATTTGCACATGCCAGGTGTCTGGACAAATGCTCTCTATTATCTGCATAAACCAGATGCTCAGTGAATTGAACTAAGTTGAACAGAATATTTATTGTTCATTTGCAAGCTGGCATCACACTCCTACAGAGACCCCAGGTTTTGCAAAGACCATTCTGTAGTTTTTATCAAATATGAAAAAATCATTATCCCAAAATGATGACTTTTCTTAATGATGTGCTGCTGACTATAATGGTTGAATTGTCTGGTAGAATTTAATGGCCTCACCCTTTTCTTATGATGCTTAATAAATGCTCCCAGGAAGACAGACTTAGAATGCAGACACTAAATTCAGGTTTACTCACTGCATCAAAGAAGTCCTTTCCAATTTTGTTTGATCTGATTGCCAGGGGAAAGAGAACTAGCACTTAATATACCTATAGTAGATAAAGCATCCTGCTAGGAGCTTGAGGCACATTATTTCATTTCCACTGTAGACTGACATAAAATATCCAATCTGATTTGATTATGAGCTCCATTTTTTTTTTATTAACCAAGTTAGAGTGTGTTTTGGTCATGTTTTTATTTAGCAGAATAGCCTGTTCTGACACAAGAAACAGAAACAAAATTCAGCCCCCCATGATTGAATGCATTCACAGCTTTACCTTTTTTTGTAGTGTATTCATGTTCTCATGCTCATCCAAAAGAAAAAAAGAGCTCAGAAGGCCCAGACCTCTGTACAGGGCAAGGGATGCTATGGGGTTATGAACTGACATGAGGCACGGCAAACCTAGCAAGCTTGAAAGAGAAGGAACAGAAGCTGGGTTCAACCCTGTGGTGAACGGTCATAGAGACAGCAGACATGCAATCACCTCTAGCATAGAGAACTGAGTCCACCATCAGGCATAACTAAATAGAAATAATTTTCAGGATCTTGAAAGGTGTGCTCAGGTGAGTATCAGGATTTCCAGGCAGGACAGGGAAGCACAAAAGAGAGCTGTCAAGAGTATTCAGAGCAGACCCTAGTATGCAGAGGTCTGGACTGAATGGGAGAAGCTGTGAGAAGAAGTGAGTCATGAATCCACTGGGCTGGAGGAGAAGCATCAAAATGTAAAGTAAGAGAACAGAAAGCACCAAGAATCTGAGAGACATGAGTGATGTCACAGAACAGCCTCTATCACCCAGATGACACTAATGAGCTTATGTACCTGTTCAAACAGATCTACAAGTTGTAGTCTAGGATGGATGACATGGTTGGGACCTCATCAACTCAAAGTCTTAAAATGGAGCTTAGAAATGGTGCTCTGTGAGGTCTATATCAAAAGAAACTTTAAGTGTTTCTTAATGGTAAAGCACATTTACTAGCAGAGATCTCCAGCTGATGAAAAGTGACAAGCTAAAAATCTTTTGTAGGTATGACAACATATTGATGCCCTTTCTGGGTACACAAGCTCTCCACCTCTTAAATGGAAATAATAATCACTGGTTTACTTACTTTAGAGTTTCCACTAGCTCATGGAAAATTAGAAGATGTGAGAATTAGAAGATGTTGCCACTGGTGCAGGTTCACAGTTCAGTGCTTGTCATGTGGACTAGTTTAAGGCCCCACTTGTCTCCTCAGTAAGGGCTCATGTGTAGTGAAACAACTTGTATATTTATGCACGTTGGCCATAGCCTATCTTACAAGATGGTGGTGAGGATAAAATGAAGACGCCTCGCAAAAAGTGAAGTGCAACACAAATGAAAGACATGAATATAATCAAAAGTTGGCTTTTAAACCAGAAGTGTAGGAAGATATCATGAATGTGAATTTTTCAAAAATTTTATATCAAGAGATACAAATGATAAAATACATATCAAATAAATCAGTAACAGAGTATTTAGTAGGTCTGTGGTTCTTAGCCAGAGTGAAGGGCCAAAAGTGCCTGAAATTTATTTAAAAAGACACATCCAGGGTTCTACTTCTAAAGGCTTCTGAATCAGGAGGTCTGAGAGTATATCACATTCTTAATTATAAGGCTATTTGGTTTTTTTTTTTTGATGTGTACCATTGTTTGAGGATCACAAGCTTAGAGAATTCAAGCCTAGCAACCAATTCAGGTATTTTTAGACTAAACTCAGTATCTTTTTTGCCTGAATTATCCAGAGAGCCTTCAAATGAAAAAGGAAGCATATGACACAAACAATAATTAAAAATCTAAAGAGAATGCTATGTTCTTCATTTAAAAAAGCAGAGAGGATATTGCTCAATAAGTTGATGGCTCATAAAATATTTATAAAATGTACATTTCAGAGTATATAACACATGGCACAAAATATCTCTGTACAGTCCCATTCACTGAGCTACCAGTGCAGAAATCCTAATCTTATTTCCTATGTGCTAAGAGCCCACTAAAATGCAATGAAAATCCCAGATGAGTATGTCTGCCATCAGTTTCAATATCCAACAAGGCCATCATGAATCACATCAAAGCAAACAATCAATAATCATTCTGCTTTTATGTAAATCCAGTACCATCAAAATCAAAAGGAATAATGCAAATCCAAGCATTTTGGTGGCTTGAACCACTATAAATTAAATCTTTTCTTAAAGCATACACATTTCTACTTTCAGTTTAGATATTAAGGCATTTAGTCATAGTCTTCTACCTCCTCTGCTGCTCTGTATTCCAGGAACTGAAGAAGAGAGAGTACTTAATACTTCTTTTAAGATATTGTTAATGCCATTGGCTAGGGAAGCTATAAAATTCTGAACAAAATTAAAGGAACTCATTTCGATTTAGAAAGAATAAGCCAGTGAATTTCCCCAGGCTGATACATTAAATTACTGCATTTATGATATTAGCACTTTATTTTTTAATAAATTCTCTGGAATCATGTTTATTACAGAAAGTAAAAAGTAGAAAATAAACTAGACTCTGGATTTTGAATTGGCATATTTTCTCCAACCCCACTAAATAGGCATTGTCCTTAGGCTATTGGAACACTAACCAATGAAGAAACCAGTTTGGAATCTGATGTCTAATTCACCCTAAAATATGCTGGGGGAAAAAGTCATCTGTACAAGATTGATTAGATCTGGCATGTGAAACTTTTTTATATAATGGTTTTATACAGTTATACTTAATAGCCAATGACAAGATTAGAAAAATGAGTTTCTGGTTGCCATGACAATTCAGACAGCATAGCACCACCCACTCCAATAGCAACACTTAAATAATGAGCATAAAGACAGTTAATGGAGCCCACACAGAAGTGGGTGTCAAAAGCTAAGAAGTCAAGCTCTAGAGACTGTAGTGGTGATGGAACCCTTAAAAGAGTGATGAAGGAAGTGACCACTGAGTGATGGGTACATTTTTCGAAGTAGAGCTAGGTCTGCTAAAATCCAGGATGGTTCATGAATGCCTACACTCTACCCTATTCTAGTAGAAAGTAACTTGTCATCCCTATGTCAGCAGGCAAGTGCAGCTGACAATTCTGCAGTGCTTATCAGAAGAGAGAGAAAGTTTTATACCTCACCTATGATGTAAATGAATGTTAGAATGTATGAACACATTTAAAGCTATTAAAAGAAAAGCTAATAAAAATGTTCTATTTTAAATTGTGCAGGATGAGAAATGAATATAGTATCTCTTAATGTAGCAAGGGGATAGGCCTAACTAGCAGATTTATACAATATACAGGTAAAGAGGGGATATAAACTGGATTTAATTGAGATTTTTAAAAATTATTGTAGGGATATAATTAATTTTTGTATTAAAGAAAAAATGTTGCCAATATTAACAGTATCAGACTCATCTTAATTTTAGAGATATTAATTAGAAGTGACAAACTTGCTTCTTAAAAGTGATGAAATATGGTATACCTCTGTGTGTATTCATATGTAACTATTCTTGTAGTATGAGTTCATTCATTCATTAATTTAGTCAATGAGTATTTTAGTACCTCCAATGTGCCATCTTCCTGTGCAAAGTGCCAGTTTTACATTATCAGTCAATAATATTGTTTTTATGAATCCTGAGAGAAGAATCTCACTGTTCACAGACAACTGTGAATAAGATTCTGGGGTTTAAAATGAACACATTATGAAAGTAACTTAATAAAGCATATTCCTGGTTGGTGTATCTTGATATACTTGCAGGCAAGAATGATCTATTTTTAAAGTTATAAATCTTAGTGTCAAAGTCTAAAAAGTCTATGCATTTATCATTTATCTCCAATTTACAATGTTATCAACTGAAAGTTTACTTATAAATTAATGCTTCTTATAAAACAAAATAACAAATTTTGAATGAAGCTGATGCCAGATCATAAATGCTGCTTAATTCATAACTAGTTAAATTATTATACTCTAGTTACATCTCAGACTATTCCAGATGCAGCCCAACTTCTCCTCCTCATATCCCAGAGCTTCTATATTCCCCTCACATCCTCTTCCTAAAAGAATATCTCCTAGTTGTTCATGAACAAGTGCAGATGCAAGTTGATGCCTACCACAGTCACAGCAATGTTTCTGGTACAGATAAATCTGGTGGTGTCAGTTAAAATAGATATAGGGACACCCCAAAGGAGCAGCCATTTCTAAGTTAAGGATGTTCCTAAATTGGTATTGATATTTTCAGTGAAAGATAATCCAGATTAAGGAGGACAATGAGCCTGATTCTATGCTCAGTTCCATTCCAGGTCAAAACACTCTTTGCCTCAATGAAGAAAGGTGAGGTGAATGTAATTCCTCTCTGACCTTGTAAAATAAACATGTAACATTTTGCTAAAATCCAGAAATGTGGAGTCAGAGGACAGCTGAGATGATTTCTACCAATAGGGCATCAGGCAAGTTCCTTAACCTGAGTCTCAGGATTCTAACCTCTAATTATGAGTCCCAAAATTTTGTGAGGTATAAATGTCGGTAATAATCATCACAAAAAAAAAATGTCAAAACATTATTCTTTATTCTCAGAAAAAAAATATTTTACAATATAGTAAGATGTTATAAGTATAATCTAGGTGGTGAGTATACAAATGTTCACCTTGTCGTATGCTTAAAATTTTTATAATAAACTCTTGAGAAAGAAAGAAAATATGGTTTAAAAAGCTGTGATCCTCTGGATGGGGCAAGATCTCTACCTTGGAGTCTCTCTAATATGAAGAATTGCACAAGGTCTGGGATCATGGATGGTTAAGAAGACAAGAGACTCCTGATTCAGAGACAAAAGTCTTCATCACTCACAGAGTATTGGCAGGTGCATCACCTCCCCAAGCCTTGCTTACCACAGGTTGACACAAAGATGGCAAGGTGAGTCCTGAACATGCTGCAGGCTATGTTACTGAAGAGAAAGCCCATGCTTGAGAAACCCAAGTCTTTTATAACTGCAAGAAGGCCTGACTTTTACCCCCAAAAAAGACAGTGTCTTCATTTGAAGGGACAGTAAACACACCTGTGCTTTACTCCAGAGAGAAACATCATCTCTAGCTTCCATGGCTATTTGTTCTACAGCACCTTTGAAAACAGAGCCTGAAACAAAGGCAGTCACATCCCCTGCTTGCAAGACATGCAGGAACAAATTGTCTCCAAACACATAATACATACTAAATAAAGGTAAATCTACCAAGCAATATAATGATGACAGCTACCATTTTAGTAGTAAATGCAAACATTGTGCCAGGTGTTTAAAACTGATTAGTACATTTAAATGGCGCAAAAAAAAAAAAAATCCTAAGAGGCAGCTACTATCCCTATCCTTGTTTTACAAATGAAGAAAATGAAATCATAATTCAAGTAAATCATAGTACTGCAATCCATAATATTACTAAATAATGGAACTGAAATTTGAACACAGAACCTAAGCTTTTAATCTCTGTGCTTTACTGCCACTTTTTAATTATGTGCTATATATTTCTATCCCTATAAATACCTCATTAATTTGCAATTAATTGTCTGTGTGCCTATCTTTCCCACTAAACTACATTCTTCAAGGTCAGGGATATTTCGGGTATTTGTATTTTCAAAACCTAACCGTACCTGGCTAATACATACTAGTTATTCAAACAGTGTTGGTTGAAAGATATTTTTTTAATTAGTTTTCAATCAATTATTCTCAGGAAAAGGAAAAGTTATTTTTTGTGCTTTTTGGTCTTCTATTCTGAGGATAACATCTATTTTCAGATGAATAGTCATGATATACTATAAAATAAGCTAAACATTTTAATTCTTATTTTCAAGATAAACTGCAGATTGAAGCATTTATGACATATTTAAAATGGTCTTTTCTGACAATATTTTTTTAAGTTTGACTTATCCTAGAAACATCTTATACTGAATTTCTAAGGTATTTAATATGTAGTTTTCTGAAAGTTTTAACAATTAGAATAGAATAGTGGAATATTAGCGCAGCAAGGACTGTGGGAGGTAAGCTGGTTTACTACTTTAAAAAAAGAAATGAAGAGAGGAACCATTTCTCCAAAGAAAATGTTCTAGCAAACTCCAATATATAAAGGAGATTAACATGGAAGTTCTAGTTAAAATGGAAATCGAAATATGGAGCCTGCCTATTTTCTCTGCTCCCTACTGAACAATCTTTGAAGTATACTAGGGAGCCCTAACATTTATGAAAGAAACAGTTTGAGAGCAGTTGCTCTAATCTATTCTTCTCATTTTTGAGTTGAATTCTTATGTTCTACAGTAGCTCATCCAAGATCTCTACTGAATTAGTGGATGAACCTTACTTAAAAATTCAGATTTTCAAACACTCAATCTAGGGTTTATTCTATTCTACTGTCCCTTAATTATTATAGAAATACAATAACTTTATCCTAAATGATATTATTATATCATTTTATCCTAAATGATATTATTATAAATGATAATAACTAAAGCCAAAGTTATAAATGCCAATATGAAAGTACCATGCTGGAAATAGCCTATTTCATGTCAAGAACCCATGTCAAGAAGGCTACATTCAATCTTCTTTCTCCATTAAAATAAATGCCACAATGTCTAAAACTCGGCACTTCTCAGAAATGGATGTTTTCTTTTTTAATGCAGGAAGTGGGCTGGTCTACTCTTTTACCTCTAAGGTGACTAGAAATTTGGTGTCTTCATAGTAACATTATGAGATTTGTTTTGATAACACATAGCATGATAATTCTTAAAAGGGAAATTCCTAACTAGTGCCACAATTTCAAAGCAAAGATTTTCATCAAAAATAATCTAAACCAGAAAAGAGTATCTTTCAGCACCTCATCCTCAACCTCTCCTTTAAAGGGCTCTTTGTTAAGCTTACAACTGCATTAATCTTTCTCAAAGGAATAAAACCTTTCATCTATCATCAGTCCCAGAGGTGATGTGCTAATGGTTTGCATTTATTCAAATTTCCAGTCTACCCAATTATCCCCTTTTCTCCTCAAATCATGACAAAACTCTAAGAGCTCTGAAAAAATTAGTACCGTTTTTCTGGTGACATTACCTCACAAGCTAGGTGTTGTTGAGAACTGCTGTTGTTCTTCATGGCCACAGAGCATGAAACCTATACAGTGACTTAGTGAGTACAAAAAAAATATGTTTCTAATGATACATATGTATAAAAACAATCCTCTTCCTCTGCTGCACTGAGTACTCAGTGCTGCCCAAACATGCCCTGTACATTAGGCATTTTGCATGGGATTTCTTCAAAAAAAAAAAAAAAGAGTAATATCATTTGTACCTTGTGATTGAAGAAAAATAACTGACATTTTAACCATGTCTACAATAACACCCACACTCTACAATAATTATATTTTGCCTTAAATTAAATTGATTTGAATAAGTCCCATCTATATAACCACCATGAAGGCAAAGCAAATCACTTGATCTCCATCTGTATCCAAAGAGTTGGTGCCCTTTGGGGAATTTTTCTCCCACTGATCTATTTAATTGACAAATTTTATTAAGCCTCTGGTGTACATCAGATACTGTGTAGGTATTGGGGTATTATGGGGAACAAGTGAAACACCAAATTCCAGAGTCCAGTGGGGAAGAAAGTCAAGAAAACAGGCAAATACAATATACTGTGAAATGTGCTAAGGAAGGACAATGGAAGATTCTTGAGAAAATACAAACAAGGGATACTTGACAGACACAAGAAGTCAGGGAAAGCTCCACAGAGAAAGTAATGCCTAAATTGAGACCAGAATAACCTGATAATCATGCCTTTGTTCATGTTCCTCCAACTGCCAGAACTCTCTTCACTTCACTTAACCAGTTCTCAGCACAGCTCAGGTTTCAGTTTAAATGTTACATTTTCAAGGATATTTACTCTCCCCTAGCAAGCTTCTTGTACTTTCACTTTCAGAACACTAATGACACTTTTCATTAACATTTCATGTCTCTCTCTGTAAGCAGCCTAAAGATTCATGAGGGTAAGAACTATGTCTGCTTTTTTATAATTAACTTAGGTTTGGGGTTGGTCAGGTAAGGGAATGGACGCGAGAATTGAAAATATCAGCAAGGAAGAGGTAAAGCTGATGGAATGTGAATCTTGTTTGAGGATCTTAACTACCTTAAACCTTTTTTTTTTAAGAAATCAAACTAATGCAGGTACATAATTTAAAGAATGAAGTATATCAGGGTTTATAATGAAAAGCAACATTGCTCACTCCTCATCTCCCACTTCTCCAGAGACCACTAATTTTGCTTTTTGTTCTTTTGGTGTTAACTTCCATATCAATAAGTATCTACTTACATTGTTATTTATTTAGTATCTGTAGATATTTTCTATTGATGCTATGTTATGACTACAGTACCACTTCCTGTCCCCCTCACTATAATTTTACCACTATTTATAGTTATCCCTATCGGTAACATTAATATCATTAAAACTATTTTTTGTTTTTGTTGATTCAGAAAACCAGACCAAAACAAAACAAAAAACCTCAACAGGTTCTGACTACTGCTACAACCATTACCAGATAGCAATCATACAACACTGCTTATGAGCTAGACGATATTCTAGTAAGACAAGGAGAGGACTTAGAAACCGGGTAAAAATGAAAGATCAAGAAACATTTGATCTTGATGATGTTGAAGAAAACATGTGGGGAAAGGTAACTGAATAAGAGATCTGGAAAGATATACATGGTATGTTCAATTTAAAGAAGACTAGCAAAGGTAAAAAGTTAAAAACTTGGAGTAATGACAAGGCACTAACATGGTCATAGTGTGGGGTGGCTCAAATAGAGAGGAAGTGAAAATAGTTGCGATGTCAGGAAGACACTGAGAAATTGGATATTGACTGAGTTTCCATGGAAGAGGAGGAAAACTGCAAATTAAAGCAATGAACAGGGGCATAAGATAGCATCAGCTTCAATTTAACAGCAGATTTGCATAGAAATAAAAGAACATAATGTCTTGAAAGTATGCTGGGGTACAAAGAGTAAACCAAATCTACTCTAGTGGGTTGAGTGGTGGCCCTCATAAAGGCATGTTCATTTCCTAATCTTCAGAACATGTGAAGTGTGTCTTATTTGGCGGGGGGGCGGGGAAGTCTTTGCATATGCCATTAAGTTAAGGATCATGAGATGAGGTAATCTACTAGATTATATAAACCAGTGAGAAAAAAAAAATAGAAACAACCTGGCAAACCCTTATCAAGTGTATCATTTGCAAATATGGTTTCTTTCACTGTCAAAAAACTTTTGAGTTTTATGCAGTGGCATTTGTTTTATTTTTTTCTTTTGTTGCCCTTGCCAGAGAAGACATATCCATTTTTCTCTGATATCTAATACATCAGCCATCCAGCATACATTGTCACAGGTCATAAAGGAATACATGCTCTGGAATGGCCTCAGAGATAATTCTGTCAGTTTTTAAGTTTTTTCAGATAACAACAGCCATGGTTAAATCTTATAGGTTCATCAAAACTTCTTAATGGAATAAAGATTTAATAAATGTTTAATTGTCATCATTATTATTTGATAAAAAGGACCTACAAGACAATCAGAGACATGATTTAGGAGTGGGTTCTCTTTGCCAAAGAATAGTTAGAACTCTAGGACCCTTTTAAAATATTATACATCCCAGGTATCACAGTGGCCAATCTTGGGAAGCCTTTATTTTAAATATTCCTAATCTTAACATACCCAAGAAAGTATAATAAATAAAGCTTTCATTAAATTGTATCTGGGATTTGCATAGACCTCTTTTATTAGAAGTAGAAATCTCTTATCTTTATGACTGTGTAAGTCATTGTTGCTTGTGGTTATACCAGATACTAAATTTTATTTATTAACTTTCATTCAGTTTATTAACAGAATGCCTATTTGCATAAACATAGGAGAGTAGATGAAGATGGTGGGTTGACAGCAATTTAGTTCACTACTTTGCACATATTTTTCAAATTAATGTATTAATTTGCTATATTTAAGTCATGCTGTCTAAATCTCAGATGTCTGGGGTTCTTAAAGTAAAAAATAATCCTGACTAAACATTATTTGGTTTAAACTTTCCTGAGAGGAAATTAGTACGTGACTCACTTCAAAGATAGAGATTACAATAGGGTGGCCCTAAGTGAGTAGAACCTTCTCTTCGTGTAATAGTTTAAGAGGTCAAAGCTATTAACATTTCTTGTAACTTGAGCTGGGCACGTTTGGAAGGGCATCTCACACTCTTGCCACATTGCTCAAGCAGAAGCTAGAAGCTCAAATGCACTAGAGCTTAAAACCCTTTCTGTTCTGTGATCTTTTACAGACTCAAACTGTTGAGGACTCAGCAAAAAACATAACGAAATTCCTTCCATTTCTCTTCTTTCACCGCCTTGTTCTTTGCCAGAACAAAAGAATGTATAAGACACAAAGATGACAATGTACTATGAAGCCATGCAGAAATATTAAATTTCTTTTATGTTTCTAAATATTCATCTAATATAGATACTGCTATCTTTTCTCAGTAAAATACAATTCATTCGTATTGAGGCCCAATGAAGAGCAATAAATACATGAAGTGTTAAGAGATTAAATTTCCATAACCAAAAACAAATATGTCAAGGCAGAATTAATTTGACTGGGCAGCTTTGATCTTTTTTTCAAAGTCAGATTGACATTGGGCCAAATTCTCATGAGAAAAAACTTATTATAATTTGTTAATGTGTCAAAAAATAGCCCGCACAAATTGAAATATAGAGTGAATTGGATATATGATTTTGTTGGGTGTTATATTACTTTGCTAATGTTTTGATAATTGTCTAAATGCCAAATTAGAAATGTTAGTATTTACCAACAAAATCTTTTTTGGGGTAGATTTAAATTGGCAGACTCAAAAAATAGAATATTCCTGGACTTAAAATAAATTTTCTCAAATCAAAATTTAAATTTGGTTTTAAAGACATTTGCTTTATTTTAAATTATTTTTTCCTTATTTCATTGTAGAACAAAGTCATATTTTATTGAATATAGTTGCTAAATAGTCATACAATTAAACTAAAATTTGATATATAAGTTAATTTTTGGTCAAAGACATTTTATAATAATTTTGATAAATAACTATTAATAATTTACTTGAAATCCTTGTAGTTCTGCATTAAACCTATTAAAAAACTCTGTGTACATACTAATAATGCTGATAATCTAAGTGGAAAAGTCCACTGAGTAAATTAGTTCCATAAATAATTTATTATTAATGGTTAAATTTCTTTTCTCACTATATATAATATCCACAAAGTACAGTATTATATTGTATTATATAAATTGTCAGTGAGGGTATATTAATTGTTATGATATAACAACTTCATATACAAATAAATGAGCTTGCCTAAAATTGACTGAATAAATAGATGCTAGGATCCACACACACACACACACACACACACACACACAAAATATATAACACATATATATATTTTTGTCTTTAGAGTAGTTCTCTACATGAACAAATTAAATCTCAAACACCCTTGTTTAAAGATGGTTAAACTTGGTCAGTGAGGTCAGACTGCCAAAAGTAGATCTGAAGATGAAAATTCCCAAGAAGGCCTCAGACAGGCCCTTGATTATGTTGCTACTGTGAACATTTTTTGTACCACTATTTCTTCCATAGGAATTCTTTCAGACCCTGGGAATTATTACTATATCTTGGTTTTTTAAATATTTGACTTGAAGAACGTCAAAACTATATTTTACTCATTCTAGCTTCATGCTAGTGCTCATTACAGCATTCTCTTCTCTTTTTAATATTTGAATCAAGGAAAGAAGTAAAAAGAGTAGATAAAAATAAAAGTTTAAAAATTAGGTATTATTAGAGTATAAGAGTACTTTTATTTTAATCTTCCTGTTTTTCTTTTCTTTTTTTTTTTTCATATGATGACCTCTGTTCCTATGGAGATGATACCTGACTAACAAAAAAGGGAAGAAAGAGCAGAGAGAGAGAGAGAGAGAGAGAGTGAGCCCCTTTGTGGTCTCCAGAGGCAGCAGGGAAGGAAGGTGGAAGAATACCAAATTTCCCTGGAGAACTCTATAAAAGTACAGAGAATAGCTCACATACCCAACTCCTAGAACATTCTGGCTCTAATTGTTCTATTCGTAGCAATGGCAGCTTTGCTGCTGCTGAGGCAAGAGGGAAAGATGCTGGAAAGAAATTCAGATTATTGGTCACCATATTACCCACTGACTGCATGAGATAATATATTGCTGAGTAAAAACATGATAAATTTCATTATAATATTTTGTTTTTTTAATAAATATTTTATTTTGTATACTGACAAGGTTAGATTTGGAAGACCTATATAGTTTAGTAGAGCCTTATAAGTTTGAAGAATCTGCATAAAAGCACAATAAAAGGACACAGTAGGCAATCAGGGAATATTTTATATGTTTTACAATTTCTTTCTAATAAGGTCAAATAACACTAGTTGAGTGTCAAGCATGTCCACTCTGAAAACCATCACCTTATCCAAAGAAGGGTATTTGGTCAGCTACAGTAAATCATGTTAATGACCCCAGCAATCCACACTTCATTGCAAACTAAAGATGAGGACAATCTCCCTCTCAAGCCACTCTTGATCCAACCTTTTGATTATGGCAAGAGTATTATTTATAACACGTCACCACCAAATGGCCTTGGGGCTTGGATATGATTAAGAACAACTCTAAAGAAGGAAAATGAGCAGTAGAAATGTCTTCCAGTAAGATAAAATTACAAGCAGGTACTTGACAAAAGTTTAGTGGAGAGAAAACAGTTATTAACTGAAATTTATACAAGTTGGTGTCTTTAAATGGCAATATGTTCAATGTTGCAGACTAAGCAGGCATCTAATTTAAGTTTCATAAAAGCTTTTATAGGAATGACTATAAATAAAATGATGAATTCTTAAAATAGATACTGCGAAGTACATATTTATTTGGCTCAGGTTTTTTTTTATTTATTATGCTAGCAGAAATTTTTTTTAATAGGTCAACATCGGTGAGTGTTGTAAATTTCAAGAACTGGAGTACATAAAAAGTATGGACATGGTTCATGATAATGATGATAATGATAATGAACATTGCTAACATTTATTGACTCTAACTAGGTTTCTAGCTGAAACCTAGACTCAAAAATAGATCTGTTTCCTTGTATAACCATCACACATACAAATGTGGCACAAAAGCAATTATCTTCCCTTTGGTAGTCATTAAGAAATAGTGAATAGGTTCACATTCTTGGTGTTAAGTTAGAATATGGCAATATTGATCAACAGTATGTACTCAGTTTCAAGGACCCCCGAGCACTGTGTTAGGCAGAAGAAAATGACAAGTGGAATAGAAGACATGGGTTTGCTTCTCTTTAAGTATTCCCCATGCAGTCGGAGAAAGGACTGAGGAACAGCGTAAAAACATGTACATAATTACAAGTGAAAAGTGAAAATGAAACATGAAAATGACAATAAAAATACCATACCAAGACATTTTAAGAAGAATAAGAAGATACCAGAATCATCATAGTGATTAAAATCAAAGGCCAATAGGGCTCTTCTTTACAAAATAGCATTTATCTCCTGGTGATTCCTTCTTTAATTCTTTCAAAATTTCTACTTCTGCACAAGGCCTCAGTACTTATTCCTAAATCCCTAAATACAAAATCTTTTCATCGTGAAAGACATAAGGACATTCTGATGAAGTGAAGAAAGAAAAGGAGGTTTTTTTTCATTAATATGCATATAAATCTCCTTCACCCTCCACTCACCTTTTGTGAAGGGGTCCCCATCAGAACTTACTACTCATTTTGGTACTTATCATTCTCTATTGCTGTAATTCCAATACCAAAGAATAGTCAAAGACATCATGCAACCAAAACTCTATCCTAATTGCATCATTGCATATGGACTTGGATATAAGTTTATTCAGGTTGTTTCTGTTGGAATTTATTATCTCCATTACAAGAAAAGGAATCTGCTTATTTCTCCTGCCTCATTTCTCTCTTCTTTGGAGGACGAGTAAAATCCCTAAGCCTTGGTCATGGACTTAAACAACTGAATACAAAATGATTCTCATACTCCCTACACTACTTTTTCCTACTGAATTTCTTGAAATTGTTTTTATTTATGCTAAAAGGGCTGAAAACTGTTACAATAATGACTGAAAAGCTCCATAGCATTTTACAGTCAAAAGGTTACCCCAAGGTCTAGAAACTTATTTGGTTGGTAATAACTGAGGTCACATGCTTTACAAAAACATGTAGGTTTTATACCTAGAATGACTAATCAAACTCATAATTTCAAGCATTCCTTTATTTGTCTGATTTCTCAAAAGAAAAGAAATATTACCACATTTATCTCAAAAGAAAAAAAGAATGCTGCCCTTGATAAAAATTCACATCATTTATTATGTAATAGTTAAGATCAGGATGTATATGCAGGTATGGTCATTTAAGAAAACAGCAATTGTTTAAACTTCATGGCAAAGTACTCATAATGCTTTCATTTTTTGCAAATTTGGCAAAGTCAAGGAGTTTCTAGAAGTGCTGCAATGCCGAAGTGACTGACTTAATAAAGATGAAAGCTGTCATTAACCAGAAATGTGCTCGGCTGTGGGTATAGGGAGGGAAGAGTACAGCTGCTTTGTCCTGGCAAACAGAATCAGCAGTAGTGTGTCTGGTTGTTGGACATTTTCATTGTGGACCTGGCAAGGCTTAGCCACTTAGTGAGAAATACAGGACTCAGGCTGGATCCTGACTCAAATTTTGAGGATACTTTGGACCAGCTTGCCCTAACTGCTTTCAAGTAATCTCTTGTATTTGACCATCATCAGCTGAGTATTTGCTGATACTCAGCCTAGGGTTGGAATCACACTCCAGGCCTCCAAGAGGCCATCTAAAAATGCCAAAGTTTTGGCACAAGGGAAGAGGCAACTCTCTGTGAAATCTCTTTGGAGACAGACTCTAAATAACAAGATTTGGGCTGGGGGAGGGGGAACAGAGGAAAAAAACATCATTTTGACCAACGACATTTCGGTCTAGGTGTAATGGCACAAATTCTTGACACTCCTCCCACTGACAGAAATTTATTTTTCCTCTTCTTGAATCTGGGCTAGTTTGTGACAAATATGACTATCATGCAAAGAAAACCATTCTAGTCATATGGAGAGGTCATGTGGAGAGAGAGAGAGAGGTCCAAATGCCCCTGCCATTTATCAGATATGTGAGTGAGCCATTTAGATGTTACAGGCTTACTTGCCATCTTGCTGCAGTTACATGAAAGACTCCAAATGAGATTAGCAGAAAAATAAGGTTGTCATTGTTTAAGCCACTAAGTTTAGGGATAGCTTTTTACAGAGTAATAGATAACTGAAACAGGTAAGCACCATCTCTGAAAAACAATTCTTTCCCCTTGAATGGACATACTACTGAGATCATTACAATGAACTGATTCAACCTAAGTGACAAGACCAAGACAAAATAATGGGTCCAATGTTTCCTTAGAACTTGAAGAACTTGAATGTCTCACTAGTAACCCCTTTGTTGTTCATTCTTCTTCTTCTTACATTACATTTTGTTTATTATTGACCTGAGTTTTCAAAAGGACGATTTTAGGTTAAAATTTTTAATGAGAAATACAGTTTAGAATAGCTTTTGACCCATTGGATGGTTAGGGAATAAAACAGCCATAAATTGGAAAAAAAATTGGCTATGTCTCAAGAGGTGTACTTCCCTGAAGCAACATAACCTTTTATTTCAAAATATACTCTATTTCCTTTGCATACTTTCAAGTTTTTACCAGAGAGGGAAAAGTGCCATGTTTATATGTAGTTTTCTTCTTGAGTGACCCTGAGTCAGATCATGTACTGAGAAATTGTGCTAAGAAATTTTCTTAGTAAATGATCGTACTCAAGAAACTTTCTTTGCTCCTTTGCTTCCTATAGACCTAGTCTTGTATATTTCTTTGCTTCAGACTTTCAGAGCTCCTAAATAAATTATACATGTCTAATTTCCTTGATACAGATCTGAATCTGTGGCAAGTATTAATTATATAATTTAATCCATGTGTCTATTTTTTTAAAACTTTATATGCAAAATCCTTTCAGTAACTCATAAAACTTGAAAATACATGTCAAAATTTAAAAAAAAAAGCTCAGTTAAAACATAAAATGTCTCTAATGTTTATGTTAGCATATATTTATAGCATTTTTGATATAAGCATTATTTTACCATTGAATATTTATTAAGAGAAGGCAGAACTCTGTCACCGAGTAGAACTGATGTTACTCTTCATTTCAATTGGTAGAAGTAGAACTATTTTTGCTTATGTCCTTAGCTGCCATTTTTGCATTTTTCTACCTGGTTATATCTATGGCAATATGTTGTCTAAAGAGTCCTCAACCCACAGAGCAAGAGGTTCTGGAATACCTCTGTGCCTTATTTGATATATTGCTCAGCTGTCTGCTCATATAAGATTTTCTATCTGCCCTGGTTCTTTCTGGAGACTTATGGGGTCCACAAAAGAGAAGGTGGTAGTGCTTCATCTTTCCTCTCATGGAGTTTTCCTGCTAAACCAATTTCATACATGAGAAAACAGAACCTCAGAGAAGTTTAGTCATATCCCAGGATACAAAGCTAATGAGTAATAGAATTGGGATTTGAGACCATGTCTGCTTCATTCTAAAACCCATTCTACAACATACATATAAGCTAGTAACAAACATTTCCTTCCCCCATTCTAGCATGCATTCCAAAAGCATGGTAGTTTTATGAGTAGCTGGAGCTATTGACTTCAAATACATCTCTCTTTTAGCTTAAGACAACTTGAATTGGGTCGCTATCTCTTGCAACCTTGAGAGTTCTGAGTAATACAATCATACAATCATAATATTGAAGTCTCGGGAAAATAGAAACTATACCCTTCATAAGATGGTCAGAGAAGGCTGCCATAGCAAATAACATTCTTATAATTAAATTATAGACCGGATAGCAGTTGGGACTAGAGAGTATCCAAAACATTTTGTAAAATCTTATTTTCAGCACTGTGGCAACCTCAAAGCCTCAAAATGACAGAGATTTTGTTACTGTGGTCAACGGCATGTTTGCACACATTTTCTACCTTTTCAAAGCTACATGAACATTTCTCAACCAATTCTCTACGAGCATAAAAAAAAATCTTTCTAAATTTGAATTACGTTTACTCATAGCTTTGTACCTCATTTGCTCTTATTTGTGTAATGTGTTTTACATAAAATTCATGCCTTAAAATCTGTATTTTACATTATGTATGTCCCCAAGTTGGAAAAATGGAAGCACTATATAGCTCAAGATGTCTGAGTTTCAGAGCCAGGGGGCAAACATTTTGTTTCTTACCTAAGGAATACTTGTTAATTTCTTTTTTTTGGTCACATTTAGAAATGTCATATCATCATATTTAGAAATTTGTCTTTCTCTTAAAAGAAAGTTGGGCCCTGAGACATTTGTGGCCCATCCAACAATCTATAAATTACAAGTAAGAGCAGTCAGATTTCAAAGTCTGATCATGATTTGGTGATGGGCAAGAATGATGACTTGTACTCAACCCAAAGTTGCTTTTACTCTTATTTACTCCAAAAGTAGCTAATAAGGAATACAAAGAATTGACACAGGGTAAAGATATAAGTGTGTGTAAGTCCAGCTGCTTCCTTTGTGTTCTCACTGGAGCACATCCTTAGCTGATGGTCTTGGCAACCTGAGTGGAGGGAGATGTCCACAATGTCAGATGAGTACAGCGCTACTCTCCTCTATGTTCCAGCCATATCAACCAGAAATAACTTATAATACAATAGATGTACTACTCAGCATGCTACCCAGGTTGCATATCCAGGCCCCAAAGGTTGAAGTATTTACCATGCCAGTATTGGGTTATCTTTCCTTATCTGCACCTATACTTCAAGGCCCAAGAATGTTCTATTTATGTCACTGAAACACTTCTTATGGGCAGGTCTGGCCAATGCATTCCATTGTAAGAAAGTAGTTATTGCTCATTCATCAGATACTGATTCTCAAGAAAAAGTAGTAAAAATGGATTCTTGTAGAGTATGTCAGTTTTCCCTTAAATATTCTGCATTTTTTTTGTCACTACTAGTTTTCTTAAGTTGGTGAGTATGAAGGCAAATATAAAATTTGATTCTAGAATTCATCAAATAAAGCAGTAAAAATATTCTATCTTCCCCTTCATTTGATTGGAATACTGCTGTTTCTTTAAATACTAGGTGAAACTTTGCTTCACAGAAGGATGGAAGAACACACTCTTGTGTCTACTATTCAAGGTTTAATGGCAGTATTTTTAGTAGTAACCACAACAACTGGACTACAGCCAAAAAGATGAAAATATTTAAGAAGGATTGCTTTAGATATATGTTATAGTCCAAACAGAAGGCTCGTTTGTCTGGCTTATGGGCATGGCCTGGGTATTGAGTTCCCAACCAAGGGAATTTTGCCAAAGACTAGGATTTGAGACTCATCAATTCAGTGAAGCTAACCTATGTAGACTGAAATTCTATCTTTCAAGGCTGAGGGGTTTTGAATAGGCTAATCCAGCAAAGCAGTTTCCATAAATACCAGTGGTTTCACCTCAATGTATGGATTTTTATGTGAGTTTCAAGCTGTGTCAAATTGTATATAAATGAAATTGGATCTTCAACATGAAATATAAAAGTTTTTATCAAATATGACTTAGAGATTTCATAGAATAAGGAGAAATTTTACATTCAGTTAGATCTTTGATGTGTCCTGAGAAATATGTAATTATCTCTTAACCAGCGAACACAGAATCTAGCCTAAAAGAACATAACTGAATGTAAACATATTTCTAAAATTGTTCTTTTGAATATATACAATCTAACAGACATTTTGACTGGTAATGAACATAAATTCTCTCTTGCAAATGAGAACAGCATAACCAGTTCTAGTTTGAATAATCTAGATCTCCCAGCATTATGACAAAAAATGGTGGCAAGTTAGTATACTTTGATTATGATAGGTGAAAATCATAACCCCTAATTCACTTCTAGGACCTAAAACAAATCAGAAAATTGACTTAATGAAAAGAAGTTAATTGGTCTACCAAGAACACTATTATTCTTATAGAGTTTTAACTCTATGTGGGAATAGAGAACATAGGATATTTTTTACTGCCAAATGGTTTTACTCTTGAATCAGCTTTGGAGTAAACAAATAAAGATTCACATCTCGACTCTATGATTTATAGCTATGTGACATTCAAAAATTATCCTCTCTGAAACTGTGTTCTCCTTAGGCATATAAAAAGAGCACAGAAATCTGTGAGGCTCAGTAAGATGTTCATTAGATAAAATATTAAACATCTATACCAGTGCCTGGTCTATTACAGATGTTCATTGCATAAAAGCTGTTACTTTTATTTTTACTATTTTATTTTAATCTTGCAGCATTTAAGAGAAAATATGAAGAAATAGAAGATCGGTAGTGTTCAGGTCAACATATTTTTGTTATTTTATACCAATCTTGAAAAAAATAATATCTAATGACTTAATGTAGAACTTGAAGGTGCCTATAAATTAAACTTCAGACAGTCCCTCCCATCCAGGAATCTACCACATATCTCCTGACCTCTGATGTCCTGCACACATATTTCAAAAACACTGCCCTCACAGGTTTCTACAGATTCCTGGACCTCAGAAAATATCCTATCTGTCTGTCTATCTATCTATCTATCTATCTATCTATCTATCTATCTATCTATCCATCCTGTATTCAAGCATTCCTCACAGATTGATCTCTCTCACCAAAACAAAAGCAGTTTCATTGGGCTTTCTGCCAAATGCCTGAGCAGGTAGGACTTTCTTTTCTAATGTAAGAACTGCAGGCGAGCAGGTCATGCTGCAGCTCATGAGCTCTCATGATGGTTCTGGATTTTCCAGCACAAACATTTCTTTTTCTACTATTATCATGGGGAGTATCACTAGGCTTCACCTCATTTTAAGGGTTCAGAAAAAAATATTCAGCTGTCAAAATCATGCTCGTCACAACTGGGTGGAAAACATAATTAAAATATAGTACAAATACAGCATTTTAAAGTGACACAGACTTAAGGAAATATTGCATAGTTGAGGCTAGATGTTTGGATCTTTTATGGTAATAAATTAGTTATTTCCTATATGTAAGTTTCTATGTTCCATAAATGAACCATAAATGAAATATAACAAACTGTATAGTGACATCAGATTTTTGGGGTTCAAATCTTGCATCTACTCCATCCTAGACATGAAATTTCAGATAAGTAACTTAACCTTCCAAACCTGTTTTATCATCTATAAACTCAAGATACTGACCTCCAAGGATTATCAAAGACATTTAAATGAAATGGTACACATAGAGTATTTGAGACACTTATTATTCATTAAGAGACATAGGAATTACTTAATAATATTAGTAATTACTTCTAAAACAATAATCTAATAAGCAGTATCTTAATACATATATGTATTTTATAAAGCCCAAGGTGCCACCATAAACTTAGCCAAGGTAAGTTGAACACTTTAAGGATGTACAGACAGAAAATGTCACTTATCACAGGCATTTCTGAAAGGTAATGGGGAGGTGGTACAATTAAGTAGACCCAGCTACAAACCACATTGTGTTAGTTGGTTTGGGCTACTAAAGCAGCATACTGTAGACAATGTGGTTAAAAAACAGACATTTATTTTGCATAGTTCTCTGGAGGCTGGGATGTCCAGGATCAAGGTACTAACAAATTTGGTTCTTAGTGAAAACTCATATCCTGACTTGCCACCTTCTCACTGTGTCCTCACAGGGCAAGAAGAGAGTGAGCGAGCTCTGGTCTCTCTTCTATTATGAGAACACTAAGCCCATCGTGGGGGCCCCACACTTATGATCTTTCTAAGCCTAATTCCCTCCAAAGGCTCCACCTCCAAATATCAGCACATTGGAGGCTTCAACATATGATTTTTGGAGGAACACAGACATTCAATCCATAATATATATGCTGAAGAGTAAATTTGCCCTGAATTTTTTCTGTAGCTGCTAATGGACTGCAGAAGAGTAAAATGAGCAAGCTGGGGAACCATCTATCATGTCCTTGAAAAGCTAAGTATGAGGGGTTTAAGCATATACAATAAAGGTAGTTATGGAGACAAAACACAGCACTAAAAAAAAAGGGAGAGGGACAAAAAGTTAGGAGAGAGATTTTTTTCACACATTAAGAAACACAGCAGGCTTCAATGGGATTCCTAGCTAAAAGCTCAGACTTAAAGAGTCCTATCAAGCAGACAATTCACGGAATGCCTCTTATCCAGCAAATGAAGTAGCAGAATCCTTTGTTTATTACTTTAGTATCAGATAATTATATTTGGATTTTTTGTAAAGATACGTTTATAACAATCAATTACCTATACTATACACAAGTCTAATAGATTCCAAAAAGGTTTGTTTTCTCTTTTCACCAAATCTGATCTTCCTGAAATTCTCTCAAATCCATATTGTTCTACTTAGACTAATACTTTAAGTCCTTTTAGACACCTGTGTTCTAACAGAAAGAAGTTTAGTAAAAGATATATTTAGACCCGGGCTCTGCCATCTACTAGCCCTGTGACTGGGGACAGTGGTCTGAATTGTTTATGCTTTGATTAACTCACCTGCATAATGAGATTATAAATACCTACCTCAAGGGACTGTGAGAATTTCTCAAAGTCCATGAATATGAAACAATTTGCAAACTCTAAAGTTGCACTGGGTTATTAAGTGCAAATGCTCCTGAATAGGTGATACTTGAAATGGTTTCTGTTCTATCATGCAGAGGTGAAATACATGGCAGATTCTTCCATCAGAACAGGTTTTGATTGTACTTGGCATCTTGAGCGGAGAGCAGGAAGGATTAGGAAGGAAGATGTTAACAAGGAAGAAATAGAGACAAAAGGCCCCATCATGAAAATAAATTTCACCAGTTCAGAATTGTATGTTGATAAGGTATGCTTTGCTTTCACATGTGAACCTGAAGAAAGTTAGTGAATGAAGATAATTTCATTTACGTTCTCTATACTAAGTCTATAGGTTTTTTGTTGGAGCTTTCAAGGCTAGGTCTTGGGGATGGATTAGATTTGTGGACCTTTCCTCTGGGGATGGATTCTTGTGATAGGTAGAGAAGAAGAAAGAGGGTAGAGAAAAATTAGACTTGGTTGAGGTCAAGAAGGGTCATTAAGAAGCGGGCAGAGCTCCCATTAGAGTAGCATTTTCAAAGTGAATGACAACCTCTCTGTTTAAATCACTAAATACACAAGAGGATACCATGGGTTGTTTCCATTTCTACTTGCCATGAACTCAATCTAGGCCCAATTTGGACTCTACCTTTGGGAAATCCTAAAATATAATGTAGTCCAGTGTGAATTTTCATGTTATCCTTCCCCAGAACCAGAACACATGATTGATTTTGCTCTTATTATATATAATTCATACAATGTTTAGCAGCCTTGAGTTAACTTGGAGTGATTTGTTAATATCATTATCTTTTAATATATTAATTGAATCTATTATTTTTAAAATCTCATTAAGTAAGGAGTAGAAGACTTCTTTAATCTGAGACACACTTATTAAATTGTATCAAGTATCTGTAACATATATGATATATATTACAAAAAGAGATAAGAGATGAAAAATGAGATAATGATGATGGCGGGATACATTTTAGGAATTTTAAGCATTTCCTGAAGCATTTACAAGCATTTACTGTCTAAGGTACTTCAAGAGAGTAGAACACAGTTTCTCAAAATAGGCATAGTTGAAAATACATACCAATGGAAAATGTTTATGATCATACACACCATAAATGGATAATAGGTAGTGGGAGTTAAATTTAAAAACATAAATTTTTAATTAGTGAAAACTTCCTTTCAACAGACTTGCATTAAGATTTAATGGTAAGAAAAATATGAGTGTCCTTATTAGAAAACTAAACACATAGAGGAATTCCCAGCCGCAAAATTGCAGCATAAATAGGAATGTTGTTTTTTGGAAGTGCCGACAGTTATTCCAACCAAAGCAAAAATTTTAGGATGGGATAAGTTATCTCCCTTCTGATGCTAAGTATGTGAGACCATAGTAGGGAATTAAAAACAGGAATTTGAGAAGGAAAAAAGTTTCTATCATGTGGAACATATGGAATACTAGGGAATTTAATATTAGTGATGATGAGAGGCACTGAATCTCATTGCACAGATACAGAGAATAAAAGAGGCTAGAGCCTGTGAAGGCCAAGGCAAAGTGGTCATGACCTCTGTATAAAGGTGTGTCAGTTCTTCAGTGGTGGGAGTGGTAAAGAAGGTAAGAGATATACTGTGGAGTGATGCTGTATGAAAGAAGTTAGCCTTTGAGGTGACTGACTCAATTAGGTAGGTGGAGCATTGTCAGGGGTGGAGAAATAGACTTGGCATGTGGACTTGGAAATGTGTTAGATTGCTATCATTGATTTAACACCTTAAAGTAAAAATACATACTGGGATAGTCTTACAAAAAAAGGGAAATTCAGGTACTTGATTATATGTTATAAGCCCATTAAATTCGTTGATTTCTAAGATTCTGCAAGCATATGATAAAAGTGTTTTCTGTGTGATGATATAATTGCAATAAATATCTCTTGGTCGATTTGGAACTAATACATAAAAAATAGTCAACAGCAATTACCTCAATAAAATAGTGCTGACGCTGACATGGGAGAGGAACTTTTGACTTATGTTTTAGTAGAATTTAGTGGGTTTTTCGATCATAATTATAATTTTATTAAAAATTAGTTAGAAAACAAAATTATTTGCATGATATGATTTCAGTTTTGATGCAACATATACACAATTCTCCAAGACAGAAAAATATTTGTATTTATATTAAAGGAATAAAGAGTGCATCATAATGCTGAGAATTATCTCTGAATAGTATGTTAATGAAATTTTTAATTTTTAATATAAATTTCTATATTTCCTCCCTTTTTAAATAAACTTTTACCATTTTCATTGTTAGACATAAAAGTTATTTTTAAGTTATAAAAGTTATCTTTTTTTAAACTACTTTATTGATTCATGATTGCTACACACGTACATGTTAAATGTATACAATTTCATGACTGGAGATAAGCATATACCTGTGAAACCATTACTACAATGAATATAATCATCACTTACAAATTATTTTGCCATTTATTCTAATTAGCAACTATTTTTAAAATTCCCATTAATCATTAGAATTTACCCCATCTTTGAATTTATTTTGATGTTGTATCAGTGGAACAAATATTTTGATTACAGATCAGTGATGAAATATTCTATGAAATAAAAGATGTATCTAAATAAATTCTTTCTTACTGTCCTATTAGAGTTGAGAATCATTGCTAATAGACAAGCCCTTCATTCTCTTCTTTAACTTGAATAGGATTTAGGGTCTTTTTGCATAAACACAGCTAGAATCTATATGCCAGATTTCATTACAGTTTCAAAGTTAGCAGTGTGGGCATAGTGTAAATTCATTCAAAAACATAGAGAGAATTTTTTCACTGATTATGTAAGTATTAAGAGATATTTGGTTTTATTCTGTAATAGATTTGGTATCTTTACATTTATTTTTCTTATAAATGAATGCACACATAATTAAATAAATTTAACTATCATACGTAAAATCAAAACCAATATTTGATATTATGTTAAGAAACACAGATCAAATGTTAATTTGATCCTCACTGATTTTAGCCAAGCGCCTTGCTTTCTTTCCTAACCTTATCCAATTTCGCTGATATATGCTCTTGAGAAAAAGGAATCATCAAGGTTAAAGTCTTTTTCCAAATGTGCTTCTTATTGCTCTGATTACAGAGAAGAGCGTAGAATTCACTGAAGTCTTGAGAATGTTTCCAAGAACATGAATTCATGCCCATAAGGTGTGGTCTAATTCATCCTTGCTTTTTACTATATTAACTACATTACTTCATTCTTATTTTTTTACTACATACCTAGGAAGGATTTAATCCCCAGATCATGATGTAGTAACAACTCCCTAAGCACTTGTTCTATAAACCCTATTGGGTCAGTAAAATCCCTAAGACCTCAGTGCATGGATCAGCACCCCAGCTTTTTTTGTGCTTGTGCCTGCACACTGTACTAAAGAGCTAGACAGCTTATAGCTTTCCGAGAAAAACAAAAATTCTTATGTAAATAATGGTGCACCAATTACACAGTTCTTAGGGGCTATTATGAAGTCCACCTTGCTTTCCATTTCAAATATGAAATAGGGCTATGTTAGTCAAGGTTCTTCAGAAAACAGACCAATAAAGAACCAATAAAGTAACCGAGTCACATGATTACAGAGGCTGAGAAGTCCCACCATCTGCTATATTCAAACTGAGTCTCAGGAAAACCAGTGGTGCCTTTCAAAGGCCTGAGAAGCAGATAGTTAATGATGTAGTTCCAGTCCGAGTCTGAAGGCTTGAGAACCAAAAGCGCAGAGGTCAGGGAAGATGTCTCAGCTCTCTGCTCATTCAGGCAGGTAGAGAGTGCAAATCCAACCTTCCTCTGCCTTTTTGTCCTTTTCAGTCTCTCAACAGATTGGAAATGCCCATCCATTCTGGAGAGGGCCATCTGCTTTACTCAGTCTACCAATTCAAACGCTAATCTTTTCTGGAAACACCCTCACAGACACATTCAAAAATAATGTTTAATCAGATATCTGGGCACCCCATGGCCCAGTCAAGTTGACACATAAAATTAACTATCATAGTTTTTGCTTGTTTGTTTACTTGCCCAAGCTTTTGTCTGAAGAACCACAGCTGAAATGGTGATGAGCAGGTTTTTGACTGATTTGTCTTTTAATTTTTAAAGGCAAATGGAAATCATCCCCAGCTGACTCCACTCTGGTCTTCTTGACATCCTCTAATCACAGAGGACATGCTCCTATCCTTGGGACATGTACTGGGTGTCCCAGCTGCTCCTCCTCATCTTTCCATCACTGATCTGAGATCAGCTTCCCAAAGAGGCCTATGCTGAACTTCCTCTTTAGAATTGCAAATGTCCCCACACCTGATCCCCTTTACCTGGACCTACTTCTTTCTCCATAGCACCTATCACCTATGGCACAGCAGTTTCTCATTTAAAATGAAAACTTGACCAGAAGATAAGTGGTGGGAGGTGAGGGAGGTAGACTGGATAAAAAGGGGGTCAAATATGAGGTGACAGAAAGAAATCTAACTATGGGAGGTGAACACACAGTGTAAATATATATATATATATGCTTTACTGTTAAAGTGTACAGTTGAAACTTATTGGATTTTGTTAACCGATGTCACCATAAAAAATTAATTTAAAAAAATTAAATAAAAATTTGAATTAAAAATTCAGACGACTTGAGTACAGACTGCCAAGCATCCAGCTCTTCAACTGAGTGACTGGTTTTTCACTTTTTAACTAAATGTCTCGGGTAGCACATTTATCTCCACCTACTTGTTTTATTTCTAAAAGTTAGAGACTTGCAAATCTCAGAAAAGAAAAATACATGTCAACTGTCTTGTCTTAAGAAAACATAGTGCCTGACAATATTACCCAGGATTTTGGAGTTTGACTTTATAAAATTAATCAAATCAGTCTGAGGCTGCAACAGGTCTAGTCATCGTTACTACATCACAACATCCATAAATCATAATTGGATTCTGTAACTGGCATTCTTGCTAGAAAAGTATTTCTGTAACATGCTATTGTGGGTGTATAAACTGTCAAAGTTTAAATGTATAGGTTACGAAATACAGCAGAAATAAGCCTCTTTTAATATGGAAGAAATAAAATGACCAAAAGTCTTTATTATTTATGGAATTCCCATGAACAACTGCCCAGTTTAAAGATTTTTGGTAGATATTTACATAGAACTGCCCTTTTCATTTGAAAAAACCAGAGTTGCCAAAGATGTTTGCAAAAGATTGCACTTGCTAACTATTCACTTCTCAAATGATGATATTTTATGTAGAGATAATTAAAATATATCGAATAAACTACTTTAAAATATTGAAAGAAAAATATTAAGCATTGTATTCAACAATATGCCAAATAAGTTTTAAAAAATTTATCAACTAAGCAATCAACCTCCTTCTCATAAAAAAGACTTATAATTTATTTTGCTATGGTAAATAGTATACTTTAGAAGTAGATCTTGATAGAGTAATGATTCTCAGGTTAAAACCCAAATTTGTACAATTAGAAACATTTTGGGAAGATGTTTTGCTACTTATTTCACATTCACTTACCTTTAAAGATGTAATCAGATCTTAGTAATAACATCCAGATCAAAGAGAAGACAGTTTAATTTTAGCCTCAAATATATCCTGTAAGTTTCATATCAAGCTCTGTCATTACCATCAAAACTTGGCACACTCGCAAAAAAATTCAGCTTTGTAACTTCCCAGATAAGCAATATATGCCTAATACATTATCCAGGCTCTGCAAAACTAAGTGTCAAGTTATATTTACAGCTGTTATTTCACTGATATGTCATAGCCTCACAATGATAACACTTAAAACAGTTGAATTATCAAGATGGAGACTTAACTGGAACAAATGAGATGAACCAAAATGGTTTTGGACTTTGGAGTCAGAGAGATTTTCTCATGTTATCATTGCCACTTTTTTTGCCACTTTTTTTTTTTTTTTTAACTGAATGATCTCCATGGAGTTATTTAAATTTTCTGACTGTAACTTTTCTACCTAGAAAGTGAAGAAGATAAAACATAGCTTGTAGGATGTTGGGAGAGTTAAATGAAACAAGGCAGGTAATTCATCTAGCATAGTAGCTGAGGCATAGTGGTTTTCAACATATGGCAACTGTTACATTGAGAAGAGGAAGAGGAGGCTTTCTTAAAAGTGGGAATTAAGTGAGCAGGCGGCTGGTCATTTGTAGCATTAGGGCCAACTCTCTTGACCCCCAAGCAGGGCTCTATCCACCTCAGCGGCCATTCCGCTCTCATGCAGTTTCGAGCTTTAGAGCAACAGCAGAGACACCATGGTGATGTTAGGTCCTCCTGGCACAGCACCAAGCACTTGAGATCTTTTTGATCATTCTATACTAACCTTGGGGCATTCAGTATTTGCATGTGCACTCAGCCTTTTGTGGTCAGCCAGGGCACGCCTGTGAAATTCTTCTTCTTATAATAGCTGACTAATGAATGGCAAAGCATGCTCTATTTATCAAGCTGTGGTAGAAAAAATACCAGTCATGATCCAACTTGTAGGGTGGCCTCAGATTCTGGAAGTGACTGCCCCTTAGGGCACACTGACTACCGTCTATCCTCCCTACAAGCCACCTGGCCAATTTCTACCCATCCTTTGCATGTAACACAAATGCAACCTTCTCTCTGTAGCCTTCTCTGACCTCTGTCAGGAACAATGACAGTAACTCCACCCATGAGCTCATACGATACCGTACATAGTTCTATTATATGGTAATTCTAATGCTGTCTTCTAATTATCTGCTTACGTAACTATCAGGCTCTGCAATGGTTAGAAAGTATTTTTTTTTACATTAATCCCTTTAAAAATTGTTTTAAATTTTGGATTTGTCTCACTAGTTAAAGCATACACGGGCATGCATGCACACACACACACACCCCCACTTAGGAAGATCACAGAAATCTTAAAAGACTCGTTCATTCTCAGGAATCCAATGTTAGGAAGTCCTATTCGAGTCCTTGTGCTTCTCCATTTATGCTTTCCTTGCAAATCACAGTGACTGGCACATTATAGGCATTTGATATGAATATATAAATGAGTGAACAAATAACAGTCTACCTGAAAGAAAGGCAAGGTTCCTAAAAACATATGCAAAGAATCCGCAATAACCTGAGAGAAAATAGATGTTAGAGAATCTCTGAAGAAATTTTGACCAACTCATGCCTGGCAATACAACCCAAAAGCGGCTTTCTAGACTCATTGTCCTAATCCTCTTCTGATTCTCTTTCTCATGCTGCTATATAATGAAGGCCATGGGTAAAGGGCAAAATTAGTTACACTCCGTTTCTGAAATACAACCTATGGCGATTCTCCACAGGGGCACAGGTTAAATGAAGGGAGATTATTTCCCTTTTCACCCTCTATTTCTATTACAGACCATTCACACGTAAATGGAGATTAATGTGTTTCATCTTTTAGGGAAACTGGTGAAATATCATCTACCAGTCTCTCCTTACAGATGTGTCCCATCTGTTGCTATTGGGCAGGATTACAGCTACTGGCTTCACATTGAAGATGGCAGCACATAGGAGAAGGCTTCTTTAGGGGTTATAGAGAAAGATTGGGGCATGGTGGAGGAAAGGGGGCATTTTACTAAGCTTCATAATAATGTCCAGGAACCTATGAGTAGAATTCATTCTCTCTTGTACTTAACAGGAAAGGCTCTTAAAAGCTGAGAATTGAGCCTGGCTTCCAAGTGTTAGTATGGAAAACTCTTTGGAGAAGAAGCTTGTCAACCTAGGAAAATTTCTATTTTATCATATTTATGGCATTGCTTTGACACATAATCTCTTGCCTCTTCAGAGTTTCACAACACACCTTCTAGAATAAGTCTCAATTTGTTTGGGGGAGGGCAGGGAAAGAGAGAGAGAGACAGAGAGAGAGAAAAGACAAGCAAGCGCAGAATTATATTACTTTCCTTTCATGGAAGAACTCTACCTTCTCCCAAGGGCAATTGGCAAATTCTTAATCTTTCCTGCTTCTAAAGAAGACACCCTAAGAACTGCTCCCCGGCCTTCCTGTGAGCAGCTAGAGGTCTCTAGTGGAAATTCATAGTGATTGCAGCTTTCTTCAGGTAGGGCAGGTGGGGAGGGCCATGATGGAACACACAGACAAGAACTGCTAGCAGCAGCCACTTTCCAAATACATAAATATGTGGGTTGACTAGAATTCCACTAGCCACATGTCCCCAGCTTCAAGGATTCTGAGGAATTTGGAGAGCTAATTGGGATCAGACTTTGAAAAAGGAACAAAAGATGTAGTCAGTTTCTCTCTCTTTCTTGCCTACTTGAAAGCTGTGTTTCTAGCTAGAGAGGTTAAAATTCCAAGGAGCTCTGAGCACATTAAAAATGTGAGATATTTTTGCCATAAATTGGGGGATGTGTGAGACATGTAAATTACCACAAGTTTGTCAAGAGCAGGAGGTTCGTAAATATTCACACTCCACAGCAGCAGCATAAGGGTAAGAATCTTTCCTCATACACGAGATGTTCTCGTGTTGCAGATTCTCCTTACCAAACATCACAGTATTTTAATGTCTTTTCCTTTTCTGTCTTTTTTCAAATAGGAGATAGCCACATGATTCTTTGAACAGAGAAAAGACAATCTAGAATAGAGAAGCCCTTCACTGGGCTTCGTTCGTTTGTATCGCCAACAATTTAATTTCAGCTCCTAACACATAGTCAATGGTAGCTTTTAAACCCACCCTGGCTTTTGGGGGGAAAAATTGTATACTAATGAATAATTTTAGAATCTTTCTGTTTTCTGTTCTTGGTGATAAAATGTGATTTACTGTAGTACCAAAAAGGTAAATTGGAAACATTCACCCCACAGGTTGCTGGGTAATTTGGAAAATGGCCGGTTTGATCTTGCCAGTTTGAATAGTACTCCCAAATCCAAAACCGCTCCTGACATTGGCCTCTAACAGTGGAACTACTGTGGGCCTCGAAAAGTGTGGAGAATGATTTTTAGCACTTTCCTTGGCAAGAGTGAGTGTACCACAGCGATGAATACAAAGTCAGCATGGTTTAAAGCCTAAATTAGGAAATTGAACAATCTCCTAAAATAGGTAAAGGAGGAAAATGTTAGTGAAACAGAAAGATTTTTATAGCAACCACAACAACAATAATAGCTCTAAGTATTTTTTCTAGGTATCACAATGTTCAGATTCTCTTAAGCCTCCTGTATAGGCACCTCTACAATGCTGTGTAGTTCTTTATTTGTGCTCTATTTAGAAATCTCATAATTGTTTGTTGAATGTTTATCATCCCTGCTAGAATGTCTATACTCCATTATGTGTGGAATGTCAGCCCTGTCTACACCTATGTCTGGGATGCCTGCTACAGGGTAACTCTTATCAATTATATGTGATTTACATTCATAATTAATACATGAATGTAAACAATAATTTATTTTCAAAAAGGATACTGTTTATTATAATAGAAAAGGCCCAAAGAAATTTGACTAAACTGTTTAGAATAGATTGATATTGTTTTTAAATATCAATAAGGCTAAAAACAAAAGGCAAATGGGTTATTGTCAAAATATTTAATGGAAAGAGAAAAAAGCTAAAAAGAAAAATTTTAGGAAATTCCCTCCCTGTTTTAATGGCTGTATCTCATCAGTTCCTTCCCAACAATTTTTCAAGGGTGTTATCATTACACCCATTTTACAGAAGAGAAAAAGCAAAGGTTTTTTAAGAAGCAAGGGCAGACTTCTTCTAATCTATGTGACTCACACAACAAACAAAAGCATTAGGCTTTAAGGAGGAAGAAGAAGTAGTTTAAATCTGGGAATGTATTCTAAATGGAGAAGAATAGTTTAGGATGCGAGTATGGAATAAGGTTGCATGGAAGAAGGAGAGAATAGAAGGGCTAGTTCCAGTGAAGAGAAGCATGAAGTGGAACGTGTAAGAGAAGGCAACTGTCTCAGATTCTTACTTCACTACAAGAATGACCCTGGCTACATTCCAGAAAGCTATGGGAATCTGCCTCAAACTTAGGAGACCACCAATTGATAGTTCTACTGAATCTCAGCAATCAGCAATTCTAATTCCAAAATGAGTAAAAGACCTGTTAAAACATGAAAATAATTGTAAATGTATATCTTGATGCTGTTTGAAGGCAGACTTGTCTTTCTAACATTTCCATATACTACTCTGCATCAGAATTTGTGTGCTTAGAACTCTGCAAAGGCTTTATAGCTCTCAGAACGAAGGCTCATCCTGGCCATGACCTACACAGTCCTACAGGGCCAGTTCCCAGTTGCCCTCTGCCTCATCTTCTTCCACTCTCAATCTGCTCCAGCCATTACAGCCTCTTCATTGATCTTAGAACTTTCTCTACATGTCTTATATCTTTAAGCAGGTAACCACTTGGCTAACCCTTCACTTCTGTTAGGTCCCTCCCTTGGCAACCACTTACCCTGCCTGACTCCCTCTGCACTCAACACTTTATAATCCCCTACCTACTTTATTGTTTTCTCTTTAGCTTTCATCGCTATCTAACATGAGAAGTTTACTGATTTATCTTAATTGTTGTCTCTCTCCCTTGCTGGAATATAAGCTTATAAGTAGGCATTTGTATTGATTTTATTAGGTGTGTGCCTCAAACAGTGCCTAGCATACAGAAGTTGCTCAGACATGCTGGTTGAGTGAGTAGATGGAGCACAAATGAATGTGCCAGCTTTTCCTCCCAAAGTCAAGAGAGGCACACAAGGAAACTGAATCATATCTTTGTTCCCCTGGAGATTGCAGTTGGCAGGGAGAAATCTTCCCATGTTTTGAGATTAGAGTTTTTGAGACAGAGGCAGATACTTACTTTATAAATGGGAGGGAGCTTGAGAGGTGTGTTCTTTGCAGAATCTTCCCTCAGGCAATTTGTTTCCTCACTGAAGATTCAGGCTCTCTAGGGGAAGGTTATTCCTAATGGTCTAGCTGGATTCATTTTCACAGACTCCTTCTGTGCCCACAGAGAGCCACACCACTTCTTTCCATTCCACACCTCCTTCTCAGGAATGGCCACTGCAAGCCATAGGGTAGGGAGGGGTAGAACACCTCTGTGATATCTCAGGTCTGTCTTGAAAGAGAGAAATAATCTATAAGGGTGCTGCAGCCGGAAGGGAGTCTCTCCTGGTGAGGATGGAGAAAGGTCACAGCTCAGAAAACTTCTAAGTGCATTTGTATACTCAAGGAAGGTTGTTCTTTTAGACAAGTCTTAAAAAAATAACATTACATTTATCTTTTCAAAGCCTACATTTTATCATCTATATTACCTGATCTTTTGAGGGCTTTTGGTAGATAATAGGAAGCTAGAGTTGTAGTACTTTGATATTGGTTATCAATCATTTCCTACCAATCAATTTCCTTATAGCAGTTTTCATTTATTTAAAAAAGAACATCAAAGGCCGTTCAGGGGAAGTTGCTACCGTTTAAACAGAGAAGCAATTATTTATTAGAATGTTTTTCCATAACTCTATGAAATCATACTTAGGCTTAGCTTAGACACTAATTTTAACAGAAAATCAAATGCATGTTTTTCATATTTAATATCATTCTTTAAACATCAAGGCCTATGTCAAGTTCACTCACTTTTATGTTCCTAGAACCTAGAAATTGTAGCCTCTTCATCAAGTGCTCATAAATATTTGCTTAACATACATACTTTGAAATGCCTTAGTTCATCTCGACACTACAAAAACTTTCAAAATTTGAAATTAGAAAAATTTGCACCCAAAGTCCTCAAACATGTCCTAATGTCTATGAGTATGCTCAAGCCTGTACTTCTTCAGCTCTTTGTACATACCTGCAACTGTAGCAGTTGGCACATTTTAATTATCAGTTCCTCTGCACATCTCTTCAAGTCTCACATATCACTTTTTCCCTAACACTTTGCTTGGTGCCTACCAAAGAGTAAGTGCTCATTAAATTCGTTCTTTCATTCAGTCACTCATTCATCACTTAAGGTCCTGTTGTATGTCAGGCGCTCTGCCAGACACTGAGGTTATAATGATGGACAAGATATTCAGCCAGTCTTTGTTCCTCCCCTGCAGAGCTCACAGCCTAGGGGCTGCATGTAGAGAAAGGCAATCAGACAATTATTCAAACAATTAGAGAAAGGTGAGGTGAGTTAAGATACACACTTTAGAAGAACAATGAGGGGACTGATATATTCTAAAGATCTGGCAAAGCTCCCCAGAAGAAATGTCATTTGTACTAAAACTGAAAAAATGAATAAGAGTTAGCCAGGAAGAATAGTGTAGAAGAGTATATCAGGTTGAGGGAAGAGTGTATGACAAAAGCTGGTGTTCACAAATTCCTGACACATAGTAGTCTACGAGATTTGGCAATGAGAAACTCAAACGCTCAGAAATTCTCAGGAATTCCCAAATCAGAAATGTATTTTAAAAATACTAACAAGTTACCACAACACTCAGAAGTGAACAATAAACAGTGAATAGTTTATCAGTAACAGAGTTACAACTAGAAGTTTCATAGACATTCTGTAACTTCATTCTCACAAAGTGGAACAATTTCTAAAGCTCTGTACAAACAGGGCTATGTGAATTTTCAAAGAATACCTTTAAGACATAGGTTTGCCTGTTGAGAAACAAAAACAAAGAGAATAAGAGAAATAGAGTGACTTGCCAAATAAATCAATACTACAACTGTAATTAGGATTCAGACTTCAACTGGCTCCTTACTGTAAATTTATTGTATGCTTCTCCCTTAAAGTAACTTTGAGATCTGTAAGTGGCTAAACACTTCTGCCACTGAGGTAAATAACAAAAATGTCCAATCAAAAAGCATGAAATGAAAACCATCTTAAATCTAGGTTATTATTTCCATGAGTTTGGTGTTTAAAATAATAAAATAGTTTACCAAGTGCTAAAGAGGGATTTCACAGGAAGCTTCAGATAGTGTTACTGCTTATAAGGACACTAAATGGCTCTCTGAGTCCTTCATCCATCAGACACTATCCTGAATAAAGAGAAATATACCCTACTTTTAACCACTTTTATAGAGAGATTCAACAATTCCTTTAAAAAAAAAAAACAATTCCAACAGTTAACAGCTTTTGCTCTGAAGAAAAGTGGTATTTATATTAAGTAATATATATGTCACTAAAATTGCAGTCTAAGGCCATTTTACCTATTTGGACAAGAAAACCAGTGATATATAAAAGTTCATATCCTGCCAGTGGCAGATAAATGGATTTGGACTTCAGAGTTGCACTATGCTCACTGAGATTGCATCAGGGACCTGGACCCCAGCAACTTCATTCAAGTACTATGAATGAATAAGCCCAGGTCTTAGCCGATCTTCATTCAGCAAAGCTCCAGAAGAGACGTTAGTTCTTACCACAAAGTGCAAAGGAGAATAGACTTTCCTGACAGCCACGAGCCTGAGGATTGCAGGTAACTCACCCCAAATGAGAGTAGAAAGGCCAGCAAACCTTTCTTTAGTCTTATAGGACTAAACCATTAACCTGTGGGATCTGACACTATTTCTGGGCAGATAGTATCAGAATTCAGTTGAATTGCTGGTGCTGGAGCATTACTTGGTGGTATTAAGGGAAAACACTCCTCTCCATGTCTAAAATTGATAGCCAGAACCATTGTTCCCTACCTCTAGCTCCATGATTAGCATGTGACACATCTTAGACAGAGCAAATTCAATGTCAGGTCAAGAACTTAAACAATTTCATAAAATGACGCCCATTATTCACCACACTTTTGTGTCATAGTGTTTGATTAGTTTTACTATTTCAAATTTATAGGACAAAAATGGAGACACAGAGCAGCTAAAGATGTCTCAGAGATTTATGATTATTTTTACTGTTTAATATCAATAATAAATGAATGGATTAACCAGATGTTTTAATTTTATGTTAACATCTTATTCCTTTTAGAAGCCAAATATTTTTGGAACTGAAAGACACTAAACTGTGTGACAATACTATAAATGATTATAACTTACTATTGATAATATCACTGTTAAAGTTCAAATTACTTTATGAAAGGATATGTTAATATGGTAATAGTAATATGAGCACCTACCATATGTTAGGAAGGCCAGATATAAAACGTAGTCCTTGCCCTTATGGAGACCCAGGTCAGGTGAGTACGCAGACCAGTAAATAGATAATGACTGCATAATAAGCTGAAGAAGCCATTTGCCTGTGAAAAGTGTCAGAGGGGCATGAAACAGGAAGTACAGCTTGGGAGGACTGGAGAAGCTGTAAAGAAGTGCTGTTCCACTCGTGTCTTTATTAGAGGATGAATAAAAAGCTTTACAGGCTAATGAAATGTATATACATAACTGGAATTGGTACAATGATAGATAGATGACATACAGCTAGCTAAATAGCTAGCTAGCTAGATAGATAGACAGATAGACAGACAGACAGACAGAGGGAGAGAAAAAGGGAGAGAGAAAGAGAAAAGGGAAAATAGTTTGGTATTTTTAAAAATTGCTAGTGTATATGTTATATATTATATACAACAATTGAGATATGTGATGTGATATATACAATATATAATACTAATTAATATACATATCCAATTACTCTGTATAATTCCAGTCTATCTTTCCTTCAACTATAAATAATTCTATATTGATTCTCCTCAAGTTTCTTAATTATTCCCCACATCTAGCCCTACTTGAGATTGAGGAGCAAAATATCAATAGGATCTTTAGTAATGGGAATATTATGTGCAAAAGTTATTAGCAGGAAATACAAAGCTTTTGTGGCTTTTAAGTTTGTATATCTCAGAGCTACTGACAAGCCAGCTGCTGTGTTTATTTGAAAGCTGCCACTAAATCTTCAAATTTTTTATGAGAACTCAGCTGAACCATTCTTTATTTCTCTGAGTTCCTAAACTGATCCACATTGTAGAGAGGAAAAATGTTCTTGCCAACTTTTTTGATTTACCTGAAATTAAACTGAACAGCAGTCTTTGGAATTTGAGGGCCACTTCAACCTGGCAGCAAGCAACATCCTGGATAAGGAAAAGGACTGTGAGAAGATGCAACTTGCATGTCTGTGGAGAAACAGGAGGCTCTGAGTAAGAGCAGGTGTCTGACCTGCTACATCACATAGTGATCCACAGAGTTCAGAATATCTACAGAAGGTAAAGTAGCAAGACTACTATTCTAAGAATGGGGGCAACAGGATATTTGGGGCCATCCACCTCACACATTCTCGCTCAGCCTTTGCACTTGAAAATGCAGTACTTTTCACCATTGGAAAGAAAAGCTATGCCAGTGACAAAACTGGAACACTGAGGGAACATTAATAACACTTTGCACCTCAGGTTTCCTGAGAAGATGTGTCATACATATTAAGTAAGCATGACACAATTTAATAGCAATAGCCTGGCTGGGCTCAACCTATTTATTGAAAGTTTCAGGTACTGTAAGAAACAGTGGATTTGATAGGGAGATCCAGATAGTCACTGCAAAGGCTTCTGGAAAGAGGGCAGAAGAAGGGAGACACTTAGGGAACTCTCTGCCTAAAATCAGAGAGGCTTACAAAGATTCTTTCATACACTTAAAGGGCACATGTGGGAATTCTAAATGGTATTTTGTAGCAAAGAATTTTTACAGAATTAAAAGTATATTGAAATTAGAGTTTGAATTAATAGGGACAGAAAACACTAGAGTAGGTGATGAATCTGAACAACTAGCAAATACATATTAAGAGCCTGAGGACTCTACTGTGCAATGTAATCATTACCCCACAAGCTTTGATGTGAGGCAGTTACTTAATCTCTCCGAACCTCTGTTTCCTCATCTTTCAAAAAGAGATAATTGTACTTACCTCATAGGGAGGTTGGGAGAATTAAATTGTATAGTGTATATAAAAAATCTAGCTAGTTCCTGGCAGATGGCAATGAAAAAAGTAGAGCTAGACAAGTAGCAATAGACTTCCTTTTTGCTGTGTTCATACTGTTTTCTTTGGAAGTGAGAGCAGAATTACAAGTACTATCAGCAGTCATAGTAGTAATACTATTTACAGTATTAAGAATCTACTATCATATTAAGTACTAACCTATCATATTATGTAATGATTATAATAAAATATTGTACTCTAAGCTTTATACAAATTATTTCTTTTAACATTTATACAACCACAAATATTAGAAGTCACTCTCCTTTCACTTATACAGATGAACAGAATTAGAGAGATGAAGAAACTTGAGGTCACATAGAGCTAGTAAAATGCTAAAGTCAAATTTAAACCCAGATCTGTCTTTACTGTGAAGCTTAGAATATTCAGCATGTGAGTCCTAAATATAAGGTAAACATAGCTGGGATCAGCATTACTCATGACAAAGAGAGCTCAGGAAGGTTGCACAGAAGAGACAATATTTGAGCCAAATCATAGAGGACAGAGAGCTTTTTCAAGGTGGGATAGGGCATCCCAGGAAGAAGAAATTATCTATGCAACTAATAGCCTGAAAGTATTTAGTATGCCCCAGGAATGGAGATCTGGGCTCATCAGAGGGAGCTGAGGCATGGAACTTCAAAAGAGGTGCCACTGTAGCCAACAGAGTGTCACATGACATTGACTGTCACTCTTTCTGTTGCTCTGGAGTTTTAGCAAAGATTCAAAGAATCTCTAGAATAAAATAGTAGATACCATGTATCTATAGAGTCTAAAGTAAGGTGCTAAATCATCTCAGTAAGATTAGAAGAATACTGGCCCCAAGCCAGTTCTGCCATAATTAAGCCATCAGTCCCTCTATCATACAAAAAATGAGGTCAAAAAAAATTAAAAGAGAAAATTTCTTTGGAAAAACTTGTTGAGTATTTTACTATTCCCTGGATGAAGGTAGGGAAGAGCTGCACCCTCACTTCAAACCTACCACAATGGGTTGAAAAGAGAATAATGGGGTCGGGGTGGGGGGGCTTGCCATGTGCCTCCAGGAGTCTGGGGACACAGGAACTGGTTATGTGATAGATGTTGGAAAAAATATAAAGGTAAAAAACTGGACAGTGAAAATATGACAGAAAGACTTTGTTCTTTCATAGTGAAGAAAAAGAGAACTGTGTGGGAAGTGAGATGTGTCTCTACCTATGACATGGTAAGGGGCTTATTTCTCTGTTTCTAGATCCTATAAAACACAAGCCACTCTGACTCCTTCCCAAGAGGAACATATGGGGCTACAGTGAAGTGGTTGTTGAGAAGTCCCAGGGATGAGGCAGGCAGTTCTAAGTGACCCAGAGGTAAGAGTTATTACTAATAAAATTTCTTGCAGTCTGAGGTCTTCAGCAGAGAAATTCCAAGAATCCTAGAAGAGTATCCAAGAGAAAGAGCCAACAATGATGAGTCCGTTAGCCAGAGGGCAGAAACACAGAAGACAACCCATGGAGCCTCCCTCTTTCCCTCCCTCCTAGCTAATTGTTCTTTCTGTCGCCTCCATGGCCACAATCTGCTTTTAAACTCTTTAATTCTTGAAAATAACTAGAGTCTTTTTATTATTTAAAAGTGACTGAAAAAGCTATTTCATCCAGGCATGGAGAACCATGGTTTTACATAGTCCACAACAAGGCAGTGCTGTGAGAAACCATAGTTTCTTTCAAGTTTGTGTTCTACTGAGACCAGCTAATAGAATAAAAATCTATTAAAATTGTAGTATAATAATAATAACAACAATAATAAGTCCATGCAAATTCTTAATCTACCACATATTCTTTCTCATTCTTTTATCTGGTCTCTTCATCAACCTATGTAGGCTTGGGTTTGATTTTTGTCATTGGTCTCTCTTTTCTTGTTATGTTCTAGAATCTGGTGTGCTATGTGGATTTTTCTCTTTCATCACCTCTCATACTGGTTTGATTTTGGTGCATCAATACTTACGTTGACCGTTTGACTGACATGAAGTAGCAACTGTTTTTGGTGAGGGGGTAATCCATGAAGACATTTGAAAACTAGGCTGGGTCCTTATTTTGGAGGGATATGATAATGGCAATAAGTTCAAACTTTTTTTCTCCTTTGCAGATATAAGGAGATGCTAAAGGATTTTAATCTGAGCAGTAGCACAGTCATATTTTGGGATGTTCACCTTTGATCATTGTGGGGAATAAATTGAATAAGGAAGAAACTAGAGATAGGAAAATCAATTATGAGGTAATCCTGAGATAAATAATCTATAAACATAGTGGAAGAAGAATTAACATTCTCCAATGATGCGTATAAAGGCAGGTATTGAAATGCAGTAACCATGTAAACCCTGAAGAAACAGACTGAAAAATCAATCTGGATGATCATCTGAAAATAAAGATTTTGATGTGAGCTGAGGCTGTGTTGACCGATAAATTAGACTCTGGTGCTTCTATTACAAATTTATTTTTATAAAATTTGTTCTGAATTATAAATTTCAATAAGATTTACTGTCTCATAGACTGGATTCAGGTTATATGGATCTTCTTACAAAGTTAAGAAAAGGGAAAATGGCTTCATTTCTGCTAAACATCTGCTGCTCTTAGACCAAAAGGAAACTATCTTCTCTCCCTCTCAAATAATTTTTATATCTAAATAGCAAATGTATTTTTTTATGAATCAGTTTTTCTTTCCTTTTTTTTTTTTTAATTAAGCGAAAAACTATTTTTATTTCACTCTTAGCTCCATCTGGAATGGTTCTTTGATTTTATATTAGCTTTGAGTTTGCTCTTATTATTTTCACAAACATTTTTAAAACTTCTTTGAAAATAGCATTAAATGCTTTAGGGCATCAGCCAAACGTAATTCCCCAGGAAACATCAAAAGAAAAGCTGGACTTACTAAGAACAATTTTCCATTGTAATACACCAAAGTAACAATAACATTTTTCTTAGAGGAGGACCATGATAATACACTGTACCATTTTATGTACTCTACTTTCTCCTGTAATTAATGTGCCATCCATTCCTGCCTCCATCCTTAAGAGCCATCAGGTTACATTTGACCCCTTTCCACCTTGTTTCTCCAGTCAAAAATACCAAAGAGTTCATCCCAGCATCTATTTTATTTTGGATATACTCTGTCTTTTTATCCTTTTCAAATCTCAGTATTATCATTAGTTTCTGTTAAAATTATTTCCTTGTAAATTCATGGAATAACTCAAATATTGCTACTAATAGAAATCATTTATTGAATGCCTACCATATTCCAGGTATCATGTTCAGGATTTTCCTATATTACCTTAATTTATACAACAAATCCAGGATACAGAAATACTATTTCCATTTCATAAATGATGAAACAAGTTCAAAGACATTTAATGATCTGCCCAAGGTACTACAGCTAATAAGAAACCCAGCCAGAATTGAATACAAACTAGGGCTCTGAACTATTGAGCTCTTTTGCCTCCCTCACCTGAGGAAATCACTGGGCTTTCCTGTACTTTATGGAACAGTTCTGACAAGAATAAATTCTTGTCCCTTGACTGATATTTATTGCTCCCAATAAGGATTTTATTAAATGATTTCATAGATTGGACAAGAAAAGTCTTGGAAACTTATTCATGAAAATAAAAATGTTGTTACATTTTGAAGGAAAAGCCATTTGAGTTAGAATCTTCAAAATGTCCCCAAAGTAACCTAGAGAAGCAGTTCCAAGGTGAGGCCGACCTAGCAAACTGAGAAACAGATGTAGCCTGGCTAAGGCTATGGACTACACTGTATCCCAATGCTCTGAGCCAGGTAAGAGGACTTAGGTTTTTAATACTGGTTAGTCAGTTTATAATTATTACTATAATTCAAATAAAATAAGTGCAGCTACTATAAAAAAGAGTATGGAAGTTCCTCAAAATATAAGAATACAACTACCATATGATTTAGCTATTCTACTTCTGGGTATTTATTTGAAGAATATAAAACGCTAATTTGGAAAGATATAAGTACCTCTAGGTTCACTGTAACATTATTTACAATAGCCAAGACATGGAAACAACCTAAGTGTCCATTGATGGATGAATGAATAAAGATGTGGTACATGTATACAATGGAATATTGCTCAGCCATAAAAAAGATGAAATCTTGCCATCTGCAACAATATAAATAAACCCTGAGGGTATTATGCTAAGTGAAATAAGTCAGACAAGAAATGACAAAAATTGTTTGATTTCATATGTGGAATATTAAAAAAAGAAACAAAAGAACAAGCAAAACAAAGCAAAACAAAATTCATAGAAACAAATAACAAATTGGTGTAGAGGGGAAGGGGTGGGGAGAGGGTGAATGAGTAAAGGGGGGTCAAATGTGTGGTGATGGATGGAAACCAGACTGTTGATGATTGGCATGCTATAGTGTATACCGACACTGAATTATAATGTTGTACACCTGAAATATATTCTGTCAACCAATGTTACCTCAATTTTTTAAAAAAAGCAAATTAAATCAACACTATAGGCTGTTCTTTTTCTAGTAATAAAACACTATTTAATCTACTAAAACTTTCTGCTAGAGCACTGCATCGGACAGGACAGGATATGAAAATCTACAGGTAATTCAATACCATCAGGTTAGTGCTAACTCTCAACATTTCTTCCCGCTATGTATTTTTGCTAGACTAGAGGTATTATAACATTAACCGATTTGAGATTTATAGCCTATCAAGCTCTACTTATGCACTGATAAATGAATCTGAGAAGCCAAAAAACCTCCCAAAAGTTAAGAACAGAAATAAGTGGAGAAAAGAGGGGCACCTGCTAATCTAAGCACTGGACTGTCACTGTTGAATATTGGGAGTCAGTGATAGTTACCTGGTACATTCCATCTTTGAAATTATAGAGTGCTAATTAGTTCAAGATGCAAAGCTTTTGACTAGGCCTTGGAAACCGTAAATCCCCTACTTGACACTGACTCATTTTGTGTCCTGTGTTAGTCACATAACCTTGTTGAACCCTAGTTTCTTCACTTGCAAAATGGAAATAATAATATGTATGGTACAGGGTGTTGTGGAGTTTAATTAGCGTTTCTAAAATAATTTGAGATGATCAGATGAAAGGTGCACTTTAAATTTACAACATTAATTACTATTTTTATTGTACATAACCATTTGAAAATATAAGAAGCTATTGGATGTTGTTTTACCTTCACTTAACATATATCATAGCATAAGCCTATTTCTGAGAGCCATGCTCTTTTAATCAATATGACCTACTCATTCATAGATTATTCCCAAAGAAATCAAGCTGGGAACAAAATGCAAAACAGGATAAGTAAGAAAAATAAGGAAAGGCATAACAGCTTAGTATTGGTTTGACTAGTTAGAGTAGACACACCTAACTATGGAAGTAAACATAAGAGTAGAAGGGATAATTGAAGGAAACAAAGATACAGCTTGATTGCAAAACAATATAATGGTGCTTCTGTTTGAAGTGTGCTTTTCTTCTTAGGAACTCAAAGCAATTCACCAATATTTTCTCCTTAATCCTCATAGGAAGAGAGCAAAGAGGAGTCTACTTTAAGGATTAATGAATGGAGACTTAGTGACTAAGTGGTTTGCCTACGGTAACTGAGTTCATTTCCAGCAGCAGGGTTTAGGCTGTCCTTTTCCTGGACAAGGTCAAAGAGCTCACTAGAAGTGTGGCTTGGGTGGTAACATATGCTTTGTGTCTAATAATTGGGTGATGTTACCTCTCTTCAAACAAATGGATATAGTCTGAAGATAAAGGCATCTTTGAAAGGAATCCTGGGCAATATCTAAATAAAAGCTCTATTAATGCTTTGAGGCTTTTAGCCAGATTGAGAAGGTCTCTCCTAGATTACCAGCAACTGGGGAAGCATGTTTTAGTTCTTACATTTATTGTTGCATTTTCTATTTCCATCAGGGATTCTAAAGATTTCAAAGGAGTTTTGGTTTTTATGATACATTTTACATCACTGGGGGAAAAAAAAAGGTATTTTTTGTTTTTGCTGCAGAGGGTGATTAGAACTTCAAAACATGCTTAATAGATCATTTATTTCATATCGGAAAATTTTCAAAATGTTTGATTCCAGCCTAAGTCTCAGGAAGCACCAGCATATATTCATCTCAGGTAAAACAGGCCTTAAAATTCTCTTTCCACATATGTCTAGTTTTTGGCTTTGTAAACATCTGTAATACAATTCTCACCCAAATTTACAAGAAGTAGAACATGAGAGAAATCCCACTGATATTAGACCTGGTTGTCTTAGACCTGGTTGTCTTGCCATAACTGAGACCACTCAACTGTCAAAAATCACCAAAAATGCTGTCACCAGCTTTTTTTTTTTTTTTTTTTATGTTGACTTGACTGAAGCTATTAGCAGAAATCTTTACGTGATTAAGATCCATCATGAGGTCGCAGCATACATTTTGGGCAAGTATTTCTCACTGATGCTCTATTTTCAAGTTTAAGGCATATTCTCTCTCTCTCTCTCTCTCTCTCTCTCTCTCTCTCTCTCTCTCTTTTTCTCTCTCAATAAAGACATACGATAAATTGTTTCAAGTAGAGACTCAAAAAATATATAAACTACAGAGACAGGAGATTAAAAAAAAGAGTAGAAAATACTAACTTACTGAAAACTCACCAGAAAAACAATGTATAAAAAATTCTGAATAATACAAACTTGTTTGAGAGAAAAAGGTAACTTGCTGAGGAATTCAATAAAGTTTAAGAAAATTGTCACATTAAGAATGTGTTTACACACTTGCAAATAGTAACTCTTAAAATTCCTTCTGTTTAATTGTTTATGATTTAATTGGTATTTATTATTGAATGGATATGTAAATATAATCGTGCTGAGTGGCAATGTCTTTAACCAGAAATCAGTTCCAAACTTTTAAATTATTATTATTATTTTTGTTGTTGTTTATCATCTGGACCCAAAATGGTTGTTGTCTTTCATCTAGAACAGTCTTACCGACCAATTCTACCAGGCTGGATGTCCATGACTCACTCTACTCAGGTTCACAGAATTCTGAATAATTAGTGGGGCAAGTTTCTACTCTGCATTATTTATCACACAATCTCCAGCTTCAAGATTTCTATCAACGCTCTGGGCCAAACAATACAACATACAGCAACCTGTAGAGTTCTTTTCAAATAACTTAGCTTCAAAATAACCAACACCCACACTAGTCCGCAATGGCTGGTCCTCCAATGTCCAGACACATAATCAAACAGTGCAGTGATGATATAACCCAGAGTTAATAATTCAATAGTTTGATTTCCCTGGAGATAAGTAAAAAGTATTTTTGTATGACTTGAATTTTCCTAATAATATTTAGTAACCTAGAAAAGATATATAGTAAGCTTTTTAAAAATGTCTCAGTGAGTAAATTTTCTTGGCCTGAAGAATAAGTTATACTAAATGTCATACACTCAGAATCTTCCCTCCCGCTGCCAATTAGCATTATTTTGGATTCTTCTGTGACAATGTCTATGCCAGCTGTATTTCTTCCCCATTCACAATTTCACCTTTGGGCTAGGAAAAAGGCAATGAAACTGCTTATATCTACAGAGAAGAAGATATCTCTGGAGAGACTTCATTAAAAAACACAACTTAGAGGAGAAAACATAGGTGACCCAGGGTACTGTGATGACTTTTTAGATATAACATCTAAAGAGGCATGATCTATGAAAGAACTTACTAATAAGCTGAACTTCACTAAAATCAAGATCTTCTGCTCTATAAAATACAGCATTAAGAGAATAAGAAGACAAGACACACAGTGAAAGAAAATATTTGTAAAAAACACATCTCAGGACTATAATCCAAAAGCTACAAGGAACTTTTAGAACTCAACACTCAGAAAACAAACAACCCAATTAAAAAATAAGCCAAAGACCTTAATGAACACCTTGCCAAAAAAAGATATACATATAGCAAAAAGCATATGAAAAGATGCTCAACATCATCATAAAATAGCAGATTAAGACAACAATGAGATATTACTACACACTTATTAGAATGGCCAAAATCTGGAACACTGACAATACCAAATGCTAGTGTGGATATGGAGCACCAGGAACTCTCATTCATTGCTGGTGGGAATGAAAAATGATAACGCTATTTTGGATGATAGTTTGTCAGTTTCTTATAAAACTGAACATATCTTACCATATGATTCAGCAATCCTGACTATATGACATTTTGAAATAGAAATCTTGAAGACTGCAAAAAGATCAGTGGTTGCCAGAGGTTGAGAGTGAAGGGAGAGATGACTAGGCAAAACAAAGAAGATTTTCAGGGTGGTGAAAATAGTCTGTATTATACTACAAAGTATTTGGGTGATCATGATGTGTCAGTGTAGGGTCATGAATTGTATATAGCAAATATATGATTCTGGGGAAGGCTATGCATGGGAGTAGGAGATAAATGTGAAATCTCTGTACCCTTCTCTCAATTTTGCTATGAGTCTAAAATTGCTCTGAAGAAGACTTTCTACACACACACTCACACTCACATTCCTTACCCAGTTTAAACTGAGTTATAGAATCCAATAGTACAGAGCAACATTAAAGGCCAGAACTCAGTTCACATATGGTCATAAAATAAAACACAAAAATGCCACTGTAGGTAGAATCAGCATGAGCTTCAGTTCAAAGGGAATAAGAATGCTGCCGTATTGGTAAAATCCTCCCTGAAACATGAATTGTTTAGTTTGGAAATGGAATACAGGTACCCCAATATAACTTTAAAGGTCTTCATACAAGATCTTTAACATGATCTGCTCTACTACAAACTGTTGCATGGACTGCTTCTGAGAGCTGCAGTTAAGATATTTATAAGTTATGAGGAAAGACATCTTTTCTTGAGGTATGAAAAACTGCCCTATTGTAATAAGAGGAGCTAGGACTACAGCTGGAAGGTGTTTGCGTTAAAAAACAACGGCCGCATTACATGTGTTTGAACAGTAGCATGTTCTCACAGAGGGTCATCATTGGCTCTAATCCTTATAGATTCAATAAGGCCTTCCCAGGTCTTTTGGATAAAACTACATTAACTTCATTCTCAAGGTTTCAATCATTTCTTTAGTTTTCAAACATGAGCCACACCATGACTGCTTCTTTACTTATAAATGACCCATCCTGGTTGAGGGGACTGCTTCACAGTGCCAGCTGAAGATCACACCCAGCTCCTCTACACTAACTCAGCAACTCAAAAGCCAAGCAAAAAGGATCCCAGACTGAGCTCTCCTCGCTTCCTGCAAGTCTGCTTTGGCTCAGCTGAGTGTCCAATGGCTGAGTCATGTAATTACCCCATGGGAAACAGAAGATGGGGCTGCACTTAAATGCTATGAACTGATCCCATAAGCTCCATTATTTATTTTCAATAAAATACAGTTGTGTTTGTTTGGTGTTTGTATTTTTTTAACAGAATCAAAATTATATGGACTTTCATTTTTAATGAATGCATCTTAATCATACAGAAAGGTATCATTAATTGGTTTAGCCAAGGAAGACTTTGGTTCCCACATACACTCTGCCCCTCTTGCCTCATCCACTTCCTCCTACTCTACTGTGTGAGGCCGTAAGGGCATTTACATTGTTTTATGTCTTTTTTCTATCAATAGTTATTAACTGGAACTTTGATAGTCCTCCTACAAAAGGAGAACAAAAGTAAACACTGATCATTCTATCAGTTGTACTCAATTAAATATTCGAATATGAAAGTTTCTTGTGAATGTCCATTCAGATTTATCAAATATAAAGTGATATGGTATATAGTCCATTCCACCCAAAGCAATGCAAAGACTTATTCTAAAGCTGTTTCTGCATGTGTCCATGATTCAGTGTTGTGTGGGTAGGAGCTTTCATTTTTTGAGGACTCTTTGGCTTACATATTAAATCATGATGAGACGCACACTCTAGGTGACATTTTTCTCTTCTTCTTAATTCCCACATAAAACTCCCACTCAAGTGATGGAGAAGACTCATGTGTGTGGGAGGCTGACTTGGTATTTGCATAGATTCTTAACCAGCAAAGAGGAGTTGCATTCGTCTGTTCATGATGCATCAATGCAAGTAATAATCTCCCCTCCTGGCATCAACAATCCAATTTCAGTTTAGAAACTAAAATGGTAAGTATTTCATACACTCTAGAATGCATACAGACTGTATGCATATGCATATAGACTCTATTAAAAACATTTGACTTTTCTAGACTTTAACAGCACAATGCTATTAATGTAAACCAAGCTCAATATGGCAAAATCCTACGCAGCTTGAAAACTCAGTGTAGGAGTGGAAGTCAGCCTGCCCGGTTGACAAGTGACTCAATACTGAAGTTTAATTGTCTTCGCTGTTGCCAGTAACTGTAAGCGGGTACTTATCTTGGCCTCACCTTGCAGGTTCACCAGCATTTTTCAGTTGGGAAAGTAACTATGTGAACTACAGTGGCTGTGCTAGATGAAAATAGGTGTATTATCATTGGCATTTTGGAAAAGCCTTTGGCATTTCATTACTCTGGCACAGGACACAAGAGCATTGCGCTGTATGCAAAGAGATAGGCCAAGATGATGAAATGTTGGCCCTCCTCCAAAATTTCAAGTGGTTTACACCCAGTATCGACTAGGAAGGCATTTGTTCACACATAGGTTGACATTCTCAGCTTAGAAAAGCCTGGGAACTTACTTTCTTTCACTCATTCAAACACTCATACACATTTACAAATAGAAAACTTTATGTAAAAAAACTCATAACACTTCTAAAAGGAATATAAATCATAAACTCATAGAGTAAAGATTAGTGATTTATATAATTAAATAAGATTCAACATTTTAATCTTGAGTTATGAAACGGAGATTTTGCAAGAGTGCCGGCATAATTTTAGTTAAGCTTTCAAGTTATTTTTACTTTTATTTTTGTCATTAATATATTAGAACATGTAAAGTTCACAGGTAATGACCAAAAATTATTTCAATCTTTCTGCCAATCCTATCTTTCTGCCCAAATCTCCACCAAGCCACCAATAGATGAAAGAATGACTATGTGTTTTACCTCCTTTATTTTTCTCTCCTCCCAAGAACTAACTATGAACAAGAAAATAAACCAACTATGAATGGGAGGAGGCATAAGAAAATTGACACCTGAGTAATCAAATACAAGGAGTCGTTCTCAGAAGAAAGTAGCTTCCTTGTCGGGTGAGGAGGATGCTATGTTCTACACAACCTTCTTGATTAGAAGGAACTCTGTTTCATGAAACAATAAGCCTAATGACTCATGTTACAGTATCGGGGACCACTTCAGACCATCAGTAGCCTTGTGCAAACCATGTGACTTCTTTGAGTCTAAATTTTCTAAAGGATTCAGTTATTTTTAAGGATCCTAATATATCTGGATTCTATGTCATTACTTTTGGACTGCTATCTGTACAATGACTTTACTATTCTACTTTACTGGAAGAAGTAGGGAATTAAATTCTCTCATATTTTCCTCTTCGATTATCTATCTTTGGGAAAATGTATTATTTACAAATCTAGTGGTAGAGCAAAGATGTTACTTTTGTTTCTATATGCTGTCTTCAGTAGAAGAAACACATTTTCATTTTAGCTTTTCCACACTACTCAATTCTCTTCTGGCTTTTAGAATCACCATAACATTTCTCTGATACCATAGAATATCTCTGACTGGATAGCACTGTCACTCCCTGACACTGCAGTCTTTGTAGCCACTTAGGATGCCATGGCCCTATAGAATTATTTATGTTTGAGGTGTTTTTTTTGGTCCAAAGGGAGCCAGGAAGATAATTTTTAGTCCCTACCAACCCAGAAATGCCTTGATGCTCCTTGTTGTATTCTAGGTTCATTAATGGACAAATAGTTCTATACTAAAGGAAAATGAGAGAATCTCCTCCCAGCCCTACCTCAGCCTCAGTCACAAATAATTCACAACCACTTTACATTTCAAAGCATTCTTCTTTAACCTTACTTTAAATTTATTGTTGATGGCATAAAACAAAGTCCTGACGAACACTCCTATATACTATGCAAAGTATCTAAATGCAAAGTCTTGCATTTTCAAAATAAATCATATTTACAATAAGGAAAGAAAATTCACTACAGGAGGCCATTACTGTTATGAAGGAGATTCTCACAGCACCAAAGAATAAGGTACTAATAGAAGTAGGTCAGAGGACTACAGAACTGCAATAAGTGTTATTTGTTTACATAAACCCTATGCCTCTGGCCAACATATTCTGCGGCCAAATAAAAACAAGCTCTAGACAACCCAGGCTGATTCATGGTCAACGTCCATGGCCTGTTGACTTCATTCCTTCTGCCTTGATCCTAACACCCTCACTAGTCCTGTGCCCATAAAAGCTATGCTGGGCATAGGGCTAAACCTACAGAATCAGTACAGCATGGCAGAGGAAATAACAGAGTCTGGCTGGAGATTTATGAACCAGTCCTGTCAGTTCACCTAGTGTACATTTGGCATATAGTGTTTTTTTTTTTTTTTTTTTTTAAAAAAAAAAAAAAGGGAAGAAAAGAAAGCTATCTCAAAGGTAAACGGATTCAAATCTGCTTTTTTACCAAATATTTACCAATCCAGAAATCACTCCATGTCAGTGATTCTCAACTTTGATTTTACATTGGAATCACCTGAAGAGCTTTAAAAAATACTGATGCCTGGGCCACATGTCCAGATTCTCATTTAATTGCTTTAGGAAGCAGCATGAATACAGAGATACTGAAATGTTCAACTCTAGAACTCACTGCTTCTCAACAGTTAGTGTACATAAGGATCATCAGATTATCTTGTTGAATTACAGATGCTGATGCAGTTGATGTGGGGCAAAGCCTGAGATTCTGCATTTCTAACAAGCTCCCAGGTGTTGCTGTTGCTGCTGGTTCATGAACAACAATTTGAGGAGCAAGATGGAAATTAACCCCTAACCCTGAAGAACAATTCACCATATTTGCTAAGGTGAGTATTCTGCCTGCATATATTTGGCTCATAACAACAAAAGCCAGTGGAGACCCACCTTCTCCATTCTCTGCAGCAGTTTTACAAGCTAATTTCATAGACATGAAAGTTGCAATGTTTAGATTCATTCCATCCATAATTACTGTTACCAACCTTCCCTTCTCCTCATCTCTACTGCTCCCCACACCATTAGGCTGATAGTATCCATAGTAGCAAACCCTCTTACTGCCTCTCTACAAACATAAAGTCCACCAAAGTTAAATGGAAATAAACCGCACATATCTAGTGTGCAAAAGACTATGGGAAAATGCAAAGAAATATAAGACATTGCCCATGCTCATCCTCCTTGACAAGACTTGTACAGAAAAATAGGACCTGAAACTCAAAGCAGAAATGCTCAAGGTCAAATGAGTGGTAATGAAAGTGAATGCTGTATGAGAAGAGAGCTGAAAATGTCTTTGTAGACTAAGTAATTAGGCATAGGAGAAGAGTCTCACATGGAAAAAGTTATGCAACTCAAGACAGATAGGGAGTGGGCAAGTGGGGAGGATACTAGAACCATTCCAGGGAAGATTAAATTGGTGCTACCATAAAACAGAGGCAGAAAAACCAAGGTGGGGATCAAGGATCATGAGAAAATCACTTCAGTTAGGACAGAAAGAAAAACCAGAATTTACTAAATGCTAATCTTTTGAGGCCTAGATTTTTTTATAGCTGGTACTTAAAACGTGATATGAGATACCATGGATACGCATAGCTGTTAAGTATACACATGTCAGGGTATTATATAATATAATATAATAATAGCAATACCTAATAGTCATTATGTTCTTTATACATGCCAGGTACTGTTTGAAGTGTTTTATATATAAAGACATATTTTATCCTCACAACTCTATACAATAAGTACTAGTACCATCATCACTGGAATATAACCTACATTAAAACAGGAGTTTTGTATATTTTATTCATTCCTGCAATTCCTAGTGTCAAAACAGCAATTGAATCAACGAGTCCTAATTTTTCCAATGAGAAATGGGAGCACAGAGATATTAAACAATGTGCATAGAGTTATAGAGCCAATAGCAGCAGAGCAGGAATGTACACCAAAGTGGCTTAACTTTGGTCCTCATGGCTCTCCATCATGACACAAAGCATCTAGTTTAAGAGCACATATTTTGGAATACATCAAATTTACCATGTTAAGTCTAGTTCTTGCTTCCGTGGGTATAGCTAGCAATCCATCAAAAAACATTCAATGAGAATTTGAGCACAAAGACCTGGATTTAGTATAGAAAAAGCAGCGCCCTTTTGCACATGTAAGTTCCTTCATTCTTGCAATGACGGTGTGTGGTAAGTCTAAGAGAATACCTAAAGTTTAGGTCCAGATCACATAGCTAGTACCTGACATGGAAGACTTGAACTCAAGTCCTCATATTCCAATTCTGGTAATTTTTTATTCTAAACTTGTTTCTTTCAAATATAAAACTTCTCTCTTGAATTCCTGATGATGACTTGCTTATTTACTCAAAACTAAGATACCTCATCATCTCATTCATCTTTCAATGTACATTTATTGTATGCAATTTACCTTATGAGACCCGAGGGCACAGAAAGTCCCTAGCCCTAGAGGGCCCAAAGTCTAGGCTGGAGGACAGAGATATGAACAAAAATAAAAAATGAGATGGCAGCCCTATAGTGTGATAACTGAGGCATATGCAATAAGAGCAAAAACTCTTCTTGAAGGGCTGGAAAAGGTTTTTCACAAGACTTGAAGAGGACCTCACATATAGGATGCCCAATGATGCCTTTATGACACCAAGATGGGGCTTACATGTGGCTGCCTTCTTTCCTTCTTCCCCTTCTTATCCTATGTTCTGGTCACACAGTTTAGAATTCTCCACTTTTCTGACTACTTAATGCCTCTGCTCATCCTGGATGCCATTTTGTTCCTTGCCTGCCTGAACCAGACCTATTTCTTTTCTCCAGACTGAGCAAGCTTTGTCTCTTCAATAAAATCTCTCTTGACCACACATAATAACTCCTTTCTTTGTACCTGTACTATATCCCATCCTATACTTATATATCTATAAGATACCTATATTTTATTTCTCCTAAATTATTACATGTTGCTCTCCCTCTAGTTGACTGTTAGTTTTCCACAGTTAGAGACCATATCTTAATCATCATTTTTACCTTATGTGGTTAGCTTTTGACTATTCCAGGGTGATTAAACCCCTCAGATAGCATTCAGTACAGAAGAGGTACTAAACAACCATGTAGTCAAAATGACTCAGCCAGTTAACATTAGCCAACCTCTGTCATTGCCCACCTTAAAGCTGACAAAATGGTGCATAGACAAGTAGCTGAGGTGGTATGAATGAAGGCTGTACATATGCCCAAGAGCATGGGTTCCCCTTACCAAGAATAATTTAGCTATTGCTGCTGCTGAATATTCAACCTGCCAGACACACAGACAAACACTGATGTCCTGTTATGGCACCACCCCTTGAGGAAATCAACTTGCCACTTAGTCCGCCTTCATTGCCCACAGGGTCTTAGCCAGCACACCATACAAGGGTTATAGAGTGTTTAATCTCTGAGCATGTCACATAACATTGTATAGAGCAAAGCAAAAGCGGAAGTTGGCCCATAATCATGGAATCTTCATATCATATACTTATATAAGCATGTCCTATATCTTACTACACAGAAGCTAATACCCTAATAGAACACTGGAATACCTTTTAGAAGGCATAGCTGAAGTTCTAGCTCAGGGCCAGTGATTTACCAGGATTTGGTGTTATCCTCCAGAACTAGTATACCCTTTGAATCAAAGACCTTCATATGGTTCTAGGTTCCCAAAAGGAAAATTACATGGTTCTAGGAAGTAAGAACTACAAAAAAAAGCAGTTGCATCTCTCATATATTCCAGTGACCTGCTTGAATAACTTGTGTATCACTTCTCTGCAACTCTGGGTTCTTAAAGGGAGAATATTCTCTGCCAAGGATTACAGTAATAAATCCATTGTATTATAAGCTCTGGCTATAGCCCGGGCATTCAGGCTTCTTGTGCCAAGAAACTAGCTGGCAAGAGAAGTAATCATTGTTTTGGCAGGGTGACTGACCAATCATCAGGTTGTAGGGCTGCAATTACACAATGGGGCAGGGAGGAATAAGTCTGGCACCCAGGTGATCCACTTGGACACCTTTTGGCCTTCCCTTGCCCAGTTATAATGGCAAAATAACAATCACAGCAATCCTAGTTTGAGAAGGGCATGACGAGGAGGGGCTGAGACTACTCAAGGCTGAGAGTGTGGGCTATGCCATCAGATAAGCAACTGAGACCAATAGAGATATAAGGTGAGAGTTAGGAAAACCTAGAATCAATAGTGGAGGAGGGAGGTAATGATTTTAAGTTGTACCCATGAGACCAACTGTAGCATTGGGCTGTAGTTTGCCTCACTAATCTCCTGTTCTCAGTTTATCCCAAGAAGAGAAGTCCAGCAGAACCCTAAAACAGCTGATTCCTAAACGTGTATCGAGAAGTGAATTTGAATGGAACAAGGGATAGAGTGCAGTGGACACTGTGAGGTATTTAAATTCATGCAGGTATTCTTTGAATAAGAGATTGTTGTTCCAAGTATTTGAAATGCTGCCATCAGACAGCCATCAGCTGTCAGCCCCTTCAAGGTTGCTTAGTGGCACAGAGCACGCTTGCCCGACATCTGATAAGTAATTAATACAAGAGTATAAAGTCTTGGCCATTTTGGCTCAACTCGGGACAACACTGAAGGGCCATTCTAGTCCCTGTGCAGTTGACCAAGGCTGTTACTGGGTCTGTGTCTCAGTTCAATATCTTCTTCTTTCCAATCCTGTGTTCTTTTCCGGTCATCCAGATGTCGGTCCCAAGGACACTTCATGATAAATATTCTATACTCTAAATCCCATCTCAGAGGTTCTCAGTGTAACCCAATGTACAACAAATGAGAAAGTTTAGAGAGAAAAATGACAAATTCTGAGTCATTCGCCTATTAGGGAAAGAAAATACTTATTTCCAAAAGCAATATGGTAGTAGGGTGTTAAGGGGCCAAGAGTAATTTAATGAAAGTGTGGAGGGAGTGAAGCTAGCCAAGCTTTGTATTCCTCTCTACTAGATATTCTCTCAAGACATAGGGAATAAAAAGTGGCACATGGGTAGCAGAAAAGAGAAAAATTGGCCAGATGCCCAACTCTGTATATTATGTATGTCGGTTTTCTTCATGACAATCATGATTTGGCGCTACCAAGATTTGACAAAAGGCTTTTACTTGTGATGAAGAAGAGGCTACTTTGGGTCAGCTCCACAGCAAGTTCTGCCATTTAGATAAAAAGAACATAGGGATGGCCTTTCCTCCCTGCAGACAGCTCTCAGAGGCAGCATTTTATCCAAGAGTCCCCTGAGACCCAGTGAATCACAAGATAATGAATAAGCAACACAATAAAGACTGCAGCCACCAAAGCCTTAAAAGAGATTCTAACTGGCCAAATTTCCAGCCCAAGTGATCATAATCTTGGCAGCAAGTAGAATTCTGAGGACAGAAGGAAGCCTTCAAATGTTTATATAATTTTCTACAGGGGAAGAGTTTGCTGATTCTAGGAAGGGCGGGCCCCCCAAGGCTAGCTGCCACACTCCGGTAATTACTCTAAGCCTTAACACTTTGGAAATTCACCTTTAAAATTTCTTGTTTGAGTTTTAAGTCACAATAGGCAATTCATTCATTTCCTCCCAGAGGACCTGGCACATGTGACCGTCTCCTGAGAAAGGCAATTATCACCTCAGAGGTGGTCTGCCTGAAACACCCTTCTCTAATACTGATTTAGAGGAAGTGAGCCCATGTGACTGTCTCAAGAGGCTAATCACAAGATTGGGAAACGAGACATTATGAATAATTCTTACAATATGCTTCTCAGTGACACCTACACACAACTTCAAAACCCAGAAAACATTTTCCTGAATTCTCTCATTTTTATTTATCATTTCCATCACAATTTCTAGAAGAGCACAATTTTCATTATTTTGTCATAATCATCTTTAAACTCCTTTTTTTTGAGATCTGAAATTATATTTACTTTCTATTATGTTTACTTGCAGGTCACTCCTACAAGTCATATCCTTAATGTGTAAGATGGAATCTTTAGAAGCTATATTATTACTGAAAAGGGATCCTGAAATTGTGGGTTAGGCATTGGGAAAATACGGCTTAGAGTGTTTTCTCTGAGGCTGCAATCCACTTGATATCTATTCCCTTTCTGTACGATTTCAGTTCAGTGCTGTCTCCTTTATGAAGTACTCCATACCAAAGCATTCAGATTAAACCTCTCATGTGTCTGTGGTTCATGATACTTGTTTTTTGTTTCTTTGTTTTGTTTTGTTTTCTGTTTTGTTGTTTTTGTTGTTTTTGTTGTTGTTGTTGTTGTTTTTATCATAGCACTTACTATAGAATGACTGTTAATGACTGTATCCCTACTTCCTCCAGGACAAGGACCATGTCTTCTATGTCTCATTTGTCTTAGAGTACCTTGTATCTATTAAGTATTGTTCATGTATTGTTGAAATGAATCAAAACAATGTAATTGTGTTATAGGAATAGTTCTGGCAAAAGATAGAAGAATGTAGGATAGGAAGGCATATTACTCCTTGTACTAAGAAAAAGACTTGAGCCAGCTCTCAGGATTTCTCTCTACTCACTGGATATAAGCAATTGGTCTTTACTATGATTTTTCATCTCAAAATTAAGTGCTTGTATTCCATCTATGCATTTTAATAGAGATAGCATGAAAAATGAAAGTGGCAATGTTTATGAAATGCTCTGAAGTACTTTTTATAAAAGTCTTCACATATTGTTTCTTTATTGGTAATAAAAATCAGTTTCTCCTGAAGGGCATTCACATCCATAGAAGCAAACACAAAGGTTAAGTTATGGGGGATTTGATATGTTGATGATAAATCACATAAGGCTAAGTGATACAATGTGTTAAGGAAATAGAAAAGGCTAAATAAGCCAAGAGATTAGTTAAAGAAACCTATTGCATATCTGTACAGGTGGGAAGCAAAGGGCATCCTGGGGGAAAGCAGGAAAGCAGTGTTGAATGTCATATTATGGAACAAAGAGAAGCACTCAAGTTAAGAAATACAATAATTGGAGAAATTAAAAATATACAAGGTGAGCCAAGAACAATTCTTAGGAAGTTGACCTGTAGGTGAAAGCATCCAGGTTGGGAAAATAAGATAAACAAAATTCTGAGAGAGGAGGAAGAGGTAGAGAGAAGGCTAGGTAAATATTAGTCAAGTCAGGAGAACGAGCTCTGCCTAATGAAGACAAAGGCTGCTGTTCATCTGTCCACCTGCTCAGTTCACCCCAACACGGATACAGCACGGAAACCTTTCTTTTGTGCAAGTCAACTGCACCCAGTAATTTAAAACAATGCTAAGTCTTAGTGAGAAGTAAGGAAATACCATTCAGCCATCTTTGGGAAAAGACATATAAAGCTATCAGTATACTTTTATAAAAACTCAAATTTATAATGTCAAGTGGTAGAGAAAAAAAAAAAAGAGTACTTTAACTTGAATTTGAATCCTAACCAGTTACACTTATATAAAAGGCATAAAACCCATGTGAAAATGACATTTTTCTTAGATGTTATCATTCTAATGTTTTGTAATTTTTACTGAATGTTATAAATCCATTCTTTCCTACTGCACCTCACTACAATTCATACTTCCTGTTATATCTGCCACCACAACAACAAATAAGGCTCAGATAACAGGGGCCCTCACGGCCTCTCCAAATCCCAGCTTGCTGCTGCTCTGTTGATCATCAGAGGTAATGCAACCTGGAAGAAGGAAGCTAAGAACAGAGAAAAGGTATAGAGTGTTAGATCTCCGAAGGCTCAAAAAAAATTTTTCCCATTTACAACTGCTAAGATCTGTAAAACCAGTAATAATTTTCCATTGTACCAAAGTCCATGATAAGCAATTGGTGATTACAGATTGGAACAAAATTAATGACTTTCAGCTCCAGTTTCCATATTCTCCTTAGTCAACCCCTGGGCTTGACCTAATGGGAATATCTCTCCTGGAAATGAAAACATGATGAGAGTAATTTCATAGAATATTTAGAATGCACTAAACTAAATCCATGATTAACGTTAGTGTTCTAGGTCTAAGGACACTAAATTACATTTTCTTTCCAAAATGGTAGTATCATTGTGCCTTTATAGTTTTGTCCAGATTTTTATTCCATAGTTATCTGGAACAAAGATCATAACAGGTAAGGTGATTCACAGACTTATAATGATATTGTTTTGTTTGATATGCCTAAGCCAGGAATTTACAAATTAAGTGCTTAAACTAATTGGTGTAAAGTTTAGAAAAACAAAAAGGTGGAGATAAGAATGGCAAAGTTAATCTCTGAGAGTTGCCATTTCATGTTCTACAAAGTGTATAAAAGTGATTTTGCTTCCTCTTCCCAGATCTGGTATTCAACTTGTCCTGAGTTAAGAATCTTAAGCATGTTAACCACACCACACATCAAAGAAACAATTATTTAGTATTACAGGATCCTTCCCACTGACTCAGCAAGCTAATTACCACCACCTATCTCACTACCCAGCTCCTAACGCAATGAAGGCAATGGGGATGAAAGAGCACAGCGTCCAAAAAGTTGACCACCAGTGATTTCACTATCTGGAAGCATGCCACATAAAAATATCTCAAATGTCACAAGCTTTCTGATTCAATTCAACACATAATAACTTAAGCAGTTTTGAATACAGTTATGTTTCTTAATTTCTCATGTATCTCATGAGAGAAAGCCTTATTATTTTCTTGGATTTAAAAAAAATACTTATTTTAGTTTTATGACTACTCGAAAACAGAATGGAGTTCTTGCTTCAAAGTCATATCCTTCTAATTTTTTTCTTATTAAAGAAGACTAATTATTGCTCAAGTCCCTGGATTTGGGAAATTCAGGGATTGATGGGAAACAAAATATTTCCACTCAATTAAACCTATGAACTTGATTCTGATTGGGCACCACAAATACATTCAAAGCAATAATCATTAGCCCATGAAATAAAGGCTTAGTTTTAGACAATGGATTAGTTTAATGGAGAGTGACTAATTAAACTGCCATACATAAAAGAAAAGGAAATAATCATTTGGGATATTGATTAATCTTACTCTTTACTCTCTAGAGCAAAAGAATGGAAAACCAATTGCCAGGGAAAACAAAATCATTATATCTTCAAAACCAATTCTAATTGACTGAAGTAGTCAGTAAGCACTATAAGAAGAGAAGTATGTTTGTTTGGCTTTCCAAGGTATTCTCAGCTCCTAAAATGCAGTAAATGCTCTACAGTTTTTGGAATTCTATATATCATTTTTCATAGTCCCTTTGTCAGGATACCAGTTGTATTTATATTATAAGTGGTGATAATTCCAAATAATGTATTCATGACTATATATATATTTATACACACACACACACACACACACACATACACACACATATGCACACCTATATACACACATACATATATACATATACATGTATATATATATATACACATACACACATAGATATAAAGACGAAAAGGACTATGATTATCCCACTGAATTAGGTAAAAATGAATTAGATATACGATAATATAAACAATTCATTTATTTATTTAATAAATATTTATGCACTATCAAATGTCAGAATCTATCTTCAGTGATAGATTACTATAGACCTGTCAAAAGCAAAATATGTTCACCTCACAAGGGAAGTTAGCCTATTCTTTTAAATTAGTCTTCTGGGATTGAATTTAAAGCAGTTTAACTGTGTTTGAAATGAGATATCTCTGAACAAGATCTGGTCTGCTCCATGCACCAATGGTTAGGCATTTCCTAAAGTGAACATTTGCGATGAATATGGTAAAGAACATCATCAGAAGGAGAACTAATGGATTGTGACTCCATTTCCCCACGAAAGTAGTAAAGGGCCTGGAATATAACTGTAACCCTCACATTGGGCAAAAATATCCTCCTGGCTGAGACTCAAAGAGTTGTTCCAATTGGGTCATTAAGAAAATACTTAGATCATAAGTTGCCATTGGAATTGTTCTTAGAAGGGTTTTACTGTCAAGAGGGAAGAAATAGACCATGTAATGTTTGATGCTTTGACCTTAAAAATAGAAGGACTAAAGTACAACAGCATGTTCCAGGGGAAGAATTCTACAATATGTTTGAATTAGATGACCTGTTACATTTTTACCATCTCTCATTTCTGTGATTCAACTCTACCGCAGTTAAGTAAATTATTAAAATAAACGTGACCATCAGTAACACAAATAATAATACCCTGAGCTCTTTCCTTAGATGAAAGTCTCCATATTTTTATAAAGCACTTCACAAACATTTTTTTTTAATTCTCACAACACTCACTTGTGTGAGAGGTAAGTATTATTATCCCATTTTGCAAATGGAAAAGTCGAGGTTCATGGTTTGACTTGCTCACAGCCACAAAACAATTCAAGAAGGAAACTGAATCTTTTGATACTCAGAAGTGAGCTGCTAGAAAACCAGATATCCTGACAAAATTTTGGGGTTGGAGATGAAGTCTGCTCCCAGTGTGTGGCAATGTTATAAATAAGAAAAATGAAATAAAATTACAATTTTAAATAAAGGAATTAGTGCAAGATGATGTGAAGTTTAACAAAGGTAAAGCACATCAAGAAAAAATAAATTAGCACACTCACCTGAATAATGGTTTTGCAGAGGATAAAAATAAGAGGTAAGGAAGAGTCAGGCTTCTAAATTATGACATAATTTAGAGAAAATTATGAAGAAAATAGAAGAAAATCCAATTGCCTGCTATTCTATTGCAATAATAATCAGACTAACTGGAATTCTATCACTCTAAATATCCAGATCTTGCTTATTTATTATCTTGCTTATTCTCAAACAATGTTTAGTGTGCATGACACCAGTTCTAGACTTCAGTCTTAGAGCAATTACCTGCATCATGTGGCCACAAAACAAAACTATTAATTCACTATAAAGGAATGAGCAAACAACTGAATAAATGAACAAATGAATGCAAAAAATTTTTTAAAGAACATATTTGCTCATTCACATCTTTTGGAAATGACTACAACTTCCTAATACAGATAAATAACTAAATCATACCTAATTCATTGTTTTGAAGGACACAAAAGGACTAACAGAAGAAAAATGTCAACAATAAAGGTGATTGTTATTTTAGAAAGGCCAATATTTCCAGGTTGCCTTGGGCAGCCATGTTTCCTAATTCAAAGCTCAGCTCATTCTAGGCACGCACTCCATACACTGCAGCTCCACCTGAACAAATTGAAGCCACTTGTCCTTTCAATCACTGTGAGCATTTTGCATATACCCTTTGGGCACCAGAGATACTAAGTACTCTTGATTCAGATTGCTGAGTCAGAGGCAGGGATGGGCAGAAGGAAGGAAACAGTACGGCAGTCTCATAAGCATCAGTGTACCAAACATAAAAGGGGTGAACACCTTAGGACTCTCCTTTTCACCTTGTACATATGGAGATTCTCTACATTTATTTTCCATGGTTATATATTTGCCTTCTCAGACTTCTAGACTATAACTATTTGTTAATGGAAATGGTTAAATAGGAAGAAGTTGACACAGAGCCAGGGCCAATGCAATTTCTGAGAAATTAATATTTTTTCAAAAAGTTTTTATGCGTTGATTTTGTATTTTTTGTTTCCACTTATTTATTAGTCATAAGAATCAGCAAACATGTAAAAACAAAGACAATAAGCTTAGCACCATTCTGTGTGCATAGCACACAATCACTTGACAGACTTGCATTCTTACTATAGGTGCAGCAACAAAACATCCTATGGCAACAAGAAGCACGAGAGCTTAAAGAAGGCCTGCGCTTCTGCTCCTAGACCAGGCATGAGTGCCCTGCATTTTCAATTTGTAGGCACTACATTGTCCAATGTATTAATTCTTTTAAGTCCAGCTTTCATCGATCTGGGCAGTTATTGCCTTTACCATTTGCCTATACAATATTTTATAATTATATAAAGTAAATATTTGTTTATATACCATATTGTATACATTTTGTCCTTTATTATATGGTCAATACATATGAATTTATTAAGATTTATTAAGAATTGCATTTGTCATTGTGGTGAATATTGTGACGTACCACCCATATCTCCCTGCAGGAATGAAGGACTCATTCTCTCAGCTATTGGGAGTGCTTCAGGAAAACAACTCTAAGCTGGAAGTGCTGCTCCGAGTTTTTCTCACCGGAATAAAAATGCCTCATCTGAGTTTACACCTCTGTTCAGTAACCATCTTCCATATCCAAGAACTGATCCACACTGACAAACCTCTTCCCCCAACTCAGAACAACTCTGAAGGCCACCACAGTGCTTGAGTACCCAGTAAGCTTGGCTAGTCTTTTATATATATTACATCACAGCTCATTTTTCTCTCTGTCAAATTTTGCTTCCTTGCCATCTCTTCCACAGAACTTTTCCCAAGAGTACTTCCTAACAAATACCCTAAACACATATCTCCATCTTACAATCTACTTTCTGAGGACCTCTCCCAACATATAACTGTGATATTAATCAGTGTTTCATATTGAAGACTCAAAATGATAAGATAATAAATAAATTACTCCAAATGTTGGGGAGATCAAGGATGCTATGATTATGCCTGAATTTGGGAGATGTAGGGTGAATTGGTCTTCATAATTCAATAGGAAAATAAATTTCACATTTATTAGAAATCTGTCTATAGAATTTTTGAGTGACTCTGCTTGGAAATAGATCTGATGCTTAATGTTTAATGTTCTTGGTGAGAATTACTAAGTTATTCTTACTTGTACTCCATCCATCATGAGAGTTTATTACTGACAGATGGAAACAGTGGGCTAGTAGGACACCTAGGTATAAATACAAATGCCTTTATGTGCTGTAGAGCCTTGGGCAAGTCAATTAATCTCTCTGAGCCTCATTTCTCTCATGTGTTATAGGAAGATTATGATAACACAATTAAATATACTATGTAATCTGCCCAGCTCAATGCTTGGCACCTTGTGTTAGCTTAATAAATGGTTTCCTTTGATGATCACCTTTAACTTCATGATGAGGGAGGTTCACATTACAGTAACACTACAGGGAGGATACAAAGAAGATACATATACATGTATGGTACAATGTAGATATTTCTTAAAATGTAGAAGTTATGGAGACTTTATTGAAACTTTCATGTCCCAAACTCAGGCTTTCTACCTTCTATTTGTCCTCACCATATCTTCTAGAATTTGATTATTCCCTAAGAGGCTCATATATGTTAATTTCCTTCTTCATTTTAATCAAGCACCTGATGACAGATAAATAGTCTCTAGTGCTTATCAGAAGTGACTCCTTCATATTTATTCATTCATTCTACTAGAAATCTTTTGATTAATGGATTCATTTCAGTAATAATAGTTTGAGCAACACATTTGAATATTAAATTCTATTCTCAAACATAATCCCAGTTTCCTCAAACTTAACCACCTGACAGATTTCATAAATTATTCAGATCTCACTGACTCGTGCTCCCATTAGCGGATATCCCTCAGGTTCTTCTGTTTCTCTTCTCATTTATCTCCTGGGAGCCTCTAAAGAGGATCCTACATGCTTTCATTTGCTCTCACTAAAAGTCTTTTCCTGTTCTCCAGGCCCGCCGTTCATGGTGGCTCCAGAAGCCACTTGAGAGTGCCACCTATGACTGCAGTTCCTGCCATTTCCATCACGGCAACTCTGATGCCTGGGCCAAGGAGCCTCTTCTGAGGTCCACATAGAAGCAAGCACTGAAGTAGCTGACACCACTACATGTCTCCCTATAGTCCTCAGTGCACTGAAGCTGTGCCACATGGTGAACTGTGGAAAATGAGGCCAGAGAAGAAGGCAGGAGCCCAACAAGGCCTTGTCCAACATACTAAAAAATTTGAACTTAGCCTGTATTCAGCAGGACATCATTTAAGGGTTTAAACAGGGGCTTCACACATACAGTATTTGTATTTTAGCAACATCACCAGCTTAAGTATAGAGAATGAACTGGAGAGAGACTGAAGTTGTTGAGTCAAGAGAACAATTATGATGATGCTGTAATGGTGTAAGGAAGAGACGGTAGAGGCCTCCACCTAAGCTGTGGAAGGAGGGCTGACTTATCTGGGCTACATTTACTGATGTTTCATGTCAGTTGGTTTCTAATTAGCTTGGACCAGTGGTAGTTACTTGAAAGAGACTGGGAAGCAACAGGAAAAAAAGATGCAGTATATTTCACCCTCTTTCTCTCTAGGTCTTGGGTAATACCTCCCGTAGCAGTTGCATCTTCTCTTTGGCATGTGTATGCATGTCACAGTTTTGGCTTCTGACCAAGGATCCCGCCCTGGGATCTGGGAACCCCACTTCCTCCCTTTGTTCCTCCATCCCAGGACTGATTGCGGCTTTCTGTTGCTGCTAACATCTGAGTTGCTCCATCATCTCCTGTTTGGCTTCTTTTCTCTTCCATTACCTGCATAACTAATTCTCTGTATAAAACTGTCCTTTAAAATATTTGAAGAGGTTTGTTTTTGTTGTTGTTGTTGTTGTTGTTGTTGTTGTTCTAATTGGACTCTGACTGATATAGAAGGGTTTATATTTGAGAAATACTTAGGAGGCAAATTCATTGGGCTTTTATGAAAATAACCCTTATCACCTAATTCAAAGTGGTTCTCACTTTTTTGCACGTTCCAGAACTGGTGTTTATTGTATTCATTCTTTAGCCAGCTGACATAGTCTCTTTCTTGAGAAGCTATTTGCTGAATGGCAGAAATTGAGAGTTCTCAAACTCCTTGTAACCATAATAAAAGGGCAAAAACAATGGGATGCTGCATGTTTGGGGCAGACAAGTCTTAGCAGGGGCTCACCCTCCACAGGAGTCATTTACTATCTGGGTCATCAGACTGCCAGCTTCCACAAATGCAGAATCAGAACTCTGCCAGGGAAAGCCAAATCTGATGCCCCAGACTTCAGTACTTGATTTAAATCCTGCCACATGAAGACTCAACAGGACAAAGCTGCTAAGACATCATTTTGTTGGATGTAATCAGCACAAAGAATGTTAAGACCCTGGTGTCCAGAAAGGAAGAACAAGGAGATGATGCTGAGCATGTGGATATACACATTACAGGGGATGGCACAGCACAAATGTCGAGCATGCCTGGCCTTGCCAGGAAAGAGCCGTGGAAACCAATGGGCACAGATGCCCTGAGCGAGGTGGAGGGCGCTGCCCCTGCCTGAGCAGTGGGGGAGGAGTCAAGGAGGAGGAGCCTGTCTCCTAGAAAACTATTGTTTTGCAGCTAATAAAGGCTCAATGTAGGTTGGCCGGACTGAAAGGCATTTATTTTATTTTTTATTGAGTAAACTTTTTTATTTTAGAATAGTTTTAGATTTAGAGAAAAGTTACAGAAATAGTACAGAGAGCCCCTGTATACCCCTCACACACTCCCCTACTGTTACCATCTTACATTACTATTTGTTACCAGCATTGAAACCAATATTGGTAAATTACTGCTAAACTAAATTCCACTGATTATTTGAATTTTACTAGATTTTTCTTAATATTCTTTCCCATCCTCTGCCTTTGGGATTCCACTGCATTACATTTAGAAGTGTTTTATGTTATTTTCAATTTATCTTAATTATTAAGGAGAAAAATATTTGCTCCCATTAATTTTATTAAAAGAGTACTCAAATGAATTATACATAATTTATATATAATGCATATACATATATATATATACATATATATGTGTGTGTGTATACACACACACACACACACACACACACACACACACACACACACATACATGCATATACTGTTCCAAAGTTCCATGAATTTCCTCAAGGAAGATTAGGCAAAATTTTCTTCCTTAGGAGAGTGTCCTGAGGAATAGAGCACAGGAGTCAAACCACATGGGTTCTAATGCCAGCCTGTTCCTTTCTCCCTGGGCAGCCTGGGGAAAGGTACCTAAGGGTTTAATCCCTCTGGGGTTACTTTTCTGCTCTATAAAATGGAAATAGTGATAAACCTTACCTCATTGGTGAAATATGTGGATTGCAATTAATAATCCATATAAATCACATAGAACAGTGTCTGAGTACATAATAAGCACTCAATTAATCTTAGTTATTATTATTATTACTGTTACTATATGATCCCAGAATATCCTATGTATCTCTTTTCTTGACACTCATTATACTTTTAATTATAGGCTTTACGTCTGTCTTTACTTCTAGACTGGACTCCTCATGAGTTCAAGGACATTTCTTGTATAACTCGTAGTAGTTGCTCGGGAAAAAAGTCACATAATTGTTTTACATGCTGAATGCGGAGTCATGAATCAACCACATGAAATGTAAAACCTTGAAGGAAGAGAAAGTGAATGAGATAAAGCTAGATAGATGATATATACATATACACATAGGTCAAATAGAGGAGAAATATTTAAATTTTTTTTCTAAGCTATTGGCATATGACATCCTGTCCTTGCTCCTATTTAAACTTGATTTCTCTTCATCTGCTACATGATACTGAAAGGGAATGTGTTTTTCTGAGATTAACAATTTTAAAAGTTCAGCAGGAGGACACTTTTTTCAAGCATCAGCAATGAAAAATGGCCGAGGGAATTCTGAATGTAATTCCCAGCTACAACTTTCTGGTAAAATTGGCATTAGCAATGCACTTGAGATGAACAAATATTATATTCAAATAACCTCAATGTTCAAGTTTCTTGCCAATGCCCTGAAAAACTAAGTGTGCTCCATGTATAAATGCACACTTGGGCCCTGGGAACCCCAGGCACAGATGTCTGTAAAGCCACGTATATTTCTGCCATAAAGATACATTAAAATGTGCTCCACTCTTATCCAGGCCTCCAGACAAGGAAGTTGTTAAATGCATTTTTTTCTTCTTTCCTGTAAGTTGCCTTTGCCTTTGAAATATTGCTAAGCAGTTGTCCCACAGGGTGGAGGTGGAATTAGCAGCTGCGGCAGTTCTTACACCGTCATCTCTTTGGTATGTCGCTTCTTTTCACTCTTGTGTTGGGGAAGATCCCACCCATCCTTTGCATTCCTCCTGAGCAAGTTGTGTCAAGGAAAGGCGAGAGAGGAAGCTATTCCCATCCTCCAGGGTGTAATCAAAAAGGAAGGTTTTAATTAGTTTCTCAAGATGTTCTCGGTTTCTGCACAGAACAGCCCTTTCATTCTTTGGCATCAGAGCACTTCTTGGATTCTTCAAGAAACACACAGTTTTGCTCTTTCAGGTGCTAAACTCTGTGTATTCAAAAGTAATAAGGAATCATAAAGCCCGTCTTTCCTAGCACTTACCACAAGTGCAATATTATATATATTTTTGCTTAATTAGTTGATTTGTGACTCTCCCATTTTGCTGAGGATTTCATGAAGGCAGCGGCATGTCTGGTTTTGGTCTCCATTATATCCTGAACACTGAACAGCATGTCTGGTGCACAGTAGGCACTCAATAGGTAGTTGCAAAATAAAATAATAAACATGTAATTGAAGAAGCAGCCTCTACATCAAACAAAATAGCATGTGAAGCATTCGTGGCTCACAGAGATTGCTTCTTCACAAAGTTCCTAGAAGAACTGTCAATGATACAGTCTTTTATATGTAATAGACCCTTTTCTAAGTATATCATTTTTGTTTTATCTATTAAGTCAAAAATCCTCATAACAGCACTATGAGCTAGATTCTGCAGTTATCCCCATTTTACAGATGAGAAATCTCAGGCAGAGAGAGAAGGGTTTAGTGAAATTTCCCAGGGTCTCATAACAGCTAACAGCAGAGCCTGGAATGGAGCACAGCCCAACTGGCTCCAGAGACCACATGCCAACCCACCATGCGGGTCTGCCTCCTGCGATGCTACACAGATGGCACTTTGTATCTACAGACTACGAGTGGCCTGAGTATAACAGTTCTAACTGGCAACAACAACAACAACAAAAGATTAATTCACATCTGGACAGATGTGGATAAATTTAGAAACCATCTTTGATATGTAGGAATGCCATATACAGACACACACCTTAGATTTAACAAGATCAAAGACTGTGTATCATCACTGGCAAAAATAAATATGGGCAAAATGATCTTTAATGCCTCAGTCAAGTACACTCATAGATATCTAGTGAGTCAAAATCCACCATATTTTTTTCTAAAATATCTCCTAAAGGATAATTATATGAAAATACACTCCACTCCAAAGACCTCATGGAATCCCAAGCAGCTGAAGAACTGTGGTTAAATCCTATTAAAATAATATTCCTGTATGAAGAAATGTTCCCACAGTACTAAAAGACATATACTTCAATTCCAAATGGATTTTTAGACACAAAGAAAGGGGCAGGAAAGCATTTCTCTCTCCTCTGAATTTCCATTTCACATTGGGCCATTTTTCTTGTTCTTGACATTTAATGCACTGTATTCTGATGTCTGTGCCCTTGTCTTATCTCCCACAAAACTGTGAACCCCTTGAAACAGGAATCACGTCTTACAATAAAAGGCAATGTGCTTGAAAGAACAAGATTTTTATTAGTGAGTGGAATTACCATTTGTACAGCCTTGAGTAAATTATTTAACTTCTCCCATCCTTGATTTATTCATCTATAAAATGAGGTTACTAATGGTATGTAGTGTTATTAGCCATAATATTAAAAGCATATTTGAGAATTTGGTTAAATATAGCAGATTGAAACATATGTTTTCCTCCAGAAAAACATTAAAATTTCAGTGAATAGATAAAAACTTCTTAAACCCATAAGGGCAAAGAAAGTAAGGGAAAAAGCTAAGACAGGAAAAAAAAAAAAATATATATATATATATATATATATATATATATATATATATATATATATATATAAAGCAATGGACTGATTTGTGTTAACTGATTTGGCAAACCAGCAAACACAAAAAGCTTTATCTGAATGAAGTTCCAAAGAACACTCAGGGGTTAGAGGCAGGAGGCACTTTGGAAGTGGGTGTTGGTGGGGATGAAAACAAGAACACTGATTCAGTCTTTATAAGGTGGAGTGAAACCCTGGGATCTCTTCTCTTCCCCACACAGTCAGGTGTCTACATGGCTTAACTATGAATAACGTTTATGTAAACAAAGCAAGGCACAGATTGAATATCAATCTTACTGAAAATTATAATTTAAATTATATCATAAAAACAGATAGTAGATATGTGTGTTTGGGGTGACAGGAGGTATTTAAGAAAGCTAATTCATTGCTTCCATTGTAGGATGTTCATAGGTAATACCTAAAAATTAATAAATAGCAGTACAGCATAGTACGTAAAACTATGGAGATCAATACCAGAAGAAACAGCTAAAAGAATTAAAAGTGGTTTCCTCTAGGGGATGAGCATTAAGATGGGTGGGGTGAGAGGGCTAATATTTTGCATTATATGCTTTGAAGAATGATTTGACTTTTATATCTATGTATATTTTTAATCATAAAAAGCATTCGTAAATGAGTGCTGGGCTACAGAAGGCAGTCATTAAACATAAGCAGCAGCTCTCTTAGTCCCTGTTCATTTTTATTTTCCCCACATATCTATTCATTTTTATATTTATTGCCCTGTAGGTGCTCATTAAATGTTTGCTAAATGACTAAGAGAAAGAACCATCAAGTTCACATACTGGATCGACAGAATCTTCAGGAGGGAAAAATGGAAGAGACACATTTATTGCCTTAGATTTTATAACGTAAGGAATGAACTGTCATACAGGAACAAAGTTTTGAACAATTACTAATCAGTCTTCTTGGTACTTTTTATGGGAAGGATAGAGAGAAGCTGCTGTAAATAGGAAATCAGGTACCTGTTCCAAAGGTGTGGTTTGTGAAATATAAGAATTATGTTCAACTTGAAAAACTCCCTTACAATACCATTAGCTACCTAAACGTGATGGGTGAATTAATCTGACAGCATTAACTCTTAAAATAACCTTTACTATCACCACTGTTACATAGGTCCACATTTTCCTGCACCCATCCCCCCTCCACAAGCATGATAGTGATTGATTTATCACTGGTATTGATCAGGTGACATGATCCCTGAGTCTGGGCACACTTACTCTTGGGAAGCTTGGCACACATTAGCACATTCGCACACATGCTCAGAATTACATAGCACAAACAAGAAACTATCATCTTTCAGAACCAATTTCATATTTTGGTTTTGTAGTTAGTGCTCGGTCCAGAGAGAGTCTTCACTCGGGTGTTTCCTTTCCCTGCAGTTAGTTCTTCCTCCAGACTTCTTTCATTAGAATTAATGAGAAGAAAGAGATTAGGGTAGGATGAGAGAAACAGATCCACCTGGTGAGTTGTTTACTCCCCATCTACTCTGCGTTTTCATTTCTTTCACAGCCCCTACCTGCTACCCTCACAACTTCTTCACTGAAGCACAGATTAATGGAGATCAGTGGAGATTAACAGTCTGGACTTCAACCAGGGAGAAATGCTATGGATTGTTTGTTTGCATGTGCGCTTGTTTGTTGATGCATGAAGGAAAAATAGCATTTTTTTCAGAAAAGAATTGCTTCTGAAAATCTAGACTACATGCACTTTTGAAGATTTTTAAAAATTACATTTCCAATAGTAACAATGAATTAAAATCTCTCTCCCAACAACCACACATACTGCTCAGCATAGCTGGTGATTTACGATTAACGATCCCCTTGGAAATACAAAACCCAGGCAAACAACAAAGGTTCAGATTGAACCCAAGCCAAATTGACAGATGCCTGGCACCAGGTACAAAATGCCACCAAACACAGGCTCCCATGGAATGCATGAAGGAGGGAATTCCAGAAACACTGAGTCAGACTTGGAGCCAGTTCTCCACCATTGGTCATGGCCAGGGACATGGGAAAGTCCCAGGCAAGGAGTTCAAGTTTTGCCGAATCCATTTTTCTTATTGAAAATCTTCAATGATATAAGGTTTCTAATCATGGAATAATTATCTAAATTCTTGGTTACATTGTTTCATAAGAATTAAATGTCAAAAGAGATTAAGAACGGTGGTCCAAAGAAAACTAGAGTTGTTATTAAAAAAAATGTCAGTGTATATGTGCTGTCGATGTAAGCCAATTTCACTGTTCATAATTATTAGGGTTTTTTTAGTAGGTATGTCCTATAGTGAGAGGTATGTGAGTGTTATTGGTCTCCTTCCTTCAACCTTGCTACCACGTATGATAGCAAGTCTCAAACTGAATTCTGCTGTACACACATCTATTATCAAGCAATAACAAAAAGTGTCACATAGCCAGTACTGTAAGCTTTATATAGTTTTAGTTTTTTGAACTTTTAGGTGCTTGGGTCATATCCTACATTAAAAGTATCTTCAAAGCAAATGCAACAGTATTTTTAAGGCAGGATTTAGTTAAACTCAGGCCAACAAACACTCTGAATCGCAAGCTAACTGGAGACTGTCAAAGTTAATCTTGAGTATCACATGTAAAGGCACAGATAGCCTGGCTTGCTATATTTTAATGCCTCATTCATGCAAGGATAAGGATTTTGTCTTCAATATTTCTAGCCAGTCCACATACTCAAACACCACCAATTTCATGAACAAAAACCTACTTCTAACATTTGCTATGCCACTTTACAAACTCTGACATTCATCAGGTAGCTGAATTTCTTGCAGTATCTAATTTTGGAGCAGAATCTTCCAATTATATGCTAACTAATAAACCATATAGACTGGGTTGAAGAGTGTACCCCCAAAATTCATGTCCAGTAGGAATTTGTGAATGTGATCTTATTAGTAAATAGAATCTTTACAGATAAAATCAAGTGAAAATGGGGTCATATTGGATTAGATCGGGTTCTAATGCAATGACTGCAGTGTATCTTATAAGCAGAGAAAAATGTGCACACAGATATACACAGAGGGAAAAACACTTTGTGAAGTCAGAAGCAGAGATAAGATTGATGTATCTAGAAGCCAAAGAATGTCAAGGATTACTTACTGGCAACCACCAGAAGCTAGGAGGGAGGAATGGAACAAATTTTCTCTCAGAGCCTCCAGAAAGAATCAGCCCTGCTAACACCTCAGTTTTGAACTTCTAGCCTATAAAACTATGAGAGAATAAATTTCCATTGTTTTAAGCCTATCTGTGATCATTTGTTACAGCAGCCCTAGGAAACTAATACACCATGTAATATATATTTCCAACAAGGGCCACTAACTATCCCAGAGAGCAGACTGAAACTATTATTTATATCACAATGCCAATAGTGGGGTATTTCAAATAGGCAACATGACAATATGCTAGTAACGTCATATATATATATATATATATATATATATATATATATATATATATATATATAGCTGTATTCTGAACAGCTAAGGACACATGAAAGATGCAGACTGCCTTTATGTCCTTGAGCCTACAGATCCATTCCACTTTTCTTAGCCTTAGAAGACAAAGTGGTTTCTATCTCTTCTTTTCAAAACAGTTTTTGAGCCTTTATAGGGTATGGCTAATTCACAGGTATAGTTTGCCATTGGTCAACAGACCAACGGGCTGCTATAAGAAGCCAGAAGTTTTGTTTTGTTTTGTTTTTTGAGATGAAAAGGTGAAAAATATTTGAAAGAATTCTTTATAATAAAATAAATAAAAGTATATAATTTGGTGGGTAGTAAATAAGCAATACAATTTATTGTAACTTATCCAGATTATTTGATGTATGCATAAACATTTATTTAAATCCTCATATTTTTGTGCCTGTGGAATCTTTGGTGTGAAATTATCCTGAGTGAAATAGCAGTTCTGAGACTTCTTGTCTGTATGGCCTAGAGAAAGCCTCTATTGGATATCTGTATAATGATAATATGCACCTCACAAGCTTGTACTAAGGATTCAGTAGACCACATATGTCCTGCATGAATCCCATGTGGTGCAAAATGTTAGATAAATATTTGATTCTTTTTTCATTGATGAACGTCTTGCACTTTCTGTAAGATTTCATTTGCTTTGATACAAATCCCATTTTCTGTTATAGGATCCAGGACAAGTGAAAACAAGTGATATATATAGAAGCTCGCTCCCTTTTTCAGGTTTGTCTATAGACTTTAGAGTGCTGTGGGTCAAGAATGAGAAAGACTCCAGCCCAAGAACAGGCAGGCCACCTGCAAAGAGGTGGATCAGTGCCCTATTTGCTCCAGGCACCTCCTCCAACCAAATGACAATGGCTGAAAGAGCATTCAGTTGGAATATCTTCAGGACAAGCTAAATTCCACCCCTATACCACCATCACCCCAACACCATCCCTACACCTTCTACTTTTAGGACTAAAATTAAAATGGGTTGAATGAGCTTTCAATGACCATAACCTGAGAGAATGGGTTCAAATCCAGGAGGCAGTTCTTACTACCTGCGTCAGCTTAGGAAACGTATTTTAAGTTCCTCAGTCTCAACTTCTCACCTGAAAAAAAAAAAAATGCAGCCCTTATTTCCTTTGTTGTTGACTTGCAACAAAGATTAAATAACATAATATGTATAAAGTACTTTACACAGTTTCTGACTCATAATTGGCTCTCTACAAACAATAGTTTATTCCCACCTCCGTCCCCCTTACCCTGTATGTACTCTACTCACTATGCCTTCCCTCCTACTCTCACAGAAATATCATTCTTCATTCAAAGACAACTTTCGCAACTTCTCATTTTCTTCCTTTACCCTCATGCTAAGTGAACTTTCCCTACACCACTTCTGTTTTCACTTTTAGCGGTAGAGATTTGTGGTTTTGAGCCTTGCTAGTTGCCAAGAACTGCATAAATGCTCTCAGATTCTCACTGCAAACCCCCAACACAGGTCATACTTTCCTTAATTTACATAAAAAGAAATCAAGGCTAGGAGTGATTAAACTTGCCAAGCTAACAAGTGAGTGAATCAAAATTCAAACCCAGTGTTTCTAACTCCACAGTCCATATATATCATTGTCTATAAGACTTACTTAATCCATATTGCATTTCACGTTATATCTCATTTTAGGTATGTGATCCATATGCCAACTGAAAACATATGAGGACAGGCTTGGTGCAGTGTGCACTCTATAGTATATACCAAGTAAATGTTAGGTAATGATTATTACAAATGATTAACCAGTATTAATTAGTTGATGATAATTAAATAATTGTGAATGTGCTTATTAACCTTTTCAGGTAAAAGGAAATCCTGAGGCAAGGAAGGATTTACTTTGTATTTCTTCAGGAAAGAGGAAGAAATCTTTTTTAAGTCATAGATTAAGCCAGAATCCAGTCATGTTTATTATAAAGCCAGATGATTGGAAGAAAACTAGGAAGACATGGGTCCATTCCAGATGTGTAACAAGACTGCTTCAGCATAACCTTCAATAATGTTTTTAAAGGCAGTGTGTTGATTTGTTGACATGGCAGTTGTTAAGGCTATGATGAAAGATATCAAGGGAAGAAGGGTGAAAACAAGACCATGAGCCATGTAGAGATGGTAATCAAGGGGCAGCACATTTTTATATACTTGCTCATCTCTCCAACCAACAGTGAAGGCCCCACCCCATCCTCATTCACCCTATGTTAGAATCCAGCTACATCACACCCTTGAATTAGAGTAACACAGAGTTATTCTGTAGTGATGGGAATCAGATTCCTTCAACTCTAGTTATAATGAAAGACTTCTTATTATCTATCAATTTCAGCGAAACTATTCAGAGCTGATTTTGTTGTCTGTATTTTGGCAATTTGGCTTCAGATCCTAATTCAAGTAGAGGTTGCTCATTTTTTTTCAATCAGTTTTAAAGACCAATGGCCAAAAATGGAGGAAAACAAGATCTCTGCCTCAGATCTCACAGAGGAACACGATGGGGTCAGTGCCCAGGACTCTTGCCATCTCAATTAAGAAAACCCCAAAGCAGTGTCCACACCCATGTGATGAAGGAGTTAGTTACTCTGAAAAAAATCTTACCACTGATTTCCTGAGAATGGAAAAGTGAGATGTAATGTGTCTGGCAAAGCTACCGATGCAGACTAGTCATAAGAGGTTATTATTGTTTTGTTTTGTTTCCCCGCAGGTGGAGGCGAATGCATGTTTTGGCTTTAAATCTGGCACCCAGTCCTCTACAAGCAAAGGGCTTCTGACTCCTGCCAGCAATAGACTTAGTCGCTTTTGACTGGGTTTTTAGAAATCTGGATGGTCATGCATCCACATGAAAAGCAGAAAGGAGGCTTCCTCAAGCCATGGCCGGGTGCACTGTGCCCACACACCCACCCTTACTGTAACATATGCTGACCATAGTCTGAAACAGCCTCGTTTGGTCCTTTGGGGGGTAACATGCAACTTTTTGTAACATGGTCTCAACTGGAGTTTCCCAGGTGTATAAAGGTCATAGATCCAATAACATTAAAAGCAATTTCTGGCAAGCACGAGATTGAAAACAAGAAAATGAAATCTCAAAAATCTACCATGATCTAACCACCACTATTTCATAAAATAAGATTTTAAAAACAAAAAGGTAGGAAGATCATAATTTCAGAATAAAGGATAGATAGTCTTTAAATTACTAATTTAGTACTATACCCCTCCCCCCCAAAATGTTCTGATTATCCTTAGGAAACTACAAACTAGTGCAAATATTAAAAAACTCAGAGTGGTGCTTTTCATATTCTGGTGCTTTTCATATTCTGGGAAATCCTTAAATATGACTCAATGAGTGATCCCAAAGGAGGATTTCTTATCTACTACCCATATTTAAGGCATACTTTCGGAGTTTTCTTATGAAATTCATAAAACTTTAAGTTTGGGTTAATGAAATTCTGAAAATAGCAATAAAATCCTGGAAATAGATTAGTCTCCTATAGGCTGAGACCACAGCCAGCCTCTAGCCCTCTCACTGTGCCATCTGTGATCCTTCTAGCCACAGTGCTCACTTCTGCCTGTGAACTCTCTCCTATGGGGCCATAATTAGCCATAGCACTTGGCATTTAATCTCACAGCACTTTGTACCATCTTCCATAACAACAGCTCACAGCAGTTATGTACATTTCATTCCATACATATTTTCTAGATGAGTAGAATTTCTGAGATTATCCCATACTCAAGGGCAAGAAAATCCCTGGCAAAAATGTAAGGCTTACACATAAATATGGTAGCCTTTGCAATAAGATAAGCAATTTCAAATGCCTACATGAACAAAAAGATAATATGAATATAGAAAATATTTTTTGAATTATCAAGGAATCTGAAAAGAAAGTCTGAGAACTAAAATCAGGTTTTCCAGGCACTACTATTTCTTATCTTAAACCAGTCTTTCTACTACGCTTCCATTTAAGAAATCTTAGCCCTTCTTCCTTTCAAGTCTAGACTCTCTTCTCAGAAACCTTTACAACTATCCCAGTCTCTGGTGATTTTTCTTTCCTACAAGCTCCTGTCATATTTATCATCTCTTCTCTTCTCCCCCAAAGCAAATATTTAAGCTTATTAGTAGCACAATAAGAACTAAATAATAAACATTCTCTCTTCCTACCTCCATTTCTCTCTACACTAAGCAACATACTCTCAATCCCACCTTCTTCTGCATACCAGGAAAATCCTACTCATTTCTCAAGATCTGATCAGCACAGTTGCTTCCTCTTCTTTTACACCTGCCTGGACTCTGTTCTTTCTACCCCAGTTAATACTTCCTCCTCGAGGTCCCCATGTAAAATTTTTTCATTGAGCAAAAACAGCACCTACATTATTGTCAAACTGTTGAGATTAAAACTCAAATGGGCCACTAACATTGCTTGACATCTTCTTTGGTTGCTCAATCCAGCCCACAATGACTAATTAAAATTTCTCCTTTCCCTTCAAAATTCTGAAAAAGTCTTGCTCTTCCTGATATTTAGCATATGAACTAGTCTCTTAGTTTAAAGAGATGATAGAGACTACCAGATGAGAATTCCCAAATATAAAATGTTTCCCTAATTTTAGTTATACAAAACAATACACACTGAACACTTACTATCCTCCTGCCTTCTTGTTAGAGTGGAGGTTATACTCCTTCTTTTATCTAAGATGAATCTCATTGGATCCCATCATTTTTTCATCTTCTCACAAGCCATAAATATTGTATATCCCTTTTTTTCTACTCTTGAAAAATCAAACTCTCAACTGGATTTTATCATTTGGCTCTTGCTATGGTCTGAATATTTGTATATTCCTCCCTCCCTACCCAAAAAAAATAATTTATATATTAAAACTATAATAGCCAGTGTGATGGTAATAGGAGATGAGACCTTTAAGAGGTGCTTAGGTTATGAGGATAGAGTCTTCATGAATGGGATCAGTGCCCTTTTGAAAGAGACCCCACAAACTCCCTAGCTCACTTTACCTTATAAGGATATGATGGAAGTCTGTGACTCAAAAGAAAGCCCTTACCAACCTTGCTGGCACCATGATCTTGGACTTCTAGCCTCTGGAACTATGAGAAATAAATTTCTTTTGTTTATAAGCCACTTAGTCTGTGATATTTTGTTGTAACAGCTGGGAGAGACTAAGGCAGATTTTAAACATACATAAAACTCTTCTATTAAAAAATTATTTACCTTCATTCGACTATTCATTAGTTTATTCCTACCCAGCTCCTACCGTATCTTTCTTAGACCTTTTACAGATAAATTTCTGCAGGATTACCTGTACCTGCTATCACCATTTCCTCATATCCCACAACCCCAATCCACTTCTACCTGGCATGGAGTAGCCTCTCCGTACCTCTACCATCACCTTCTACCATGCATCCTCTCCATAGTGTTGTACAATTTAACAAATACAATGATAAGATGCCCTGTTAAATTTGAATTTCAGATAAATAACAAATAGCTTTTGAAGATTTTTAGATGGAATATGTGGCATATTTATACTTTAAAAAAATGTCATTTTTCTGAAATTCAAACTGGTTACCCTGTATTTTATCCAGCAACCCTACCTCTCCCACATAGTACAACGCAACCAACCTGGATGTCTTCTGGTTCTTTGAATTTGAGATGTTTTCCATTGCCATGGACTTTTACAGATGTTGGTTGTATTAGTTTCCTGGGGCTGCTGTAACAAAGACGCACAAACTACTTGGCTTAAAACAATAGAAATTTGCTGTCTCACAGTTCTGGAATTAGAAGTCTGAAGTCAAGGTGTTGGCAGGACTATGCCCTCTCTAGAGCCTCTATAGATCCTTCCTTGTGTCTTCCTTCTGGCAGCCCCAGTTGATCATTTGCTTGTAGTAGCATAACTCCAATCTCTGATTCAGTCTTCTCTCTTCTTATAAGGACACAAGTCATACTAGATTAAGGGCCTACTTCTACTCCAGTATCTTGATCTAATTAATTACACAAACAAAAACTGTATTTCCAAAAAAAAAAATCACATTTGAGGCATTGGGGGTTAGAACTTTAACATATTGTTTTGGGGAACAAAGTCAACCCATAACACCAGTCCTTCTGCTAGGAATGTGCTGTTTTCTCCTCTTTCCCTAAATACTCCTACTCACTCCTATCCGCTCTTTAGATTTCAACTTAATTAACAGTTCTCTGACTTTCCTGACCAAATCCTATTTCCTAATTTTTCACTTTAATTGGACCATATATTTCTCTTCATTGCACTTTTAGAAAGTGAAGATTCTATGTGAAGAGTCTACACAGACTTGCTTGAAAACTTGATGATGTTTTCCACTGGACTGTGTACTTCATAAAAGCAAAAACCAGGCCTATCTGGCTTATTAATACATCCTTGGCTCTGAGCATAGTGCCTTACACTTACTAGGTGCTTAATAAAGACTTGTCTGTTAATGAAGAAATGACTGGATGAATAATTTTATAGCATGAATGGCTTGAGGGCACAACAATCTTTATATTCATAAAGTTTTATAATATTCTTCAATTTATAGTGTAAAAATGTCCCCAGATATCTCAACTTTTACTTTTCTCTTATAAGTTATGGAAAACGAAGATAGTGTCAAAGTACCAAAAAGGGTACTTTTGAAATGTTCTTAGGATTAAAGTTCTTAGGTGCTCAAGAAAACAAAACAAGGGCCAGAACAAAGACACCTTGGAGACTGAATTCAAAAGCAAAGCTCATTCATTGTTTCCATTCCCCTCCACTAACTTCTCAGAAAAGGTAAATGCATCTCTATGTCTGAGTCAGTGGAATCTCTTAGCCATATATTTTTAATGATGCTGAACAAGGGAATTTGCCAAAGTCTGTGTAGAAATAGAGGAGGATTTATTGAAAATACACTCACCATTGAGATTCCTCTAGTTTGGATATTAAATCTGCTTGCATTGGCCCTCATGCTCACTGGGAACCTATCTTTGATTGTTTTTTTGTGTAGCATAGAGCTGAATTGAATTGAAATAGTCCCTTCTAAGAATTTGTATAGCTTGGGTAAATCAATGTTAGAAGTAAACTTACTAATATCTAGGTAAATAGAAGATATAATCAATTTTGTCCTAAAATGACTAAAGAAGACTTTAAATATAATATTTCTAATGGAGTCTGACCCTTTCATATACTCCAGTGTTGTTGATTCCAAGTATGTTCAATAGGGACTTGCTGGGTTCATACTATTTGTGATAACGTTATTGCATGCTTAGCAATTTAAAGGGTAAGTTTTTCCTTCTGTGTTTTTCCTTTACTTTCACACTGCTACCACACTTACAATACTTCTGACACCTGATGTGTGGGTTTTCCCAATACCAAGCATTTATGTGACATCAGTTTGGAGTCCTACAATTTAACTCAATTCTGACACTGTCTACCTGGAGGCAGCATCAGATCCCACAGGTTAAGGGCTCAAGCCCAAGAGACTGTCCTCCATTTCAGATGTCAATTGCAAGCAGTTGGTCAGCAAGTTACCCACAACTTCTGTCTGATTCAAAACCCACAAATCAGAGGTTCCCACAACCTCTTACTCATATTCAATTAATTTGCTAGAGTGGCTCACAGAACTTGGGAAAACACTCATGTTTACCAGTTTATTGAAAGATATGATAAAGAATACAGATGAAGAGTGAAGTTAAGTAATACACAGGGTAAGGTCTGGAAGGGTCCTGAATTCAGGAGTTTCTACTCCATTGAGTTGGGTGAGTCACACCCCAACCCCACCCCTCACCGGTATGGCAGTGTTCTCCAATCTGGAAGTTCCATCTGGAAGTTCCCTGACCTCCTACTATTGAGATTTAATGGAAACTTCCTCATGAGGGCATGATCAGTTGTTAACTCTTAACTTCATTTCCAGCCCTTTTCCCCTCTCTAGAGAACTTGAGTGTTGAGGGGCAAGGTTGAAAATTTCAAGCTTCTAATTATGGCTTGGTCTTTTTAATGACCAGTCCCAACTCAGGAGTCCACCCAGAGTCACCTCATTAGCACAAAAGATGATCCTAGTACTCTTATCACTTAGAAATTAACAAGGATTTTAGAAGCTCTGTGTCAGGAACTGGGGGACAGAGATGAATGTATATGTTTTCTATTATCTCACAATGAGGAAGTGAATTTTAAGTGGACCCTCTCATGCAAATATATATATATATTGCAGTGATGAGTCAGGGTTTCTTTAAAATGGTCTCACTTGAGGAACACTCTAGGATTTGCTTTCCTTATATAGATCTTTAAATAATATCCATGTTATAAAACAAATTTTATTGTTTTGTCCATTTTTTCACCTGTTGTTACAACTAATTTAGCTCATCTAATATATACACATTTTCAACAAATTCCAGTAGTAGTACAAATTGCTTTACTAGAAAAAAATAAGGTACCTCAACCCTGTTTTCTCTTTGTGTATAAACAAGGTATATTAACTGCAAAGGCATTTAAAGGTTTTATTAAATCAGATGAGGTAAAAATTATCCAAGCTGTATCAAAGTATAAGAGGAAAAGAGACAAATTTGAAATAAGGTTTGTTTTGAAACCTGACTTCTATATAGAAAACCACTGGGTGAAGGCTGGGATAGTAATGGTTGCTCTCATCTGGGTGTTGTTGGTAACTAGCATAGTTCCTCACAGACTGCCTGGGCCCAATAAATATTTGTTGAAATAATGTGTAAATCAAAGTGCAAATAGAAGCAAATATTAGACTTCCATGAAATTGAGCCTCTAAGAAAATAAAACCTTTAGTGGACAAATAGGCAATTCTATTTGATAAGCTCTCCTAAGGAAAAATGTTCTTTTCTTTTTAAATATTGTTCTACTCATTACTACTTTTAAATGAAAATGGGAAGTTACTGGGTTAAAGAATAAAAAGGGTATGACTAACCTCAACGATGTAGATAGTCCTGATTAGTTTTATGATGATGCCAAGTTGTGAACTTGCTTTCTTAGATTATATATGCTATTCTAGACAACATAAAAATTTTCAAATGGATACAGAGCTGAAGTTAGCATTCAGCTCTTGTCTGGGTAGAGGAAAATGGCAACAAGCAACCCAATAAATATTAAACATTTACCAAAGCATTGCAAATCCACTGGGGTCCAGGATACTAACCTTGTTCAGTGTTTTGTCAGCATCACAATACAATGGTTCAGTTAAATTCAAGTGAAACAGGCATTCCTATTTATAAACAGCACGACAAGCTAGATCTTAGATTGTTGCAAAAGCCAAGAAAAAAGCCTACAGCTACCCAGAGAGAACCATCATTTCTCAATTCTCCTCAGACAGGTCCCTGGGAAAGGTCTTCTCTTAATGTCGACTATTTAGATAATGCATCAACATGGACCTCTACATGAAGTATCTGAAGGTTAAATATGTTTAAATACCAGGTAAAAGTGCCTCTTACACAAGACTAACAAACTTGATACAGGCATGGATTTGCTCTCTTGTGAGATGCAGACAAATGACAAGAAGGCTAAGTGGTTATCTGAGAGCTTCCTCTGACGTAGAAGCAGAATTCATGAGTTATCAGGGCTCAGGAGAGGAAGAGTGGGAACATGTGCCTTGTTAATAACTCTTTCATTTTATTGGGAATGTTGATCATTAAGTGTTGTATCATGTTAAAGTAGTTATTTGGAAGCAACATATATAGATCAGGTCATCAATTTTATGAGTCACAGAGTAAACAAAATAGAAAGTACCCAAGAGTGATTGGGGAAGAACTATATGAGCAGGAGAGTGTGGACTGTATAGTCAAAACGAACCAGAGTAGTGGTTCTACCACTTCCTAGCTGAATGGCCTACAGCTAATTACTTAACTGTCTGAAGTTTCCTTTCTACATTTGTCAAACAGAGGTAAAAATATCTGCCATAAAGACTGGCTATGTGGGAGAGCGATGAGATAAATTATGCATTTTACCTGGAACACAGAGCAAGGATCTACTCATGTGAAAAGGAACATTGATGACAAAGCGAGCAAATGTGCAGCAATTGGACTAAGTATCTGAATCAGTTCCAGAGAGTGGAAATAGTTGTCAAATGAGCCATTTTGGCAGACTCTCCAGCAAACTGGTTTTCAACTTCTAAAAACTATGCTTTGTCACACATTCATGAAATTTGCTAAAACTATTAGTAAGTTATACCCAACTAGCAAATGTGGGGATAAGGAATTAGTAAGAAGCAGCTTTTGTATATATGCCCTCATCTTTTTCTAGGTCTTTTGCTATCAATAACAAGAACTTCTCTGTATTCTTTTGTCTGTGTTTACGTTTATTGGTGTTGAACTGATACCAAATGGAAGGGAACAGTTGATGTGGTTTTCCCTCATGTTCTGTCTTCTTCATGTTCACAGACAGACACACAGAGACATACAGATACAGACTCACAACCCATTCAGAGATAAATACAGTCATAGATCACACACACACACACACCACACCTACCTGTGAGACTGTCTTAATGTAACACATAATCTCGTTTAAATTATTAACAGCTACAAGGATTTCCAAATGACTTCAATAAGAATATCAGCTACATTTGATAACAATATCATAGATCAAATTCCAAAACACATTTATATACTTTTTTGAAATACAGATATACTTTTGCTTTTATATGACATTAGATTGGGCTGTTTCATGCAATTTACTTGATTTAAATTTAGTCATTTCTTTTTAAGATATCGAGACAGTTAGGTGAGAATGTTCTGTTTAAAACTGGACACTTGAGAACTCATTTTAATAAAACAATAGACATGTATCTCTATTCTACAGCTGGGTAGTATTCTGACTATTGTAGAGGGACAATACCAATCTTTGATCTAAGATACTCATCTATGATCTAAGACAGCAAAAATATAGCAGGAAAACAAACAAGATGGATACTCTCCTTATAGAGGTAGTAGAAGAAATGGAATGAGGAGGAGATGGTAATAATGGAGTGAGCCATCCTGCTGACAGAGTGACTGACTCTCAAGTGAGTCATGCAGACCAGGAAATGGCCCAATGATTGGAGAATGCCACCTTGAACCACAAAGCTTTCATATTTCCACAGTGAGAAAGAATCAAGATGTGAGGATAGAACTTGAAAAGACTAGCACAATGGTACAAGAAGTAAAAGAGCTTAGTCAAATGCCAGGTATTGTATCTGACCATGACTTTACATTTGATTGCCACTGTCTGTACACATAGAGAAGAGAATGTTTACATTTTGGAGAAAATGTTGTTCTGTTGACATATATGCCATTAAAGATGGCCTGAAAAATTCCTCATTAGCTCCTATTCCATCCTCTCTTAACTCAATAATGATTTCAGTCCATGCAGTGATTATACCCCAAAACATTGTACATCCTGCCTTGTCCAGTGCATTGCTCTATATAGTTGGCTCTCTTGTGCTATAAGAAGAAATATAATCCACCTTCCTCAGTTCATAAATTATGTTAAAAACACCAATATCGATGGTACATACAGGAAAGACAGGCAACTGGAAATGAACTTACAGACCAAGTAGCAGCTGTGGGTCAAAATCAACATGTTGGGAGGATTAAATGAGATAATGTCTGTGAAAGTGCTTGTAAACTGGAGCACACTAACGAAAGTTCTGATGATACAGTTGGTGAAACTTCATAGATGCAAATACAAATTCTCCCAACCATGTTACAATAAATTCATTGTATGAGAGAGACCTGGCTGGAGAGCATTTCAATAGAAACCAGGAGTCTAACTTGCTGGAAAGACTTGAGTAATCTGCAATTATAGGTAGGCGGATCACATCTGGCTATGGTGTTCATTTCTGGGAGCTGCATTCTAAGAGCACATGGACAAACAGGACCACAGAAGAGAGTGACCAAATTAATGAGCAGTTGGAAACACTGTATTGTGAGGAACGGTTGAAGGAGGTAGAAATAAATATCTGTCCTCCAATATTTGAAGAGTTAGAGTAAAATACAAAAGAATAGAACAAGATCAGGGTAGAAGTTACATAGAGGCAAATTTCAGCTCAATACAAGGAAAACTTTATAATCATTAGAACACTGAAAATATATAATGTATTTTCTCTCTACTTTCCTTCCTTCCTTCCTTCCTTCCTTCCTTCCTTCCTTCCTTCCTTCCTTCCTTCCTTCCTTCTCTCCTTCCTTCTTTTCCTTTTAATTACTACACCAACTTTTTTAGAGAAGCTTCTGAATGGCTATGACACATACTTTCTCCACATGGTTGCCACGCCCTGTAGCATGTGTCCCTACCTGCTGGCTGTGGTGGATTGGAACAGGAATTGGTGTTTGACCCAAAGGCTCTAGCAAGTAAGAAGGTTGAGCCTGAGATACCATTCTAACTGGGGTCTTCTATTTGGGATAATGGTTAATAAAGCCAATCAGATCCTCTCTCTTTGAATGTTTGATTTTTATAGGTACCTTGAAAGAATCTTCTAGCTTAATAGCAGGAAAAGTAAAAGCAGTGAGAGGGAGAGCAAAAGAAGAGAAAGATAAAAAGTAAGAGAAAACCTGAAACTACAGGGGACTAGGTAGAGATAAAAAGTCAGGATCAATGACCCCAAGCAAACATTCATCAACTATTGGTTTAATCTTTTATGTAGATGACAAGTTAGTGGTCGCTAGAGCAGGGCTGTGACCTGGCTAATATTCAAGTGTTCTTTGAGAAGGCCTGACTGTGATGTTGGCCATATTGTCCATGGTTCAGCTAAGACCTTTCTCTTTTCCCTACCCTCCCTGTGTTCATACACAATCTGCAGTCACAGAGGTAACGTGAACAGGTTTCAGGGCAGCCTTCAACTTCAAGTAGCTTAATGCTATTATAACATAGACAATATAGACAAGGAAAAATTGCTACTATTTGGCATATGTGTCTGTACAGTCTTTATACATTGTGCATATGTGCTGCTTCACGCAAAGAAACTTGCATGTACACATACACATGCATGTACTAAGGGGTCATATAATGCATACAGTCTAAAATCTGAAAATTTTTACTCAAGTTAATCTCTCTGAACCTTGAAATTTACCTTTGGAAATAATTGTATAGTATTTTCTTACATTACTGTATCACAATATATATTTTTTAAATCTCTTTTTGAATTTTAGGTTGTTTCTCATTTTTTTACTATCATAAGAAGCACTGTGTTGAATGTCCTTATAGCTCAACTTGTATACCCATTGACATTTTTTTCTAGGATAAATTTCTAGATGTTCATATCAGAATATATGACCATGTTTAAGATTTCAGATTCAATTGCCAAATTGCCCTCTAAAAGATTTTATTAATTTCCATTTCCAATTGTGGTATTCTTTGAACTAGAGAATCTCCATCACTAAAAAAGGGACTGAGATATTATTATCTTTTACAGAAATTTTGGAAAATTTTTCTAAATTTGCATGAGAGTTGATGTAATATCTAAGTACTAAATGTGATATCACAAAATGTTACACAACTAAAAATATAATTTGAAATTGTCTTTGAGTTTATGTCTGTCTGTTTAAGCAATGTTCTTAGAGGTACTGAACTTCAGCCTTGATATTCCAGAATCCCCTTATCAATCCTTAAGTTTTCAACACTGTAATCATCTGAGAGTAGGATTCAGGTTAGATTGCATATGTGTCTAAAGATGCCAGGGAAATCTCATAGGGACAATTCAATTATAGGACAAATCATCATAACGGAAGACCCAGCACAGATTCTGATTGACCCAAATAAATTGCTAATGATGGTTATGAACAATCATAAAATTTATATCCAGTATCATTCATGTATCACAGTAGGTGATCAGTAAGCACTTGTTGAATAAATAAATTGGTATTACTACTTGAGATGTGGTAACCCATGTACATATAATGATATTTTTTTGCAAGTAAAAAAAGTTCTCTATTATATAAGATGAGATAAAATGTATTTTATTACATTCCACAAAAAGCTAAGGTGATTGTTTAGCTACATGAGAAAGTTTGAAAGACACTGATTTAACTATTTACTAATAGGAAAACAAGTTGTCCTTCCAGGGATTTTTTTAGGAGATAATGAATGGTTTAGATTTAAAAGAAGAAAGCAAAGAACCAACTTTTGAAGAGTTAAAAGTAGACAAATAAAAAAGATTGTAATCTCAAGGAGATAAAACTCAAAAAAGATCTTTTGCTTATGCAGTAGCTATGACATCAGTGAACATATATAGGTAAGAAATGTTCACTCTTTTTATTTCTTAAAAGCAAGTTAATTGACTTTTAGTTCTATATTTACCCTCCTTCCTGAAACATTAAAAAAAAAAAAAACTCTAGACAAAATACTTAAAACAATGGTTTTTAAGACACTGGACACCAGGCAGCACAGGACAGTGATCCCTGAGAGATGGGAAACAAGATGAGCAAGATGAGCCTGGCATAATATCATGAGAGAATTTCCAGGTACCAGTAAAACCAGAAGCCCTTATGCTGAAGAGATACTGCAGAGAGTCCAGGGAGAACACAGTGGAGTGAGTCGTAGAACAGAGTACCAGAGAGGAGACAGCTGAATTGAGAGACAACCTTGCATATCTGCAGAGGGCCCCACTCATGTGTTCAGCAGAGTAATGACAAGCATCAAGTCTGGAGAAAGAATCTTCCAAAGAATTAGAAGGAACAACAAATGATGCTTGAAAAATTAGATATCCATATGCAAAAAATAAAATAAACTTGGATAAACTTCAAAATAAACTTCAAAATTAAAAACTGCTACTCTTTAGAAGATTCTGATACGGGATTGAAAACACAAGCTATAAACTGGAAGACAGTATTTGCAAACCAAATATCTGATAAAAGATTTTGCACCTACAAGAGCTTCTATAGAAGCAGTCCCCAACATTTTTGGTACCAGGGACAGGTTCTCCTATGATCTGAGGTGGAGATGAGGCAGTGATATTAGCGCTGGGGAGCAGCTGCAAATACACAATGAAGCTTTGCTCACTTGCCCACTGTTCACTTCCTGTTGTGAGGCTCAGTCCCTAACAGACCACAGACCAACACCGGTCTGTGGCTCAGGAGTTGGGGACTCCTGTTCTATTGTGTCCAGTTAAGAGTATAGCTTCTGGAGGTAGACTACCTAGGTGGCATCATTACTAACTGCTGTATGACACCTCACAATTTTCTAATCTGCTAAAAGGAAACTTAGAATACCTATCTCAAAGTTATAAGGATTAAATGCATTAATTGACATAGGGCTTGCAGACTAGTACCTAGGGTGAGGGGTGCAGAGAGATAGAAAAAAGAGAGGGAGGGAGGGAGGGAGGGAAGGAGGGAAGGAGGGAGAGAGGAGAAGAGAAAAACAGAGAGAGAACCAGTAATTGTTTACCTCTATGATATTGGAATGATTATAATTATAACCACCTCTGGTGGTCACTGTGCTTTTAAACATTGGCCTGGGAATTAGTTTTTCTCAAAATATAAGTGAGGAAGTCTATTATACTGATACATAGGACAAAAAAAAATATCTGCATCCAAGAAGCACCATTTTGTCTTACAAGAGTGAAAGAGAAAAATGGGTCAAGAATTCTATTTTCTGCTATGACCACTTTCTTTTCTGGGTGGCTGAGAAATTACATAATGCCTTTCTAATAAAAACATGAATCAAACATCTGACTCCAAATGCAGTTTAATCCAGGGTGTAAGAGAGCTAATCTTGGTCACAGATGACAGATGTGTCAGGAAATGAATCCTAAAGAGGAAAGCAAAACATAATTCTCAGAGTTGACCAAAAGATATTGTTATCTATGCCAACAACCAACCAATGACAAAAAAATAACCCCAGAAAACATGTGCCAAATTAAATGTTAAATTGATCTGCTTCTTAATTAATTAACTTTCCTATTAACAAGAGATTATGAAATTTTTAATGGCTTCTGTGATTCTTGATTGTGACACACAGATTCACAATGCTTCAGGCTTCTCTGACACTGAAGCTGCCGGGGAATGGTGTCTGGCAGCACACTACTCACTATGTCCTGGGTCCACCTCTTACTTCTACCTCCAGGGACCCTTTCTGTTGAACAGCAACATCACACAATAATCATCTTGGAAGGACTATAACCAATTGTCTCTGTAGTTAATATGTTTGTAATAGCATTAACACATTCTTTTTGAGGAGCAGAGCTAGAAGTTGGATATAAAACAAGAAGAGAAGTTTAAAATGGAAGTAATAGAAGCCTATGTCACTTCTGGAGTCAATTTGGGGAAAGCATTAGATTGCTTTGAAAAAGATGTATTTTCATATGCAACTGACAGATATTCAGTGTGGCTACTGAATTTCAGAATGAGGCCCCCTGTGCAAAGACTGCTCCATACACTCCTGCACTGGAAGGCAACTCTCACCTTTTTTTTCCCCAAGCCATTCTTCAAAACTCCTCCTTTCTTATGACTTAGACCTGATAAATCCTTTCAAAATAGAAATGGAAACACTTTCGGGGACAGAATTTGTGAATCTCTTGTTTATCTTGGAAAACTGGTTTTGCAATTTCTGAACAGATACAAACTAGCCCTGCCTCTCTTTGGGGCCATTCCATACTATGCTCTTGAAAGCATTTACAACAGTTTGCAGACAGGGATGGTGAGCTTTATAGCTCAGACATGCAAAGAAGCACTCTCCTCTAGCATATAAAATGTCTAGACACAAAAGGATGATCTCAATCATGAACAGGAACCTGGTTCTGCTAGGAAGTTGTTTTTCAGCAGAGACTGTTCTTCAAATGACAAAAAATCTTAAGCCAAGACTAGCAGTGTGAATAGCAAGCCAACCACATTCTTTCAGCTTGGATCTGGCAAGCTTTGTACAGCTATACTCACTTAAAACTGAACCATACTAAATGTTTCTCATTTATTCATTAAATTAAAAAAAAAAAACTTATTAAGCACCTACTAAGTGCCAAGTATCATTATACAACAATGAATAACACAATGCCAACTTCCAAGGAGCTCATGATCTATTCTGAGGATGTTAAGGAGAGAGAGAGGAGGGAGAGAGGGGAGAGAGAAGAGAAGAGGAGGAGGGGGAGGAAGGAGAGGAGAGAGAAGAAAGGGAGAGATCCCAAGAGATTGGGTCTTCAAGATGGAGAAGTAAGTTTTGCTCTCCTGTGTCCATTCTCTGAGAAATGCTCAGGATACTGAAAAGAGGGAAGGGCAATGCCAGGCCTCTTTGAAAATTTGCATGGTGACCAGTTCCTGCAGAATCTTTCTACTTTTTTTTGCATGAATATATACAGAAGCCTGTCCACCTTTAAGTGTCCAGCCTCCTCTTGTTTGGGTGTGAAGACTGAAGTCAGCATCCTAGTGTCTCTGGTATTTCAAACTGGCAGAGATGGCCAGGGAAATCACCACAAAGATTTCATAGTTGCATGACTATTGCTGATGGAGTGACTCATTTGCCTCAGAATGCAATGCGAACTATGAGGTCAACTTCAGAGCAAGCAACAGCAGTCAGCTAGAGAAACAATATGTGGGAGATGAATTCTTCAAAGATAAGAGCTAATCTTTCCAGTCAAACATAGTAAAAGAGGACTATAGCTAGAGAAAATATATGGGACTTTTACCACGAATTTATAAACAGAACCAGCTCAGCAGGTAGCTTGAATAAATATTTTTTTTGTTATGAATATAAAAAAGTTTATAGAAAAACAGCAAACAGAGATTATAAAAGAAATTGAATGAGTTCATGGAGAAACTTTGATTTTCTCTATAATACCCTAAAATGCTATTTTTTCTGCCATTCTAACAGTTGAAATATCTATTAACCAGCTCTATATGCTTTATCAGTCTCATTGCTAAGTTGTGTCCTTCAGGTATTTTACCCTCTAATTCTCCCAAATCATCAAAACAAATGTCCAATGCTACTTTGGGGTCAATTTGATTTTATTGACTCCTGGATGACTCTACACATTATGAAAAAATGAGGCAGCATTTGACAGAAAACTAGACTAGGAGGACTCTTGAGGTTCTCCTAATTCATTTTTGAGACACTTATTTAATTGATGAATTAAAATTTTTAGATAACCAAGGTACAGAAAGGTTTTATGATTATTTCAAAGTCAAATAAGGGAAAATAATGTTTTCTGAGTTGCTAGACTGTGGGTAGCAGGCTAAGAACACTAGGAGCAGCAACCTTTGAAAAATTAATGTTAATGACCTCTATTATTTGTAGCGCACCTTCCCTAACCCCGCCTTGGTGCAGGCTTTTCGTACCTACTAAGCAACATTACCAAGGAAGGACAGAAATTTGCTGATTGCATGCTCCACCCTCGAGAAGATAGATTTCATGTAGGCAGAGATCCTGATTGTTTTGTTCACAGCCATATCCCCCGTATCGAAATCAATGTATATCACATAACATGTATGCAATAAATATGTGTAATATTTATTAAATAAATTAAGTGGGAGTTTTATCTGCATTGGGATATTGTGATTCAATTTGTCAGAGAAATACCCAGGAGCTTAACTTCTCTCTAATTAATGCCTCTTCAGTATTTAAGAACTGTTTCAAGCTGCTTTGACACAGAATTTTTCGGATAATTTACACATTGTTTTTCTCTTGGTCAAATGCAAGTAGGATTTTATGACCAAGTTCAGTATGAGAAATAGTGAAGCCTGAACTAAAAACACTCCTTAGGAATTTTAGGTTGACTTTAGCAGGTCACAAAATACTGTGAGGTCAGAAGCAAAATCAGAGAGGAGGTCTTCAACAAGTCTAAGCTAGAAGTAGACTCAGAATCAAAATTGTGTCAGGATGGGAGGTGAGAATAAAGCTGGGATACCTGTTTATTGAAGCCATAGCTTATTTGAATTCAGGAGAGAAGACCTCTTACTGCTTCAGTCTTGGGAGTAGAAAAGGACAGCAGGAACCAGATACTGGAACTAGGGAGATCCAGGTAAAATAATTACCCAGTAGAAACTGATATAAACTAACTCTGTGATTATAAGTTGAGCTTTTATTTTCCATGGTGATTGAGGCTTGGGGAAAAAATGGTCATGCACGAATTTCAAGTTTTCTATTAGAAATAAATTGCTTTAAAAATAATATATTTCACAAAAGTAGATAATTTTATAGAATAAGATAAACATTAAGCACACGTACACACACACACACACACACGTGAAACCTCTAACTTCTACAAGGTGACTATATCTTTCCTTACTAGTTTATGGCTATTGCTAAGAGTGATCACTTAAACCAAAATTAACTTGGAGATAGAAGACTCCATCTGTTGAATAATCATTTTAGGGACTTCCAACTAAGAGTTTCTGATACATTAGCTAAGCTACTAGCTCATTTACTCCCTGTATGAAATCTTTCCTCTTCTAAACCAGGCAAGACTTCTATTGAGCTGTATCTGTTCTAATCCAACTCTAAACCCTCTTTCTAAAACTTTGAGGCATAAAGTTAAAGAAAAGGGGAATAGATAAGAAATATGTAAAATCTGTTGTATATATCTATGGTAATTCTTCAAATTAGGGAATAACTTTTCAACTGGAAAAAAAAAGACAAAAATTTCAAATCAAAACTCTGTTCTTTCCCCTTCCCCACCTCATGATGGCCTTTTCAAATAGCATCTATTTAAGGTATCTACTTATATAGTTACTTGTCAGTTAATAGTGGTCCTCAACCTTTTTGGCACCAGGGACCGGTGCTCCTATGAGAACCTTTTTGGCACCAGGGACCGGTGCTCCTATGAGAATCTAATGCCTGATGATCTGAGGTGGAGCTGAAGTGGTGATGCTAGCACTGGAGAGCGGCTACAAATACAGATGAAGCTTTGCTGGCTCGCTTGCCCGCCGCTAACCTCCTGCTGTGCAGCCCAGTTTCTAATAGACCATTGACCAGTACCAGTACCAGTCTGCATTCTGGGGGTTGGGGACCCCTGAGTTAGCAGTTCTTAATCTGTTCCCCTTAGCAACATTTCTGCTCTAGGTTAGTTGGAAATATATCTTTAAACACATTCATTAGAGAGCTGAATATTGTATGAAACAGCAAACTAAATAGGAAGTTATTTCATCAAACTTAGTTGTTTATTTTTTATAATCCTTGCAAGTAATATAGATTTCCAGGATAGAGTTTTTTTTTTTTTTTTAAATAAAGCAAATAGCCAAGCATTTGACTTACTGTCCTTCCTGAACAAGTACAGCAATTCTTACATTTTTAAAAATTCTACTCACTTTTTATTTTTTATTCCCCTAAAATATTACATTCAAATTATACATTTTTTAAACATTTGATAGCAATTTTTTCTCCAGCCTTAATCTATAATATTTCAAAATACTGAGTTAATCTTTATTCTTCACTCATGGAGTAAGAAAAATAAAGAAATAGTAGGTGACTGTCTTAAGAGATGGGAAAATGACAGTTTTTTCATAACTTTTGAGCAATGGAAACAGTCCATAATCACTTCAAAGAGTTTTTTCCACACAGCAGTCTCCAAACTAATATTTCTAATACATATTCAAAAGAAAACAGAATCAATAACAAAACGATTTTTCAAAACTCTAGTCCTAACCAGCCAGGGTTTTGTCTTTCCATCCATGGAAATGACAACTGCTCAATTTTCTTAAGATCCCTCTGGCTTTTCCCAGTACATTTATTTCATTTAATGATAAGCATGTAGGAAAGAAAGTTTGTTCATACTGTGAATGTAAAATCATACACAGCTTCTTTAAAAAAATCATTTAAATGTGTCTATAGCCAGGAAGCTATGCATTGATTAGATTTCCCATTATGAACAAAAGCACCTAAGAATGAGAATTCTTTCCAAATCTCTGCTGAAGAAACCAAAAACAAATAAGACTTCCTGGATTGATATGTAATGTTTTCTGCTAAATGTTTCTTAGTTTTAAAAAGAGTTATATCATAATGTGAAATATGAACCTATTACTTTATATTTCAGGAAATTATGTAAAATGATTTCTAAGGCAATGATAGAAGTAATAAGATTCAAACGACCTTCATAGTCCCAATTACTCTTCCTTTGTCCATACTCACCAGCTTAATTCTCTTGATGATCAATTCCTCTTTTTCTCTTATTTTTTCTTTTGACTCAATTTAGTCCAATTCACAATTATTTATTATGCCTTTACTATGTTTAAGACACATTCTAAGGATTTCAAATGTTAAGAAAGCATGGTCCCTCCCCTGAAATTAGAGACTATTTTTAATAGAAGATTCATTAAGATAGCAGAAGTGGAAATGGAAAGGAGGCTTGCAAAAGATTTTGAGAAGTTGAGAAGTTGGAACTTAGATGAGGTCTTTGAGAATGGGGCTAATAATATCTTCTTGTTCATGAGCCTGGGGCAAGACTACGAATGGAAGCCCAGATGTCATATACCTCAATATATAAAAGTTAATAAATTATACTCTCAAATAGTGATTTAATGTGGTCTATCCTCTTACCTTGACAAATTTATCTTTAAATGACAAAATTGAAAAATATAAAATTATGTTTTTATCTGACTGAAAATCAGCAAAATAAAAAAATTGAATTTATTTATTACTGTATATATCTGAGTATGCTGTCAATAGATTATAATGTTTGGAATTAGTAATAAAGTAAAAATATGTATAATTAATAAACTGGTATATATTTATTCAATGAATTTATTTTTCTTGTCATTATTTCAACAAGATCACTAATTATGTTGCTTGATCAAGATTTTTTATATAATTTGTGTTTTATTTACAACAATGATTTAAAGGATTAAAGATGTAAACATATACATAGTTTCCAAAATTTGAATATATTTTTATCAAAATTGCATCTGGAAGCAAACATAAATAAGTAAAAGTATTTTTCAGATATAGTTTCAAAAATAATGTGTTATTTTTTAAAATATTCAAAATTATAAAACATATTATTAATGAACACCAAAATTTTAAATTATGATTATTTTAATAAAGCTAAAGATTTTTATCTAATTTTGAAAATGATGTAATTTATTCCTATAAAATATTTTTATAAAAATAAGACTATTTTAATTTTAGTGATCAACTTCCATCTAGTTGCTAATACAAAGAATTGGCTTGACTATGTTATAGCTTAGACCTATAAGTATTCTCATCTAAAAGTAATATGAATTATTTAATATTGCTAAATGTTCTTTATTCTCTGTGTGCAATTGTGGTAAATAATGTGATAACTTAAGAGACCTCTTGAACCATGAATTATAAATGATAAGAAGCAAAAAATAGTAATTGCTCTGTACTACTAGAAAACAATAGTTGGCTATGTTAGAATTTATTGTATTCATAGTATCTGAGAAAAAGGTTCTGATAAATTAAAATAATTTATATTTTTCATTCTTAAGAGCTTCTAATGCTCAAACCTACCCATACTCCAAAGAAGTGTCCATATTCAACATAGTAGTGGCACAATACGCTGTTTTTGTGGCTTTGGAATAGTCACGTTTTCTTTCAAGGAAAAAGAGCAAGAGATGTGCAGAAGCATTTCTTTGGGCCACAAAAATATTTGTACAGGTGCTGGGCTCCAGACCACAAATGAGAGGGATGCCTATAAGTTTTAAAATAATTCTTAATGTGGATTTATGATATGCAAATATCTCAAAAGCCTAAGGGCTCAAGGCAGAACTAACTTTAACCCAAGTCCAAGGGCATTACCATACATCATCTATCACACTGTCTCATACATAGCAGAGTATTATTAATGTTATAGTTGTTACACTAATTATTCATGTGTAGTGTGAGGAATATATAAAGGAGTAAAGTACAGTGGTAATGTTTGAAGCCTGATGATAGGTTTAATAATTCTATTAAAAAATAGTATTGTGAGAAAAGAGTTTGCCTTTATCTCTAAACATTGTGAATTTGAGGCATTGGTTGAATCGCGTTAAGGAAGTCTTGAGCAACTAGAAATCCTGGACTGGATCAAAAGAAATATTTTATAGGGCCGAAATATCAAGAATCATGCCATAAATAATTTTTAAACAAGGAGCCAAAAACATACAATGGAGTAAGGAAAACATCTTCAATAAATGGTGCTGGGAAAATTGGAAAACCACATGACAAAGAATGAAATTAGAATACTATCTGTCACCATACACCCAAATTAACTCAAAATGGATCAGAGACCTGAATATATGACCTGAAACAATAAAATGCACAGAAGAAAACATAGGAACTAAACACAAGGACCTTGGACTTAAAGAGGATTTTATGAATTTGACCTTAAAAGCAAGGGAAGTAAAAGCTAAAATAAATGAATGGGACCACATCAAACTAAAAAGCTTCTGCACGGTAAAAGAAATCATCAACAAAGAAAAGAGGCAAACATCCAAAAGGGAGAATAAATTTGCAAACAACACCTCCGATACGGGCCTAATATCCAAAATATACAAAGAACTCATACAACTCAATAACAAAAAAAACAAATGATCCAATCAAAAAATGGGCAGAGGACCTCAACAGACACTTCTCCCAAAAAGACATACAAATGACCAACAAACATATGAAAAGATGCTCAACATCGCTAGCTATTAGGGAAATGCAAATCAAAACTACAAAGAGATACCATCTCACTCCTGTTTGAATAGCTATAATCAATAGGATAAGTAATAACAAATGTTGGAGAGGATGTGGAGAAATAGGAACCCTCATACACTGCTGGTGGGACTGCAAACTTGTACAGCCACTATGGAAAACAGTATGGAGTTTCTTCAAAAAACTAAGAATTGATCTACCATATGATCCAGCAATTCCTCTACTGGGTATTTATCCCAAAGACTTGAAAACTCATATCCGAAAAGATATTTGTACACCAATGTTCATAGCAACATTATTCACGGTGCCCAGGGCATGGAAGCATCGAAGTGTCCTATGATAGATGATTGGATAAAGAAGCTGTGGTACATATATACAATAGAATATGAATCAGCCGTAAGAAGAGACGAAATACTGCCATTTGCGACAACATGGATGGACCTTGAGATAATCATGCTAAGTGAAATAAGCCAGACAGAAAACGTTGAAAATCGCATATCACTTATATGTGGGATATAAACCTAAAAGCAACAAATGAACAAGACAAACAAACAGAGACTCATGGACATGGACAATAGACTAGTGGTTCCCAGAGGGAAGGGGGGAGGGGGAAGGGAGGAGGTAGATGGGTAAAAGTGGTTAAATATGTGGTGACAGAAAGAAATCTAACTACGGGAGGTGAACACACAATGTGAACAAATATATACTTTACTGTTAAAATGCATAGCTGAAACTTACTGGATTTCATTAACGAATATCACTATGAAAAGAAAAAAAAAGAAAAAATCAAGAAAACATTTTTAAAATTAAAGAAGATTTGAAATTAAATATTGATATGGCATATCATGTTCCAGGTACATTAATATATGGCTAGCCAAAGTGTAAATTGGTATGACACAATTATGGGAAATTTGCCTATATTTATACAAACTTCAGTTACATATCACCTAGACACAGCAATTCTTCTTTCAGAAATTTATCCTATAAATATAATCCTACAAATTTGAAGCGACATAATGTATAAGTTATTCTTTGCAGTGTTATTCTCAACAGAAAACAATTAGAAAAAACACATACAAAGAGTGCACACACACATAGCCATTACATGGAATTCTATATAGTTTTCAAAATGAGCGAGGAAGCTCTTTATATACTAATATGGAATGATCTTCAAGATACATTGTGAATTGAAAAAATTAAGGTGTAGAATGACTTGTAAATTATGCTATCATTCAAGTGAAAACAAATGAGAGAAGGCATGTACTTGTGTACATGGGTGTGCTATATCTATTCTTGTAAATCTTAGAAAGAACACTTACTTAAAGCAACTAATGACATGAGTTTCCTCTGGAGAAAAGACCAGGGATAGAGCTAAAAAATACATAAATGTGAGTTAGAAAATTCGGAAACCATATTAAAACTCTCATATGCATTTATATGCTATTCAGGTCTAGTAAGCATTCATTTACCAAAGAAAATACAATTATAGCAGCCCAAATAATTTATTGCGGATTAAGGAACAATCTATAGGCTAGAAAAAAGTTTATTATACCAGCCCTATTCAATAGAACTTTCTGTGATGACTGAAATATTTTGTAATTCAACACTGACTACTATGATAGCCACAAACTTGTTCTAACTATAGCTATTAAGCATTTGAAATGTGGCTACTGTAACTAAGAAACTGAATTTTTTTATCTTAAGTCATTTAAATTTAAAGGGCTACATGTTACTAGTGGCTACCATATTGGACAACAGAGCTTCATACTAAAATAAAAACATAAGCTCTAAGTATCAAAATGCTGAGCTCTGAGGTTGAAAGATGACATTAACATATATAATTTATATTCTCTCTGTGCTAAGCCAGCAATCTGTGTACAAAAGCCCAGTCTTAAGCTTGGTGGTTTTGTTTCTGTTTCTCAAACTCCTCTAATCCATAGCTAGAGCTTGTCTGGGCCACACAACATTTGTAGAAATTAGAAAAAGGCAGATGGCTTGGCCAATGGTTACTTGGTATGAGATGTGAGGCACACAGATCCTTTCTCTGAGCAGTCACATCTCCCTGACATGGCACAAAGCTTGGTGAGTAGAGCAGGGATGCCCTTGTAGAACTGTGCTGTGAAACACCCGTCCAGTTTTACATAGTTGTACATAGCGGAAGACATAATCTTCCCTCAAAACTGAGACAGGGACTGACTACTTAACCACAGCGGATCTACAAGATCAAATCCCTCTACTCATCCCCTTTAAACTTCCATTGAACCTGTCTCCAGGACCTGAACTTTCTCTCTTTATTCTTTCCACAATAATTCTATTGGCCAGAAGCACAGTAATGCCTGCCTCAGGATAATGGTGTGATGGTTAAACAAGGTAATTCATTTATGACACTGGGCTTTTAACCACCCTACAGTGGATGCACAGTAAATCTCCATTTTTTCTTTCCACATGGACATGGCAGTTATGTATGCTAAAAGTAAACTAAACTTATGAATTTGTCAATTGTCACGAGGATCGTGGATGAAATATATACAAATCCTTAATGAAAATATATGGAATGTAGGGCCTGAGAATAACTAGTAAGTTTGCGTATGTGTAGAGGTATGTGAATTTGGGGGGATAGTGTGTTAACTGAATTTGACCATGACACTCATTACATCACTTCATGACTTCTTTTTATTTTACTCAGTAACATCAAAACATTTCCATTGACCCATGTGGTGAATTTTCCTGACCTTTGTGCCATGTTCAAAATAGTTTTATTTTAAAGATGAGAAAATCGGGGCTTAAATGTTTTAACTGATTACCCAAACTTACACAACTTGAGAAAGAGGCTTGTTCTTGTCACCTAAGTCAAGTTTTCTTTTGACCAAACTCAGTTGTCTAAATACAATATGTCAGTACTAACATATTTGTCTGACACAATCACTACTGACCCAACATAAAATATGAATTAGGAAGAAAGTTTGAATATAACTTGATCAGTCACCAAACTCACCTCATTAGAATTTATTCTGAGACAAAACTTCACCTTTACAGACCTCCTGAACTCAGAGTATAAGAGGTCATGAAACCCATGCTCCACAATTTATACATGAGTGATAGTGATTCATCCAGACTGAGTCATCATTTCTCTCCCTGGATCTTCTAATGATCAATTTCACATATGAAAAATAACTGGGCAAGCTGCAGTTAAGAATTATTTCTCTATAGGAGAAATATGAGATAACAAGTTTCTTAAGGGATAAATCTTTGGAACTTAGATTCATTTGCAAAGAAGGAAAGATATATTTTTCTACCGAATCCTTAATTACCCAACACACCAAATAAAGCCACAAACACAGCATACCTTCTATTTGGTAATACATATATTAATTCTTATTTTAGTTTCTTTTGATGCAAATGAAGAAACTAAGAGGGTGTCTGATCTATTTTAGGTCCCAAATTAAATATAACCAATTTGAATATTAATCAACACAGTGTTTATAAATAAAATAAGACTCAATTGAGCTGGTAACACTTCCTCCCTGTCTCCCACTCTCTCAAGTTTTGCAAGTTAACCTTTAGGCCTAAAAATAGGGCAGCCTTGCTGAGTCACTAATAAATTTTAGCCTTACATTTCACAAGAAGATGAAATGCTCTACAACAGTACTTAAAAACTTGTCTTCCTGAGCCCACACTCTTGTCATGAAACCAGACTCAAATTCCATGATGGTTCCAGAAAACTATTCCTGGCATATTAGACCATTGTCAGTGACTTAAAGGTACCCATTCACTTTGGAAGAAAGAGGGGACTCTCCTCCTTACAGAAGTAGAAATGAGGTTATCTACCCTAGCTCCATCAGTTCCCAGATTCCCTTTATTCATGATTTATTATGAGAAGAATCTTCACTCTTATGGTTACTCAGAGATTCAGACAGACTCACTAAGTCTGGAAAGGACTCAAAGGTCACAAACCCAGGTTCCTCATTGTACACCTAAAAAGAACAACAAACACAACACTATCAGAAACAGTCTCATATGTAACTAGTAAAGACTTTTTTTAAACCCAGAGTTCCACTTGTCTTTATCTATAATTTCTCAGCAGTAAGGAAAAATGAAATCCAATAGATAATATAACGCGGCCTTTTAGTCATCCATTCATTCCTCCATTTATTAAATATTCAATAGTAATTTGCATAAGCCTCTATACTAGGTGTTCAGTATATGACAAGGAATAAATTGACATGGCTTCTTCCTTCTCAAGATTTAGTTCAGTGGGTTACACAGACAATAAGAAAGGCAATAACGATAGTATGTTACTTATCAATGAGACAGGCGTAGGAGTGGTACAGGAGAATATGGGCAGAGAAATTGGTAGAGAGGGAGAGGTAAAAGATTCTTAATTTGGATTTGGACATCAAGGAAGGCTTTCTAGAGGAAGTAAAACCAAAGCTATGACTTGAATGATGAGTTAAGAGTTAACTTGGAAATGAGGGTCAAGGTAAAAAGAAAGAGTATCCCAAGCAAATCCAAAGACCCAGAAGTAAGTGAAATAAAGCAGGTTGAATGAACCAAAAGCCATTCAGTCTAGCAGGAGCCCAGATGGACCAGGACAGTATGGAGAAGAAAGCAAAGATCACATCATAAGATGCAATTATTATAAGCTGCTTTAAGGAGTTTGGACTTTTGTCTAAGAGCTTTGGAACCAAATAAAGAATTTTAACATCTGAAAAAGATTACTGAGGTTACATTATGTGTGGGGGAAATAATAGGAAGAAAGACATAAGGCGAGGACATCATTTATGGAAGAGCTGCTCAGGAATTCAGGAAAGCAATGTGGTAGTCTGAACTAAGAACAGTGAATGCTTTCAGAAATATTTATGAAGTTGAATGAACAGAATTGTGATATTATCAGAGCAAACAAGAATGTACTCAAGGGCTTATCCCCCTCTATGTACCCCTTGTCCCACAGCCCATAAATCTGAGAGATTACAGATCAAGCCAGCAATAAAGCTCCCAGAGTAAACCACCTAACCTCCAATGCTGCCAGGCTAAAGTCTTCTGGATTTATAGGATGAAAATGACAAAAGCCTCACTCTCTCACTCACATTCATCCTATAGATATTTGTTGAGGGTCTGCTATATTTCAAGCATTAGTTCAGGTCCTGGGAATAGAAATAAAAAGGATACAACACAGTATCCACACCTGAAGATTTCTATATTATAAAGAGACAGACATGTAAACAGATAATTATAAAATAATGTCATAAGTGAACTGCTGGTGACTCTGACTGAGTATACAGAAGCACATAATCCAATAAGGAAATCATTAGTCTTTGTGGGTGGCTTCATAAAGGGTGTCCAGGGCTGATTCATGAAAAGTAAGCAGGAATATGTATAAAAAGTGAGAAAGAGGGAAGGATGGCATCAATGAAGGATGATTACTAGAATTAGCGGGGCGATCACATTGTAAAGTATAAAAATGTAGACTCACTATGTTATACACCTGAAACATAACCAATATAAAATTTTATATCAACTATACTTAAATAAAAAATAAATTCAAAATAAATTTAAAAATAAATTTAAAAAGGCATGAAGTGTAGGGTAGCGTGGTGTCTGGGTGAGGAATATAAGCAATACTATGCGAATGAAGCATGAAGTGAGAGACAAAATGTTACAAGATAAAGCTCAAGAGAAGTTCAATAGGAAAGGCCTGGTGGGCCATGATAAGAAACTTGGATTTTATCCACTGGAAAATGGAGAGTGACCGAAAATAGCAAAACAAAATAATAGAATCAAATTTATGTATCAGATACTGATACTATGGTATATGAGGGGCCCTATGTGAAAGCAAGCATGCAGATTAGGAAGCTTCTGAAGTAAAAGAGAAATGATGAAAGTCTGAGCAGGGATGGTAATAATAAGAAGGAGAAAATAAATGAGAGAACTTTTTGGAGAAAATATTGACAGAATTTTGCAATAGGTTGAAATTGGTAAGGGAGGAAGAGAAGAAGGGCAATGAATTTCTATCTTGAGGGAATGAGTATGTCCTACAATTGAAACAGAGAATACTGAAGATGAGTTCATTTTGTAAATTAAGTTAGAAGTATCTAGGTAATATATAAATGAAGATCTAGCATGTTGATAAATATATATGTGAGTCTAGGTCATCAAAGTGATATAAAATTTGGAGCTATCAGTATATGGATGGCAATAAAAACCTTAAGAATAAATAGAAGTATCTGTTTGTTTATTGTCTAATTGATCAAACACATATTAAATACTTTGTATGCCTATATGAACATTACATAGAATGAGAAGAACTGGGACAAAAACAGAACCCTGACAGCAATAAGACTAACATTTAAGAGGTGAAAGGAGACAAAAGGATTTTACAAATAGAGGAGAAACTATTCATTTCAAGGAGAATCAAGAGTGTGAGTATTACAGAAGTCAAGGGAACAGAGATCAAGATCAATAACTCCAGTAATATAAATACTAAAAATAATCTTTGATTTGACAGTATAAGATTTTTAGTTGATACTAGTGAGAACAATGTCACCAGAGCAGTCACTGACAGAAATGGGCCACATAAGTCAGTATGTGTATACAAAAATAGTCAACTATCTTAGAGCTTCCAGATGTTGGTCCTTATTCCCCTACAACTGGGAAAGTAAATTGGATCAAATGCAATAGTTATGAAATGCCTTTTGCAAAAAGATATCTGTTTAAACTATAGGATCTTTCCTTAAAACTCAGAGATTCTGATTGTTGAGATACATAATCTTTCCAGATTTGTCCTGCTGCAAACCTAAGTAGCCCTATTATTGAATCTAGTTGATGCATGAGGAAGAATTAGAAAAGTAAGTTCAGATGTTGAGTGAATCTACAGTATCCGATGCCTGTACTTTTAATATCAAGTGGGAAGAGTATGGACACCAGCCCTATCTCAACAATTTTATCTAAATCTATTTGGTTCTCATATTTGGAGAGTGAGAGTTCAGATAATAAATGATACTATGTCTTTAAATGTTGCCTTCTATAATGTAGGAGATTAACTGAATAATTTTATTTTTCCTTTGAAGCCAGTCAAAGCAAAATCATTCTCTGAAGTAATATTTAGAAATGTAGACTCTTTTATAACAGGAGTTAAAAGCACAAGTACTCTGGCCAACACTAACCTGCTTGGGGGTAGTAGATAACCCATTTAACCCGCTGGATCTTAGATTCCTCATCTGTAAAATCTGGTTGGACTAGTGACCTCATGGAGCCCTTCCAACCATTAACTTGTATGATTACAAACATGGAAATACACTATTCCTTGCTATGACTATTAGTATACAAATCTATGATACCTTAGGATATCCCAAAGACCCTAGGAAGTCATGTTGTCTACCCCCTACATTGGAAAGTCCTGTATTCCTCCCAAATAGGTAAGCAAAGTGAGAGGTAAAACTTTAGTTTTCTTGCAAGATGAGAAAACTCATTTCTAAATCTGAGGAATGCATGTCAGTCTCATAATAAATACCCTCCTAGGAACTGACTTCATTCAAAAAAATCAAAGATCCTTAGAGGAGCACAAAACCTTTATCAAAATTTTGTTCTTAAACACCTACCGAGTTGCTATTGTATTGTTTGAAATGCCTATCTCATTAAATCACAAACTTTGTACTTGACCTGAGAAAGATTTTATGAGTGGAATTGCAATGTTCTGACAGCCCTTGGGAAGGAGACCTCAGAATTTCAAATAATTAAAGCATTTACATTTCAGAAGCAGGAAATAGAATGAAAGACTTTCAAACATATCTTGTTTTTGCAGGCTTATCAGAAAGTTGACACAAAGCAATGGAAGAACAAAGCAGATAATTATGTAGAAACACTTAGACATGAAATTTTAAAAACTTAATCATCCCTCGCCTGAAAATTTTATTTTAAATTTTCATTTTCATTTTAAAAATAACATAGGTGCATTTTAAAATATTAAAAAGCAGAAAAAGGAGGGTCCTTTTTTTTACCTTCCCTTTCCTATTTTCAAATAAATGATATGAATAAAAGAGGAAAGAAAAAAAGATTTTTGTTCACTTGAAAAACATACTAAAGATGCATATAATAACAGATAGATATTACTTATGAAACACATGTTTTGTGCCTGCAACTAGAAAAACCCAATCATAACCCTTTTTACATACAATCTAAGATAGTCTTAATATCAAATCAGCTTAGTCCAAAACTACCGTAGGGCTTCAGTGACTCCCCAAAATGTGGATATTTGTCAAGTGTTATAGGGAGATCTACATATCAGAAAGGAAAGAGAGGGAAGAGTAACTGTTAATATGAATTATTTAAATCATGACAAAATGAATCACCTTATGAAGACTGTGGAAAAGAAATACCTGTAATACTAAAAGCTTACTTTCAGACAATCTTCTCAGTATGTTCACAATATATTCTCCTCGAATATCCTTTCATATTCTGTTCCTCTATATACTCCAACTACACAAGATTCCTTCTTGTTTCTTATTTTAGGTTGAGTGTTCAAAAAGACCTTTAAAAAAAGATTTGAGAGTAGGCAGTTTCTTTGGGACGATCTAAGGAAGGCTGGATAGGTATATTGTCCTATAGGTATATAAGACCAAGAAAGCAAAGAAGATAAAACAGGATGTATTGTCAAGTAAGTAACCTTAGAAGGTAACTGATGTTCAAGTCCACTGAGCATTTGGGAGAAAATGTGGAACGCAACTCAGAGTTATTACATTTAAAAGGTAGGGCGCTAGAGTATGTATTCTGCAACTCTATTCATCATTGGCTGAGGGCAGCTTCCAAGGCCATGAATTCTACTTGCTGGGTGGCCAGGTCAAGAGAGAGTCTTCAAGTGGAGGGCTCTAAGTGCTTTCAGTAGGAAAGGATTTTTACTACTGACATGTGGGTGCTGAGAGGACCTGAGTGAGGCAAAGGCAATTCACTACATTTCTCAAATACAATTTTTTAATTTTCCTACCTACATGCATGTATTTTCTTCTGCCTAAAGTTTCATTTCTTCCCTCTTTATTCTTTATTTTCCTTCTCCACCATTAAGAATTTACTGATTTTTTTTCTTTAATGCCACATAGTTTTATTAAATTAAAGTCATTTAACAGTTTTGCTCTGTAATAAAATAGTATAATAGCCAATATTTGATGAATGCTTAATAAGTAAGTATCTTCTGAAGAAATATTACTAATACCTATATTTGTCTGTGGAGAAGCAAAGTAATGGTACCTGAGATGAATGAACCAGCATTCAAGCCAAGATAGTCTGTTTCTAGAACCATGCTCAGACATTATACTCCAAAGAGGTATAGGATATAGTTATCTATTCTCAGAGAGCTTAGCATCTAGTTGTGAACACAGATTATTTACATAAAAAGATAAGGCACATGCAGTAACTGACAAATTAATAAAATAAATATTAAATGTTCTTTTGTACAAACCAAAAAAAAATAGATTGGAAGACACTAATTACAAAACAACAGTCAAAGATAAAGAGGCAGAAAATATAATAGAAAGATTAAGGATAGAAATAAGGAGTTCTATAAGATTGAGAGCATGGGAAAGTGGCACTGTTCAAGTACAAATGGTTGTTAATTGTCTAGAACTGATTAATATTTCTGAGATTAAGAAGCATACTGAGTACCAATAAAAATAAATAAATACATATATCTACAATTAAACTGCAGAACACCAATGATAAAGAGATTTTTTTTAAATAACCTGGTACCAAAGGCAGAAAACTTTTAAAGAACAAAAATTAGACTGACAGCAGGCCTCCCAGGAACTATCATAGAAGTCAAAATGCAAAGTGATATTTCAAAATAGTCAAAGAATATAACTGTCAACGTAGAATTACATGCCTAATTAACTATCATTTAAGAGAGAGAGAGATCAAGATTTTTTTAAATGAAAAATATTAATCACTAAGTGACCCTCTGTGAGAGAAATATTAAAATTAGAAAAAGTATTTTAAAAGATTAAAAGAAGAAAACTTAACACAAAGAAGGAATGAGGTATCAGCCGAAAGGTAAACAAGAAAATTAGCAAACACTTGATAAATCAAAACATGCACTGACTGCATAAAAATAAATGTGACAACTAATTTGAGAGATCAAAAATTTGGCAATACTAAAATACTTGACAATGACATAAAAGACAGAAGAGGTGATAGGGGTTAAAATGTACTAAGCCTAAAATATTTAGGGGAACTATTAATTATTTCCAAGAAACAGAAACAGAAAACTTCCATATCATTGTCATGTGTGTAAGAGTGAAGAGAGAAATAAAGAAACAGCGAAAAAGTAAAATGTTGGGAAGGGGGGAAAATCAAATTAAAAGCCTATAAAATATAAAAACAAATAAGATAACATGAATAACAACTAACAATTACATAGGGCTTATATGTACTAGGCACTTCTCTAAGTGTTTTACAAATGTCAATTCCTTTATTCCTCACAACAGCCTAATCAAGAAGTCCTATGATATTATTACTCTCATTTTACAGATGAAAAAAGTGAATTATAAGAAGGTTAAGAAATTTGTGCAAGAGCTAAAGCTAGTGACAAAGACTGAGTAGAAAGATGCAAAGTATACATCAAAGTTTGTACTAGTCACTGCTGTATTTTTCTGGTTCCAAAAATGAATCCAAATATATTAGTAATTACAATAAATGAACTGCATTAAAATCACAAAGTGATGACAGATTCTCAGACTACACTGTTATTCAAAAAAGGCCAATGAGATCGAAAGCTAGATATTTGTAAATAGACAAATTTCTGCAATACTATTCAAGAAAAAGAAAGAATGGGTAAAGGAAAAGTGATATATAAACAAGACAAGCTATTAGAATTTATAAGAGTTTCAGCAAGTTTGCTAGATGGATTAAAAAAATCAATATACAAAATCAATTGCCTTTATCCCTATATAACCATTGCAAATTATTTGAAATAAACTTTAAAACTATATACTATTTCCAGTAACCTTCCAAACTGTAAAAGTGTCTAGGAATAAATATAGTAAAATATGCATTAATTAAAAAAAAAGGTAGACACTATTCAAAAGAAATCCAAGTCAACCTTGATCAATGAAGGGATATATAATCTTTATGGATGGGAAGACTCACTAAGATAACAGTTACAACTATACCCAAGTTAATCAATAATTCAATTTAACTTTGATAAAAATAGTAACTGGAGTATTTTAGTAAAACATTCCAAATAATCCTAAAAATTATTTGAAAGGACAAGAATATTCAAGATGATTTTGAAGAGGAAGACTCATTTGTTTAGACAGCAAGGTTCATTAAAAAAAAATAATAATAATAAAATTATAGAACTCAGGCTCCAGGTCTAATTTAGCCACTAAAGATTTATGTATCTTAGGATAATTTATTTAGTTATCTTGGGCCTCAGTTTACCCATGCATTTCATATAAAATACTATGTAGACACTATGTCTTCCCTCATTATCCAATATAAAATAGTCCCTCCCCAGTAACTTGCTATTTCATAGTCCTGTTTACTTGTTTTTATGGCACTATCTCTGAAATATTAGTCATGGAGTAGCAGGCTGACCCTGCCTGTTTCCTGCTTGAACAAGTTACTTCCTGACTGCATCCCCCTTCTCAAGATCCTCCGGCTGACGTGGCAGTCCAAAGAACTGCTTAAACGATTAAGCCGGTTTCCTTATATTTTGGCAGCCAGTCAGTGTTCTCCTTATGTTCTCCTTCCTTACATGGAATATCTATAGCTGTGTAGGAACGTGGAAGTACAAGATGGTATAAAACTGCCCGCCACGTTACAATCAGGGCTTAGACTTCTGATAAGAATCCCCTGAGCTGGTGCTGGCATCAATAAACGCTGCTTCCTGCTTATAGCCTCAGTGTCTCATCTCTCCATTTGAAAATCCTGCAACAATGGAATTATTATTTGTATCTCTCCATCCTTCAACCAAAAAATACCCCACTGCCTCTGGAACCTTGCCAGGCTTTTCACGTCATTGTTCTTTATATCTGGAATTGTGCCTGCCACTTGAGCCTCAATAAATATTTGTTAAATAAATATAAGTGCTAATTCTCACCTATGTTCTATAATCTCCAATTGAAGTAATCTAGAAACTAAATTCTGAAAACTCTGATGATTTGAAAAACTAAAAATTTGATGGACGATATCCTCATGTTGTTTCCTCCAATATCTAGATGAAGAGCGAGTGGGAAAATAAACAAAGGTGACATATAAATAAGACAATCTTGAGACAAACTTTTAAAACATTTATCTAAGAACCCCTAAGGGCATATCCATGGCTAGGAGAATTTAAGTTTCCCCTCCAGACAGGGTAAAGAATATTGACCACTACCCCAGAGCCTATCAAACAACTTCTAGCTGCAAAAGACCATATTCACCACATCACAATTGTTCCATAATGAAATTGCTAAACAATTGTTAGGATAGATAAACTTTTTTGTTCAATAATTTGAAAGAACTGATTTCAAACCCAGCTCTCCATTACCAGGTATACAAACATGTATAAATTACTCAACTTATCTGAAACTCATTTTATCATCTATAAAATGTGGTCATTAACAACCATTTCTTATAGCTAATATGATAATGACATGAAATTACAAATTTATCATTGTACAGAGCCTAGAATAGTGCGTGGAATCTTTTGGATAATGAATAAATTGTTTTCTTTACAGGAAACAACAGGAAGAACCTGGAAGAATTAGAAGTAACTAAATTCAAAATAATAGGCTATACTAATGTCAGTGTTTTAGAAACACTGTGACTGGGAAAACAGGAAGAACAATGATCCTGAGTAGGAACTTGCTTTATAAATGCAAACTTTCCACTTTCCATGATCCTTTGCTTGCATAGAAATTTGCATGTTCATGAACATGGACAATAGACTAGTGGCTACCAGAGGGGACAGGGGTGGGGAGGAGGTAGATGGGGTAAAGGGGGTCAAATATGTGGTGACAGAAAGAAATCTAACTATGGGTGGTGAACACACAGTGTAAAAATATATATATACATATATATATATATATATATATATATATATATATATATATACACACACACACACACATATATTTATATATGCCTTACCACTAAAATGTACAGCTGAAACTTATTGGATTTCTTTAACCAATGTCTCCATAAAATAAATAAATAAATAATTTTTTTTAAATAAAAAATGAAAAATAAAGTTTATTCAGCTTCAAAAAAAGAAGAAATTTGCATGTTTGGGGGATGGGATATGGGTGAAGGTGTCTAAGTGTGAGGCAGATTCTCCATGCAGATATTATACCACAGGATAACATCAGAAAGCCTTTAAGATTCCCAAAGGCCTTGATTTCGAGATGTTGAATACAATGTGATAATCTGCAAAATGATAGTGGAATGATAGAGCTAGGTCTTGTGGGACTTTGCACATTGTATTAAGGAGTTTGAGTTTTATTATAAGTGAAAAAGAAGCCACTGAAAGTTTTAAAGAAAAGAATGATAAGATTCGATTTACATCCTAGAGAAAATTACTGTTGCTATTATAAGAGCAATGGAAAAGAGAAGAGCAAAATTCGAAGATAGAAGAACAGTATGGAGGTTATTATAATAATTGGATGAGAGGTAATAGACTCAGTTGTCGGCAAAGAAGATACGAAGTGAATGGATACGAGGGAGGCATATCTTAGAAACAAAATTGATACGATTGTCATTGAGTTGAGTATGGGATATGAAGAAAAGAGTGTAATTGACATGACTTTAGGTTCTTGGCTTGAATAATTTGGTAGATGTTGGTGCCACTTACTTACTGAAATAGTAAAGACCAAAGGAAGGACACTTTGGATAAAATATGCCATGGAAATTAAGAGTTCTCCTTGGGAGAATGTTAAGACTAAGGTTCTATTAAAGATCCAAGTGGAAATATTAATTAACCATTTTTATATATAAAACTAAAAGTTTAGTTTTAAATTTCTAACCTTAAGAATGAATTTTTGCTCATGCGAAAAACATAATTACTAACTTTGGCTTTTGGCTACAGGGGTTGGTATCACCTTCACGTGATAAAAGTTATAAACTATGCAAAAAGTATGTTTTAGACTTTGGAAGTAGGTAGCCCAGTACTTTGATATCTGAGAGAAGAGGGGAAAATGAGATGAACCCCTCATCATCTGTCTGGAGGCAATCTCCAAACTATAACACAGCGAGGGGAAATCTAAAGAGAGACAGTTGTCCTATTGAGTTGAGGAGATGAAAATCTGAATTCAGGGAAGATGAAGTTTCCAGAATTAGTAGGAGAGAAATTCAGAGAGTAGAAAGCAGCAGAGAAAGAGGCTCAAATGTCTAAATAGGAGCTCTCATGAGTATTTGACTAAGTATTAATCAGCACATGTTATAGGCAAGAACAAATATGACAGGAACTATAACACAATTGCTAGTGATCTCACAAGACCAGAAATTGTTTACTTTTGCTCCGTGTAGGGTAGAGAGACCTCATTGAATATACATGAAAATGTCATATCCTAAAAGTAAGGATGAATCAGGTCTAGAATAAAGGCTACTACAGATCCACTCCCAAATAGCTTAAAAATAAGTTTTATAAGGATCAAACTAATCTACAACTAACTTGGCTTTCTACAACAAAAAGGTTTAATATTCCTTAAAGGTAAATAATAAAAACTAGCAATCAGAAATATGAAATTCATAATGTTTGGCACCTAACAAAAAGGTGCTAACATATGAAGAGGAAAATATGATTCATAACCAGGAGAGTAATCAATCAAACAGAACATACCCAGAAATGATAGTGATGATAAAATTAATAGGCAAGAGCATTAAAAGAGCTATTTTAAGTGTTGCATACACTAAAAGATTTCAGTGGTAACAAGAATATAAGGAGGAAAAAAAGATGACATAAAAAGAAACAAAACGTAAATTCTTTAGGTAAAAAATTACACTGAATGGTATTTAATAGTAGATTAGAACCTCTGGAAAAAAATATCAGAATATATCAATAAATCCGAGGACACAGAAATGAAATCTATTCAAAATGAACGACACAGGTTTAAAAAAATATTAAAAGAAAAAAAATTAAGAGACTTCATGACCAGTATGATAACACCAAGTGGTCTAATATACATGTAATTAGAGTTCCAGAAGGAGAAAAATGGTAGTGGGAGTGGGGTGGAAACCGGGGAGTAAGTACAAATATTTGAAGGAATGATGGTCAAATGTTCCAAACTTGATGATGACTATAAACCCATAGATTCAAGGGCCTCAATAAAATCCAAACAGGATAAACATATGCATGTGTATATACACACATGCACATGTCCACACACTTCCTTATGCACACCATAATAATACTGCTAAAAAAAATAGGAAGAGAAAATTTTTAATTATTTGGAGAAAAAAATCCACATTCACCAGAGAAACAAAGATAATATATAGTATATATTTATTATCTAAAGTTATGTAAATCAAAAAACAATGGAATAGCATCCTTAAGTAGCTGGAAGAAAATATCTGTCAACTTAAAGTTCTATTTCTGGTGAAATTATGTTTTAAATTAAAGCAAGATAAAAATAAAAATAAAAAACTCTTTCAGGCAAACTAAAGCTAAGAAAATTTGAAAATTTGAAAACAGTAGACCTTTACTATAAGGAATCTTAAAGGAATTCTTCAAGAAAAAAGAAAAAAGAACAAAGAACAGATGGGACACATAGAAAATAGATGGTATATATAAATCAAAGCATATCAGTAATTGCATTAACTATTAAAGGCCTAATGTTCAAATTAAATAACAAAGATTTCCAAGTTGGATAAAAAAGAAAAGCCAAAATAGATGTTGTCTACAAGAAACTCATTTTAGACACAAAGCCACAAATACCAAAAGGATGGAAAACAAATATACCATGAGAACATCAATATAAAAAAAGCTGGAATGACTATATTAATATCAGAAGAAGAAACCTTCAGATCAAGGCATATTTCCAGGCATTAAAGAGGGATATTTCATAATAATCACAGACTCAATTTTTCAAGAAGACATAATAACCCTAAATGTGTATTCTGTAAATAGCTGAGCTTCCAAATACAACTACTCAACGAAGCTGAAAAGAGCAACTACCCAAAGAACTGAAAGGGAGAAACAGACAAATGCGCAATGATAGCTGAAGATTTTAACACCCCTCTCTTAGTAATCAATGGAACAGATAGACAGAAAATTGATACAGATATAGAAAATCTGAACTATACTACCAACTAATTCAACTTAATTGGCACTTACAGAGGACTCATCAGAGAACAGTAGAATACTATCTAGTGCATGTGAATCAGTCAGGAAAATTGACCATATTCTTGGCAGTTGTAATTAAGGTAAGAATTTCAGATGAGATCATTCTGGATTAGGGCAGGTCCTAAATCCAGTGACAAGAGTTCTTACAAGAGAAGAGAAGGGAGAAAGACAGAGAAGAAAGCCATGTGAAAATGGAGGCAGGCATTGGAGTTATGCAGCTCCAAGCCAAGAAATGTCTAGAACCATCAGAAGCTGGAAAAGACAAGGAAAGATTTCCCCATAGAGCCTTCAGAGGGAATATGGCCCTGCTGATACCTTGATTTCATAATTCTGGCCTCCAGAACTTTGAGAAAACAAATTTCTGCTTTCTAAGCCACTAAGTTTGTGGTAATTTGCTTTGGCAGCCTTAGAAAACTAACACAATGCTATTCACTGGACAATGAAAAAAATACCCCAAAGAGTTTGCCTATAGCTGACCCCAAACCTATCTTGGCATGACTGCCCAAATCTGAAATCCCAGAATGCCTTGCAGCTGTACCTGAGTTATCTGTTTCTTGTAAGCATTCATTTATCTCACATAGCCTGTCTTTCAATATTTTCTCTTGCCTTTTAAAGAGGCAACATAAGGTGGTGGAACAAACACCAGATTTGGAATGTAATCTTGATTCTGCCACTGGCCAGTCATTTTACCTAACTGGGTCTTAATTTTTCATGTGTGAAGTAAAGAAGTTGGGCAGTATGATCTCAACAATTGGTGATCATAGGCTCCCCTTATCATGATAGATTTTAACATTGAAAGCTCATCATCTCAGAAAACTTCTCAGTTCTGAGTAATCTAGATAGTTGGTCATTTTATTTCAAAGATCCTCCCAGCTCTAACACTTTATTACCTAAAGCCTTTCACCAATATTTTATATTTATAATATTTTTCTGTTCACTTCTTCCTTCTGATAGCATTCTCCTGGAGTCTCAAGGCAAAGGCCCTTTGATTCATATAAATGTTGATCTAGTTCCTGAAGAACTTTATGCTTTAGACTGGGGGTTAGCCTGGGGATTCACCCCTACCATTAACATACCATTTAGAGGACCAAAAACATTTCAAGTTTTCTTTAATCCTTAAGATCCTGTATTGGATGCAAAATATTTCTGTGGAACAGACTATTCTCTTACAGTCCTTGGGTGATAGAGTAAGGTCACCTCAGATATATGGCAGGGTAGCCCAAACAAGTGACTATTGGAACCAGTACAATTGATGATTAAATACGTTAATAAATTGTAATATCCTTTTCTCTCCATGCTTTTTGATCTCATTCTTTGAATTCTTTCACAATCTTTCCTTATTATTCTAGTTAATTAGAGGAAAAAAAATAATCAAATTTTAAAATGATAAACCATCTCTTTGCTTTCCTTAGAGGGGATCATACAAAAAAGTAATTTTTAAAATATACTAATATAATACATGATTATATAATTAATTGTGACTAATATAATAATGACTTCTATGGTTCATAGCAAACATATAAGGGAAGGGAGTGGATGCCCATTCTATTGCTTCAACAGAATTGCCAAGAAGACAAGATCTCTGGCTTTAGTGCTTAATAACATGAAGTTAGCATATTGGCATGAGTTATATAATAAATGACCTGTTGCAATTTTTAAGGCAATATATTTCTATTTTAAACATGATATTTCAAGGAAATAAGAATTTAAAAACGTATCTATATATTATAAATTACTCAATGAAAATGTCCTGTAATTTTTTAAATTAAAAGAAAAAATAAGAATCTTAAAGAAATATGCAGTGATGCCTCTCATTACTTATTATATTTTTACATTAAGTGAGCTTCACTTGTCTGTTTTCCAAATTAAACTTTTGATGTGCTACAGTCATCAATTTAAAAAATGGCAATGTCCCCTCTAAATGCCCCCAATGCAGCCAAACTTTGATGTGTCTGATAATGGAGTGAGGAAAATCTCTCTGAATTTTATATTTTTCTGTGCATTGGTCCCAAAATAGTGCCAATTTTTGTTCTCAAATTCTGCAAGAGAATGACTCCTCCAGGTTTTGTTTACAATTTCCTCTGAACCTAGAACTCTGACATAAATCCATAGACGCTGAGCTAATGACAGAGTGACAGTCCATATTATATTCATTCTCACCCACTCTCTCCACCCTATTGCTGGAGAAAGCCACGTGCATCAGATTCATTTTGGTTCTTTATGCAAACACACTTCTTATGGCTCTTTCTTCCCATCTGTCAGATATGCCCAAGCATGTCTACAGTCCAGAGAACACAGATTAGACTTAAAATAAGACATCTGACAAGAGAAGGGTTTTCACTCCCTGCTTCTCGATTTCCAGCTCTGGAGTCTTGTGATTCCCACTGTCAGCTTCAGAATGCCTCCGATTTTAGAGCTACCCCCATTTCATATTCAGGGCCATAGCTTCAAGAATTGCATCCCAAGCCTCATTGTTAATTGCTCTGGGCCTGTGTGCCCATGGCAAATAACAGGGTGTTTGCCATGCTCCCACAGACACCTCCCCACATTTTTACGACCATCAGGAACCTGGACCTCAGTCCCTGCCTCAATAACATGCATGGAGATCTCGACAGCCCCAGAAACTATGTCTGCAAGCATTTCTACCACTTCAATGAACTCATCACAGAGGCTTGACCCTTCCCAAGATGGCCTTGCAAACCACCTGTAAAACTGTGAGCTTTTCTTTTGACACCATTTTTCATGAAGCAGTAGGAAACCAGGTTGCACACTATTTTGGACAGCCATGAAATCCAGCTATAGAAGTTCAGACTTGATCTGGTGGACAATGAGGAGCCAGGCTAAGTGCTTAAGCAGGAATGTAACACAAAAGGAAGGAATAAATACGAAGATTGGCCTCCTATGCAGCCCAGGGGGCTTAATTCACACTACCTTTGTCTTATCATGTATAGGAGCTCTTTTGCTCTACCCTTTTAAACCTGAAAGTGAACTAGAATGAAGGGTTCTTGAAAGTTGCTCATTCTTATTCTCACCAGGTTTCCTTTTCCATTTTATATCACATCTTCCAAAAATAAAAAAATAAAATAAAATAAAATAAAAACTTGCTGCTATTGTGCCTAGAATATTAAAATTGTAATGTTAATAATGCACTTAGAAAACATCCAGAGTAAAATTGAAACCAACTTGGGCATTCTCAAATATCTTAAGTGCCTTTCCAAATGTTTGAGTTCCTGAACAATTCAAGATGTATTTAGTAGGATGTTTTCCATTTCTTACCTAAACCCAGGTGGGCTTTAAGGAAAAACAGAATTCAAGCATTTCTTATCCCTTCTCATTTTAGTAGGCCAAATGTGATTTGGAAAGAGCTACTTGATATCCAAAAAAACCTTTCTGTTTTTTAATGAGGTTTTGTTTTGTTTTGTTTTGTTTTGTTTTCCTTAAAGTGGGTAATAAGAATTCTAATGCAAACCAACTCGGAACTCTCCAAGTATAACCAGAAAGTTAAGCCACAAATATTCAACTCAGTGTGTTTCTTTGTTTCCTAGTAGTGTGCCCATCTCCCTTGCACATTTTAGGAGACATCTCATATGCTTGGTATAATTTCTACCCTTAAATTTGGGTGTCCATTTTCCTGGCCACAGCAGAGTTTGGCTAAGTCAGTGCATAATGGGCTTTCAATATATATTGTTAGCATATTAATGTGAGTGTAGATTTTTCACCCAGGTCCAAAACAGTGAAAGTAACAACTGTGGGGATGCCCAGGAAATAGAGAATCCTGAAACTCATTGATCGGACACAGAGAAATAAGTTTATGAATGGAAGTTTAGGAACTATGCAAAGTTCCTGGATATTTTTCTCTGCCTCTTCCATGCATAGGAGTCTTTAGAGCATTGAGTGCAAAGAACTAACTTGGATAGCAGGAGAGGGAAAAGGTCAAGAGACTGATCATATGGTACAAATGAACATTATAGAAAAGTAATAACACCTTTTTAGAAGTCAATAATGAAATTTAAAAACATGGGTTTGAGTACTAGCTCTATAAATTTACTAAGCAAGCAGAGAGATTCACTGAACCACACAAAACCTGTTTCCTCTTGTGGTTAAAGGGATAATGATATCTATTTCATAGAGTAGTATAAGAATGTGTCATTCTGGAGATTTTTATCACTCCCTTCCATACATGTGGCTCCTTTTTCCATTTGGAAATCAAAGACCAACAAACATTCTCTCCCTAGCACTTTCATTAGCAAGGACTGAGATGATCTAAAGCAGACTTTGAAATTGGAAAATGCAGAACAATTTTAAAAAGGAAGACATTACATTATTGAGAGGGTTCTAATCACTAAGTGAGAAAATGAAGTGAAGTCCCCAAGGATACAGAAACAAGACAGAGAATATCCAAGTAAGCCTGGTCTTCCTTACTCGCCAGGTGAAAGCCATCCTGACTCAGGGACATGAAACTACCCTGGGAGGCTGTTCAGAGCAGCTATGAACCTATGAACATCTGAACACAAGTCATCCAAAATATCTACCAACCCTGCTTATCTGCCTCACTAGTTTGGTTATATAAAGCACATGGCCTTTTGGGAGTTTCCTGGACTAAGGATTACCCAGCCAGGTTTGAGCAAATTGCAAGAGAGCTTGTCCCCACCCAGCCTCTTCTGGGCCAAACAAACACCTTGCAGTTCTAGAAAAATAATTTACTCATTAAAAGTGGAGAGGGTTGGAATCCTTGCAGAAAACAGATGGCTCACCCAAAGTAGGTAATATGAAGTTTAATAAAGGGGTCTCCTTATAACACACCGCCAGCCATTCTTACACCTTCCATCAACGGAAAAAAATACCCCACCCCCACACCACTCTCCTCTTGCATCTTATCCTTTACCAACCCATCAGAAGCCAGAAGACAAAGGAATTCCCTGGTATGATCCATGTAGGCCTGCCTCACAGGGTTCAAAGGAACATGGAGAAAGAACCCAGAGGTTAAAGAGAAGAAATGCAGCACAGAGAGATTTTCTATTTGCTCTCTATTATATTGAATTATGTTCCCAAATAAGACGTGTGGAAGTCTGAATCCTCCAGTACTCCAGAATGTGACTTTGTTTGGAAATAGGGTCTTTATAGAAGTAATCAAGTTAAAATGAGATCATTATAGTGGGCCCTAATCCAATATGACTGGTGTCTTTACAAAAAAGAGAAATCTGGACACAAAGACAGACACAGAGGAAAAACCATGTAATATGACTGGTGTGATGCATTTACAAGCCAAGGAATGCCAGCAAACACCCAAAGGCAGATAAAACAAGAAACAATTCTCCCCTTGAGCCATCAGAGAGAGTATAGTCCTTCTGATTTAGGACTTAACCTCCAGAACTATGAAAAAATTAATTTTCGCTGTTTTAAACCACCCAGATTTTGACATGTTGTTACAGCAGCTGTGGGCCACTAATACACTTATTAAGGTAAAATTGGCCCTTAACTGAACGGCCTTAATTTCTAAGAGTAGATATTAGCTTCAAAATGGACCTTAAAGAAGATTATGCCCAACCCTTTTATTTCATATGAAAATTAAGACATAGGGAGATTTGCTCACAGTCATATAACTGGTAGCAAAGAAAAAACAACAGAGACCCAGGAAAGCTCTCTGTCTGCCTCACATTGGCAGGAGGTCGATGAAATCATTCTCAGCCTAACTGAGCTAAAACATTGCACAACACTACGCAGTTCCGCTTATGATATTATCTAAGTTAAAAGATTCTCCAGAATGAATAAATGGCATCCTTTCCTGAACTTTCGTATCTCCATAGTATTAGCAACTTTTAAAGGGGCATCAAGCTGAAGAAAACAGTTCACAAACAAAAATTTGCCTTTGGTTTTTTAAATGCTAAAGAAAAATATCTAATTACCCTGAGAAAGATTACATAAACTCTCTAGGACAAATGTTTTACTTCCTTGTGAATTAGCAATTTAAAAGTTACTCAAACAAAGCTCATTATTTGAAGACTGTTCCATATATCCTAAAGAAATGATAAGAAACTACAAAGTCAGCAATGTAGAAATTGGGGGTGGGGGGGAAGCAGTGGGAGGGAGAGACCTAGAGCTCAGAGTGCTCCACCCAGACACCCAGAACAAAAAGATTTCCTATAGCACTCTGATGTTTTTTTATCTAGAGGAAGGTTTTGTTTTCTTGTCAATCAACTCCACAGATCTTCTGAGGACTGGCCACACCTTAAGCTGAATAATGTTCAGGAAAGAATGTGGGAAGGAAGAGGTGAGAGGCAATTTTCTGATGGGTCAGCTGCTGGCAAGTGTCTGGATCCTGGGAAAGTCGTGGTGTTGGAATTTCTCTTGTTGAAGAGCAACCAGAGCAGCAGAAACAATGCTGTGATCTGCTGGTGGTGACTCCCAGGTCACCGCTTGAGCAACACAGGACACCAGCAGTGGGTTATGCCACAACAAGTCCCGGGCTCTCAGCAGTGAATTATTTACTCTCCTGGTTCACAGCTGCCGACATGTACTATTATTTTCAAGGCAAGTTCTTTTCCAGGGAGACAATTAGCTTCACACAAGATTAAAGTATAAGAATAACACAAAAAAACAAATCAGCTAAAAAACAAGTCCCATTAGGACTTCCAGATTGCCATCTTCTTGGCTCTTGGCCGATAGTTCTTCCAAAGGAAAGGTCTATTTTGACTACCAAAGTAACCCCTTATGTGCAGTTTTTGATTCTAGTCCCTTTATGTGCAGAGATGTAAATACTTGAGACAGAGTCCTCCCACATAAGGCATCTCAGAAATTATATAACAGTTCATTGAAGGGCCACTTCCCATGCTTCTCACCTCAGTGCTCCCATCTCCTTAGAGGACAGCAGGCTGAGGAGACATATGGAGACATTCTTCATTGGCCAGAGCACCAATAAAAGTAACATTCAGTTAATGGAGGCTAAAATAGCCTATTTCTACATCAGTTTTTCCTCCATATAGGAAAGTTTCTTTTCTGATTTCTAAAATTAAGCCATTGGTAAAGAAGCATTTTACCATTATAAGAGTTTCCTTCAGTTAGATCAGTGCAGAGAGGAGCCAAAATAAACCAAGAAACATCATTTAAAAAGCTCTCTATTCAAAATAAGATTTTCTATTTCTTCAAAGACTAGCTGAAGAGCAGCCGTTATGATAATTTATTTGCCCTATTTTCTTTTTCACTCAGATAAATATGAGCAAGACATTGCCTCTTCTTAAGCATTTGAAAGCCTCTATGGCCTTCAAATCTGGTGCAGTTGTGACCTCTAGAGGACATAATTTTAGTACAGGCTCAATGTTAAGTTAATAAATTCATTGCTCCAGGGAGGTAGATGAATACATTATAAATTTGACAGCTGCAAAACAGCTTTTAGCTCTTAGGGCACAAGAGATTCCAAGAAATTATCTTTCTCCAGGTAAAATCTCCAAGGTGTCAAGTGATCTTTTTCCCTACAAATAAGAGAAGTTTGTTTTGATGAAAAACAAAGAAATAATATTTGTTGTTGTTGTTATTTTTATTTTTCTGTTTGTTTTTTTTTCTCCCAAAGTGGAGCTCATTTTTTCAACAGATTCCCAATTGGGCTAAAACACTAGAGGCCAACTTATGTGGATGTCTTTAGCTAGCATTCGCCTAATCAGCACCTGTCAGTGTCCTGCCCAGTTCTTAACACAAGAATTTGAGAATGACAAAAAAGCATTCAAAGAAATTGTTTTGAATCCCTCTAAACTGACGGAGCTTGGCATTCCTCAGAGTTGAGTAAAGTCACCAGCCATGCTTCGCCACATTTTCCCTCTCCAGCAGAACTTTTCACCCAGTTGAGCTGGGTTTGGAGATTCTCAGAGCCACAGTGGTTGGGCTGAGGCATAATTGTACAATGCAGCTCTCATCTACCTTAGGCTTCCACAAGGTCCTGGAACAGAGGTACCCTTCTAATCACACAGAGCTAGGAGCCTAGATCTTAGTTAGTGACACAAATTTGAATGCTATTTATCCATGCGGACAGAAACCAGTTTACTACTGCCACAAGCAATGTAGGGCCATTTAAGACTAGGTTATAGCGTCATTGAATAATTTTTTTTAATTTAAAACCTTCTACATTCTGAGCATTTTGTTAGGTACTTATTATATGCTACCTCTCATTTTCACAAGAGTCCTGAAGGGTAAATGTTATTCTCTTAATTTTACTGATAAGAAACTGAAACTGAGAGAGTTCAACTTGACTGAAATCACACAGCATACAAGTGGAAGTTTACTTATATGTGTGTTATTTCCAATATATTGCAAAGCTTTTAACATTATTAAATGTTAGTATAGAAAAAGACTGTTGCACTCATAGTTTAATGTATTCACTTGATAAATGAAGAAACGGAGGAAACAAAATGATGTGCCTAATGCACACACTTTATAGGCAGAGCTGAAGCTAAAAGCAGATATCTTAATTCCCAGGCCAGTGCTTGGGACACTATACAAAGTCCATAACAATGTTATCTGGATGATGACTATGCATTAGCACAAATACCGGAAAACAATTCTCTTTTAACATTCTTTCTCCCATTTACTTCACCTGTGGTTTCCACAGAGAGGAGCCCTTCCTGAGGACCCCCAGGGAACCCTACGAGGCTCCCACTTCTAACACCAAGGCCTTGTTTTCTCTTCTGTGCAGTTGTCTTTATTTACATTTACATGGAAAAGAAAGCTGGACTCTCAGGACAGAAACAAAAACTCAATAAAAGAATAAAGAGCAACAGGCCTTAAAAACTCAAGATTAGGAAAGGAAGGATGATAGAGATTGGAAAACCAAATGGCATTTCTACAATTCAAAATTTTATTCTTCTCTATGAAACTACTCATCATATGACTTCTGGAAAAACCCAGTAATTTTTGTCAGATCAGTTTCTGCCCCTAAAACCATGTTTAAGTTCTATAAAAAGATTTTCTTATCCTATTCATGTTTACAAATAAATGATAAAACAGTTGTATATTTAAATTGGACTGTTCTACTGACAAAAATATAAAATGACAAAACAAAACTATACGATTCATTTATTGTACAAGAATGGGTTTTCAAACAATTTTTGCAGCTTCTTTCTACCATCTGATTTTTACCCCATTCCTCAAATTAAATCTCAGAAAGGTACTAGCTCTTTTGAAAGTCTTATCAGTGAAAGGCTATTAGCAGTTCTAGTGAAGATCTGTTCAATCAAGAGCCTAAAGCTAGTAACAAAATGGTAGTTTGGGGATTATCTGGGAATTCCAATGATCTCTCTTAGCACCCTCTTCATATCATGGCTGATGACTAAGTTTTCAGTACCTCATCTTCACGGTAAAAGGAAGGGGTTTCTGGGAACCACCCAGATTTCCAAGGCCAGTTGTTAAAAAGTGTCAAGCCTCCATTGTGATTAGAAATCAAGGGCTTTTTATGTGGATGAAGGAACTCAACAAATTGAATTTTATTTGTAGACTTTTGAGAATCATAGAGAGTCAAAAAAATTCCGATGTTGGTTGGCCAGTGAGCTGGAATTTTAATAATCCTTGTAAAAGTACAAGGATACAAATGTGGGATTGCCCTGTTGTAGGACTGTGAAAAGCATTAAAGGAAGAGCATTAAAGAACTCTGTTGCTTTAATACTTTTCCCTGATTTTTGATGTCTGATGTACCTTGTTCCAGTTTCAAGGCCAGCCAGCCAACTGACACTACAAAAAGCACAAGTCAGAAAAATCCTTTAAAAATTCACCTCCATCCTTTTGTCATAATGGAGCAGTTCATAACAGAACTGTAGCAGAGTCCTAGCTTGTGGAAAATTGAGGACATTTTTCTGAGGACTACATGCCTCTCACTTTTTTCTAGTTCTTACCCAAGTAAGGATGGCTAGTAGAGCATTCTGAGGAATTTTTCAAATGTCAGCCATTATTCCTGTAGTGGCCACTTACTGATATATGTCTAGGGCTGAAGAGACTGCTGTCTAATCTCTCATTACACCCCAACTTCTGCAGTGAGGAAGCCTTGGCCCTCTGAAATCTCCTATACCATGCTATAACATAAGCCAATCCTTCTCAGGGAGCAGATGCCTCTTAGTAATTAAAAACAAAGGGAAAGAGAGCTTTCAGCTGAGAAATGCTCCAGCAGTAAAATGAAGAACAGAGAAGCAGCACTTAACAGTTTTTGTGATAATGATCTGGGTAAATATGAAAAGCAACATGTAATACTTATCTAACTTTCTCTTCAGGCTGAGAAGGCAAAGCAGGTCTTCCATGGACAATGTAGGAAAAGATAACATATAATGCAGAATATGACAAAGGTCTGGCTTACAGATGCAATATTGCCTTTTCATGACTAAGAATATAGAATTGGGGATTTTCAATGAAGTTATAGATTGCTGGTGACCTGAAGAACAAAATGACAGAGAGAAAAAGACAGCAGATAGCTCAGTGATGTCCAGGCTGATGCATATTTTTTGTTGGGAGATGTGGTTTTATTGACTAAATTTTGTAGTGCCCTTTTGAGCAAGTGGGTGAATTGGCTTATTTCATAGTCCATGAGGCAGAACACAAACACTCAAGGAACGGTGAGCCATGTAAACAGAGACCACAGCTGTTCTCCAGGCTAACTGTAAAGCACTACCTCGTCAGAGAAAATATTACATAATATTTTAGGCACCTGGACTATCTTGTTAGTGTTATCTACCATCTTTGAAAATCAAGGCTCATTTTGTACACGTCAGCAATTATTGGCAATTAAACAAAGGATCACTTTGTTGTGTTCACAACATTTTATTTTTTTATTCATAATGTTTCTGGGGACGTCTTTTTTGAATACTTCACATTATGTGTATGGAATAGCAAGGCAGATGCTCATGGGAAACACTCTTCCCAGTGACTTTTGGTCCAAGTACCCACAGACTCCCAAGACCCATCCTAGAGATAGGCTATTCCTGGATTCCCCTCATTAGCTCCTCCAGAATTTTGGCAGGGGGCTCATGAAGTGCCAGGCACCATATGAACACTTTATAAGCAGTATCTCATTTAATTCTCACAACTACCTTTGTAAGGTAGGTAATCGTTTCAATTATTATTGCATTTTGCTGATGGAGAAATTGAGGCTATATGGGGTTAAGCAAATTACACAAAGCCAAGCAAAAAGTAAACAGTGGTGACGAGGCCCCAAACAAGCATGGTTCATGCCACCAAGTTTACCGGGATAAAACAGACATTTTTGTTCATCTTCTCAACCTTACCCTCCTCCCTTCTACCTTCCTGGTAGAATTCCAGTTGTGTTCAGATATACAGTTTCTTCCAAGTATAATTCAGTGATGTTTAGAGTATTCACAAAGTTGTGCACCATTTACCTAATGCCAGAATATTTTCATCGCCCTATCCTCACACCCATTAGCATTGCTCCCTACTCTTTCCTCCCAGTTCCTAGCAACCATTAATCTACTTTCTGCCTCTCTAGAGATTAGGTATTAATATAAATTGAATAAAAAATTTAATCTTATGTGAAAGGCTTCTTTCACTGAGCATAATGTTTTCATGATTCATCCACACTTTAACGTGTATCAATACTTTGTTTCTTTGTATTGCCAAATGACATTCCATCTTATGGATATATCACATTTCTTTATCCATTTATCAGTTAAAGAACATTTGAGTTGTTTCTACTTTTTGGCTATCATGAATAATGATGCTGCAAACATTTGTGTACAAGTTTTGTGTAGACATGTTTTTACTTTTCTTGGGTAGATGCCAAGGAGGAATTTGGTTTTTACTCTGAGTAAGACTGGACATTACTGAAAAGTTTTTAGTAGAGTGATGATTCACATTTTAAAAGAATTACAGGCATAGCTCGTTTTATTGTGCTTCAGTTTAATGTACTTTACAGATATTAGCTTTTTTACAAATTGAAGGCAACACCCTCCACCAGCAAAAAGATTACAGCTCACTTTATTGTGATACTCACTTTATTGAGGTGGTCTGGAACCAAACCCACAATATCTCTGAGGTATGCCTGTTTCTTGAATTCTATCTTAAGAATGGATTGTAATTGCAAAAGAATGGAAGCAGGGAGATTAGTTTGAGGCTATTATTTTCAGCCTGGTGAGAGTGGCTTAGACCAAGAATGTAGCAGTGGTGGTGGTGAGAGGTGATAAGAGTCTGTAAATATACTGCAAGTAGAGATAACTAGATTCTCATATAGAATTGATATGGGGTGTGAAGTGAAACTAGGAGTCAAGAAGATTCCAAGCCTTTGTCCTGAAGAACTAAAAAAGCAGAGATGCCATTTACTGAAAGGGGAAATATTGGAGTTGAGCAAGTTGAGGGAGAAGCCCAAGTTTAGGGTTTGTTGTTCAATAGATACCCAAGAAGAGATTTGGGGTCTATAGTTAAACGTGGAGTTTGGAGAGGAATATGAGCTGAAGATGAAAGTTTCATAGTCAATGTATAGATGGTATTTAAAACATAACCAGTTCATTTCTCAAAAAATTAAAAATAAAAATACAACCCAGCAATTCCACTTCTGGGTAGGTATCTATCTGAAGAAATCCAAAACACTAATTTGAAAAGATATACGCACCCCTATGTTCATTGCAGCATTATTTACAAAAGCCAAGATATTCAAGCAACCTAAGTTGTCTATCAATAAATAAATGGATTAAAAATATGTGGTACATGTATATAATGAAATATTACCCAGTCATAAAATAAAATATTGCCATTTGCAATGACATGGATGAACTTAGAGGCTATTCCACTAAGTGAAATAAGTCGGATAGAGAAAGACAAATATCATATGATTTCACTTACATGTGGAATCTAAATAAACAAACAAACAGAGCAAACCAGAAACAAACCCTACTCTCTTAAGGACTTGTGATTTTTAAGTATCCAGAGAATTAAAATCAAACCAATCAATCTTCTGATGAATACTACTGTTGAAGACAATTTTCAAGTATTTTGCCAAGATTCTACATAAGTATCAAAGCCACACCATCAAAGCAGTGAGTCAACTATAACAAAATTTCTTGACCCATCCACACCCTCATAGAACATTCTCTTCCTCCATTACACTTTATTTTTATTATTTGTTTGTCTTTTTTTCTATGAGTACATGGACTTCATGCAAATAGTGCTCATTTGCCTCTCTAACTCATTATTGTAACCCCTGGGATTGGCACATACTAGGTGTTCAAACATCAGTGAATGACTTTATTGAATCACTGCACACAAAGAACATATTGAATCAGAGGCAGCTTTCTCATCATCACTGCATTCATCCTTAGACAGGAGACTCAGGCTTGTTTAAGGTTCTCTTGAGACATCTGCCCTTTGACTCACTCTTCAGATACTGACCTCTAGATTTTCTTGAACAGACATTCATCAGTTAATCAGCAAATTGTTCTATGTTCCCCACAGTGAAATAAGAACATTGCACATCACCACATTGATTGTGTTACTAACAAAGTTACAGAAGTGAAAATTTTCCTTCAGTGCATCTTGATGTTCAGTCTTCACAAAAGAAACATTTTGTGGGTGTTATATGAGAACAGGTTGCAAGCAAAATTTATAAATTGGGTTTATTTGATTTTTATTTAGTTTTTTTAAATCTAACTCCACTGAAGTTGTGCAATTATTCAAATGTGATTCATCCTGGGATCCAATTTCAAATACTTTATCCTTTCAAGGATGAGCTGTTTGTCATGATGGGTGAACTGATTTTCATGAAACCACAGAATTTCCTAGGAGTTGCTGGGAAGCCTATTTATAGAAAACATGTATATGTATTTTATCAAATCTCAACCCAATATGCTATGAAGAGCTTTGGTTCTAGGGCTTTTGAAAAGTTTTTTGTTTGTTTGTTTGTTTGTTTTTAATTTGAAAGCTTACACAGGGATGTAAAGTATAGCGTAGGAAATATAGTTGATAAAATTGTAACAACTATGTATGGTGTCAGATGGGTACTAGACTTATCAAGGAGATCACTTTGTAAGTTATATAAATGCCTAATCACTGTGTTGTGCACATAAAACTAATATTGAATGTCAACTGTAATTTAAATTTTTTTAATTAAGAGAAAAGAATATATTTCATGGAACTAAACTCACTACTGAATTCTCTTATCATCACTCCAATTCCAATCTGTGTCAGAGTAGTTGCTTAGATTAACAGAACCCTGGGGAAAAGTGGATCTTAGTGGTGATTTTGTCCATAATCTAATTCATTCAGATCAACTTATGAGGGGCACAATACTGTATGAACTTGAGGGTAGAGAGCATGGACTCTTGAACCATGTATCCTGAGTTTGAGTCCCATGTTAGCCAGTTAATCGTGTGATCTTAGGAAAAGTTTCTTAATTTCTCTACCTCAGTGTTCTCAATTATAAAATGAAGTATGATGATAATAGAAACCATCCCATTGAATTGTTTTAAAGATTTAATACATTAATATAGGTAAATATTGAAGTGTGGGCCTTGGCACAGAGTGTTATATGAGAATTTACCATTATTATTAATGTTCTGGATCTTTCCATGATCACTTTTTACGTGTACTCTCTCTAAATGGTCTCAACCAGCCCCATATCTTTAAGTGCCATCTAAGGATACATAATACTTAAATGTATCTATCGCTAACTGCTCCTCTGAGCTTCAAATGCATACAGCTTAAGATCTCCTGTCAGGGTCCCTTGGATGGCTTACAAGCATCTTGAACTTTACTAGTCTAAAACAGAACTTTTGATATTCCCCCATAAATCTGTTCTTTTCCAAATTCTTCTATAGTAAATAGCATTACCATATACTCCATTGCTTGGGCCAAAAACCTTGAAATAATCTTTATTCCCACAGTCAAATGATCGAATCAGCTTTATATATGAAATACATTCTAAAAATATCCAGTTTTTTCTGTGTTTGTGCTTTCTACCATAGCCCAGGAGACCTTGGTCTTTCACCTGGACAACCACAGCAGCAGCCTCATAGCAGGTCTTCTACATCCACTCTTGCCCTCTGTAATCCTTTTTCCATAGTCATGGTCATCTTTTAAAAACATAAATCAATATAGATCACTTCCCTCTCAAAGCCCTCGAATGGCTTACTATTAACTTCCAAATACAATCAGAGCTCCTCATTGTGGTCTAAATGAGCCTGAATTATTTGGCTCTGTCTGCCTTTCCAACCTCTAACTTTACCATACTGGCCTCTGTTCATGTCAGAACAAGCTAAGTTCTCTACTGCCTCAAGGCCTTTGCAATTGCTTTCCCCTTCTACCTGGGACGTTTTTCCCTTAAATATTTATGTGGTTGGTTCTTATCATTTATCTCTCAACTCATAGTTTCTTCCTTGGAGATTTTCATTCCTATCTCTGCAGTTGTTCTCTATTTAGATTACATTACACTATTTTATTTCCACATTTATTAGTATCACATTTATTACTAGCTAAAATTATCCTGTTTCTTTTTTATTTCTCCATTACTGACTGGTCTATTCTGGGCATATAATAGGTCCTAACACATAATAGGCCCTATGGTAGACAGAATAATGGCCCCCCAAAGATGTCCACATCCCAATCCCCATATCCTGTGACTATCTTACCTTATATAGCAAAAGGGAATTTCCAGGTGTGAATAAATTAAAGATCATGAGATGTAGAGATTATCCCGGATTATCTGTGTGGTTCCAATGTAATCACAGGGATCCTTATAAGAGGATTACAAGGGTCCTAAAAGAAAATCACACTCAGAGAGAAAGATGTGACAATGAAAGCAGAGAATGAAAAGATGCAGCCTGAAGATGGAGGAAGGGGACACGTACCAATGGCTAAAGGTGGTCCCTAGAAGCTGAAAAAGGAAAGGAAACAGTTCTCCTCTAGAGCTTCTAGAAAAAACACAGCCCTGCTGACACCTTGATTTTAGCTCCTTGAAACCAATTTTGAATTTTTGACTTCCAGAATCAGTAAAATAATAAATTTGTGTTATATTAAGCCACAAAGTTTATGGTAATTTGTTACAGCAGCAATAGGAAACAAATACTGGTCCTCATATATGTTGAAAGAATGAAAGGATTCTAAGTGTTGGGTATAAAGCAAAGAAGAAAAAGATAGCAGACATACATTTCTTCCCTCAGAGAGGTTATAATCTAGTGGAGAAAAAGACAAAAATAATAATAATAAAGTATATTATGTGGTAAAGAAGAAGGTGATCAGCACTAGGGGGAAAATGAATCAGGAAGGAGAGATAGGAAAGGCAGCTGGAAGTTATTAAAATTTTAAATAGTATATTTAGGGAAGGCCTCAGTGAGAAACAGAAAGCTAAACAAACACTTGAAGGAAGGTAAGTAGCCAGCAAGAGACAAAAGAGAAGGGGATTCTAAGCAGAGGGAACAGCTGGTAAGAAAGACTTGGAATGGAGTTAGAGGGAGGGGTACCTGATGTGTTAAAGGAGCTGCAAAGAAGCCAAGGAGTCTGGGGTAGAGGAGTAAAAGCAGGTAGCTAGACTTGTGGTCAGAGAGGTGGTGGGGTGCTAGCCTAGCAGAGAAGCCATTGTAAGTACAGGGGCTATCTCTCCAAATGAGAGGATAGCCTTTTAATCAAGTAATATCATCTGATTTATATTTTAAAAGGACCACTCAGGCAAAGTGGAGCTGAAAATTAGTGTGGGACAGGGAGGAAGCAGAGGTATCAGTTAGGAGGCTTTGCCACATTCCAGATGAAGAAGCAAGGGCTCCTGGACCACATGCTGGCCATGGAGGTGTCCCTATCTGCAACAAATTAACCCCGATGCTTGCTAACCTCTTCTTATCATCAAAACTCTGCTACGTATTTTCTCCTCTTGTATTTTTCTTCGGAATGTCTACTTCTTTTTCCTCCCCAAAATGAATAGTGATCTTTTACCTTCATCTTGGTACCCTCATAAACATCTTGACTATATTTCCTACTTAAAAAAAATTATTTATTTTGATATAAATTTAGACTCATGAGAAGTTGCAAAAATAGTACAGAGAATTCCAATTTACACTAAACCTGGATTTCCCTGATGATAAATAACATCTTACATAACCAAAACATTACCAAAACCAGGACGCTGACATTGGTTAATACTTCAAACTACAGACCTTACTCAGATTTTAATAGTTTTTATTTGCATCGTTTGTGTATATTTTTTCAAAATTTGATCTTAAGTATAGATTTGTGTAACCACTACCACTATCAAGAAACAGAACTTGTTCACAACTACAGCAAAGCTTCCTATTGTTCCCCTTGAGTTAGACCCTCTCCCCAACCATAACTCCTGCCAACTACTGTTCTGCTCATCATTGCAATTTTGTCATTTCAAGAATTTCATACAAATGGAATCAGGTAGTATGTAACTTTTTAAGACTTGCTTATTTCAAGCACTATAATGAGGCATATTCTAGTTGTATATAGCAATAGTTCATTCCTTTTAATTGCTGAATAGTATTCCAATGTATGGATGTACCACAGTTTGTCTATCCTTTCGCCCACGAAAGGACATTTAGGTTGCTTCCAGTTTGGAGATATAAAGCTCCTATGAACATCTGTGAATGGGTTTTTATGTAAACATAAGTTTTAATTGCTTCAGGATATATATTTAACTGCTGAATTGTATAGTAAGTATATGTATAACTTTATTTTAAAAAAAAAACTGACAAACTGTTTTCCAGAGTGGCTATTTCATTTTCCATTCTCACCAACAATGTATAAAAGATCCAATTGATCTCAGTCCTTGCCATAAGTTGATACTGTCAGTTTTTTTATTTTATCCTTTATAATAGGTATGTAGTGATCTCTCACTATGGCTTTAATTAGATATTTCCTAATGGCTAAGTATATTGAATGTCTTTTCATTAGCCATCTGTATATCCTCTCTAGTGAAGCGTCAAGATTGTTTGTCCATTTTCTAATCGGCTTGTCTTGTTACAGAATTTAGTGAATTCCTTATATATTTTGACTACAATTCTTTTGTCAAATAATGTGATATGTAAATATTTGTCCCCATCTGTGACTTATCCTTTTTTTTTTTCTTAATAGAATCTTTCCCAGAGCAAAAGTTTTTAATTTTGATAAAATCCAATTTATGGATTTTTCTTTTATGGGCTGTGTTTTTGGTTTCACATTTAAAAATTAAGTCATGCTTAGTCCCAAGTCATTAAGATTTTCTCTTGTGTTTTCTTATAAAAGTTTTATAGATTTACATGTTACATTTAGATCTCTGATCAATTTCAAGTTAATTACTGTATAAGGTGTGACTTTTAGGTTGAAGTTCATTTTTATGTAATTGTTCTAATGCTATCTGTTACAAAGACTGGCCTTTATTGAAATGCTTTTATACTTCTTGACTATACTTGCATAGTTCTATTTCTAGACTTTTGACTTCTTTCCATATCATACTTTGTTTTAATTGCTGAATTCCTTCTCTCTCTCTCTCTCTCTCTCTCTCTCTTTCTCTCTCTTCTATGGGACTTGAAAGCATGGATTGTGTTACTCTGTTATTCTCAATTCTGTTTCCAGGGCATTTGGCACAATGTCTGTCCCACAGTAAACTTACAGTGAATAAAAGTTTATTAAATGAATGAAAGAAACTTGGCTCCTTTGTTTCTTATAAGTGATGTTCTGACTAGTCAGCTTACATTTTTGAAAGGAAATAAAAAGCATTTTCACTGAATTATTTACTATCCACTCCAGCATTTATTTAGTGTCCATCTGTTCATATCACTTAATAGCTTTTGAATCAATCAAGACATTACTATATTTTGTAAAATATTGCACTAAGGGAACTACAATATAAAATATGGTTCTTATTCTTAAGGAATTTGCATCTTGTAATACAGCAAAGTGATAACAAGCAGGGACTTCATGGTCAAGCAAAAATGAGATAAGTCCTACATAGTCACTTACTAGCTATGTGACCTTGAGCAGGTTATTTAATTTTTAAAGCCTTAGTTAGTCAATATGAGAAGTGGTGGTGATAACAGCACATACCTCATAGGGGTGTTGCAAAAATGAACCTGATGATGCTGTTAAAGCCTTAGCACATGTCCTCCTAGTTCTTAGTAAAGACAATAAATGCCAGTTGCTGTTATAGATTCCTTTTTGTTAATACTCTAAGTAGAAAATTTTTACAGATAATATCACTGTAACCAAGAAAGAGTTCTTTGAGGAAGACTTGACAGGGCTCCAGTAAAATGAATCAAGAAAATATCCCTCTTCCATCTTGCAACCTAAGTCGAATTATAAGTCCATTTCAAAACCACTTCGCAGTCAGTGGTCCTGGTTTTTAACTAAATCACAAAATTTGATATAAATAAACATAGGATATTTTCAAATTAAAAGTAAGTACATTTTTCAGGATTGCATCAGTGGACATAGAAGTATTTACCCAATAGAGAAATTTGCTAACTCGGCAGGCCACATTTTGATTACAGAGGACTAGCTACCTCAAAAAGCTAAATAAAACTTTCTTCTGTTCTCAGGAAACCACTTATGTTTTGCAACAGAAATGGTGTTTATGTAACTATGATGCTCTTCGCAATCATTAATCCATCTCTTTAAACATCCTAATGAGCTCTAGTAAATTTTCTGATTGTTCTCTGCTTTTTGTGAAGACATTTGTCTAAGTTCTAGTTATAAACAAACAAATATATAAACATCTGATGTTGTAACAGATTTTTCACCCTTCATAAACACCCGATATGTTTTATCTTTTCTGAATGTGCCTACACAGAGTTTTCTTCTGTCAATGGATAGTAGTGAATAAAATGACAGTAAAATAGAGTTCTGATGCCTCAAAGCTTTCATTACAATCTAGTCAGGGGTCAAGGGTTGGAGCCAGCAGCTCTTTTCTGGCTTCTGAAATGGTTCCTAAGCAGTTGAGATGTGTATGTTCTAACTCAAGTCTTCTACTGGGGAAGTCCACAAGCATCTTCGACCACTGCACATTTCTAATATGAAAATCTGCATTATATCCAAACAGCCTCTTCTGGGTGACATTTTTGCAAACACTATTCATAGAACCCATTGTGGACCAGTGTGTCAACTGCAGATTCCCTGATAATACTACCCTAATAATGTATGGCTGAAACAAAGATAAGTTTACAGCTTACTGCAGTTAAGAAGGACCACTACCATTACAGAACTGTAGTAACATCTTGGAGCAGAGAAAGAAAAGACAAGATACTTATAAGGTTTCTGATCTGGTTTAAGGTGAATCATTCTTTTGTGGAAAGTGGGGATGTGGGAGCTCGACTGGCATTGGGCAAAGGTTGTGATAAAATTGTTAGAATAGGTGGAGTGAAATGAAATATGGAAATAAGCTTTGAGCAGTGGTCAGGTTTTAACTTCATAGAGAGATCTAGTATGCTGAGAATAGATAAGGAAGGTAGCTGAGTGCCTATTGCTCAAAAAATAGATTTTCCAAAAGTTCCTGAAATAACTAATAAAGTTATTTTTAACCATCTTCCTCGGCTAGAATGTCTTGGAATAGTAATGTTGTGTTAATAAAGTAACTGTGAGCTGTGTTTGGGTTCTAATAAGAGTGAAGCACATGTCATTTGGTGTACGAAAATCTCTCGCTTCCCACTCTATTGACACCCTCTGGTTCAGAGATTTTCTCCTTATTGAATCTTTTCTTTAGGTTAAGGCATCGATGCCTCCAGGATGCCTTTCTTTAAATATGATTTCTCTTGAGAGTAGAAGAAAAATACATTGTTAAGAATATGAAATATTAATCAGATATTATTGATTATTCAATGATTAAATTATTTGATGATGAAATTATTGATCAGAAATCATTCTCCTAAAAGATCCTGAGAGAAAGAGGCATAGAAGTAAGTTTTTTAAGGAAGAAAGGATGGGGAGCTGACTGCTGCACTGGAGCTCAGGGCATTATCCCAGGAGGATGGGCTGCTGCTCTGAAGGATGCTGTCACTTAAGGAAACCATGGCAACTAGCACAGGTTGGAGTATGCATATGAGTATACGCACTGAAAGAAAATTACTTCTCATCTTGTCTCTCTAGGACACACACTGTAACTAGTATTTATGTTCTCAGGGGATTCTTCTCCAAGAGTCACCTCCCCTTATCTTACAAAAAGGATCTCCTGGAGTTTTCCCAGAGTGCCTTCTACAGGAGCACATGTGTACTGTGGGCTCGCATATACCAACTATCCTCATGTGATGAAATTTGGAGTTTAGACCATATAGAAATGAAATAAATGAAATAAACACAATAAGCCCATTTGTGTTTAACTCAATTAGATTTACTTTTATTCTGTCTGTTCTAGATCATCAGGGTTTGTTTTCCTCTGTTATCCTACTTCTAGTCAAAAGTTTTCTCTTAATTCCATATTGTCTTTCTATGTTGTACCTCTGTTTTATATCAAATCTATTTTTTCTCTTAATTTTTCTTTCTTTTCTCCCTCCAGTGGAATATATATATATACACATATACATATACATATACATATACATATACATATACATATACATATACATATACATACATGTATGTATGTGTGTGTGTGTGTGTGTATATATATATGTGTGTGTGTGTATATGTGTATATATATATATGCTCTGCTTACAGCACAACTCCACTTACCCAGGCTGAGAGTCTAACAGGCACTTCCCAACCGCCACCCTAGACCTACCTCTATCTCATTTGGGCTCGGTGAGAATATGTGGCACAGGCACCAACAGCATTTGCTCTTCTGCTTCATCCTTTTCCAGGCTGGGAAAGCATTTCTCTTAGCATTTCCTTCAGTGGTCTGGTGACCGTCTAAAGGGAGTCTCATCCCACAATCCACATAAGCCAAGGAAGAACATAAACCCAAAGGGATTTTTCCAGAGTCTCCTCCAGCTAGAGGTAGCTTTGGCAGGACAACCAAGAATTCAGTTTTAGACATACTGAGTTTAAATTGTCTCTGAATTATCCATGTGGAGATACCATGCAGACAACTGGATATCCAAGACTGGAGTTCAGAGAGCACTTGAGATCTTGCTCCCCGGCATATGTCCTCAGTTTGGCTCAAACTCTTATAAAAAATCTCAAAAAAATAAAAAGATTGAAGTTCACATGAGAATCTAAATATATATATATATATATATATATATATATATATATATGCTCTGCTTACAGCACAACTCCACTATATTTGAAGCCATGGAAATGAATGATATTGCTGAGGAGAGAATATGCAGTGAATGAGGAAGAAGCATAGGTTTGAGCTTTGAGAAATTACCAAAATCAATGTAGAAGCAGACGAATATGAACCTAAGAAGAGAAGAAGCAGAGTGGGAGCTGCCAGAGAGGAAGAAAAATAAATTGGCAGGATGGAGCCAATGAAGCCAGAGAGAAGAGTATCCCAAGTTCTTCACAGACTTAAACCAGCAAAAGAACAACCCAGCAAAATCTAATTGTACCGCATAGCAATTAGATATGGGAGATTATCAGAGGTAACATTCATTTTAATTGAAATCTACTAAAGGACAAATTGAAGTCTATGTAATTTTCTTTGTTCAGAGACTAAAATGGTGCATATAAAATGGAACCCAATTCAATATTGGGATGCTTATTATATTAATGCATATTGGGAGTTGACAAAATGATTGAAGAAAATTAGTTTGTTTTTTTCTAAAGAGAAATAACAAGTTAAAGTATTTAGTAGTCTATCAGATCCCTGTACATAGTGTTCTCTGAATCTCTTTCCACAGCATATTTTGAATCTAATAATTTAAATCTTACTATCTTGTAGAAAATTTAATTTAAAATATAATACAAGTGACAGTATGGCAGAGAAAATGATTATGTAAGACTCTTTCTCAAGGTTTACAATAAAAAGAAATAAGATTGAGCATGAGTCATACAAATTACAAACAATCAGCTAAATCCAATGAATAAGAAACAATAACTTCTAAATATCATAAAACATGCACTCCCAGACAGCCTACACAAGGAGGATGCTCTGCGAGATCTGAAAAATTAATTCGGAAAAAAAAAAGCTTTCTGTCTTTAGAGAGTGGGTAGAAAATACATCATGAGACCTTCAGTGGCATATTCCAGTCAGTTATTGCTCAAGATCTTTTTGTGCTGTGTGGATCTGAGTTAGGACTCTTCTTGTGGCCAAAGTTCTCATTGAAATAAATGAGAGAGAAAAGAAAAAGAGAGAGAAAGACCAATGTACTAATTAACAATTACAAGTACACCCACATGCAGTTCCATCAGAGTTTTAATAACAGGTCCTAGGGAGGTAACAAATGAATGAAACATCCCCAACAAGGAAAAACAGAAAAAAAAATACACATATACAGTACAAACGATGATACACTATTCCTTACTTAGTGAGAAGGCCTCTCTCAATAACCCTCTAGCTGATAGGACACTAACACAGAGTCCAGAATGAGGATAAAACTTAGAGCACCTTCTCAAACTCTAATGTGCATATGAATCACCTGGCGATCTCTTTCAAAATGCATATTCTGTTTCAGTGGGTCTGGTGTGAGGCCTGAAATTCCAATATAAAATAAGCCCATGTATTGCCAGTGCTGATGATCTTTGGACCACATTTCGAGTAGCAAGGTTGAAATAAAACCTAGAATTAGAAGTTTTACCCCAACAATAGTAAAAGTCTGAGGTAGCTATCTGATTTGAAACTAGAAAGAAGATTCAAGACCAATGTAGCAGGAGGAGAATAAAGAAGATTACCACATGCAGGTGGCCAGACACAGGAGGGTATACACAAGCACAAACAGAAAGATTATAACCAAGGGAACATCCTCGCCTCCTAGGAGGCCGGAAGGATTCTAAGCAGCAGCCTAGAATGTGAGCCAACTTTAGAAGCTCAACTGTATAAACAGCAGAGGGGTAACATAGCCCTAAAAGGCCCGACTGCAGCAGGACAAAGTGTAATTATCCTTTACATAGACAACAACTGAGACTTTGAAAAGTTTAGCTTGAGACAAAAAAAAAAAAAAACAAACCCTCATTTTCAGAATATTGTCTGCTTGGGGTGAATGCAAACTTACAGAAATAAATCAAGGGTGCCCAGCTCATTGTAATCACCAATGGGCAATTACTAATAGCAAAGTAAAGGAAATCCATATCGTATCTTAATTATCTATCAGCAGAAGATTAGTAGGCCTATATTAGTAGCTCTTTGTAATATTGACAACATTTCAATCCTTTTTTACCCTGCAGGGCCAAGGCATAGTGTCCACCAGAGTTATCAAAGAAGCAGGAACTGAAATGGTTTTCCATACCACAAAGTACAATTCCAGTTCTTTGCATTCTAAGTAATCCATTTACATTCAGAGGGCTCAAGTAAGCACAGTCAATTGAGTCTGCTGAAAAAACGGACTATATATTTGTTTAAAATTCACATCATTTGTATTTAGTCTCCATTGTAAGGATAAATTCCCTAGATCTTACAGTTCTCCCAGCCACCCACCTTCTGTTCCCCATAAACTCAACATCAAGGTGAAAATTTCCGAAGGTAATTTACGAGTTCCCTTCACATTCCCACAGGGCTGCTTGCCTGTTTGCTCACACTGTGCAAGAAGCTGCCAGCAACATCTGCTTAATGGAAGGATAAGTCAAAGGTCAATTGCCCTGGTTCTGTTCCCCAGGTGTACTATCTCCCTTATATGCCTAGGCTTGAGGCATATTTTAGAAATATGTCTGCATGTCTATCTATAATGTGTACATGGTACTTTTTAATGATTTCATACTTTACATAAAGGGTATTAAATAACAACACAGTGCTGACTAGAAACATTGAAACATAAAAGAGTGAAACCTATATGATTACCATTTATGTAAACTAAAAATACATGCTCCATCAAGCACTGTTCTTATTTAGGAACTCAGGCTGATGGACAATATACCATCTAGAACCACCACTGTTAACTATCCTGGGGAAAGCAGTATGAACAATGCCCTGGCTGTTAAAGGCTTCCACTCAAAAATGACACACATTAATTATACTGACATTTTGTTGCCACAACAAATCACATGGCCACATCCAATCTCAAGGGAGCCAAAAAGTGTGAGCCCATTTGAAAGGGGGGAAACCAGAAAACAGAGTCCCAATGGTGAACACACACAATATTTTAATTTATATTTCATAATATTTATAAATATAAGGATGAACATCAAATGCATTAGAATGCTTGTCTATAGGAATAAGGAGAATAGAAGTAGAAATGAGGATAAAAGAGAATAAATGAACAGCAAATAAGGACAGGTATTATTACTCCCATTGTACAGATGGGTAAACTGAGAATCAAAGTTTTAAGGTGTCATGATCCCAGCCAGTTACTACCATAGAGAAACTCAAACTCAGGTCTTCTGACTCTATATCTCAGTCCTTGTTCCTTAAGTCTCTAGGTCTCAGGGCTACATGCTTTGACAGATAAATTAAAATTCTTCAATCGATATGCCTTCCTGTCTACATGATGAGTTGAACAAGATGGACCAATATTTATAATTTGGCATTTATTTATATCATTTGATATTTTAATCAAGAGCACCTCACATACCTAAAATAAAGCTCACTGTATTTTCTCCTTGACAAGTAATCTTAATAGCATTTTGAAAAAAAAGCAAGAAGTAGAGAGTAAAATGAACCTGAGGTAGAATCCTGGTCTTGTCACATACCAACTTTATTACTTTAGACACACAATTTAATCCCTTTAAGTATCATTGTCTTCATTTGTTAAGCAAGAATAATAATGCCTAACTTGAAGGGGTAGTTGTAAAGATGAAATAAGAAAAGAGCACATCACAGAGCCTGGCACATAAAAGTGTTTTAAACATTTAACTTTAGTTTTATTGCCATAACTTTTATAAGATAGTTTACATTGAACCAATAACCTGTGTTTTCCTGATCCAGCCTATTTACTATTCAATTGATATTTCCTCTGTTTTGCTCACACTATTACTCATTAAGGGTTACCTTAACTCGTTCACCATGAATATAATGAGCCAAAGTGAAAATCAGTCATTGAGGTTTTAGGTTGATGTTTTAAGCATCTCCAAAAGGGACTGTAACAAGTACATGTACCTTTTAGAAACATCCTGTGATGTTCCTTAAATTTGAGACAAAACCCAAATAATAGGTAAATAATCCCTGAAGCTTCTAAATTTTATTAAATTTGTCCATAAGAATTCCATCCCATTTATTCATCCAGCATAATGAATAAAGGTTTCCTCCTGTTTGCAGAAATATGAGCTAATGTAACCACCAGTATATTCTAAAAGATCAAAGAAAGTTTTAAGAAAAAGACAATGTTTAGAAATTATGTTTTGCATTATATTTTTACTATGTATATGGGCACCTCCAAATGACATATTGTTAGATTTTATATTATTTTGGAATTTGAGCTAATATAAATGGGGTCATATCATATACATTTTTCTATGACCTGCTTTTCACTCAACAGTGTGTTTTTGAGAATCAGGCATGGTGATATACAAATCAGAAGTTTACTTTTTTAACTAATGTATGATTCCCATGTATAAATATTCCAGCTTGGTTATCCATGCTTCACTATCAGAATAGTGATTACCTTTAATTAGGAGACAGGGGATACAATGCGGGAGAGGCTTAGAGTGAGGGGGGATGGAATCTGTACTAAACATTTGCTATTTCTAAGTTGAGTAGAAGTTCATTTTGTTATTCTTTATGATACAGATATATATATATATATATATATATATATATATACACACACACACACACACACACACACACACATACATTCTTTTGTATTTATAAAATATTTCAAAAATTGGAGGGGTGGGAGAAGATGTTGCTCATTATTATCTGATTCAAAGTACATGGCCAATTCATCAAGGATAAAGTTACATTTTATATTGGCATGAATGTCACTTTTTTTCATTGTTTCTTTTTAAAAAGTAACCCAAAGTATATAGAGTCGGTTCCTTTAGCCTTCTTTACCTATGTCATCCCAACCAGATATGACAACCACATGTGAAAGTCATCTGCAGCATGTTAGCATTTGAAAACTGTTCTCTTTAACCCAATACATTTTCAACTTGCTTACTCCTATATATGACAAGCCAAGGCACTGAATGGTCACAAACCCATTCATCAGTAAATATCGCTAATTTAAAACTAGCTGCTAAATAAAGACTGAAATGTAAAAGACATACAAAACATTTGTAAAGCATTCTTACAGATAAAAAGTCACATATCAAAATGAGAGATATTTGACAAAAGAACAGAAGGGAAATTGAAAGAGGGGACGGTATCATTCATTTATTCATTTATTCATTTAATCAATCATTAAATATTTATCAGGTACTTACTACATGCCAAGTACTGAGCAAGGACCTGAGCTCACAAAGGTAAATTTGACCTAGGCAAGTATTTTCACTACAGAACTCTCTGCATCTTATTAAATAGCCTGTTTGTTGTGAAGCAGTTGCTTCCTCAGCTTAGGGCATGAAACTTAATGCCCAGTGCCTAGCACAGTGGCTGGTGCACAAAAGGTCTCAGTAAATGTTTATTGAACCAATCACAAAAACTGCATTGCACTAGAATTCTATAACTCATGGTTACTTTCCATTTTTTTCTTTCTTGCAAGATGTCTTCTTTTTAGATTTTGCCTTCAGAGCCCCCAAATCTTCAAATCACAGTCCTCAACCCAATCCCCAATATTCCTAATGCCTCTATCCTGCAGACTCCTCCCCTACACACACAGACACACTCACTCACACACACATTCACAGAAAAGAATTTTAAAATTCCAATCATGACCATTTAGAGCAATTAATGAAAAACTGGAGTTTAACAATGGAATCTCAGAAAACATTCCAGGAAATTATTTGCTTCACTGTCTCGCTCTAAAGACAGCATTCTTGAACACAGATATTTGAGAGAGCTAACAGAGTCTGCATCTTTGCTCATTGCACAAATCAACTCAGATAGTGCCACAGACAGATGACTTTTGTACAGTGAGGAGGTCAAAGAAATGAGCAAGAAGGGCAGCCACCCAGAGGAAGCAAAGCAGAGACAAGGGTTTTGAGAACCGAGCTGGAATGTAGCAACCAAAAGAGAATAACCAGATTAGAAAACAGAGCACACTGCCTTATTAAAAAATATGGCAAAGGAGAAAGAGTTAACATAAAACCTGGTATTCTAATGGTTTAGGATCTTTCAGAATGTAGGGAAGGCTGATAAAGGTGGGAAGGGAAAAAGCTTGAGGGGCAATGGAAAAGTGTCTCTGTATTTATTACAATTTACTGCAGGTTGCTTCTATCCTGATTTATATATTCTTGACATCCCTTCAAGAAAGAGGGGTCCATGCTGTACTGTGGGACTTATAAAAATATCTCCGGATATAAAAATCAGCCATTTACCATTACTGTTCAGAAGACTGGTCATCTGAAAATTCCAAGCAATCTAGCATTTTCTATAGTCAGCAAAGAACTGAGGAAAATGCTTCAATTTCTAGTTCTCAATTCTTGTTGGTTAAAACCTCAGACCTCAGTTTGGCCTTCAATAATAAACTTTTTTGACATATCAAAATTTTATTTATACTAATCTTTTCATGTTAAGTTGATGTCAGTGAATTTGGATATAATTATTAAGAAACGTAATTTAGCATAAACATCCCTGAACAATCAGCAACTGGTTCATCATGTCTCTGTTTATAAGATGTTCCCAACCCAACTGCCTTATTGATTCTGGGGCAAGAAATCGATTCTTCTACTCTCTTCTCTATACACATCTTTGGATCAAATTGAGAAAACAATGGATATCTAATAAATATGTTGTTTGATATTTAAAGAGCAAATCCTACATTCTCATTAGGCCATCAGGGGACACTTTAAAACATTATTTATTCTAGTATAAGAGCTACTGTTAACACAGTGAAATGCTCAGTCTCTGACTCCATCACGTTCTAAGCCCATGTTGTTCCCATGGCCTTCAGTCTAACAGCTCCTGCTAGGGGCTTGAGATTTTACAGAAACAGTCCCTACCATTTTCCCTTCCCTTGACATAAACAAAGCCAGAACTCTGTACTTTAAGATGGATTTGAGGGTCTATTAGAGTTTCCATCTTCTCTATTGGCACTTTCTCAATCAATAAATCTTTCCTTACTCTAAACTTTGATGTTTTGAGTTTTGGCCTTTTGAAGAGTCAAACACATAGACTTTGGACCAGTAACAATACTTTAAAAATCATATTTTTCCTTGTTTAATTCAAGAAAGACTCATCAAACTCTAACTAAACTATGCAAGTCATATAGAGAAACCTTGCCCTTAGCTGGTAGAACACCAACTAATGGCCTCCAAATGACCATGTCTGCATTACTCCCCAAATAGATAATTGAATCAAACATGTAAGAGATGTTATATAGAATGAGCAAATGCCTGTTCAAGTAAAGGCTTGGTTTTCTCTCCTTTTCTACTTCTGAAAGTGATCTAAGCAGAGTCCTCAGAGTCTATGTGCCTCACAAGCTTCTTTCAGTACAATTTATTTTTCTCTTTATTAATTAAGCACATATTACTTGAAGTGCTTGGCATGCTACACCCTGAGCAAAGATGTTACAGCTGTTCTCATTGTGGAGTTAGAGAAAACAAATGACCACAAGGCTGTTACAAAGCAATGTGATCAAGATTAAATGGGGAGAAAGCATAAAGCACAGTGGGTGCTCTTGAGGCACCACCTCTGTGGGGAAGGTAGTGGATGCTGACAAGAGAAGGCTATCACCTATCACTTTGTACCGCCACTAGTCTCCCTGAAAATATTTTGATACTTCATCTGATTTGAGAAGAAAATGCTGAAATCAGTGGGAAATCATAGCTAGGAGAAGCTGGCAACGGGGCTTTGGGCTGGAACAAGGCAGGAAAATCACAGCACAACACTTCTCTTCCTTCGTCAATAGGCTATATAAATAGACAATTACAAAACAGTGTATAAATCAGATATTCCAATGTCTCTATTTGATAATCTGTATGGAATTTAATTCCAGTTGAGTTTATTCCTTTGTTCTCTTATATTCAAACATAAATCAAAGAATTAATGGTCTTAAAGTTAATTTAAGTGACAGAAAAGGCCTTGAAAAAATAACTTCGTCCACCAATACTCCCCTCATTTACTATTTTAAAATAGGCTCTTTCTTCTCCTTTCTTCCCCTGAACACATGAAGGTCCCTGCAACATTGAAATCTCCTTTGTCTAATGAATTACAGAGATGAACCTTGGAGTAAGGTTGCATCATAGATCACCTGAGCTGTGACATTAAAAAGAAAAGTTAATTTTTAAAAGTAACATGTGGAATTTAAAAGAGAAAGAAAATAAAAGATTTGTGAATTTTCCAGATGGATAGTGGATCTTTTTCAGGAAAATAAGTATGGAATTAGGAATCAAGGCTTGCATTTTAACTTTAAGAATCTTCACTGACATGTTTCTCCTACTCAGTCCCAAATAGCTCTAATTACCCTAAAGTCAACAGTAATATTTGACTACACATACCTTGGTTTCCAGACTTCTAAACAAGCATTCCTGAGAAAAAAAACTCCAGTTGGAATGAAGTCAAGGAGAAAGACCGTACAAGGAGAGAACACGTTAGTACTGCTTTTTTAAAAACATCACCACAAGACCCAAATCAAACAAGTCTGAGAAAATAATGTTAATATTCCCACTGCCAGGGAAAGAGTTGGTCACTCTTTGGATAAGGGGGGGGGAAATCCCTGGTTCCAAGAGATCAGACGTAGCCTTAACCTTGGAACCACTCTCCCAACACATAAACCATAAAAAGAAAAAAATTGACAAATTTCCATTGACTGGGAGATATGTGATGCTTTTCATTTCATTACAGTAAAACTATAAGTGAAAAATGTAAGGAGATGTCAACTTAGTCTCCTTAGGTTGCTTCTGGGCTAGAGCACAGATTTCTCTGAACACATTAGTTCTATATCTACTTAGGTGTTTCAAGCTTGAGAAGTCCTGTTAAAAATCATCTCACTTGCATGCTTTGTCAACATTACAGAAGGTGCTTTTTATTCCAGTCAGGAACTATTTTGTCCTTCAGGTTGGTCACTGAGGGGAGATTGTTATGGATATTTATAGTGGAATGTAACCTGTCATAATTTCAGAAATCATGGATAGTTTTCTATTCTTATAATAAGTATCTGAAGTAGCACTTTACTATCTTGCATTGTACCCAAGACTAAAGCCTGTCCGAATAACTCTCCTGAAGTCTGTTTTCTTACCTAAATTTTGGCAATCACAAAAAATAAAAATTAAAAAAAACAAACAAACCTGTTACCTCTATCTACTTTAAACCACCTGCCCTAGAAAATGTGTGTACAGGGGACTTATACAACATAAGTATCTATGAATCATTTAAATATTAGATTTTTTTTCAACACTTTACCTGAGCATTTCTCCAATAGACTATGAAAGCCATCATTGTAGCTATCGTTTGCCTTCACTACTGATTTGGGTGAAAACGGAGACCAAAGCTGAGCTCTTGTTTTACACTGGTACCGTGTTTTAGAAATGTGTCCTTTAATTTGTTAGAAAACTCCTTTCCCCTAACTCTTGCCAATAGGTTAAATTCAAGCAGTATTCTTTGTCTCTTTTCAATTTAAGCAACAGGTAAAATAACATTCTTTGTGCCTAGAAGAAATAATTCATCTTCATTATTCCACAAAACACTCTATACTTGAACAGTCTGCAATACGACTATGAAGAAAACAAGCAGAAGGGCAAAGCAGAAATTTCTTAGAAAAAATTGTCACTTTTCTTTCAAAAGCATGCAGTGGTAGAGTGCTTATGAAATTAAAAAGAAAAAGTGATCTAAAAATAATCAAACATTATCTATCACGGTAAGTTTTTATTTATCATACTGCTCAGAGCAGACGAAATGTAAAATCAATGCTATTGTTGCAATCGGGGAAAACCTCTTGAAGATGCTGATGAAAGAAGCCCTCTGTATCCTTCCTTTTACCCACCTTAAGCCTCTGAAGTGTGGCCTAGATAAAAGCTAAAAGGAAAAGGCAAGATACAAGAATAACTCCAAAAGTCCCTCCTTCTACCTGGCTCAGTCACTTGGGAAGATAAGAAAGTGAGAGATGAAAAACAGATTAAATAGCACAAGATAAACTGAATCCCAGAAAAATAGAAATGTGGCAATGCAAAGCTACTTTAGGTAAAGAAGAAGAAGAAGAAGAAGAAGAAGAAGAAGAAGAAGAAGGAGGAGGAGGAGGAGGAGGAGGAGGAGGAGGAGGAGGAGGAGGAGGAGGAGGAGGAGGAGGAGAAGACAACCATTCTAGGTGAAAATAAGAAATCAAGCTAGAGTAGTATTTTCTATTTCTTGATACATGATCTAAAATATTGATTGCAATCAATGCTAGATTCAGAAAAAACATTTATATGAATTTCTATCAGTGCATAACACCAATACTGTGACACTGTGCCGATTCTATAACTCACCCATTTGGTAGACTTGGATCGAGCTGTGGCATTGAACGAAACTAAAGGATCATGTGCCAGGCACTGTGCTATGCATGAGAAATACAAAGATGTGTAAGAGAAAGGTACCACCCATGAAGAGTCAGCCACTGGGAGCGAGGAGATTTTAAAGTCCAGCCAACCTGCACATAATGTTTCCGGAGACTCTCCTAAAGCAGTGGTACCTAAAGTTTAATGTGCATATAGGTCACCTGAGGATGATGTTAAAGGCAGAATCTTATTCTAAAGATTCGGACAAGATCTCAGACGATGTTGATATTATTGTCTTTGGGCTATACTGAGAGTTGCAAGCCCCAAAGCACAGTCAATTTCAGCTATTTATACAGCAAGAAATGTCATGGGAACTGGAAGGAGTATTTATGTGGCTGTGGTGTGGGTGCTACCTGGGAAGTAAGAACGGGGGTCTCTGTGGCCTGTAATTCTGTGCACTCAGAAGATGGTGAGTGGTGCTCTTCATCTCCTCTGAGGTTTGAGGAAATCTACTAAAAGGATAGTAACACAAAAGCTATGTAGTAATGAAATCAAGTTTCCCTTGACTGGAAATCTTGACAATGGCTAGAGTTAGTGTTAAAGTAGATAACAGAATTTTCTTACCTGAGATTCTAAGGTAAAAAATATGTAGATCATGCTTCTGAACTGAAGACTAAAATGATGAGCTGGCAGTTAAGATTCAGCTTACTCAGAGTCTATGAAAAAGAAAACATATAAATATGAATTTCAATATTTGTTCAATATGGTTCTATTACAATCATAAAAAGAATTAACCATTCATTAATTCTGAGATTAGTTGGCATACTTAACCAAGATCCTTCCTCTCAAGTTATATGTCATTAAAAGAGAAAATAATCTAAGATGATAGTATGTTGACAAAAGTACCAAAGTAATAACTAGATATGAGAATTAGCTTTCTTAAAAATGTGTTCATTTAAATCCTAAAAGAAAAAAGAGTCAAATCTCTATTTATGTCTGCTGTAGATTCAACCCCCTCCCATGTGCAATAGGACCTCTGTCATTGTCCCATTATTTCCATCATCCTTTGTATCAAACTTTCACTCTCTAATACTTCTTCTCAAGTTAAAAGCAAGCTTATCACAGTTTTATTTTCACAAATGAGACTTTCTCCAGATCCTGCTGTTGTACTACTACATTTCTCCTTTCTTGGTCACCTTTCTTCAAAGGGTCAGCTGCACTTCTCATGTACTTTTACTTTGCACTTTTTAACATCTTTTTTAAATAAAATCTTAAGTGGAACACTAAGACAAAAAGTAAGCAAAAGCACAACTTCACTGGCTCATGAGATAGTGAGCACAGAAACCTCCTATGCAGTCTTCCACTCCTGCTTGTCCAGGCAGGCCCTGGGGTATCTCTGAAAGATCTGAGGCTTTTAACCATCTGCTTAACTCACTGATCCCTGTCTCCCTGACTCTCCTGTCCAAGGAAATTGTTAAAAATACTCAAGACCTCTTAAAATCAATAGACACTTTCCCGTCTGTGTCTTACTTCATTCTCCAAAGTATTTGATACTATAGATGAGTGTGGAACTATTTACAATTTCTACATATATGATTCTCTCTTCAGTGTCTTTGCACTTTTGTTTCCTCTCTTCTAAACTTCCATCAGCTTTCCATTCACCTAGATTAAAAGCCCAGTTGGTTTTCATTACCCATAAAGCCCTACTCAATCTACAAGTCACTTCCCTCCTCTCTGACCATACTGTCCTCTGCTCTCTCACTATGTTCTAGCACTACCACCTGTCTTTGTATCTCACATTTACTATAAGTAAACACCTCACCTAGATGCATTATTTTTCTAAGTTTTTTTCTCTGTTAGATATATAGTTATTGTTTTCTACTACATGATTTTCAAAAGTATAGATCTAAAGAAATTACATCAACTCACGGAAAACTTGCTTTCTTATTTAATATGCAGAATATAATTTTATTTGGAACTAAAGTATGAGACAGGATCTGGTCTCTACCTAGACTGGAAATGGTTCCAGGGAAGCAAATTCTCCAAACTCAGTTATATCAAATGCAACCATTTGTTGAGCACTCCTATGGGCTATGTGGGAGATATAAGAAAAGAATACAACATGCTTTTCTGAGTAAAAATGATTGTGGTTGAGTGAACCATTGGCAATTCAAACTGAGGTATATCATACTTAATTATGTTCTGATTAAGAAAAATACATTGAAAGAAACTGTTGGGATTTTTTCCTCCTTAAATTTGAGTTTCTGACATCCTAACTTTATTTTTCAGCAGAGCTATTCCTCTGCTTCAAAGAAACAAAATCAACAGTATTGGATCCTCACTCTCATTCCAATATTCACAATTCTGGACAATAATTTCATTTTTATTTTATTAGTTTTATATAGGTTAAAATTAAGTTAGAAAAAAATAAGTTGGCAGTATTCACATGATATTAAATTGTAAAATTCTAGCTCACTTCTACCTCCTCCTTCTTTTGCTCTCACACTTTAAATTCTCCACCAGCTGAAGCCAATGAAATAATTGTATTTGTTTAAACAGAAGTAGGTCAAAGTCATTCTAAACAGAAAAACAAAGATGCTGCTAACATAGGCTAATGCATTTCTAAACCTAGATTTTAAGGATAAGAAAGAAGTAAGCTTCTATATACTTTCTAAGGCTGTAAATTAATGTTTGAGAGGTCCATGCACTGGGGGAGCTTGTGGTTTCCCAGATCATCTTGCTGATACTCTTCCCTCTATTATTAATCCAGGAAAAAGTGTGCTGTCAAAGTAAATCAATTCAGTAGCTTTGTAATGTACTCAGTACCTATAATTTTGAATAAAAAATTCCCCCAGTAGTACTAAAACTTCAAAATAAATATAACACTTCATGTAGTGGATCTCAGATACAGTAGATTCTTCTAATTACATTAGTCCCAGATAATTGTACTTTATTCTGGCTTTAAATATAGCCATGACCTTATGATAGCTTCCTTGGATGTCCTTGTCACTTTCACAACTGTAAGGGGTGTCAGATCTCTAGGCCTATTTCTTATATTTCTTTTTATTTTGTTTAGTTTGTTAAGTTTTTTAATCAGGTGCCCAGAGTCTTGACATTTGTCCCTTGGGCCACTTTGTGGTTTTCTCCAAAAAATGGTACAAAGACATTTTCTATCACATTCAAAAAGTGAGCAAGCTAATACTGTCCTACCCAGTTCCACTTGACTTCACATTTGATTAGAACGCTATTCCTCTTTTCAGCTCCTGCTCCCCCAGCCACTTTGAGTTGTGGATGATCTAAATCTGTAACTCAACCCCACCCCTTCAAATCACAATAAGGAGTTCACCAACAATCATAGACCACCAGCAAGTAAGGTCAAAAATTCATCTTTCTCTGCCATGCACTTCATCCTTGAGTTGCTTAGAAGAGCTCTAGGTATCTGCAGACCCACTGATTTGCCATCGGTCCCAGTGACTGTGGTATTACTGCCATGGTCAGTTTTTATGCATGGCACTCCAATATCTTCCCAGCTCTGAGGCTCTACCATAAACTACCAGCTACTTGAAGAACTCTGACACACAGCCTAGCTCTTGCCTGTCCCTTTCTCTGGAGGGGCTGGAACACATGCATTGTACCTCTAGCTACGTCACAGACCCCAGCTATAGATGGACTGATTGCATTAGAACATGTCACAATTGTCTGTCTGATATAAATTCCAGCCAGTAGACTAAACACTCTTATATATATAAGAAATGAAAAGTTGCTATAACCAAGCCCAGGTTAAAGACAACCCTTGAACACCGTACAGTGGACCACTGGCTACCCACTGCAGTAATCATCTTTAGAGCTGTTCCAGTTGTCCCCCATTCTCAAAAGTGCTAACTAAGCCTCTTCAACAGTAGCCAGCCTGATTCTGTGATTCTATCACACTGCATCCTCAAGCCCTTCAGAAACACAGCAGTATGAAATTCAGCCTCTAACCTCAAATGGGACATGATACACACTTGTATAATGAACAGAAAACACAATGTGTGGTTGCCATTCCTGCTACTTTAGGCTCTGCTGACTAAGAGGCTTTAGTATCCATGGAGGAATGCCTTCCCTAAGGAACACAAATATGATTCTATTGATTTTAGATGTTAAGAAAACAACTATATATTTTGGTCTCCCTCTAGTATTGGATTGATTAGTAAAAATGAAAAGAAAAAGTTTGCATATTTGGCTGATCCTGACTGTTTAGGGGAAATAGGATAACTGTAACACAACGAGAAAATGGAAAGAATGTGGATAGAAACGCTTACCTATAGTAAAAAATATATATATATATAGCCAACCTCAGCAATCTCAAATAGGTGGTACAACCAGGGGTTAGATCATTAAGGGATCAAACTTCTTGATTACAGCTGAAGAAATATTAAATGAGTAGTAGAGAAAACAAATCATATCCACGACCTAATGTCATAAGTGTCTACTTATATTCTTTTCCTTGTTATGTCAGACTTATATTTATATACTTCAACTAACTTTCTTTTTCTCTCACAATTTTATACAGAGTATGTTGGTAGTAACCTATAAATTTAGTCCACAGGTTACAGAATACAGACACATGATTGTGACAACACCAGAGAAAGCCTGGGCATTTCCCAAAGATCTAGAGGTAGGAGCAGCATAAATCAATTGATGTGGCTCTGGAGTTCCTCATCTTGAGGGAGGAGGTAATGTGCCTGGTCAAGGGTTATCTTTACTATGATAGGCTGGAACCAATGTTTGTTAATGAAAATAGGTACAAAGGATATCTAAACTGGTGGACTGCATAAAATTGTCATATTTTTTTGGCCACTATATATTTTTATTTGGGGGGAATTCTCCACTGTAAGTCTTAAGAAGATGCAGGACCTGTCTTCCACAACAGAAGCTCGAAGAATTCACCTTGGCCTTTGAATTGAGAAGTAGAGACACATAGAAAAGGGGACTAGCACAATACCAGTGACACTGAGTACTGTCCAGTTCTGGTTACTATAAGCACTTAGTCTTTGGTGGTGATGGTAGAAATTTTGTCAAGTGGTTTTGGGTACGTTTTGGACTGCTTCCAAACCCAGTTCTCCAGTCTCCTTTGTGATTATGTCAAGTACCTTATTATCTTTTCATAAATCTATTTACCACTTAAATCTAGCAAAGTCAGTTTCTGTTGAGACCAAAAGATCTATTTGGTCATTCTCCTGAGTCCTAGCAAGACTTTCCACTCTATTTGAAATCACCAGCTTGGGTAATTTGTTCCATATTGTGCCTTATTTCCTAGATAATAAGTATCTATTTTCTGTTTCTTGTGGCTCTTGATATCACCAATTGATCTAATTGCCATTCTCCTTCCTCACTCCTCTCCCCAAGTAATAATTCTTTACCAAAATAATACCCTAAATAATAATCCTATAATTATATTTTGATTGGAAACGAATCATAGTGTATAGTAACTCTGAAATTATATGCCTCAGTGAAGTTTTGAGGGTTTTTTTCATGACATATGTTGGATCATTTTTGTAAAGAACTATGCATCTCCCAAAAACATGCAGTAATTGAAGATATAATACTGACATCTCTTAAAGAAATTAAACAAGTAAAATTCAATTTCAGAATAAAGAGTGGGTCCTAGACTGGAACAATGCAATATCAAATTTACTTTGTGTAATAAATATGAAGAACATGAAGCACAATGTTTATATAGAGATTTTAAAGCTTTTCATATGTTATGATTAGTATATGAAGTTAAAAGGCTACAAGTTAGCGTGCCATTGGGTTAAACGCATAGCCTTTATAAAAACAACTTTTTTTCTGAATAGCTAAAAGTTATCCTTTGAACTACCAACACACTTTTAACTCTTTTTGATGAAAAAAAATTTTCAGAAGTATATAATACAATTTTCCTGCCTTTCTAATAAGATTACGTGACCCAGAATGTAAACTTTTCTTTATGAAAAGGATCATTTTCATAAACATCAATTATTAAACTATGTTAAAGGGCTATTAAAATATATGAAGCTGTTTGCTATAAGCTGTTTAACTTCTACATCACTTTAATGACTTGAATTTGACATAAAACCCCAAACTCTCACATGCCCTGCAAGCCCCTTATGATGGAGTCCCTGCCTACATCTGTAACCTTCTCCTAAGCCACTCTTTCTCAATGCTCACTATAACCTGGATACTTTCTCTAAGCTCTTTCATACTCAGAGACCTCCTATGCTGTTTCTTTTGCAGGAATGCTCCTCCTCCCATGTTTCACCTGGCACCTTCTGCTCATATTACATATCTCCCCTTAAATGTTATTTCCTCAGAAAACCTTTCCTTACCCCAGAGCCTGGCACAGTGTCTGGCATGTAATAGACTTTCAGTGAGTATTCATGAAATTAATAAATAAAATAGCAAAAAAAAAAAAAGTAGTTTCCACAAATGTTCTGGAATAAGTACAATAGGGCTTTTTTTTTTTTTTGTAGCAACATTTAAAATCTAAATATTTCTAAAAAACTAAAATAAATACCTATGGAATAGATTAAATGGGAAAAGTATAAATAGAAAAATATAGCTAGTAATCAATTAAACAATGAATATGCAGACACATTCCTTTTTTTTTTTTTTGCTATTGTCTAGATAATGTACTGACTTAAACTGTTATGTAGAAATCAGCCAGAGGAAGGAAAACAATTAAATCAATTAAAACTGCTTCTTACTTGGGGTGATTAGATAGAGCTTAGAGATTATCTATGGATGTCAGAGATCCATGCTATTTCCCATCTCCCATTTCTAAGAAATTTTTATTCTAATTTTTGTTCTTAAAAAGGGAGAGACAATGTAATATTGCAAAATAGTGGTATCCAGATATAATAGAGTAATATTAAACAGATGGCAAAATTCAGGGATATTTACGGTATGTTAGCGTCAAGGAAAAGCAGGTATAGAGGTCATGAGACCTATGTTCTAGTCCCATTTGTTCTAACTTGCTGTGTAATTTATGATCAGTGTTCATTTCCTCAAAAATCATTTCTTAATGCACATATATTATGGCACGGGACTAGGAACCACAGGTACATTTGTTTGTGTGTAGAGAGTGAGACCAGATACTGTGGGGGGAAATCATACATGTATATACCATAAATGAAATGGCCTTTTCCCTTAAGTAGTTAATAACTATTATGGAAAACTTGAAGCAGGCACCTAAACAAGGGCTAAATTGTGTGGCTCAGACTCCAAGTGTAGTAGGAGTTCAAAGAAGGGAGAAATTAATGTGGGCTGGAGTTTCTTAGGAAACTCTTTGCAAGAGAAAACTCAAGACTATGTTAAATATAGTTGCAAAGGACTGAAGCTACTCATATAACTTTTCACTAAAAAATAAACCCCCTCTTCCCAGGAGGTTAAATTCTTTTTCCAATCGAGCAGCTCTGGTAACACATGAGAATTCCTGAAGGAGGAAGCCTCTTGTCTAGCCAGCCAATTTAGAGAAATTAAGCCTGGGGATGAATGAGTTACAGATGTCACAGCAGCTCCTCTTCATATGCATCCTTTCTGGAGAGAAATGGAAAGGAACCAGATCTTAGAGACCTCTGAGGTTTGGTGGGCAGCAAAGGGAGCCTAGTGAGTGTGAAAACATGGTAGAAGTTAGTGTCATGTATGTGCAGAGCAGGAAGGAGGCTGGCCAGTCTGGGAAATAGAGTTCTGTTGGAAGACAGTGAGGAGATGATTGGAAAACCACATGAGAGCATGAATTTGATCTCATTAAAATCAAAAGGAAAGCCAAAGCTTCTAGGAGAATAGACTGATCCCAGGACTGAGGCAGGGAAAGTACAAGTTGAGCCCTGAATTCCTTGTTGCACTAGGAAGTCAGAAGCTGCTCAAAAAATTACAGGAACATGTCAAATGCATCCAGGGAAACAGCCTGAGATAGTCTGGAACAATATGAGCATAAGAAAATAATATTATTCGTAATAGATTACAGCTACTTGAATGAAATAAAACTCCTGAGTCTATATGGATATAAATAAACAAGTAAATAAATAAAATAAATAAATAAGTAGTATATGAAAGGAAGAAAACATTTTTCCTTGAAGTATAATACCAACCAATAAATACAGAGGATATGATGAAGCTAGAAAATCATTAATAAATAGCAGAATTAATAGATCAAAATTTGATAAGAAAGTATTTATATAATCTCAAAATATTTCCAAAAATTCCTTATTAATTGCAAAGAGAAAAATAGTAACTTGACAAAGGAAAGATTTGGAAGACATTTCACCTCAGTTAAGAAATCAAAGCTAACATCACCAATATTGAGACATACAGACATTACATGACTCTTGAATGATATACTGAAAAGGACATAAAATCCTTTCACTAATATTCCTGCCCAAAATGCATTGCCTGAATACTATCATGAGCTAACATCAGACAGAACTGTTTCAGGTAAAAAGAGACCAAAGAGACATGAGAACTAGACATGCTGAACTGGATACTAAACCAGGAAAAAAATATATCTCTACAAAGAATATTACTGGGTCAATTTATAACATTTGAATATATCAACATTAAATTTCCTGATACCAATAACTCTTTTGTGGTTATGTAAGTGAATGTCCTTGTTCTGGGGAATTAAACACTTAAGCATTTAAGAGTAAAAGAGAATTTCTTCCACTTATTCTCAGAAAAAAAAAAAGTATATATGTGTGTGAAAAAAGAGAGGGGCAGAGAGAGAGAGAGAGAGGGAAGGAGAGCACAAAAGATGACTCAAAATGTAAATTATATCAAAATAAAAAGTCACACGCAAAAAAAGGAAAAGAAAATCCAAAGCAATGATTAATGTACTGGAATGTGATAGGTCATTTACATGGATATAAGAACAAAAACCAATGTCTAAACTCCGAGTTGTTTCCTTTTTACATAAAACTTTGTTACTTCCTAGATTTAACTGAAGAAAATGGTAAAAATGCAAAAAAGAAAAAAAAAGGAGTTGAAATTTAAAACAGCATAGTTTTCTCAAAAGTATTCACTTAATCTTGAGAACTTTATGGCTGGGACATTAGGAAGCATCCTTTTTGCTTAACCAGATCAGCAGACCTAGCCCAGCTGACTAGACCATGATTCCTCCATGCCAAATCCTCATCTTGTTGCATGCTCCATCTGAGGCTACTTTTTGAAGCTTCTGCCAAAGGGTAAAAATAAGTGAGATTTTTCTATCACAGAGGGTTTGGGCCTGTAACACCTACAATCTTCAGATTGAACCCTACCATGAAGCCCACAAGAACAACATCTGGCAACTCGAAGCATTTATGGGGTTTAGAATTATTTTTCTGCCCAAAGTCAATTTTCCATGTGTCCTGAGCGAGCCTCCTCAGCTACCCACATGCTCTCTCATTTGTGGCTTCCTCCTTGATTCTTCATCATAACTCCCTAAGCTAAGCCCTCAGGCTGAGTTTCTTCCCTGTTTCCTTACTGCTCTCTAATTTCACCAGGAGCAAGAATCCACACCTTCTGTCTAGGACCACGAGAACATTAGTTCTGCTAACTCCCTCTTACTCAAATAACCAGAATCTCTTCTTTTACATCCTGTCTTTGGCTAGAAAAATTCTTAACCAAGAAAGTCTCTCCTGGAACTATGATTCTGTGGTCCTGCTGACTCTTTAGAGATTTTGATCTGTGAATATTTATAAACTCAAGTTAAGGTATGCTACCTCTTTGTGAGACAAGAATAAACCTCCTGGAATAAACTGAAAACTTCTTGAATGATCTAGAACCTTCAGGTTAAAGTTTTCTAAAGATTATCTGGTGGTTTTCACCTTTAAAAAGAAAATTTTTTACTTATTTTCTAATTCTATGCTTCTCATTGGTTTATCCATGGTAAGTCATTGGTAAGTTCCTCTAGTTCAATGTTACATATCAGTGGAAATATTGGACAATTTGGATAAAATATTTGCAAATTAAAATATCAATAAATTGACATAATATTCAATATACAAAAATAAAACCTTCAAATGAGTTTAAAAAAACACACACACAAGAGGAAAATGGACAAAGTCATGAACAAATGATGGAAGGGAAGAAGAGAAGAAGAGAGAGGAGAGAGGGAGGAAGAGAGAGAGGAGGGAGTGATGGAGGGAAGGAGACAGAGAGACAGACAGAGACAGAGAAACAAATATAAAAATAGTGATAAACATGTCAAAAGGTCTAGAAGTGATTGTGTCCCAGTAGAATGAAAACATCTCTTTAGATATAGAGCTGAGGCAGGGAGATTACAAAATGAGCTTGAAACATCTCGTACCAGAAAGTAAAGAATTACTAAATGAAACATGAGAACACACGGAAAAGGTACAAGAACAAATCCAAAAGACTCCCACTTGCCAAAGCTGAGATAATTTAGACATAAAAATAAATAATAGTCAAGAACTAAAACCCATTGAATAAAGCAATCCATGAGTCCATTGCCTTAAACAAATAAGCTAATGGGGAAAACTAAATCTCTTCTTCAAAGTAGAAAGGCAGCTAATAAATGTGGAAGAAATTATAAAATTAGAAAGTCACCATTTAGCAATCATAATAATAATTGATTCAGGCAAAACTCTCCAGTGGGTACTAATACTCCTAGGAACTTTTGAGGAGTAACAGGATTTTTACATAGTTTCAAGTATCTCCTTACAGATATTTATCAGTTACAAAAGGGGAAATAGTGACTTTGCAGTGGAGAAAACCTGACTGCACTTTAAGTAATCAAAGTTAATAATGCCAATAATGGGACAAGCAACATCATGCACCTCTGGACTTAAGACTCTGAGAACAAAACACTACTATAGTGTTCTTTCTAGCATGCATCACCTTAACCTAACCACAAGGAAACACCCACAAATCTAAATTAAGAAACAATCTACAAAATACTTGGCCAATGCTTTTTAGAAAACTAAAAAAGCTTCCAGATTAAAAAAGCTAAAAGATGTGGCAACCAAATATAACAAGTGATCCTGGATTTTCTCTTGCTAGAAAGAACATTGAGACAATTGGCAAAATTAGAGTAAGGACTGCAGATTATATAACAATGTATTAATGTTTAATATTCTGATTTTGATAAGTATATTATGGTTATGGTTGTTTTTTTTTTTTTTTTTTCACAAAATACAAGCTAAACTAGTTAGGGGTAAAGAAACATTCTATCTACACCTTACCGGTAAACAGTTCAGGAAAAAAGCATACAGAGATAGACGATTGATGTTGATAATAAATGATAATAGATCGATGATAGACAACAGAAATACTAACAGTTGGAGAATCTAGGTGAAGAGTATATGATAATTTTTCATACTATTCTCACAACTTTTTGTAAATCTAAAAATACATTGAAATATTTTTCTAATTCAGCTTGTCTGGAAGACAAGAACACATATGTAGAATGCTACCGCTGTTACCTCTGCTACCTCTACCTGGAGAAGCATTTACCACAGCCCAGCTGGCCTCGCTCCTATTCTGGCATATTAGTAGACATGAAACTTGGGATCAAGAAATTTACTGTTGACATGGCTCCTAACTCTGTTTCTTGGGTAAGCCATTTACCATCTCTGAACCTCAGCATCCTGATGTGAAAGAAGTTTCAAACGTGATGATCTCTCAATTATCAAATATCTTTTGGAAGTATACTAAGTCTTAGAACTGCATGGTAAGCAAAACATCTGTGATCCTGGAAATAGTTTAATGCATAAAACAGATCTAAAACAAATTATTTAAGTACATAAAAGTCTAAAAGAGAATATATAAAACAGAGATCTGGGAACATAAATCTAAGAGATCTGAGTTTTTGGGAAATCAGGAAATGTTTCCATAAAAAGTCACAATTAAGCTGAGACCCGAATTCAGAAAAGGGGCTGGCTGGTGGAAAGAGTGATAGGGTAAAGAGTATTCCAGGAACTGTATTTGCAAGATCTGAGGGAGAAGATTGCTTGGCATCTCCAAGGAATTGAAAGAAATCCAGATGTCTAAGGAATAGAAAGAGTAGTGTCAGGCTAGTGGTAGAATATTTGATGGAGAGGCAGGAGACCATACAAAGTGGTGAATGCTATCACAGGAATATTAAAATATCTTCCTAATCTGTGATTCTAATTAAAATATATTTATAAACAGATGTTTGACATTAAAAAAGGAATCCAAATTTCATAATATGACTTAGGACTTGAGCATCTGACCCAAAATATTTACTCAGAAATACGTATTGAATATATTCATTATTCTATAGCTCATCATCTTAACAACTACATCTGATAAAAGTTTGCTGTGACATAAAGGGTCTGGAAGTAGTCATAACATTATCATCCTCTCCATTAGGGGCCGGCACCAGAAACTCTTGACACTGGCAGAGAATTTCATCAATAGTGACAGGAAGGGAAACAATCCTCAAAATAGAATGCTCTATGGCTGTAAAATTATAGCCAACTAAGCTCTGAAATAAACATTAAATAATTGCCCCTTAGCTGGGAGACTGAAAATACCATCTAATATCCCCTGTCTATAAATTAGAAATGTAGATGGATTCATGGAAAGTTATATTATGATTTCTAGAACTTTTCTGAAACAATAAGTTTCACTTCCTTAGGTGCTTATGTCATCTCACTTGTAAGAGCATATGTCGAAGGATGGAAAAGAGAGTCGTACTCTTATAACATGGGGACAAAGTGGATCAATAGCCTTAAAGCGGCTTACAATAAAATCATTGGACTTTATGGCCTTTTAGGAAGAGGCTATGTCTGGATTTTTATCATCTTGAAAGATCAATAAACCTCTTAGCCTAATATGCTATTCTGTTACAACAGGGCAAAGTCATAGCACAAAGCTCATTCACAGTGTCTATTCTCTCACCAAAATGCAGTGACTGTGTACATGGCCATAGAGAAGGGTTTCATATAGAGTACAGCAGGGACCTGATACTTCTGCATACCAGGCTTGTTAGATGTGCTTAGTATAGCAACTAACAGGGCTGAGTGTCTCTGGGACCTAATAAAAATGTTGTAGGACACTCCTCCTGCCCAGGGGTCATACCATAGTAGAAATGCATCATTGAGTAATAAGTGAAAAAAATGTGTTAGCTCCAGGCACACCTCCCCAGAGCTAAAGGTGAAGTAAGAACAGAATCACCTTGGATTTGACTTGTGTCAGGCAGCCCTGCATGCCCTGAGACAGGTTGCTTCAAGCAGCAATTCAGCTCATGGGAGGAGATGGGGGAGAGGAGGGTTGTTTAACTTAGTTCTTGCTGGTAATTTTACCAAATACTCTCTCAAAATCAAAGTCCAAGCTTCTTAGTTCAACATCTAAAACAGTCCATAATCTACCTTGAGCTTCCCTTTTCAGTGCTTCTTCCTTACTATCCTTTAGCCAAAGGGACCACACTTTCTCAGTCCTATTCCTCAGCACCCATGTTCATTGGGTAGAGAATGACCTCCTCCCATCTTGATATGACTCAACTGGTTTCCAATATCCAGAAGAAAAGCACCTCTTTCACAAAGCCTCCCCAGTGCCCATGCCTCTGCCTCCTTGGCTTCCACAATTCCTTAGCTCTCTTCATTCTACTCCTAATTTTGGTTCTTTTATGTCAGATAATACTGAGCTAGGATTACTTCATTTAATCACAACAAAAGTATCTCTGTTTTGTGAGAGAGAAAAATGAAGCAAAGAGAACCTAAAAGTTTTTTTTTTTTTCCAAGCTAAGCACATGAAATAGAAAATAATTACAGTTTGGAAAATATATGACTTTTAAATGCAATATTTTGAATAAATAAAAAAATTGATAACACAATCCAGTGAGAACTGTTTGAGTATTTTTAACCTATGCCAGAAGTTAGCAGCATGATAAATATGCTTCAGTGGAGTATAGCTAGCACATCCATTTATTTCCCAAACACAACATCATTTGTACATTTATAGAATTTCTTATTTTATAAGCAAAGCAAGAAACTTTGTAAAAGAAGAAGATATTAACGGGATGCTTAACTGGTTTTATTATTTAGAAAAACAAATGATGCAGCCATAATGAATCTGACCTCTATGAAACCAAGGTCAAAGTTTCTCAACATTTTTTCCCCTTTATCTTTGAACTAACAGGAAGGCAGACTTTCCAGGACATGGACAAAAGCCATGTCTGTGATCACAACATCTCCAAACCATTTTCTAAGCACATAAATAACTAATTACTGAGCTGAAGAAAAATCATCTGGAGAAAACTGGCAACAGTGACGATATACTAATGGAAGGAACTGCAAAGTCAGCGCCACAGACTTCACTGATAGAGAGAACTCAACGCTAATTAACACAGGAAAGAATAAAGGCTAATATGGTGCAGCCACACTTTGCCCTAGAAAAAGAAGGGAATGTCTAAATTATACTAGAAAATTGCATTGTGAAATCCTCATCTCTTACTGTCACTCCCTACCAAGCCTGAGGTACCTCTCCCAGAGCCGGCCTGGCATCTAAGTTTGGGTTTCCCTGACAACAGAGGAACCATGACTGGAGCTCAGAAAATCCTGCCCCTGGAAAGAGCTAAACTGAGAGCAATTACTTAGAACAATAGGGATAAATGATGAAAGCAAAGAAAGAGGAAAGACAAAATCCTAATTTTGACTTGCTAGGTGCAGGATTCCTATATCATGTCAAGGCGATTTACGGCTTCATGACTATCCAGCTGCATCAGATGTGAGTTGCAATGTGGCCCTCTTCTCAAACCACTGCAGTAATAAATAGCATAAGTAAGTCCTTCTGTCTCATCCTAGTTAAGTCACACAACTATAGTTACATCTAGCTGGCAAAGGAAAAGCTCCCTCTGAGCTGAGGATGTTAGACACAATGGGAATTCTTAAATGACTTGGACACCAGAAATTGTTTTCTTTAATAAGAAGAAATTACACATAAGAGTTTGGCGGGACATTTCCTTCATGTTGTCATCCTGCATAGGGTACTGTCTGAGAGAGGGTAGCACTGCTGACATTTGGTGTCCAGCCCTGCCATGCTATAGAGACTTCCTTACTTCACTCCTCAGGATTCATAGATTTACCTTCCTTAGAGAAGTCCACAAATTAAGTTGTGGAGAAAAATAAAAAGTATTAGGTTCCTCATGAAGTTGTAGCTATCTCCTGGCAGTTATTATTCACATGGGACACAAGTCTACCTGGGGCCCTGTGGGTTTCTCTTAAAATCAGTATCCTTTCTTCATTCTAAAAGGACCAACAGCCATTCTAGCCTCTCCAATTTTTATGAGATTTCTACTGCCCTTCTTGCTAAAAATGATCTAACTGATCCCATCCAGCATTTATGAGCAATCTCCCATGGGCCCCTAAATATGCCATCAGATTAGGAGTGAAGATGAACAATTATGACTAACCTTCCTCCCCCAGCTAATGGCTTTTAAGTATATAGCTGATTGGGTGAAAGATGCTTCTTCAAAGGATAACTTTTAGGAATTATTACCTAAGCTCATTAACTCCACCTATATCCTGCAAAATAAAGTCTCTGGAGAATAAAGCATAAAATTGCATTACCCTACAAAACAGTCTTCTGTTGAGCTGCGGTTCATGTAAAAATTGCCTAGATGTTTTATTATGCATCTTAGAGATTTAGAAAGCAAAGTGGGGTATACTTAACTGGCAACTCTTTCAAATCAGATGCCATAATTATGTTAGATCCCCAATGTCAAGCACAGTGCCTGACACATATAAGATAAGAAATAAATGTTAGAGTGAGTCTGTTCACAAGAAGGATAAAGGAGAAAGTGTGAAATGCTATGTTTTAGAAATATCAGTTAAAAACTGAATTAGTTGTACAAGGGTTGTTTTGAATGTTATATATATATAAGACCAGCTTTAGGAAGAGCTAAAATAGACCCAGATGATGTGGGAGAATGGATTATTAACCCAGTGTATCCAATCAGAAGGGCTTAATTACAGAGAGAGCCTCAGAATTATCATGAGTGGCTTACTGAGTCTGAGCAGTAATTATAAAAATAAAAGGACCCATGAAGTTGGTACATGACCAATAAACATACACTTATAAATAGAACAACTGAGTTATCAACCACATTCTATACAATGTACAAAGTGTAAGGAAAATTTTAAGATATCTAGACATTTGAAGACTATAACAGGAAAGAATTCCCAGAAAAAGCATTTTTAAAGAAAATAGCACATCAAGTGAAGCCCAAACAATCTCATAACTGTATTAGTATAAGAAGGATTGATGTGGCATATGTTAATATAAATGTTATTATATTAAACAAATTTTAATCACTGAACTTAACCTGTTGCCTATTTGTCCTAAGTGTTCTTCTCATACATTCAGCATTGCCAAAGTCAGCTCTTGTTTTTCTCCCTTGGATTTGCTTTAACTTTGATGAAGTTTTTAAGTATGGCAATTAATATGTTAGAGGTAGCTATTTAAATCCAAGGAGACACAATCTGTATTTAGAGATACTTTTCTATCTTAGTAAGCATAATCTAAAATTTCTCCAAATAGATATTAGGGAAAATAGTTTCTAAATCATTTAATTAAAGAAAATAAAAGACCTCACACTGAGAGACAATTCTCACCAATTTTTTAAGTATCTTTAAAGCTCATTTCAAAAATGCCAAAAAAAAAAATAGGCTAGTCCATAAAACCCTGCCCAAACACAAGCCACACCACAGTCATAAATAACAGAGTGCCATGAGATAACTTAAGTGCACTACAATGCTAAATGACAAGACCCACTGATAGAGAGATCCAAATTTGCTCTTATCTCTGTTCCCAAGAAATATTTGACAGGATGAATTAAAAGTTTTTATTTCTGACCCCAGAAAGAATAAGAACCACAAGATATTATGTCAAGAATAGAGCCCAAGGTTTCTTTGAAAGCACATGAGTAATCTATATGTTCATTCTTTTCCTCATTTCAAAGAGAACCACATCTAGTTTTATAGGGCTGCTTAAAATATCTGCAGGAAACTTTTTTTTTAAAGAAAAGAAGTCATGAGAACAAATGTGGCTACCTAACTCATTACAGTTTTATGCAAATGATATTCAATATGAACTCAAAGCCATTGCAGATGTTTATCAGCAAAAATATATTTCTCATTTGAACCCAAATTTCATTTATCTTCTAAATCTCCTAGGAGTTCTGTGGAAACAATTCTCATTAACAAAATTTGACAAAAGAAGGAAAATTCCATATGGCAAATGAGCCAAAGTGATATCTCAAGGTTACTGAGGAAAATATATCTTGTAAAATAGATCTAGGATGCTAGACTCTTGATTCTTAAATCTAATTCTTTGACCATCAGAATGTGAATTAACAGACCCCAAAATGAACTCAAATCCTAATAGTGAAAAGCTGAAAGCCAGGTGGAAAAATGAGAATGATTTCTAAACAATTAATTTCAGATAGTTTTAGTGATTCCGAAACTATAATATGTTTAAAGCTGAGTATGAAGTCATCATAATTAGAGAACAAAGTATTTTTAAAAAGGGGACTATCCTCCCACTCCCTGCAATAGAAATCTGCACAGCTCAGAGGTTCTGTACTTTTAGCTGTATCCTCAGATATGGGTATATTTTTAACACTCTAATATATTAAATAATGGGGCATGTAGTTTGAAAAATTGAGAATGAAAAAGATTTCAATAAGCTTTTTTTTTCTTCCAGTCTGCCACCCTGTATACCCCAAACATTGACAGAAATGATGAGTAAGTTCACATTTAAACTCTGATGATAGTCCTTGAAGTCAAGGATAAATTTCTAAGTCCATCAATTACTAAAAGGAAAACATATACCACCATTATCAATTGGGTCCTGCTGGTCAGCTACTTAAATGTTGGCACAGGGTGCCTTTTTTTTTTTGGTTAGAAAATAATCCCAATGCTTGTAATAATGAGAACAGATGATTAGTTTTTGTGTCACCAGCAGAAAGTCTCATTCACTCCATGAACATAAATACTATTAAATAGAAACTTTATGAGGAAATTGGATAGGTAAATATATAATAAGGTTGAAAGGACAATATCTGGTAAAAAAAAAAAAAAAGTATCCTTTAAACCATATTCACTGGAAATACAAATGAGAATTTGTGAACACAACATACTCTCAGTTTTAGTGTAATTCTGCTAGAGCCAGACTGGAATCTATGAATGAGTTTCCCTGAAAGTCACTCAGTCATGGGTGTGACTTAAAGGAGTTCATTGGCAGGTAGGCTACATTGAAAACAGATATCCATAACAATGAGGATAAACAAAACACACAGAGGAATCATCATACTTGACAGAACTCTTCCAAATATTTATCTGTCACCAAAGTCACTCTTTGTTGCAGCCCAAATCTCTCATCTTTGCCATTTCCTATCCTTCTACCATGTTTGTTTGTTTTATAACTTTTTTCTGAACTATTGCAAACTTCTTGATTCTCCGTTTCATTCTAAAACTCTACACATTACCTGTGGCCAGATGACTTTTTGTACAATCTACTTTACTCATGTCATTCTCCTGCTTAAAATGGTCATCGTGTCTCTATTCTTCTTGGCAATTTTATCCATCAGTAATTCTATGTGAAGTAAGTAAAGATAAAGAAAATTTATCATCATCATCATCAATCATCACATCATCAGAGCTGCAAGTTTGTTTTCTTCTTGGTCTGAATCTCCAAAATGCTTTCTTGAGCCTTGAGAAATAAACCCTATTCTTCACTGAGCTTAACTCAACCATCTTGTTCCCACTCCCCACTCAGTATTTTATTATTCCATATCCTATATTTTCTCTTTACTCAGTCTTCAAATGCAGAAATATCCCCAAGCTTGTCAGAGGGTGGAGTTCTCCACATTCTGCTTTTTTCAAGTACCATGCAGTTTTTTCTCTTTTCTATTTATCCTTTCATTGTCACAAGTAGTCTAAAATCTTCCATCCCATTTTTCTTTCTTTAATTCTCTCATTCACTCATCAGATTCTGACTTTCATCATCAGCCATCTACTGGAACTGCTCTTCTTTTTGAAGGTGTCTCATCCTTTAAGGAGGAATCCCTGCAGTAGGGTGTAAGCACTGAGGAGATGAGCAACAATAAACTGAAGCATGGGGAAAATATTAGAATTTCTATTTAAAACAAAATTTAAAAGCTATTAATAATGTCATTCATAAGTAAGCTTTTTAGTAGAAGAGAAAGTATGTAAACAAAAATGTAAATAAAAGCCCTCTACTCCTTTATTTGAATTGTAAATAACAGAAATAACAGCCAATACAATTTACTTTTTTCTTTCACACACACACACACACACACACACACACACGTACGCACGAGTCTCTCTCTACCTCTCCTCATCCATTCCTTTAACTTTAACTAGCATTTCTTTGTACCTTACTCCCATTTACTGTGCCAGTCCTGTTCTCTCTATATCTCTATATCGATCTGTATCTCTCTATATCCAAACTTTAATCCCATCCCTTCAATAGTACCACCATTCAATGTGGGCTTCTCCATACTTCAAATCCTGTACGTGTAAGAATGTGTCCTGACACAAAGAATTAAAAATGTGGAGTTAACCATTCCTAACCTGCTGCTTCATCCTCCCAATCAAATCCTATTGATTTTGTTATATAAAATGTGTCTATATCTTTCTCATTTACCCTTTTACTCTCACTGCCATAACCTAAATCCAGATTTTAATCGTCACCTCATACAACATTACTGAAAAAAATTGAAAATAGCCTAACTTTGGCCACTCTCTCTGCTTTTCATTCCATCTGCACAGCACAGCAGAACTAATGTTAGTGAAATATCCCTTTGATCAGGTCACATTCTTGGCCAAAACTTTCAAGGACCCTTATTCTCTATCACATCACATCTTAAGTCTTTTGACTGCTTTTCAAATCCCTCTGTTAAATAGCAACACCTTTATGCCAGCCCAAATATGACCTCACCCTTCCACCCAGAGATTTTCCTTTGGACTCATTCCCATCTCTGAGACTTTGTTCCTCTTATTTTCTTTACCTGCAATACCCTTCCCTTTCCTCACCATCTATTCTTGAACTCCTATGTATCATTAAAAGTTCAATTTTAATTCTTGTATGAAGTTTTTCCTGAATTATAGCTGTTCTCAGTTATCTACCCCCTCTCTAAAATCCTAAAGCACTTATTCTTTATGCAACAAATTTCAGGCTTTATTATAGATAAAACTATAACTTGTGTAATTCTTTAATTTCATCTTATCTTTTATTGTCAATTACAAACTGCAAAATCACATGAGTACCCAGGTTGGGAAGGGCATGAGAGTTATCTAAAAGAAAAGCTTTAGAACAGGAAGGTACAGAGCATCGAGGACTGAGTTTACTTAAGCTTTTAATAAGTACCCTCTCACCTGCAAGCAAAGGAAATCTATTTCAAACTGGTTTTTGGAATAAATGGAAATATATTAATTTGTGTCACTGGGAAATTCAAGGGTTACATCTAGATGTAGGGGCTCTGATAATGCCGTCCAGACTTTCTGTCAATCTTGTGGTTCAGTTTATCCCAGTGTCTTGGGTTCATTTTTACACAAATTTTCCCCATATACCAGGAAAGATAACCATTACCAGCACAAGTCTGTCTTTGGGCTTATCATCCAAATGGAAAAAAAGATCTCTTTTAGTGCCCACACATCAGGGAAGACTTTTATTAGCTGTGCTTGGTCACAAGCCTACCGCTGGACCAATCATTGGGCCAGTGTGCTGAGTTCTATAATCATCCAGCATGGGTCATGTACCCACAGAGAATACATTTAGATAGCAGTATTGTTGTGAGAGGAGAAAGCTTTTGTTGTCTTAAATCATATAAGCACCATCAATTGCATCTGTTCATAGAAATGATCACTTACAAATTCATAAAACATCCGCACTTATAATTTATCAGAACACTTCTGTATAGAATGCCACTGTGGTCTCTGCTGTCTGCCTATATGCCAACTTTCAAACATAAAAGGAAAACATGAGATGCAAATATAGGATCCAGGCCTGAAACATGAGCCAGCTGGCTTTTACCATTGGCTTATTGTGATTTTGAAGGAAAATGGGAAATACAGGTGAGAGCACTAACCTGCCACTACTTGAGCAGCCTCTTCACCTGGAATATTTGCATTTCCATAGTGATGTGTCATTATTCACAGGAATGTAAAGGGTGCACCTCTCTTTCCATGTACGTGCTTTATGTGTCCATATACCCTGGCTCCATGAAAAGTCAGACCTGAATTTTTTTCCTTAGTTTTAAATCCTCCTTTAGCTTACCTAAAAATATATATTTTATTTAGGAAGCTGAGAAAGAAACACACGAAGAATGTATTAAATATAAGCATTCAGGCACTGCAATATAAGCAGAAAGTTAAAACAATGGCTTGAAATTATAGAAAGTATGAATTCCAAAGTTATAATTTCAGCTTATTTTTTCTGTTATGTGGGATAGGCCTCAATGTTAGCCAAATGTTTTAATTAAAAACAATAGCATTGAATATTTGTAGTTTTTAATGTAATATATACTAGAAATACTTGAATATAATTAGAATCTTGAACAAACTTCATGATATTTTATATAATTTTTCGAAACAATAAAATAATTTGGGTATAGTTCTTATGTTTTTCTTAATTTCATATACAAGTGAAGGCTGCCTAAGCTTTGAGCTTTTGATAATGGCTAAAAAGTAGAATAAATTTTTAAAAAAAGAAAAGGTATACTTGTAAAATTCTAGAAAAATGTTTCCTAATAAAAACCATGAAAAACAAGTCACCCTGCCACAACTTAAAGTCACAGTTTTGAGGGCTGAGTTCATTTTCTTAACAAGGATCAGGATTTCTTTTTCACAAGATGATATATTTCCTATTTACAATTTGATCTTTTAAAATATCTCCACATTAAAATATCAGGATCTAATTAGACTTCCTGTTAAAAATGTAAGCATTATTTACTGCTTTCCTTGCCCTGTTCTCATCACACCTCTAAGATACTGTGAGTCTCATATTTTGTTCATCTAAACTTAGCTTTCCATCTATTGGGTTAAGGAGTTCTGTAGGCCATGGGGTCTCTGGTTTTTACTAAGGTATAAGCACTTGCTCCCATAGACATGGCCCAATACAGTCAATGCAAGGAAGCCATGGCATAGTGGAGAATATGTACCTTTCAGTTTGAGGTTCACAGGTCATCAGAAACCAAAATTGCTTTCGCATGACCTTGTGACTTTAGAGAATGAAGTCTTATTTGCCACATTGAAAGGGTGTCTGGCCTTCTAATCAATTTCTTTTTGTGTTTAGATTAAATTATAAACTCAAATCTCAATTAGAGATGTTACCCTTGGAATGTTGGGAAGAACGTGGTGAATATATACGAAAGAAGACACAAAGCTTCACTCTTCTAGTCAAAATGATGGTATAAGATTCTCTTACCAATAAAATTGAACTAATTACTTATGAAAATAGTACAATGAGAAATGGATACCTTACTCTACCATACAGAGTTCAGCATGATATTCTATTAATAAGCAGCACACACACAAAAAAATGAATGCAGTTTTACCTTCAAGCTCTAAAAAATTAAGTGAGAAAAAAGTAGTATTGACACAAAGATCCTGTCTCTTCTACTCCAACCAGTAACCTATTTAAAAAAAAAAAAAGTTGACTTTGGCTTCTGTATTCAATCCAAACATACTTCCTCTATCTCACAGCTGGCAAGTAACTAGACTCCATCCTCCCTCTAGCAAAAAAAAAAAAAAAAATCAACTCAAGTAAAAGTTAACTGGATAGGAAGTTTTTAAGAGATAAATTTGTAGGGCTGACAAATGAATAGCCCTGGACAATAGAAAACTGTTACTTAGATTTTAGCCATCTGGCACATAGCACTTAAAATTTATTTTCTCTCTTTTTTCATGGAATGTCTAGCCAGCTATCAGATTGAACTGTTTTAAGGATGTTATCTTGCCTCCCCAGCATTATGACTCCTTGTCTCATTTCTGTTTCTCTGTACACCAAAGTAACGAGGCTTTGTCATTACTCTCGTTCTCCTCCAAAAAAAACCAAAACATTATGAACACAAAATAAGATGTTATTCACTGTGCACAGATATATAAAACTAAAAAATAGAGTTATCATAACATTTTCCAGTTCAGCTATTTTAAGGCTGCTGCACTCCCAAATCACAAAGCCTTGCTATTTATACAACCCTGCATATGGAAGACCTCCCTCCTGTGAGACTGCAGCCCTGTATGCACAGAAGATGAAATTGCAGGCCCCACACTTCCATATACATGCACCCTGCTTTGCTTATCTTCTCTGAATGCAAGCCAAGTTTATTAATAATTTTTTCAGTCAGCAAGAAAATGAAGCAATTTTAATTTAATAAGAGGATATAAGGAATTGACATGAGAGAGAAAAACAATCTCAAACCAAAAGATGAACCTCCAGGGCTGAAGCTGCTGGGAAACAGAGGGTGTGCTAAGCCTGGCTGTGCCACAACTTACATGTGTAATGGCTCCTTTGCTGGGCCCCATTAGTCACAAATGCACCACAGAGCACAATGAATGTGTATCTTGACTGGCAGCTGGAGAAAAGGTAGTATCTAAAATTATCTTAAAGTATTCCAAGGAAAAAATGATGATAAAAATGGATTTAACTTGACTTTCTGAGATATAGAAAAAATTTCTTTTCCAAATGAGTTTGATACATCACCTTTCTCCAACTGTTCAAAGATGCTAGTGAGGTTCACTTTCAATAGCCCAACGGTATCAGAAATATCAATACTTTCTCTCTGTACCTTTCTAGAAAGTGAAAGACAGAGGGGTCATGAATATTATTATCTCAATTCACAAAGGCAGAAAGTAAATGTTCCACAAAGTCCCTGGTTTAGATGTATTTGGCCAATGGACTCCAGAGGGAATGACTGGTCTTTAAAGCATGCCTTTGGCTGAGGTACCATGGGAAGGAGCTGGGACAGCCATTTGGCTTGGAGTCAAGATCCTATCAGATGCATGGCCTCTGTTTCCAAGGACGGCCCCAAGGGGGACAGGGAAGGGAAAGGTAACACAGTGACAGCTTATAAGTTTCCTCTTTGCCTAGTCCCTAAGAATGTCTCAAAATCTTTGGGGGCCTGAGGTCTCATAATAGCAAATATATCAGAGTTAGACCTCTCTGTCCCATGGGAGATTTACTCTGCTCTTCATGATGCAGCTATGAAGGACTCTACTTCTAAGTTTGATATATGACCTAATCCCTATCCTCCAGACCACGTGGATTCACTGGCAAAAGCAAAGGTAAATATTCCTACCATCTGTCATTTGAACAGGATAGTATTTATTGTTTTTACCTGAAAGGGCACTTATTACACAGGAATAGGTGTCAGCCTTGAAAGGCCCCAGTGTGTGGGGCCTCCCTTGCTCTGCCTTATCCTCTTTAAGGCACATAGCTACCCACCACCCATTCCCCACCCATCACTCTTGAATTTGCACTCGCTCAGAGTTGATGTTCTGATGGTGAGAAGACAGGCAGATCTATAGTTCACAACCCAGGGACTCAAACAGTTTTTTGTTTGGGGCACTTTCATGGCTTATCAAACCCTGGATGGCTGCCTCTCAGAAGAATGTGAGACCACTTTTTCACTGATCAGTCAAATCATGTGCTAGATTCAAATTACTCCTGCAATTTCTGGCATGGAGAGGATGGGGCACTGTCCTGCTAGTTGGCCTTGAAGGGGCAGGGAAGTTGGGGTGGGCCTGCCTTTGTGACATTGTCCCATATGTTATATGTAACTAATATGTGCCTGTAACTTTTTTTTCCCTTTAGCTGAGACTTTTTCTCTCTTTAGACATAGAACCAATACCATTCCTCTGGTTACAAAGATAAATTTATTAGAATCGAGGGAAAGATAGACAAGTCATTATAGGCTATCAGAATGACAGAATGTGTGTGTGTGTGTGTGTGTGTGTGTGTGTGTGTGTGTGTGTGTGTTTTCCTTCCCACTTAGTTCTATGTTATTTTTCAGGGTAAACATGTAGATTAAACACATATTATTTTCAACAGCACATCATTTATTGGGATTCATTTTAAGTCAAACTATGGCCAGAGAATAAGTACCATTCTGCTCTGTAAAGACTAAAACAAGGCTAAAAGAAAAACATTCACATTCATTCATTGCCATTTTCAACTTGGAATTACTCATGTTTGCCTGGTCTCTGATGAGTCACCAGCTGAACTCCAGCACAATAATACAGCCTCCATATTTCCAGGGGGTTCTAGTGTGGGTCATGCAGAGGTCAGCAAACTGTCAAAAGTTACACTCTCTTTCCCAGGCTGCCTCTTAAAAATACCTTGAGAATGTCTGTCTAAAAAGATTACGATCATTCTAACATCTTATAAAAAAAGAACAACTTCATTAACCTCAAATGAACGGTTTGTAACAGTTATAGATGAGAAGTAAGGACACCAAACTCGTGCTGATTATTAGATTTCTAAAATAGGAAGCCTAATATGCTACCTACTCCACCATGAGGAAGGCAGGAATTCATTAAGCCACATGGTCTCTAATCAGCTCACTTTTTTCTTCTTAAGGCATGGGAATGCTGAGTCTCTATCTTTTTAATAATGAAGCCACCACATTGTAGCTCTGGAGACCTGTGAGGTCACTGAGTGCAGACCCCACCGAGGGTCAGCACAGTGCTGCAATTATGCCATGCAAGACAGACAAACATCAGTCTGTTTTCTAAGGTATCCAGGGAAAGAGTTTGCAAACACACTTAGTAATGTAATACAGATCTCAGAATTTTGCCTCTGTTGGCTAGAGAGTTGCCTCATACAAATGAAGCTCATTCTCATGTTCCCAGGAGATCATGGAAAATAGCTGGTCATTATATAGAATGAAAATAATTTCTAAATTGGTGTCATGACCAGTTCAAGTGTGAAAAAAATTAATCAACTAATTGTTTCATCAAATCAATAATATCCCACAATTATTTCACAAAATTTATTTTCCTGATTTATTTCCTTATTTAAGACCGTGTTTATACTACTCTCAACATTGACTCAGTCCAGACAATAAGTCAAAATATAAATTTTGCTTTGTTTTACATAAGCAAATATGTAGAATTCATCATTGTTATTAGTATTTTTATATACACCAAGTATCTGGATCATGATGGCTCAGTCTAAGACACCCCTGTTTCTAATTCCAAATCATTTAATTTTTCCTAATAGCATAACAAAATTTTTTGAAGTTTTTAAATTAAATCTTTGATTGAAATAATAACAATGGGACAATATGTAGCCACCTGGTCTTGCTAGTTTTGAAATAGTTCTTCTTCACTCTTTTCCCAAGATATCTTACCTAAGCATTCGCTCAAGTGATGCAGCCTTCTGAGTTGTATCTAAAAGGAAAAGAGCGTTTTTAATTGAATAAGTTTTCCTACCCAAGTGTGGGGGAAAAAAAAACATTACAAATTTTAGAACTAAAGCACTAGAAGAGATATCATGAGTCGTTTATCAAACCTATTGCCCATTGAAAGATTCCCTTCAAATATGCCTGTGAAGCCACTCCATAGTTTTTCTATGAGCTGAGAGTTCAGTCTTAGGTGCAACTTGTCTCAGTTTAAAATTTGAATTTACTTAAAGTGCATAATGTGCTCTTAATTTATCTGACTACATTAGACTTACTTCATTAAGTAAACACATATATGCTCCCCTTTCTAGGTTAATGATTATTTTGTTTGTTAAAAAAATTTTTTATAATGTAAATGGCAGATTTACTCCTTCTTCTGTCACTACACCATCTGTCCTAAGTCATGGATCCTTGCCAAACTTTATTATTCTGTGTTGGTTGCTTTTCTTTCTACAATTAGATCACATTTCTCTATTCATTTGAGTTTATCAGAAAACCCTTTATAGAAAAGCAAAGATTTTATTCATATATTCTTTCATTATTTATTGAGTGACTATTATGTGCTAGACATTGTCCTAACTTGTTTAGATAAATTCCTCCTCCTTTCTCCATCTGGATGGTTTATAATTATATTACTAGAATTTTGTTTTCAATAGCCTGTCAGTTCTCCTAAGAATTATCCCACTTTGGGGCCTGTGACTATAGAACAATGCCCACCTTTAAAAATTATTTCCAAAAACTTAGCATTTTGCTTTTACATAATTATTGGTGAAAACTCCAGAATTGGTATATTGGTTTAAGCTTTATTGCTATATGCTTTAAGATGGCTAGGACATTTACTCCAGGTTCGTCTCTTCCATTTTATTAACTAGTTCTTCCCTGATCTAGTTAATCTGATCCAGGTTAATCAAGAATAACAATTCCCTCCCATTGCCTCTGCAAATTTTGCTGAAAGCAAATTGTAGGTGGAGCAAATTAAGATTTTATCAGGTGCTCTGATTTGAAAACAATGAGAGTATCTGGGCAGGAAACAAATAGCACATTCCAAGTGGATAATTAAAGAGGGTATAGTGAAAAGACACTAAAGGTGTGGGTAGTATCTTAGGGGAAATAGGAATCTGAGTCAAATATTTTCTTAGAGGAAGTTTATTGGTGAGTGCCTTTGGGATCAACAACTGTGAGGGTAAGAAAGCAAGATCAGGCAGAAGTAGGAGCTGAACCCTGATGCAATTACCATAAAAGTTTCTGTCCATCCCACGAGCAGCTCTGGAACTGGTATGGCCCTTCAAAACTGTGCCTTTTAAGGCAAGAGGGCCAGTTCTTTACACTGCTCAAGTAGACCAGTCATTGGATGCTGGCTGCCTTCTGGAGAACTTGGCTGAAATAGTTCTCTTTGACAAAAAGCAATTTCCTTAGCGGCTGGTAAAATGAGTGCCTCAATTCTCCTTCAGTACTGAAGTAGTTTGTGAATGGCACATCACACCATTCTTACTGACAAGATGCGCAGCAACTCACAGTTAGCAACAGTAATGAACCATTAGGCATAAAGAGGCAAGGGACAGAGTGGTTACTGGCACTTTGTGAGATATGTAACTGTAGGAAAGGGGCACTTGACAGGAGCTGTGATATTCAATGGAGGAACACAGCCACCACCAGCCAGGGACCTGGCAGGGAAGAAGCTAAGGCAACAACCACGTTTCTCCCTCAATTTCCTGATGGTTTTTCCCATTGGCCAATCTCAAAAGAAAGTCAGAGGGCGAGAAAGTCTGTTCTTAGATTCTAGCCTCCCCGGGCACAGAGAAAGATAGAAAAGGGTAGAAAGTGGATCTGGAGAGGCAAACTTAAAATGTCCAGCACATTCAGACTTTTAACTGATAGTCTAGTTGTCAAAAATCTCTCATCAGTTTTACATTCAATTAAAAACTAAGTAATTTCATTTTCTCAGATTTCTTTAACTTAAGACTCATAGAAGTCTTCCTAGAGTACTATCCATTGAAACAAGTAGACACATTTAATCTATGCTGTTTTGCTTGTGAATTTTTCTGAGAAATAAGATATATGAAGAATAACCCCCAATATAGATTTATTTTTCCATGCTTAAATCTCTAAAATTAAATCCACAGGATCAGTTATTTACCATCATAAAATTATTAGAATTTTATAGTAATACAATTACTCTAAGTATTTTACTCTGCTGAATATTACAGGGCAAAAGAAATACATAAGTAAAAAACAAAAAAAATAAAGATAGAAGACAGTACTTTATATAGTCATTTTGACATGGCATGACATTGCCTGAAGGATCATGGGACACCTCAGAAAGGGATGTGAAATAGAAAATGCAATATATGCCCTGCAAATAACTGTCTTAGTCAAGACTTCAGGAGATTATCATATTCATCATCATCACCACCATCGTTGTCATCATTTTATCAAGGAAGAACATATCAGAAAGAGGCATTCTTAAAATTTCCATTCAATTAATGTCTTTGTAGTGTCCACTGCAGTTTCTAATACATTATGAAGTATACACAGGGGGTTCTAAGCATACATACTTAAGCCAGACGACCTGGATTGAATGATGGCTTTTGCACATATTACTCGTGATAACATAAGACCTTTGGAAACCTCTTTGTGTCCCAGTTTCCTATCTATATAATGAGGTTAACAATGGACCTTATTACAGAGAATTGTGGAGAGGATTAAATGAAACCATACATGTAGGGTGCTGAAATAATGTCTAACAGTGCAATTCTATGCAACAAATATTACTCATTATGATTACTATGGTTACTGATTAATTTATTTAATAGACACTTTCTTTAGTGCTAAGACTGGAATTTTAGTCTTCAAATAATGATTAGTCCAGTGGGGGGGAGAAAACAGGAACAGACAAATAGGCCATTACTCTTGAGGAGGGTATACTAATAACCCTGATCTAAATCTCCCTTCTGTATTCCAGACCCATATAGACAACTACCTACTTGAAATGTCCAGATGAATGGCTTATGTGCATCTCAGAAGTAAATTTCCAATGCTGAATTCTTAAGCTTAGTTATTCAATAAATTTGTTCCTCTTCCACTCTCCTCCTTTTCAGGAAATAATATCTCTACTCACCCAGTTCCTCACCCAGAAATCTCAGAATCCTTCCTGACCTCTCCTTTCTCATTAGCCAGCACACATGATCTATCATAAGTCTTGCTGATTCTTTCTACAAAATGTACTTCAAATATTTCCACTTCTCTCCATTTATACTGCTGCCTCTTTGGTGAGCCATGATTATCTCTTTCTGAGATTACTACACAAAGTACCTATCTGGTATTCCTCGTACTTGCTTTTGTCCCACTCCAACCCATGTTCAATATAAAAGTCAGGACTATTAAATGCATTTTTATGCACTAATATTAATTTTTGTTTTAATAAATTTACTCTTCTCCTTAAAATATCTTTTGCTCGTTTTCCATTGCACTTAAGATAAAATTCAAGATCCCATGTGAACTTGCTTCTGCCTCCTTTTGAGCCTTATCTCGTGCCATTCTGTCCTTCATTAACCATGCTCCAATTTTCCAGTTAAGTTCTTCAAGTCCACCAATTCAGAATGATTTTATGTGCTCTTCCATAAGTCTAAAATGTTCTCTTTCCCCACTTCTCACAGCCTGGCTAATTCTTATTCATTCTTTAGGTATCAATTTAAATGTCACCTTATCAGATGTCTTCTGTAACCTTCCATCCTTTTCTTTAACCATCTCCTCCTTCATAGTATCCTGTCCTTTCACGTCACAGCCCTTGTGACAATTTATACTTTTTATGAATAATTGTATACCTATCACCAGACACTAAGCTTTCACAAAAATAGAGCCTATTTTATTTATTTTTGGGGTGTTTTTAATTATAATTACCTGGGCACTGTGCAGGAACATAATTGTCATCAGTATATATGTTTTGAATGACAAAATTAATAGTTCCAAAAAATAAAATAAAATAAAATAAAATAAAATAAAAGTAAAGTAAAATAAAAATACATAAATGAATAGCCTCAACTCAGACTGAGAAAATTCAAGAAAATATTCCTGGGAAAAGAAACACACAAGTGGAGTTCTAAGGGAAATGAAAATTTTAACTTCAGGAGTTCTTAAACCTGAAAAGATTTCAATACATTTTGAGCCCAGGACATCAGATTTAATTGGTGGAGTGAACCCCGGGAATCAGTTGTTTGGTGTACTGGTTACTGTTTTTTAAGCACCCTGGGTGATAAAGACAGGATTGAGAACCATACAGTTAGAGATTGGTTAAAAGGGAAACTAGGAGATTTTGGGAATGGGCTTTGACAAGACCTAGAAACAAAAGAGCGTATGGTATGTTCACAAAATAGCAAAGTATTCCTCATTTTAAGGCTGAATCATAAATTACAAGGAGGAAATGGCAAGAAATGAAACCAAAGGGCAAAACAAAAATAGACTTGAAAAGGTATAGGAATCAGTATTTCTGCTAAATTGGGACAATATCCTAAGGGGTGGGTATAATTAAACTTGTGTTCCTCAGTTTTGAGATTGAGAGTGAATTATGGTGAAGGGGATGGAGCAGGGTGGAGAGGTGGTTATGTGGAGCAAGAGAATCAGGGCCCAGAGATAAGAGATAGGAAGCTGGTGGTGTAGCTTAGACATTATATCTATGGCCCAGAATACCGTTTTTTTAAGACAAGTTTATTCTGGGATCATCTTTAAACATATAAAATGCATTTTTGGTTTCGATGTAGTTTTTTTCTATAAATTAATATTAGGATGTTATATCCTTTAAAGAGATTCCTTATCTATTTCTTAACTCTATTAATACAGAAAAAAAAAAAAAAGAACAAAGAGTATATCTGCAGTTCACTTGGTAAATCTCCATGTATTTTAAAATTACAGTGGAGTTCACATTTTCAGAGGGCTTTCTGGGATTCAAATGTATCATATAATCTGGTTTTAGTCATTGAAATTAAAGAAGATTTTGTGCCCATAACTGATATAAGGAATCCTTTTATCATGAGAGCTTAAACAGAGATCCTTACCCGCTGGAAAACAATCACAAAATTATATCTTGAAAACTTTAGGCTTTGTGCCATTGGAAAACATGTGATCTCCACAGACAGTGGATGTTTTGCCATCATTGAGAGCCACAATAGTCAGAGGCACAGGACAGAAAAGGGAAAGGAAAATTAAAGACATCAAAACAAAAAAGTAGATTTTGGAGGGGAAATATTATAAGGAAGGCTTTTCTATTTTATGGTACGTCTTTAAATTACATTTGTTTTGCACTTTCACTTTTCCTTTCAACAGAATCAAAGTGAGAAGTGAATTAACTTAATGGAAAATATACAATGACATTTTTAAATTTAATATAAAGAGTTTGGTTAGTTAGATATTGTCAATTAGTTGGATAATATTTATGTCATGTAGAACATTTCCATTAAAATGATTACATTTATTCAAGACCTTTATTCAGTCTCCTTATAATATGATTAATTTGGGGATGGAAGAGCAACAGTCTTTTCTTTCACAGGCCGCACTACTTTACAAACAAATATTAAGTCCCTGTTGTGCACAGAGCACTAGACAATGAGAACAGAGAAAAGTGAGACTCAGTTTTTGACTTCAATGGTCTTAAATCCTGTGGTAAGAGATAGCATCTGTTCATCAAAGGGCAAATGAAAAATGAAGGGATCTTGAGCTGAATGTGAGAAAAATAACAGAGGATAAAAGAACAAGACATGGTTATAGGCAGATGTGAGGAAGAATGGCTCAAAAACTGGAAAATGAGTGGACAAGGGTCAGGGGCAGAAGTGAATATGGTGCTTACTTAGGGCAAGCAATAATGAAAGTAAAAAAGATGTGATACAGAAGCTGGGGAGAGCTTCAGTTACAGAAGGCCTTGTATACCAGGCTGAGAAATTTTGGTCTTGTCCTGTAGGCTAGATTGAAGTCATGGAATGGTGTAAATTAAGATCTACCATATGAATCAACGGTTTTCAAGATATCTATGTAAAATAACTAAAGAGTAAAACACAGTTTATAGCCAAAGGCTGGATTGTATGATGCAAAATAATTACAATAGTAACTCAGATTCAAGAGCATTCCATCATGGGCTGGCTTTGGCCATAGAGGCTTTATGTTGGTAGGATTCATATACTGTTTTTTTAAATAGAGTTATAACATAGTATTATCTCTCATCCTCTGTGGGTAAAAAAAAGTTGCTTCAGAGAGCTGGCCATACAAGTAATGCACCCAATGGGTATGCTAAACCAGTGCTTTGTTTTATTTTTTATTTTAATGTGTATATGAATTGCCTCAGGTTCTTGTTTAAATGTAGGCTCTGATTTGCAAGTCTAGAGGGCCATAAGATTCTATTTTCTTACAAACATCCAGGTGATTTAAGTGAGGTGATTGGGTCTATAAATATTTTGAGATACTGATCCATGGAATACACTTAGTAGAAAGAATCTAGCCCATACCACTGTACCAGTTAGACTGACTGACATTTATAACTATTGACACATTCGCTGGTATATCACTAGCCAACTAGAGGAAACAACTAGCATCAATCATTAAAGATAGCTAAAGTAAGTTATTGACAATACTTTCATCATCTTGGTTCAAGAGATATAAATATTAAGTAAACAAAAAATCTCTAGGATAGTTTTAAAAACCTACACATGCTAAGACATAAAATCCATACTAAATATGGGCTTAGGATGAATGAAGGGCAGCTCAGCAAAGGAATTTAATTTGAATATTTTTTAATTTCCTATTTCTATTATCTACATGTAAAGCTTATTCATAAAACATTGGCTCTCTGGCCTTTACATCCATTAGTCTCTCTCTCTCACCTGTTGTGATGGTTAATTTTATGTGTAAGCTTGGCCAGGCCAGAGATCTGGCTGAGCATTAGTCTGGATATTTCTTTGAGAGTGATTTTAGGTGAAGTTAACATTTAAATGGGTGGATATGGAGTAAGGCAGATTGCCCTCCAAAATGTTAGTGGCCTTATCCCAATCAGTTGAAGGCATGAATAGAACAAAAGACAGATCTTCTCTGGGCAAGAAGGAATTCTGCCAGCAAATGGAATTGAACTGCAACATTGGTTCTACCCTGCATCTCCAGCCTGCTGGTCCACCCTGAAGATTTTGGACTTACCAGACACAATAATAGCATGAGCCAATTCCTTAAAATAAATCTCTTTCTGTATTATGCATATCTTATTGGTTCTGTCTCTCAGAAGAATCCTGACTAATACACCTGTCTATGAAAAACTGTGCTTTGCCATGTCTCATGTACTTGTACACTTCCAGCCATTAGGATTGTTAATTCTTCTCTTAGATTTAGCCTGTAAACATACCCCAGAGATAGTCTCTCAATGCGCAGATTCTGAATAAACTTTAAGTTAGGGGCTTACTGAATCACCACATCATCAACCTGATTAGATCTTGAATGCCTGGTACCTAGATTCTTGAGTTGTTCTCAGTTAATCAAATCCCTTCCAAGTAGCCCCACGCTCTTACAGGGACTAGAATTCCTGTCCTTGAGGGACAGGCTCACATGACTAAAGGCAGCTGATGAGTCTCTGTGTTTTCTGCTTGAGCCTCTGTGGTTTGCCCTGATCTTGGACTCATTTTCAAACTTTAGTGATGCTTGCATCCTGCTTGCCCTTTGTCCTCCTAGATGGACCTTCCAGATGTGGAGCCATCTGAGATTAGTTACCAAATCCTGGACTAATCATAATTTTCAGCAGCTGAGTTTTGTCAAATTCTGCAGGCCTCTATGTTCCAGCCAACCCACAACTATCCAAATCCTACACTGAGGCAAACACACCAAATATCTCAGTTGGCCCTTGCATTATTCTCCAGCTTCCTCTACAACCAATTCTCTCACCTGTACCCCAAAACTACCCCATTCCACAAACACACTCTGCATGTACCCCCCCATGTGATTCTAACTCTGCCTTGCACACCCTGGGTCCTTTCACTGTTTCATGTTATTCCCTGCCTGAAATACCTTACTGAGCCTTTAAGAACCTGCTCAAATGTTACCATCCTCAGGTCATCAGTGACCATCCTAGTTGTCAGTTATTCTTTCCTTCAGCACTTTCTTCATATCTCTTTATAGTGCATGTTGTGTAATAGTAGTGGCAGTATCTGTTTACATGTTGCTTTCTCTAGTAAACTGTGACTCCCTCTAGGGCAGGATCCAATTCTTAATTATTTCTGTGACCCAAGGGACTAATATGGTACTCATCACTGAAGAAGCTTAATTCTCCTTTGGTTCAATTATTGATTAACAATTCTGAACACTAGCAACCTCTCTTTGGGCAGAGAATGTCTTGTGTTCTATCAACAACCAGCAATGTGGCATTAAGTTACTTTCCTCCCAGGCATCAATTTTTAAGTATAAACTGGCTTTATACCTAAACTCAACTGGATCATAAATGAGGACGTAGAAGACAAATGCTTTATTTCACAGTTATTCCAAATACCAGAAACAGAAACTACTGAAGAAAATATGTTTCTCTCCAATCTAAAACCTAAAGTTCTATAGTTTAAATGATGAAGAATGATTAGAAAGCCACAAAACCCACAAAAGCTGTACTGCATTATGGAGCAATTTCTTATGTTCTTTATTCCCCCTTAGATGCAATGTCTTGCTATGTCAACTTAATTTTAGGCTGCGACCTTACTTCTAATGTGCAAAGCTTACTTCTAAGTCTTAGTTTCAGAACTGGTCTGTTTATCAGAAAACATGGTGGCTTAGCGTTTTTTCCTTCCCAAGCCCCTCAAAGAGGGGCAACTTACCACACATTGGGCCCACCCTAATACTTGTTGATTGACAAACTGGCAAAGCCAAATCTGTATTAAATTGTATAACCATGAGAAATAATGATTCTCTCACTACATCTTTATTTTAAGTAACAAAATGAACAATAGCAGATTTTGTTGTTGCTGAGAAAGCTGCCTAGGAAAGTATGGATAAAATTTTCCAATTCAGAGTAAGTTGTCTGTTTTCCCAGTAAAGTTCATGATCTTGGCAGATCCCATTAGGGCTGGGCACTTTACACTAAATGACCCTCATAATCACTTTACCGACAATAAGTTTTGAAGATTTTATAATCCCTCAGCTCTTCTTTGATTTCATACTAAATACTACAGATTCTTCTTTGTAATGAATTGCATCTACCATACTCTTGTCCTTGTAGTCTCTTCCTCTGGAATCCGGGCTGGCCCTGTGACTAGCTTAACCAAATGTAGAGGAAGTCAAGCTGCACAACTTCTGAGGTTTGGACAAGGGAAACTTTGCAGCTTTTGCCTGGAATCGTGAGCACCCATGTAAGAAGTCTGATTACTCTGAGACCACCATGCTGGGGACAGTACATATAGGCACTCAGGTTGAGAGTTCCAGCTGAAACCAACTGTTTAGTCATCCTAGCCCAGGCACAAGACATGAGAATGGAAAAAACATCTGGATGTCCAGCCCAGTCAAGCCTTCAGATAGCTTCAGTCTTAGCTGACAACTGAATGTGACCACCTAACAGACTTCCAAGTAAGAACCAGTCAACTCAGAACCATAAGGAATAAAATACCAAATTATCATGCCAAGGCACTAGGTTTTGAGGGTATTTGTTATGTGGCAGAGACAACTGGAACACTAACAAGGAGAAGTAGATAAAGAGCCTAGAAATAAGGTCTGATGTAAGAGCTTCAAATCACTAAATACCTGGACACATAGCAAACTGAAAATAGCTTTCTCCACTAAGACCTGGGTCATTAGCTTCTCAAAAGAAAAATCATATTTGAAGATGCCTTTCATCTTGACATATTTCATCAGTTTAGGTTAACCTATTTTTACGCTAATCGTCACTGAGTAGTAAAGAATTTTACCTATTTTATCACTTGGAGCAGTAAAACAGAACGTCACTGTCCCCTGAGACTGCAAAAAACAGTCAACAAGAAGACCTCCATTTCCTTCCAAGTTCTGAGTCAGAGCAAGGGAAATTGTCACCCCAGTTCTGATGGTGGCTGAGCCAGCAAGTGGATTTCTCCTGTTTGTCTTCCCTTCGGTAAACTAGCACAAGAAAATGACCCAGACAGTAGCATAATAAAGCCCCTCAGAAGTGAAGATACCACCTCAGAATGAGTCTGCAGAGTGTAACTTTGGCTCTATGTTCTACAAAGCTCATGGTGACACTTAGCCAGCTGTGATTTAGCAGGTCTGCCTTTCAGGAAGTTGCCCATGAGGTTAACTCGTTGCAGCAAGTGCAGCTGCAACTACAGTTAAAACTAACTTAATGCTAACAATCCTAACAGCAACTAAATAGGTAAAATTAGGGCCTCCCATGAAGTGAGTTAAAAGACAGGGGCCTGGGCTTTCCAGGTGCCTGCTGCCTTTGTTTCTTGTCACTCCAGAGTGCTATCCCTGAATGCCAGCACATGTCAAACTGGAAATTATATGACTCCTTTGCCATGAATCTACCACAGTCAGAATGCGAAACTAGTTTTCTTATGGGAACCTGATGCCATCATGTGTTCTCTCGTTTCTCCCTCCCCTTCCCCTGCATGTGACCTTTTTGGTCTTACTTCTGAATCCCTAGTTCTAAGTGAAGGCCTGACACATATAGGTATTTATATAAGTGTTTCTTAGAAATGAAGACTCTGGAAGTAATATAAAATGAGCCATATTAAATGAGCAGGTCAGGGAATTTCTATCTATAAAGTTTATTACATAAAATACTTATAATCTCTGCTTCTTCACTGGGGATCACATAGGTGATCTTTTAAAGCCAAACAAGACTTTGATCAGTCCGTGATTGCCCTAACCTGTCCAGAGAATATTATCCTTCGGAATCAGTCCAGACCAAATCCTTAGCCAACGAGCACCAGGCCTGGTGATCAACTTAGGGCCCATTGCCACTCCCTTTTGGGCTCTAGAATTAGCTTTGCTACCCTATGTTTGATAAGACCCCATATTTTCTTCAGATATGTAGCTTTTCTCTAAACTAAGGCATTTCTAACAGTTTTAGCAATGAAGAGTTTTTTCCAAATGTGTTTTATGCAGAACCCAAAATACAAACACCTAAAAGTACGGCTATTCTGATTACACCAGAGAAGGGGAGCCAAGGCAATGCATACTCAGCCTCTCTGTGACCCCCCTGAGATAGTTCTGAAGAATCAAGAATAAATAAATACCTTGAAATCACAAGTCTCATTCATTAAATCAGAAACTCCAGTTCAGTTCTTATCTCTGAGATTTAGACTTAATCTGTGACCCCAGTTCATTTGGTTGGGGCCAAAAGCTCCTGCTCAGATCTTGTCAGAGTTCTGGTTCAACCCTACTACACCCACAGCACAAGAATCCACCTCGCTGTTAATGTCACCATTGTAGCATGTCCTGCTGCTATGTCCTGTCCACCAGATCCAACTCCTTGAATGTTGACACCAGCCTGGACCAATCTAGATTTTTCTACATACCTTAGACACAGCACTTATCAATCCTCTGTATTAGTTTTCTATTTTTAGAAAACAAATCACAACAAACTTAGTGGCTTAAAACAACACATATTTATTATCTCACCATTGCCATGGGGTCAGGAGCCTTGCACCTTTAAGCTAAGTCCTCTACTAATAGTCTCATAAGGCTGACATCAAGATGTCAGCCAGCTGCATCCTCATTTGGATGGGGAAAGATGTACTTCCAAATTCCCTCAGACTGTTGGCAGAATTTCCATGTGGCTCTAGGACTGAGGTTTTTTTATTTTACCAGCTTTTGGATTAGGACCACTCTTATCTCTACAGGCTACTTGCCATATGATCCCCTCCATTTCAATGTCAGCTCTCTCTGGACTTCAAATCTCCCTCACTTCCTCTTCTGCTACGAGCTAGAGAAAATTTCCCTGCTTTTAAAGAATTCTTGTGATTAGATTAGGCTCACCCAGATAAATCTCTATCAACTGATTGGTAATCTTATTTACATTTGGAAAATATGTTTGCCATTAAACAGCATAATCATGGCAGCAATACCAGGAAGCAGAGATCATGGGTCCCATCTTGAAATCCTGCCCCACAGCCAGTTATAAGCCTACTCCACATGTTCCTGTATTGGTCAGGAGAGATTCATTGCTGTAACAAACAAACTTCAATATTGGCCTAGCATAACATAAGTTTACTTCTATCTCATATCAGAGTCCTTCTAGGTAAGCAGGGGCTCTGGTCTACACTATGATGTTTAAAATTGGGTCCCTTAAGTCTATTGGCTCAGCTATTCCTTAGCACCCAGTGTCTTCTACTGGATCTTTGGTATACAGCTAGCAGATAAGGGACAAGAGAACATATGGAAGATTTTGAGGAATATATGGGCCAGGCCTAGAGGTGGCCTACATAACTTCTACCTACGTTCCATTGGCCAGAACTAGTCACAGAATTGTGACTAACTGCAGTCTGTGTACCAAGAAGAAATGGGAAATGATAAAAAACTAGTCCCCTCTATGCTTAATTCCTCTTTTTCTTTAAGCTTCTGGTATAGCCTACAATGCTTTCTGGATTTGACAGAGGGCAAATTTACCTTTCTTTGCTACAAATTCCATTCCTCTCCTCCTCCCTCCCCCCAAAAAAGTCCTGGTTAGTTTCTGAATTGTTTTGTTACAAACACAGAATTTAGAATAATGAGAGTGCCAACATATCTGTCTGCTGACTCTGATGCTATTCTTTCAATAATTTTAGGTTCCAGATAAGCATTTATCGTATCAAAGCACAAAAACTTCCTTCTCATTGCAACTGGAAGTTTTACAATTAACATTTAATGAATCTAACTGAAGCGTTGAGAATGGGAGCAAAAAAAAGTATGGTTTTAGAAAGTGATGTAAGAAGGAAGGGGCACACACACACCTCGGTTTACTTAGTTAAGCCAGAACCATTTCTTTTCCTATCATCAAGGAAGTTTATGTTCACTTTCAAAAATGGCTTCTGAAATCATTCTCTTCAGAGACTGTCTGGTGTGATTGAGTTTGTTCTGGGAGCTGCAAGAAAACAACTTGTTATTTCTGGAGAGTTACAGTATCTGCACTGGGTCAAGGAGAATCCACATTCCAATTCTGAGTAAGATCTAAGGGTAGTTTTAAATCTCATCTTGAGAAGGAAAATTATTTTGTTCTTTCCTGCTTTAAAATATGATGGAGGAAAAAATAAATAAAAGAAGGGGCCTTTAAACGCCTAGAACTTGAGATATCCAAGGTTTTAAACATGTTGAAGTCTTTACAATCATATTTCAAAGGATTAGTTAGGCTATTTCTGTAAACATCACTTATCACAACAGCCTTTGTTTATTTACCAACTGTTCACTGTCTTGTTTAATTATACTGTTCAATGACTTGATATAGAGATTTTTACATGCATGTTTAATCAGTTCCCAAAGACTCACATGTTTTCCAAATCACAACCACTAGCATGATGCAGTGTCTTTGAGGGTAGAAGAGCAAGGAGGTTGAGAATCACCTTCCAAGTCTCCTCACTTGGAGGTCAGAAATGTCAATGAAAATAAGAAGAATTCCCCCCAAGGAATCAGGCAGAGATCTGTGAAGGGAATTTTTGTATTGTTTAAAGTCTTCATTTTGTGGTTCCTTTGTAAGGCAAAAAAGTGTGAGAGGCTAGATTGAGCCTGTCCAAAAATGAAGCATCATTTTTTTCTTGGGCTAGATATGTTTTCTTTGAATCAAAATAATTTTTGAACAACATGAAATATAGGCTATATGATCCTTGAGAATAAGTTTACAGTAAAAATGGTAGAAGGTAGAAGAGACTCATAGAAAAAAATATTTCAAAGCAGACACATTCCCAATGCCTGGTTTAAAATTGGGTTCCGGCCACACAGCACAATCTCTTCTGCACTTCTAATCTCCCAATACAGAAATATGGGATAATTGTTTAGAAATGCAACTCTCAAAGACACTTTTTCTGTCAGTTATTCATACCATCATTTTCTGTAAGTTCATTGTAAAATGCTGTTATACGCAATCTGTCTAGTCTATTAAGTATAAGATAATTGAGAAAATCAAAGCTTTAAAGAATATGAACATTTAACAGACACACAATGAACACAGTTTGGTCTCTTAAATGCTGAATTTTAAGAAAGGCAAAAGACAGTGGTTCATATTCCACTAGAATGCCTCACACCAAACATTTTTTGGATATGCCCTGCTTATAATGTGTGTTATTTCATTAACCCCAGTTTCATTTAATTTAAAAGTAGATATCTCCTGGTTGCCATAGCCAACAGGTTTATCTCTGTTAAAAGTAGTAAATACACTCCTTCAGCTAACGAGCCAGCAAATTATTCAGCTCTCCTGTTTTCATTTCTTTTCCGAACACATATAACTCTATTAAAGACCCCCAGTGAAAGGCTGTATGGTTAATAACCAGTCAAGTTCCTGCTATCTTAGCTTAAAATGGAGACCCCACAAATGAAATATATTCATTCATACGTTTAGGATGTCATAGCTAGATGCATTATTTTTATTAGGTTTAATGTATTCTTATAGTGTCATCTACTGAAACAATAAAAAGACTTTGTTATGCAGCCTAATAGCATTGGTTATTTGTATGTGATGAAAAAGTTGTTATTCTCCAGCTGTGTAATTTTCATTTACAGAATAAGCATGCAGAGGGTGAGGTCTACCGAAGTTCAAGGGCTTCAAAACAAGCTGATTGTCTAGGCTGCAAATTGCCTCCTGACATTACATTACTAAATGGCTTTTCAGTGAGGATCAGCTCTCTGACTCCCAGGATGGTACTCCACAAATGAGCTCCAGGCTGCCCACACCTCTTCATAGTGCTGAGGAAGAAGTGCACGTCTACAGACATTAGAAACCAAAAGAAAATTGTAGGCATTGACCATTCTGTGTCTGTATCTTTTTCCACAGCAGAGAAATGGTTTGATGCCAATTTTCTTTCTTTCTAACCTAATCCCCCACCTGCAATCTATCCTTTCCAACTCCTCCCCTCATATTTATTTGTTTCATTTGCCCACTTGGCAAATAGAATGCGATGGGTTTGCAGTGTGTGAGCCAGTCAATTAATACAGCAGGATATGACTGTTTACACATATTATTCTACTCTTCAAAAAAGGGCAAAAATGAATAAAAATGACTGTGAAGCACTATAAAAATTTAATATTCTCCAAAATTTTGAGTCTACTCGAAATAATGATATAATTATAAAAGAAGCAAAAGCAGCTTCTTTCAGTGCAGGAGCAAGGCTCCGGTGAAGGCATTCTAATGTTTTAAAATTGCCAATGGGCTTCCATATGGTTCTACTTACAGCTTCGTTAACCATAAGGTAGAGAGTCAGAATTACATGTTTGTATAAATTGTGTTTAGCACTTAAACTTCAAAAACCAGCGCAAAAGTAGAAATAGGGCAAGAGTGTGCTATCCTAAGTGACCACATATCCACTTGAGTTCTCTAACCTGAGGGTCCCCTGAACACAAAATTTGCAAGGCTCTCTACTCCAAGGAAGGGACGGACCTAAGAAACCAGGGTAAGATGGGAGAATCGGGATCGGGGAAAATGCTTTCCAGCCCCAGGTTCTAGAATAGCTAGAAATCTGTGGGGATTTCCATGTATCTGCCCTGAACCCAACTTAAAAAAACTAAAAAATATTCTGTGGTAAACCACAAGCTAGGTATTTCTCTGTGACCAAAACCTAAACCACTCACCCCTTTCTCAAGCCCACAGCACAATAGACAGTTTCCCTCCAATTAAACCAGTCAATTCACTGACCTACTCAAACTAGCCCTTTATCATGTAGAAACTCCACAGCCTTAAGAAACAAAAACTTGATGGTTTGAATCTTCAACTTTTCCACCATTTGGGCCAGTGCCAAGTAGACATAACTCAGTTTGGTGCACGTTAGTACAAGGTTGACTGAAAGTATGGTCCCTGGACCAGTGCCAGGCTAAGAATCATTACTGGTCTACTAAGAGGTAAGTACAGACATTAAGAATTTAGAAACTGTTATTGCAATTTAACAGAGTAATTTTATATCTGTTTATTCTAATTATAGAAATTTTGGCTTCTATTTTCCATCTTTTATTTCTTCTTTTAATAATTCATTTTTTAAAAATGTTTACAAAAGTATCAGTCCACCAAAATAAGGCTGACATTTGCTGTGCTGTGTTTAAACTATGAGCAAGACCACAGCATTATAAAAGGAAAGGTAGGTTATTTCTGGGTCTGTAAGCATTTAGATTTTTGTGGAACAGGCCACAGTTGTCCTTTTAGCTAGCTAGATAACTATTGGATATGAAAATTTTTACTCTCCCTTAGATTTAGGAAAAAGAAATAACTTCATTCTACAGTTCGGCTTTACCAGGAACCCTCTCACCCAGGACTTGGAGGAAGTTGCCTAATCCATAAGTATATCTAATTCTATGTTTTTAATGTTTAATTATATTCTTGTTTCTATTTGTCATTTTAAGGGAACCCAGAAAGAAGACTGGCCAATGATTAGTATCACCTAATTTCCAGTGTATAGATGATTGTGAGCTTATTTATCTAAATGTCCATATTATCCTGAGTCTAGTGCATGAATCCTGCAATGTACATCTGTGCTGCTAAATAAATATCTGTTGCTAATTAGCCCTTGTCATTGAAACAAAAAAAAGTACTCCACAGAGAACTATGCTTGCAGTTGAAGACAGATACCTATAATCAAACACGTCAGTACCTTTAAAGACAATAGAAATTCATCTGGCTTCTTAAGAAAGCAAGGTGAATGCTTTGGTAAGATGTTCTTCTTGGAGGTCCCTTTATAAATGCAGGTCTCCAAAAGACTACTCGATCTGGAAACAAGGAGAAAGCTTTATTTTTAAGAATAGTTATTTCACTGTGAGACACCAGGAATAATTCCATTAAGAATTTATGAAGAGAGCTGAAACTACAAAGAGCTCATATGTTCCTATCATAATGATGCCATCCAGAGTGATAATGGTTTTTACCACTGGTAAATTGGAAAGTTTTATTTCATTATTCTGTAGTCTAGAGAAGAAGATGGTAAGCAGAAAAACATAAATGGGAGTTCAGGCTTTGACGTACCATGGAAAATCTCAAATTAATCTGTTATTGTTCTGTCTCTAGATTAATAGTCTTCTTCTGATAGTCATTAAATATCAAAGAAAATATCCTTGTGCTATTAAAAATGTAATAAACATATTGAATCCCAAGGACATAAGCCTGTAACACATTTGTTTAATGGTAGAGGCATTGTGAATAGTGTGCAAAAGTGTCAGGCATTGTCCAAACAGCATTTACACCAACATTAAAGAGAATTTCCAGGAAGTACTTTGAAAAGAGCTTTCAAAGTCATCTGAAATCAGTCTTCTGGAAAATGGAATGTAGCCAAAGCCATTTTTTCCTGTTGTGCTGTGTTTTTTTAGGGGACAAAGAGAATATTACACAAATCAATGAAACATTTATCATTTAAAAGTCTATATCTCTATGTGGTTACAGGTCCAGCTGCATAAAAAGCAAAAATAAGGTTTATTTTTTATCAGATATCATAAAGACAAAATGTTCCCATAATTCTAAATTAGTAAGAGAATTCTTTTAATGACCAGCAATTCATCCAAAAACCTTTATTTTCTCGGACTAATTAGGATAATTGCCTAGTAAATTATCCAGCTTCCAAAGAAATACTTTGTTTGTATAAATGAATTCCTATTCATATAGAGAGGCTCATTAAATCCTGTGACCTAGAATTATAAGTAACTAAGGCAAAACCAGCATGATAAATTGGAGACTATAAAATGCAGTCTTTTTTCCTGGGCCTTGACCTCTTCACTTATAAGTAACTGCAGATTCTATCAATGACCTACTCATGTGGGGTGGCTCAGATCAAGGGTCACCTATAGTACTCTCCTCCCAAGATACATTGAGGAAAATAATGGATCTGATCATCCTCTGATGTCCCAATTAGACCATGTGCCTACATGGGTTTATTTGGTTGAAGAAAAACATGTAGTACATATCCTCATTGCAATAACTCTGGAAAGTTTCATCTGTTACATACTAAAGAAAATTATTAAAGAAACTTCACACTTGATACTCTTAGAATGATGCTTTGCATGGAAACAGTGCTCATCACAAAATGAACTCATGTATAAGTAGGAATTATGGGCTATGACTGTGAGCATGTCATCGTCTCATTTGCAACATTCAAGTTTCAACCTTTAAACTCTGCCTATAAATAAATAGGAAAAATTGTATCTTTCTAATTACATCATTTTATTTTTGTGTGCTCTCAAGAAACAGTTAAGGTTAACTTCTTGTGTGATTTTGGTTACAGGCAGATAACTAATCTAACACAAACTTCACATATAAGACATTTCCCCCTTCAGTTATCTCCCAAACTTTAAGCTACACCAGAAAAGAGGTTAATAAGCCAAACAAAAGTCACTTAAAAGCAGAGCAGAAATCCCCAATACAATTTTAGCAAATAGAATCCATCAATGTATAAAAAGAATAATATACCACTACTAAGTAGAATTTATTCTAGATATGCAAGGGAAGTTTGACATTCAAAAATCAGTCATTGTCATCTATCACATTAACAGGCAAAAGATGAAAACTCATATAATCATATTATTTGACACAGAAAAAGCATTTAACAAAATTCAGCACTCATCCATTATAAACTTCTCAGTACACTAGAAATAGAGGGGTACTTCCTAATCTCTTAAAGAGCATCTACAAATAATCCTAAAGCTAATGTCATATATAATGGTGAAAGGATGAATATGTTTCCTCTAAGATCAGGAATAAGACAAAAATATATGTTTTCTTTGTGAGTAGTCAACATATTACTGGAACTTCTAGTCACTACAATAAGGCAAGAAAAATAAATAAAAAGCATACAGATTAGAAAAGAAATAAAACTGTCTTTATGCACAGATGATATTATTGGCTTTGTAGACAATTCCTAGGAATCTACCCCCTCAAAATATTTCCTGAAACTCATAAGTTTAGCAAAGTCACAGAATGTAAAATCTATATGCAAAAATTACTATATACTGTCAACTAAATCACAAATCATTTACAATTGCTCCAAAAAAAATAAAATTCTTAGGTACAAATTTAACAAAATATGTATTGAATCTACATGATAAAAATTACAAAATGTTGATGAAGAAACCAAAGATCTAAATACTTGGAGAGATATACCATGTTCAAGGATTAGAAGATTCAATATAGTAAGGATATCAATTATCCTTAAATTTTTCTATACGTTTAGATTTAACATAAATTCTTATCAAAATCTTTGAAGGTGTTTTGTATAAGTATACAGATGGCTGACAGTAATCAGGGGAATCATTTCATAAAATATATAAATGTCTAACCAATGTACTATGTACTTGAAACTAAAAAATAAATAAACAAATAAATAAAAGAAGACATGGCTGAAAAAAGGAATTTTCTACTTTATTTAGCCTATATAGCCTTGACATAGTTTTGTTTGTTTGTTTTTTTACAAACTACTATTTCAGTTAGGTTTTTTTAAATACAGAAATAGCTCAAGGACTCAATTTCTACATTCAGACTGGAAACCACTGATATACCTAATTCCTCAAGCTCTTATTTTTATAGGTAGGGAACTGAGGGCCAGGATAAGCTAGTAAGTGACAACACAGGATTAGAGCCACTCCTCTGATTCTGCTTAATCCAGAGAAATACTTCTCTGTGATATAACAGCATCTAAGATCTACTTATTTATGTAAATATAGTTTATCAATAACAAATTCTGGGCCAATTATTTGTTTAAATGCCTAGATATATACAGGACATATACAGTATATGGAAATCTGAGTTTTCTTAGTGTCTTTTCCTCTTTGTTAAGGAGGCGAGACATAGGATGGAATGCTTGGCTATTTCCATTTACATAAAGCAAGGACAATACTTCAGAGGGTATTTTTTTTTTCATAATTCTAGATCATTTACTCATTCATTAAATACAAAATCTTCAAGATGTCAGCAAACTGACTGTGGAATCTAAGGAACAAAAGAAATGAACAAACTAAACAAAAACAGACTCACAGATACAGAAAACAAACCGGCATTTGCCAGATGGGAGGGGGGTTGCGTGAAAAAGGTGAATGGATGAAGTACAAATTAGTAGTTACAAAACAGTCATGGGGGTGTAGAGTATAGCATAGGGAATATTACAATATTATTGTAATGGTTGTGTGTAGTGCTAGATGGATGCTAGAGTAATCGGAGGGATCACTTCATAAATCAGATAAATGTCTAACCATTTTACTGTATACCTAAAACTAATATAAAACAAAACAAAAAGAAGCCAGAAAACCAAGAAATAAGATACTAAACTTAAAGGAGACTATTAATAGAACCTCACGTACCATTGTGGGATAGGAGTGGAGATGCATTCCAGGGGTATGGGCTGGCGTCGAGCAGCTTTCTTGCTATTTGAGTGGAGTTACAGGATGCAAAAGGCTCGCCTGCCTTCTGTAGATTTATTGGAGGAGTCATCTGATTGGTGTGAAGTCTACTGTGAAATGTCATTCAGGAGCAAGAAGATGCCAGTTATAGATTGCCAGGAATACTGAGTTAACCTCGAGAGAACTTTGGAAGGTGTTTTCAGTAAATAGGAGATTTAGCAGTGATCACTGAAAAAAAAAATTGTAGCACCAAATTTTGAGACATAAAACTCCTTGATTTATTAATAGGTGTTGTTATGTAAAGTACATGGTTTTCTTTAGTAGCTAGTTACCCATTTACAAAAGCTCATAATCTTCTAGCTACTATTGACCTATCAATCATAGAGTGCTTTGATGCTAAATCTGGCATTTGAGCGAGCTGAGCAGAACCCATGATTCAGAGTTTCTGCTCCCTGGCTTCTAGCATTAGTGTGTTCTGAGAATTGCACTATAATGTCTTATTTTGACAGCATCTTTCTCCAGGTAATTGCAGAGGACTTACAGACTTTTACTCTAATCCTCACAAATAGTTCTATGACTTAAAGTAAGGCACAGGAATTGTTCTCCTACTTTTTCTGAGAAAACAAGCCTTCTGAGGAAAAGTTTAACCATCTATATCTGACTAAATATTTTCCAGTAAAGAGAGCAGTGGTCTAGTGGCAATAACCAGAGTTCCAGTCCAGTCTCTAACCCTATGCCTCTCTGTAACTAGAGGCTAGTCTCCTAACTGTCTCCATTTTTCCAGCCGTAAGGAAGGTTTCGAGCTAGCTATAAAAATAGAGCGGATCTTTAACATTTACAGAGCCTAGAGCACAAGTGCAAATGGACACCCCCCAGATGCTCTGTTCTTCCCACTCTCCACAGGTCTATATATGAAGGGCATCATGTGGATACTTGTGGACAACCCATCACATACATCTATCTTCCCAAGTGTCTTTCTCTCAGCTACCTCTGTGGCCTAGAGTTGAAATCCATGGCTGATTGACATAGGTGTATAAAATACCCTCATTTCAACTATAGAAAACTCGGAAGTGTCAGCCCATCCTCAGCACTCTCTCATATAGTTCCCTGAGGCCTTATTGAGATTGTATCATAGCCAACTTCTCTTCTATTGTACTTTCTTCCTTTCCAGCTCACCATCTACACACTATCTCCTTCTCAGAATCTGCTTAGTTGAGAATCTGATCTTCAACAGAGTGCTACTAGAAATAGTGCCCTCCCCTCCCAAAAAAATTAATCAAACTTTACTTGCATATATATCTGTTTAGTCATCATTATTTTTTGTCCTACAGGGATTTAAGGAAAGGAAAAGTGATTTGAGGCTGGCGTAAACAAAAAACAAAAGGCAGTTAAAGATCAAACAGAAAGACAAAACATTATTTCCCTTTGCATATAAAGAAGCAAAGGGAAATAATATTTTGTCTTTATCTCCACAGAGCTTCAAACAGAGATCTTCTTTAGAGGATGCATACTTGAAATTCTGCAAGGACTCTTAATCATTTAAAAATGCCAATGTAGTTATTTTCAAGATGCATGAAGATTTTCTAGGTTTTACTGAATGGGTAGAACAGCAAAATCTATTCTTCCTAGAAGAGAGAACATGAACAATGTCCAAGTGAATTCTTGCCAGCCACTTGCTGGCTATTAGATAACATGACCTGAAAAGAAAAAATTTGAGGTCTAATCCTAAGAAGAGCATGTGTTTGGCTCTCCTGCTCATTTAGCATCTTAATTTCTTCTCTCTTTGAGAAAGAAGATCTATTCAATGTCAAAATAAGATGCTGGTTCACATTGCTGGAGCTGAGAGACGAGGTTGATTCAGCAAGAAAAGGTAACAAAGCAGGGCCTATCAGTCAAAAAAAGAATTGGCAGAGAGAACACAGAGTCCTCAACTGTCTTTGGGGTAGAAGGAAATTTCCTAGGAGGACACAATAAGAAATGTGTAGTCAGGAAATTCACCTTCTAATTTAAATATCTACAGTATCCATAATTCCACATCCCCAAATTTGGACATGTTGCTATATGATCTAATGGATGGTCTTATAATATAAAGAAATTATTAAATTTATTAGTGTCCCAGGAAATGCTGTATGTTCAGTGTTAAAATTCCATAGCTTCTATTCCTAACAGGATAATTTATGAATCTGCTTTTTGTATGTTAATCAGGAATTCTTATCCCCCCAAGAAAAGTAGAACAAGGAGAGAGTAAAGCTTCATCAGATATATTCAATGAATAATCATGCCCCAGTGAACAGAGTTGCTAAGTTCTTGATTTTTCAACTAGGAAAATTATAAATTTGTAGAAAAGAAAATAGAGAGGAAAGGAAGAAGAAAAAGCTATCTCAAATACTTTCCTCACTGAGCCAGCCAACCACAAGGAGGAAAATCAACCTAGATACCCATGGAGCTGGAAAGATTTGTACACTTCCAAAATTTTTACATAAACTAGAAGTAGGTGAGTACAGAGGGGCTGTCTGCAACTTATGAAATCCTGAAGTAATGGGTCATTAAAATATGGGCAAATGATTCAAAGATAATAATAGTTAACATTTACTAAGTACTTTTTACGTAAGAAGCTTTGTTGCCAAGTACTTTACATTCTTCTCAACAACTCTGTGAGGGAGGTGATACGATCCCCATATTACAGATGAGGAAAATGAGATTCACAGAATTAGGTGATTTGCCCAAGATCACAGAGCTTGTCATTTGGTGTCAGAATTCAATCTCAGGTCTGACTCTCCAAAGCCTCTGTTTTCCACTATGACTAAGTCTCTTTATTCTGAAATCAATGGTCAAAGATTTTTGGCCAGAATCCCTAATTCACCAAAGCTAGAATATTTAACTTTATGGAACACTTCCTCTGTGCCAGATACTACACTAAATATCTTCTTCACAATGACCCTTTGAGGGAGGCACGATTATCTTCCTCCATTCACAGATGAAGAAGCTGCGGTAATCTGATTTGCCCTAGCCATGCCTTAGTGAGTGCAGAGCTAGAAACTGACCCTTTATCCCATGACTCCAGGGACTACCACTTCCTGGAAGTGTAGAAATGAAGGTCACAGGTTACCAGACCAAGTATCTTCAGATCAGCTGTCAGAGATGTTTCTACAAAATACTCTCTCATAAACAGATTTGAATTTCTCATTAATAAGGACTCAATCTTAAGTCCCATTTGCCCAATCAATAAAAAAATGTGTTTATTTTAAACTGTGTTGTTGATTTATAGTAACTCTAAATAGTTCACGAGTATGGTAGGGTGGAATACCCAGTTCTCAATTCCCACTAGGTAAGGAAGATCTCCAAAGTCATCCAGACTCCCTTTCTCTCTCATTTCACATATAAAGTGAACCATGACAATAGTTCAGTAATCTACCACATCTGAAGTTTAACAGAAAAAGGCAGAACAACTTAAATGGCAGTCAGGATTATTTCCTAAATCTCCACCTCATTGAAAATGGTCCTTGTGATGATATCCTTCTAGTTTATTCTTCACCTTTCTGAACCCTGCTCTCTGCCCCAGGAGGCTGACATGTTCAGAATGCATCAACCTAACTCCCTGACGATGGCTCTTGTCAAATTTAGCCAGTGGGAAGCAGTGTCAGATCAGAAGCCACAGACAGTGAGGGCAGGTTCTTATTGCCCTGCAGGGGGCAGGGAGAGTTCCCATGTGGGCCTTCCGTTGGCTGCACTCCTCCACTGAAGGCCACAAAGCCTGTCAGGAAGCCCTCTTCAGACAGTTCTGTTTGTCTCTCTCTCTTTCTCCCTCTTCCCCTCCCTGTTTCTTCTCCCTCTCTGGGTTTCCCTTATCACTCCTTTCACTTGTACCCTCAGGCCTGGCGGTATTAACAGGAACCCATACTAGCACAGGGATACACATCATCATTGCTGCTTCTTCTAACCCATGCCCACACCCTTGTAAATAGACCTTTTGTAAAACTCCTCTCAAATTACCCAGTCCTAATGTGCCATCTGTTGCCTGTTAAAATCTTGACTGATACAATATTGAAAATGTTGGCAAGAACCTACAAGCCTTATAAAAACATTACCAGTCTGTAAAATCCTTATCTAAGATGCAATCTCAAAAATTAAAAAAGAGAGCTTTTTCCCAAAGACCAGGCTTTCATCTATTGGGGTTTAATTATTCTTTGTCTCTGAATCAGATGAAGAAAAAAAGTCTATTTCCACAGAAGTAAAAATATTGTGAATATAATATAGCAGAAGAAAAAAAGATATTTTTTTTATAATTATCAGGGTTAAGGTCCCCTGACCTACAATGTTGTTTGGGAATCCTAATGTCTGAGAGTACCCCAGATCTTCCTCTTTTTTTTTTTTTTTAATCCTTTTGACTTCTTGACTCAGAGTAACATAGAGGTCCATTTCCTCCAGAAATCTGGACTCCAATCCTTATTCTGCCACAATAACACTGGCCCTGGCTATATTATATAATTTCCCTACACCTTTGTTCCTATTATAGACTGAATGTTTGTGATCCCCTAAAATTTATCTATTGAAGCCCTACTCCCCAAATGTGATGGTATTTGGAGACCGGGGTCTTTGTGAGGTAATAAGGTTACATGAGGTCATTAGAGTAGGTCCTTCATGATGGGGTTAATGTCCTTAAAAGAAGAGACACCAGAGAGCTTGCTCTCTTCCATGTGAAGACAAATGAGAAGGTGGCCATCTGCAAACAAGGAGAGCTCTCACCAGAAATGGAATACTACCAGATTTTAATCTTCTACTTTCCAGCATTTAGAAATACAAGAAAATAAATTTCTGTTGATTTAAGCCACACAGTTTGTGGTGTTTTCTTATGGTAGCCTGAGTAGACTGATATAGGCCCCTAACTTTTAAGCTAGAGGTGATTATACTAGACGACCAACACTGGAATGTCTCTCTCCCATATACTAGTTATACAGTGTTGTTGGTTAACTGTACCTCAGTTTCCTCATCTGTAAAATTAGAAGAATAGTACGTCTTTTGCTTGTTGGGAGGATTAAATGTGATACTTTGAGTAATTATCTCAATATCTGGTGCTTACTAAATGTCAATTAACATTAATTATCATTACCACTTCTATGGAAACACAGAATAAATAACTCGGCAGGAACAGGACAGAGTCATCAAAGGCTTCTTAGAAGAAGTGATGAATAAAGGAGGCAAGATCACATCATATAGTCAGCCCTTTCTGCACTCCAAAAATATCTAACCCCATGTTAGCCAGATATGTACTTATTACCTGCTCTTTGATTAAAATAGTAATGTCTGAAACAATAATTTAATTACAAATGCATGAATGTAATAATGTAGAACTTACATTATGGGCCACTGAAAAGTCAGTGTGGAAATTGAGCTGACCAGTAAGAAGAGAATTCAGTAGTCGCTTCATGAATTTTCTACTTGTCCCTAGAGGGAGAATGCACTTAATCTTAAACTTCTTTATGAAAAAAATGTATAGCCTTATTGAATTATGTAGATGTGAATTCTCTAACCAGATTGAATATTCCTTTAGGTCAAAAATCACACTTTGTTGTACACTTGACCCCCACTACCCAGGAGCATCTCAGGGTATTGGGCATAATGGATTTCAACACATCTTAACTGAATGAACAAATATGAAGTAGACTACTTCTCACACTGTCAGTTCCTTGAAGAAGACTTCCTGGAGAAAAAAAAATTTAAGGAGGCATTTGAATGTCAAGTACCAGATGGTGAGTTCACACAAAGGGAGGAGGTTCCAGGCATAGAAATGGCTTGGAAAAGGTCAGATTTATAACTAATTTCCCATAGCATTTTGGAACACTTGCTTTCTAGTTTTGTTTTAAAAAAAACAACTGCATGAGGTTGAGAAAAAGAAGAAGGCAGGGGGTAGAGAGAGAAAGAAGAGGACGGGGCGGGGCGGGGGAGGAAGAATAAGGAGAAAGAAGAGGGAGGAGGGAGAAAAGAAGGGGTAGGGGAGGGGAGGAGAGGAGAGTAAGAAGAGGAAAAAGAGGAAGGAAGGATGAGGAGGGGAAGAACAGGGCTCTAAAAGCTGTGGGGGAAGCCCAGGGACAGATTCAGGTGGGTACTTCTAAAGGAGCAGGAGTCCTCTCTTTTGTAGAAAATGGTGAATGGCGAAGCCAATTATAGGATGAGGCAGCAGGACCCTCACCTACTCTACTACCCAAGCCTGAGTTACTGGAAAAAAAAAAATCAAGAATTGTTCAGGTATCAACCCTCACCCTCATGTTTCTCTAGATTTGACAAAATGCATTCAATCAGCATTCATAGTTTTTTGGAGCACTCACTACTTGTTAGGCTCAATTGCTAGTGAGTCATGGGAGATAATAAGATGAACTAGACTAGATATTTATTTCCAATGATTTTCTAATTTGAAGGATATAAAACACACAGAAGTGATAACATAGAATATTGTATGCAGGAGAGATCGACTCAAACATCTAAAAAAAAAATCATTTAATTATAAGCCTGATCAGAGAGGAAGAAGAGGAACAAAAGGTTTCTCACAGGATGTGAGTCTAAGATATGTCCTAAAGGAAATGGAGGACATGGCTTAACTGGAGTAAGTGAGACCATTCCAAATTAGGGTTGGAGAAATGATCTGAGAAAACAATTGGACAAAAATAGGCAATATGTATTTATCACTTCAAAATGGGGTTCAAAATTTTTTTAAAAATAGCATTATTGAGCATTTTCAGGATTTATTGTTTCTTATGTAAAAGAAATCCAAAGGGAGCTGATCCAGGTCTGGTACAGTGCTGCTTGATGTCACCAGGCTCCTTCTAGTTTTCTATTTCACCATCCTTGAGACGTGGCCCTCATATTCTTATGTTCTCAAGATGGCTGCTTTAGCTCTAGCTACCATGTCCATGTTTCAGACAAAAGGAAGGAAAAGGAGAGTTTTTTTTAAAAAGCTAGAGTAGATGAGTAGGCACATGCTTCTCTTTTGAGGAGCTTCCCAACAATTCTTATTTATGTCCCATTGACTAGGTTCCAACATATGGCTACCCCTTACCTTTAGAAGAGGCTCAGGTGTGTGCTGTTTTGCTGGTCACTTCTCTACTCCCAACAGAATCAAATATTTACAAGTAAGTAATAATTCTAGAGTTCAGCAACAAGAAGTAGCAAAAGGTTTCTCCACAAAAAATGAAGAGAGTGCATGTCAGAAAGCAACACTGTAATTTGTGGCCTATGTCAGATTTTGAAGAGGGGATTGAAGCCAATGTGAAAACTGTTGCTATTTCAAAGTAGGCCGGTTTTGAAGAGAATTCTGAGGTTGTCAAAGAGCTCTTGAAAAACTTCATGCAGACAAATTAAGTGCAGAACTAGTTCCACTGGATATGTAATGTCAGTCACCATGGAAACACGCTCAGGACCAGCAGAGCACACAAAAAGCACCTGACAGTCAGCGGCTTCCATGAGGTGTAACACTGTGATGCCTCTTTTGAGACCATCAACATCCAAAAGTCTCTCTTAAAACTTTCAGGCTCCCTCATGTTGACATTTGGTGCATTTTCAAACTGTCCTCATATGATTTTGATTTCCTATCAGTTGAGTTTAAAATATAGAGAAATCTCTACATACTATTTTGTGAAAAGTATTTTGTTGTATCTTAGGAATACAAATGCAATTTTATAATTGTAGCTAAAAAATTATTGATTTATGACATAAGCATGTTTTCTGAAGTTTTAAAAGCATTCTTCTAAGACAATGCTAACCAGAAAGATATTCTGCAGAGTATGCCTATGACTATATAATGTATATACTGAGAATCTAGCAAGAGATAAACACTTACAGTTAACAGGGCCCCACATAGCTCAAAGGCACTGAAGGCACCATTTGTATTGTGTTCTATGCTAATTGTACCCCTGGGGCATAACTCTGAAGACCAGTCTTTGAATGCTGCCCAAGCAGTCACCCCTCTAGAATACCACATAGCAAGGATTATAAACAATTATAACACTTCATTCTCATAAATGCTTAACAATTTTAAAGATCTTCAACATATGAACCAACCTGGTTCATCTTTTTTTAACATCAGAGGAGACAGTTTCAGGAAAGTTTAGAGACTTATACAGTCACACACCTCCTAAGTGACAGACTCTACAGCCATCTAATATACCTACGGGTATTCAAACTATCCCTCATAAACAGAAATGAGTCTCTCTTGAAGTTACTCAGAGAGAATATAAATCTTTTTCTTCCTCTGGTTTACATAAATAGACATTATAAAACTGTTTGTTTAAATGTATGGTTAAACAAAAACTACTTTCAGCTCCTATCATATCCAAAAGTTGCCCACCCTAAATAAAACAAAACAACAAAATGAAACAAAATCTTTAGTTTAAATTCATGTTAAAGGCACCAGACTTGGCGCCAAGAAGCCTGGATGTGTTCCTAACTCTGTACCTCTGTTTTAATCTCTGGGGGCCTTGATTTCCTTCTCTGTAAAATAAAAGAGTTAGTGCCTCAATACCCCTTTAAACTTTGTATTCTAGGATTCAATAGTGGCCTGGTTAAAAAACCATTTGAATATACTGAAAAAAGTGGACATTCCATAAGTAAAGCTCCATGAAACTGTAAGGAACAATGCCAGAACAACACAGCTTGCCCATGTGACAAGATGGCCTCTATAGATAGAAATCCCAGAATGTCTGTTTATAAGACTAGTGGCTGGTAGCTCTCAGCTGCCTGGAGCTGTTATAGATTTAGAAAGAACTTCTTCTTTTGGCTCTCATCCCCAGCTCTAAAAATCCAGTAGTTAATTAGAGATTTAGTACTAACAGGTTGCTGTTTTATGTGGCTTAGTACACTGACAAACTTGTGGAACTAGGTTTATTGCCTGTACATGCTCAGTTAGTGACTTGCATAAGAAAATGTGGGACATAGTCCTTTTCTGTCTCCTATTTAGTCCTCCCCATAATAACTTGGAATTGTGCTTTAAATAGGGCAGCAAACTATACTCCCCTAGCTCAAGCCTGCCTGGGTCTGGAAACAAACATGCTGGGTGAACGGAAGAAAAATAAATTCAGTTTTTCTGTCAGCACCAGTCCACCCCATATCCAAATCCCCAGGGTTATAAGGAGAGAAGGAGGAAAAATAAGAAACAGGAAGAGACCAAGTTGACTTGTTCAGTGTTGATGGTCTTGGTTGTTTGCTGGATGACCAGAGCTAACTCTTTTTCTTGGGGACACATTTGCAGATTCTTCAGAGGTCTTTGATGCATCTCCTTTAGCTGACCTTTGCTACCTCCCTCACATCAGTTCCTACCTTAGCAATAAACCCCACATTGTCCTGTTTCCAGTGTTGCTGTTGAGAAGTCAATACCATTTTTAATCATTAACATTGGTACATAATCTTTTTCCCCTCTTTAATTCATCGAAAATATTCTATTTCCCTTTACTTCTAATTTCCTGAAATTTTACAATACTATGCTTCCTTGTAAATCATTTTTCATACATTTAAATGAATACACCTTAAGATCTTTTTAATCTGAAGGCTCATGTTTATCTCTTTTTTTAAATCATCTTAATTATTTACTTGAAAATTTTCCTTTATTTCCTTCTTTTATTGGAATTCTAATTCATTGGATAATAGACAATCAGGATGATCTTCTAATTTATTTATCATTTTTCTATTTTTTTGTTCTACTTCTTGGGAATTATCCTCAACTTCATCTTCCAACCCTTCTACTGAACTATTTGAGCTATCATATTTTTAATTGAAAAGTGTTCTTTTATTCCTGAATATTCCCTTTTATAAGCCTACTATTCATAGATGTAATATTTTCTCTTATCTCTTAGAGGACATTAAATGATTAAATTCTCTATTTTCTTTCTTATTTGTTTTGTTTGTTTGCTTTGGTCCTTGATATTTACACTAGAGACTTTCCTCTATTACCTGTTAATTAATTTTTGGCTGTCCATTCATTTGTAAGCTCCACCTGACTTTTCAATGAGTAATTCTGATGATTTGCCCAGCTCTCTTGACATGCCTTTTTACTGATTACTGTGGGGTAGAGGGGTTTCAGGACAGAGCCATCCTATGTGACATGCATATCTGTGCTCACACCTTTGCTTCCCTTCCTCCTCTTCCTGGCCTACTGCTTCAACTCCTTTGTCTCCCACAGAAGCATTTCCCTCATAAACCACCTGTGCACAAGCATTTGTCCCAGAATCAGCTTCTAAGAGAACCCATCCTTTGACAGACTCCAAAGCCCATCTTCTTAACTATAATGTTATACTTCCAGGAGAGTCTAGGCCTATCCCTATGTATAGCATCTATACAGTAGGTACCTAATACATGCTTCTTAAGGAAATTATTATTTTTTTTGCAAGAAATGACAGGCTATTTGAATAAAGTAGATAGAAATCCACTGTCTCTTTTATGTAGATATTTGGATGTTGATACATAAAACACATGACAATTATTTGTCAGAAAATTTCAAAAATTATATGCTTTCAAAAAGGAAGATGCAATCTAAAATTGTCAAATCTAATTTGTTATTATATAAAAATCAGAGTAATAAATGGTAAGTCAAAGTTGTCAGGCAGAAATAAATTCTAAATTATCTAAATAGCACATCGAAAAGCCAATATTGGTCTCAATAAATGTCATAATGTTGAGCTTTCCCGCTATTTAATTTCATGAATTTCATAAATTTGAAATTCCTGAGAAATTTTTAAAAACATACTTTCTCGAGTCCTCTGAATTTTTTACCAACACACACACACACATACATATCCATAGCATCCAGCACATTCTCTTAACATTCTCTTCACAATGGAGTCACACACAGTAAGAAAATAGAAAATACTTGAGAGTTTACAGAGGCTATTTAGAGTTTATTTAAATGGGTTTTTAATAGTTATCCAGAATTTTCATGGGATAATGCCAGGCATTAAAAAAAAAAAAAAGCTGGTCAGCTTTAGACCTGGCTTAAGAGATGCCAATTGGACCAAGTAATCAAATGGGTGGGAATGAGCCATAGTAAGTTTAGGTTTACCTTGGAAAAGGTAAAGAAATGATATGCTGCTTTTCTTTCCCAGAGAAGAGAGTCAAATTTATGGAATAGACCCTGACTGCCTAATGAATAGCTTCTGGAGGGGTAGCCTAGAAAGAAAATGCCTGCACTCCAAAGAAAATTACTCAAAGTAGAGCCAAGGGAAGTGGAAGTTATGGTCTCTGATGTTTCTGGTGGACCCGAGAGGGCTCAGGCATTTGCTGTCATCTCCACAGCTTACAGCATCCCTTATTTCCACTTACACTAAAACAGCTGCTATGATCAGGGCAGAATTGTGTCCTTTTTGCTGCTAAGATGTAAACCTTCCTGCACCTGTGCCCCATCCTAAGGTGCTGCTTCTAAAACTATCCCAACAGTCCTGATTCCATATCTAACTCAGTCTATTTCCTATGCCCAGCTTGAGCCCTGAGGCCAGGCACATTCCTAGGTCCTCCTACCCATTGTAGGCCTGCAGTTATTGACTGCTGCCTGGGTCTCCAGTCTAGTATGCATGGCCTGCTATCTGGTCACCATAATACCTCATTTCTTGTATGGCCAGCCTGGCCCAAATGATGATGAAGAGTTCCTCCTCTATGCTTGTCCCCTATACCTTTTGTTGTCCTATAGCCACCACAACCTGTTGCTGGTAAAATATTAGAGGCCATCATGGATTTTAGTAGAGAAAAGCCTCTTATCTTCAACAAAGAACAAGTGTTTTCAAGGAACAGGCATAACTCAAATTAGCTTAACCAAAAATAGCAGACTTTTCTGGAAGGGCACAGGTTATTTCATGGTACCCAGAGCAGATAATATGACATCAAGAAGCATAAGAACAAGCAAGAGCAACTGAAAGAAGTTTAGCTCTCCAGATCCATGGGCCTGGGTATCTTTTTTACCTTACATTTTCTCTGCGGCCACTTTCCATTCTTTGGAAAACCTAGTGGACCCAGACTCATCTTTATATAGTTTCTCAATATATGTACCTGACAATAACCAACTAAAAGCTATCTGTCCCAAAATCAGGTTCCTGAGAGGATGACTTTGATGGGCCCAGATGGGCCCATGGCCATGAAGAAAGGATTTTGTAGCATATGTGGCTGCTTCCGCCAGTGCCATGGGAGACACACTCCCTGAGGGTGGGAAGGAATGATGAGCATTTCAATACACCTTGTACTCTAAGCCCTGGAGAATGAGTCATTCTGGAAATCTGTTTTTCAGAACTGAGATTTTACAAAAGCCCCAAATTATGTATTATTGCCATATTTATTGAAAATCTTTTAAACACGTATTTTAAACTTCCCTGCCTGCCTAATCAGTATGCTGTAAGCCGATAAACCTTTTTCTTATGACTCAACCATCTTTATCATCATCATGTATTATACATTCTGAAATACAAGAGAGTCAAAGATCCTTTTGAGGGAGGCCTGTGGGGCTATTTTCACCTACAAAAAAAATGGCACAGATTATTATATTTGGGGCTTGTTTATCTGTTATCAGCAGCTTCCTGTTGTTCTCAGTGTACCTATTTCTAAAAGCCCTTCTTCCCATGTTTAATTTCCTATACTTATGATCTTTGTGGCTTTGTATTTTAAATCACCCAGGCTATTTGTCACAATCCATTAGGTTGCAAGGAACAGTCATGAACTCAGATCTCATGGTTAATAGAAGATGATATAAAAAAAAAATTAAGAAGGCTCAGCATTCCCAATGCCAGTTTTCATGGGGAACTAGATTATTGTCCATGGTATACAGCTCAGTTCATCTGACCCAGTTATCATAGTCCCTGTGGGAACAGGAGAATGGAGGTTCATAAAATGAGCAGAATGAAACTGTGGATCCCTTAGTATAGTCATCACCAGGTAAAAGAATTTGGCACATGTTCAGGTGCAGCCTGCCATGAATGAATAATGTATTCAACTGAATTTTAATGTGCACACAAATTAGTTAAGGACCTTATTACAGATTTGGATTCAGTAGGCATGGGTGGGGCCTAAGTGTCTTTGTGTCCAACAAGTCTGGAGGTGATGCCTATAATGGACGACCCTGAGAAGCAAGGCTGTTGGATATGTTCAGTTGAGGCCTGTTAATGATAAACATCAGCTGTGCCCCACATTCTAGTGACCACTTAAGGGAGCTTCAGACTGAAGGAGGCTTCCTTGGCCTATAAAGATGCTGCATAAGACTGTCAAGATGATATGGGATGCCTTCTCTGATTGCTGAAGATCCCTTTATGCCCTCTACCTAAAATTCTGAACCCATGCTTTTAAAGTGAAGTAAATCATATGTTTGTCATGCCAGTACGAAGTGATTTGAGGAAAGTACGTGAATGACGATCCAAGAATGGAGCTGGTGCTCCTCCATCCCAAAGCCTCAGGAGTTCATCTTCACTTTCTTAACTTGAGATCATCCTCCAATTAGGCTGTCCTAGTTGCTCTTTTCCCCCCACCCTTTACTCTCTTAGTGCTACCAACCTATACCTCTTTCTTCTTTCCTTGCTTATACTTGTACATGGCTTTTATTGCCCTACTTTTTCTCCACACTTCTCTTTGTGTAAATCTGGGCTTCCACAATCCTTTAGGTCTCTGTCCCTTTCTACGTCTCACTTCCAAATTCCCAACACTGAGAATCTGACTATGTCTGTTAATCACTACCCAGTTCGAACATTCTCCCTGAACAGAGATATCACACCAGACCACCTCATAAGTCATTGGCTCTCTATGGACAGTTGCCTTTGTCTCTAGCTATGGTCTCTAGATAAAATCCAACCAGATGTGGCCAGCACCAAATAGCATTGTAGAAAGAGCTCAGGTTTGAAAAACAGAAGGCCTGGTTTGGTAACTGGTTATGCCATTTACTATAATCCCTTGGGCAAGTTACTGAATATTTCTGGCTCTCTATTTATTCATTTACAAAATGAAGATAATAATACTAGTATTAGTCTGAGGCTAGAGGATCCACTTCAAAGACTGATGTTGGCAAAAGGCCTCAGTTCATTGCCAAGTGGGTCCTTCCACAGGGCTGTCTCAATGTCCTCACAGCATGACTCCCCAGAGTGAGTGACCGGAGAATGAGGTCAAGGAAGAAGTCACAGTCCAAACTCACACACTGTACTGCCACTGTTGAGCCACTAAATAAATCCCACCCACAGCTAAGGAGAGGAGAATTAGGCTCAAGGTTTGTGGACATTTAAAACCATCAACCTCCTCTCAACTTCAAAATTATATGACCCTAGTATTTACATTATCTCTTGAACTAGATTGGACTGAATTTCTACCACTAGCTGTTAATGATTGGAGATTTGGCATCATCATGCTCATTCCTTCTCTAGTTTTGACCTTGATTTCACATTCTAAAACGTGCAGCTTTCTTTGGAGGCTGAAATGCCAACTGATACACATTACATGTTTCTTACTTTGTTTGTCTGTGCCTATATCCCACTGTGATCACTGCTCCAGGACTGAGCCTGACTGACTACATCTCGGAGTCCTGAAAAACCACACCCACCTGACATTTCAAAGACCTGGTTGTTTAGTGCTGCTGACACTTTGCTTGGGAATTTCTTTGTATTTCATGCTTGCCTATTATCAGTTTCCATATTCTCTTGATGTGTCTTTCTATTTCTATCAATCTGAATTTCTTCTACTCATCAACAAGAAGTGATTTCTCACTACCTTACCAATACTTGCCTCTTCCCCAACCATGATTATGTTCAGATTGCAATCCTAAAACCTTGCCCCATCTCTCTCCAGGTAACAATTCCATATATGTTTGATTTATAAGACACAATATCCTACAATTCTTTTCATAAGAAATTGATATAACTTTTCTTAATAAAACTTTGACTTAAGAAAAAAAGAGACAAATCATCTTGAAATTATTGACAAAGCACCACTGCTAAAGAGTTGCCATCCTGAAAGTTGATATCTGGTAGCATGACTTTTAAATTTAAAAGTCTCAGGAATGGCAACCAGAATACAATATAAAAAGTGACAGGAATCAAAGGATAACAAAGGTAGAAGCATTAGACATTGTCAAGTCCATCAATTTCCCATCTGAGGCCAATTAATGTAGCAATAGCAATCATGAGATTTTTTTTGAGATATTACCAATATATATATTTTAATGGGAATATTTGTTCACGATGAGGATATTCAACTGACTAGAATGTCACGGTCTTTCCTTTGGCATGGAATTTTATTAGAAGTATAGAGTACTATGTAGAAAAGTAACAGAGTACTGGTTTTCTGTTAGTGATCAGAACTTTGATTAGTTGTATGTGATAGCTGGTTCACACTTGTTAACATAGCCATATATAATGGAATCTCAGTACTCAAATTGAAAACATCTGGTATATAACTGACCCTGGCTTGAAAAAGAGAACAAAAGTTAACCAGTAGCAGTTAATGGTACTAAGATATATCTGCATTTAAACTTCCTTTCGGAGATTTTATACCATCATACCCATAAGCCATAATTATCAAAGCCATTAAATCTGAACCAATATTAAAATGTAAAAACATTGATGACGTATATAATTAGTGTATGATTTCTTAATGAATGCAATATGTTAGGATGAACAAAAATTTTTCAAAACATGGGGTTAAAGAGAGAAAATTAATAGAAAAAATTGTTAGTGGTAAATTGGATGAAAAGTATTAACTGAACTTAATATCTTTTCTTTTACGCATAAAGGAAGTGGTATTTTCAGTGAGGGGAAGCTGAAAATACCACTTCTCTTATGCGTAAAAGAAAGTAAGTGGCAAAGGTAGAAAGTAAGTGGCAAAGGTAGAAACTGCCTCTCGGTCAAGGTGTGCGCCTCTTAAACATGTTATATCTTCTTTCAGGACACAGAAATATTATTTATGCAGCCACATTCCAAGCATTCTCACTTTCCAACTCATATATATCTAACTGCCTACTTCCTTGAAATCTGCGGTTAGGCATCTCAAACTTAATAGACCTAGAAATTAACTTTTAACTCCACCTCAAAACTCACTTCTTGTCCATTTTCCGCATCTCTTTCAATACGTATTCTCCTAGATTCTCAAGACATAAATTTGAGAGTCCAGCATAATTCACTCCTCTCTCTCAACATTCATGTTCAATCACTGGCAAGTCCTAACATTTCTACTCCTAAAACATATTTTGATTCCATCTACTTCTCTCCATCTTCATTTCCACCAAAACAACACAAGAAGCCAAAACCAATATGAGTTGCCTAGGACACTACATGGCATCCTACCCAATCTCTGTTTCTATCCTTCTCCCTCCCAACCCTGCCACCAAACTACTTCTCTTACAAGTCAGAGTGATTTTTTTTATATATAAAAAATGTGAGGATACAACTTCCTCATTTAAAAATTTTTTACTAACATCTCTTCACACCCGGGTTTCTTAGCCTTGGCACTATTGACATTTTGGACCAGACTACTCTTTGTTAGGGAGTGGAGGAGATGTCCTGTCCTGTGCATTGTAAGGTGTCTAGCAGCATCTCTGGTTTCTACCTCCAGATGCCAGTAGCATCCACCCACCCACATACACACACAGTGAACATTTTTAAAAGTATCCTATGGAGAGCAAAATCACTCCTAGTTCAGAACCACAGTTTATTGATGTGAAAAAAGTCTAAACTTCCATATTTTAAACATGAATTATTTCTCTGCTACTGAATTATTTCTCTGCTACTACAAATCTTCAAAGAAAGATTTTTAAAAATACTAGTTGGAATCTAGACAAATGATTGAAATGACCAATAAGAGAAAAATTCTCTATCTTTGGACTAAGAAAAAGAGATCAGCAAGGGAGTTAATAACAAATTCAATACAGCTCAATCCAAAGCTGTGATTAACAGGAAAGGAGGTAAAACTAGTCATTGCCCACATTCAGAAGGCAAGCAGAAAAACAGCTCTCAGTCAGGGCCTACCTTATTAGGAAGCAATACAATAACCTCAAGGTCACTTTTGGTCTTCTCATTTCTCTGGAATAAGTATTTGATCTTATTCTTCTAGAAGAGTATTTAAGCAGGTAGACCTTGAGGCTTCTTTGGACTTTATTTGGAATTTAGCATAGAAAGCAAAAGTAAACTGTCAAACATAAAGGTATCAGTGAGGAAGAGAGAAGAGCCAAGTACTAGCATGTCTTTTGCCTCTGCATAGCCATGCACATGTTGCTCATGATAGCTTGTTTACAGCTTGACTAAATTAGAGTTTTGATAATAGTGGCAATCTTAACACTCTTGGTTGGAGTTTAGAGATGTAAGACTTCTAATTAATATCTTATTTACATATTTATGTTGATTAGTCTTTGACACATATGCTGAACCAGAAACCTAAATAAAAATAATTTTTTAAATGTCATATTTATTT
>CM053501.1:74750647-74772373 GCA_028627145.1 Eidolon dupreanum
TGATCACTCCCATGTATGATTCCTAAAGACTGTTACTTTTCCAAGACAGGAAAAAAAAAAAACAGTTACAGTCATTTCTAATCCACAGAATAAAATACTATCTAGCACATAGATATATCAAAGATATCTATTTGAAATTGCATTTAGCATTTGTTTAGCCAGCTGAGTTTCTTGAATAATTTCTGATGATCACCCTTTCTTCTAGCTAACACTAAACTTTGTGCTACTACTTCCTTTTGGCTCCACACCCAGGAGAAAATACAGAGACTGGAAACAATAGGTTTCAGTAGGTGTGGGAATATAACTAAAGATCCATAAGTGTAATGTTTAGAAATATGCCTTTGCTTCCTCCTAGTGTAAACCTTTTTTCCTTTCATGTGTACACCCCTCTAAGTGTCTTTCTTCCCTTAATACACCAGCTATCCCCGCAAAACCTTGAAAAGCAGGTAAGTATCATTAGACTAACTTGTAGATATAAAAACTAAGATCTAACTCAGGGCTAGACAGTGGATTAGTAGCAAAATCAGATCTAAAATTAGATGTTTTTTCTCACTAGTTAAGAAAGCTTTCCTCCACATCAGCAATTGGCAAACTTTTGCCATAAGAAACCACGTGGTAAATATGTTAGGTTTTGCAAGCCATACCATCTCTGTGTAAGATTGCCAGATTGTGCAAATAAAAAGAAATTTCTTAAAAATCAGTAAAAGTTGAACTTCAAATAAGCAACGAATAATTTTTAGTATATAAGTATGTCTTATACAATATTGGTTGTTTATCTGAAATTCAAATTTAACAGGCTGCCTGTATTTTACCTGGCAATCCTGTTACAATGACCCAACTCTGCCTGCCATTGAGCAAAAGCAGCCACAGACAACACACAAATGCACAAGTGTGGCTGTATTCCAGTTAAGCTGTATTTACAAAGACAGAGAGCAGGACTGATTTGGTTGAGGATGGGGACTGGTCATAGTTTGCCAATGTCTACTCCATTTCATTGGCTTTACTAAGAACTGTCCCAGATATGGGAAAAACCAGGGTGATATTATCGTTGAATTTGATTTATAGGTCATTTAACAAAATTAATATTCAGTGTTGTATCTCTCACAGAAGGTACAACTGGATCAACTTAGGGAAAATACGGAAAATGCTCTGAGTTTTCTATGAGACTTTTGGATTCACAGACACGTGGTATATTAAATAATATAGGAAGTCATTTCAGAGTTCCTTCAATCTCCTCATTTCACACATTCTAGAACTGACATTCAAGGTGTGGGTTGACTAACCCAAGGCCACACACTATTAGTGGCAAAAGTCAGTCTAATCTCCGAAGATAGCCAATGATGAATGTTAAATTTCTGTGGCTATAAATGTTGCCTAGGCTTTATAGAACAAGCATTTCCTACCCCAGTAAACTTGGAACATAAAAAATAGGCATGTAGGAAAAATTAGAAAGTACTGTTCCATTTCTTGCTTTCTGACATGTCCTTCAGGTCTACTCCTTATTCTGTCCAGTGCATGTAGTGGCCTCTACCTTCACCGCTTACCTCTGTGGATGTCCGCTCCCAGAAAGAATGCTAACAGTGGTATATGGGAGGGGTTAACAATGAATAAAGTTTTATTTAATTACAAAAATAAATTTTCAGCTAAAATCACAGTGGAGGAGTCATTCTTTCTAACAAATAAATCATAATTTAACCTATTTCATCACTACAGGGCACACCATACTAAAAGAGCTGACTAAAGAGAAAAGATCAGAGCATGAGGAGATGTGGCTAGACAAGTGAACAGCATCAGACAGATTGAAGTATAATAAACTACCACTATTTGCAAAGCAAAAAAAAAAAAGACTGTTCATGAAGAGATATTTGAGGTAGTACATAAGAATATGGGCTCAGAGATTTCTGGAAATAGTAATATTGCCCTGAAACAACAAAGTAACTTCACAGTACAAGTGAGTATCAAAAATAGTGTGAGATTCACAAAAGAATCAGCAGAACCTTTCTGGAAAAAGAGAAATAAGAACCAAAATAAATACAAATCTCTCAGCCAAGAACAAGTGGTGAACTTGTTAACAAAAAGGAATATGGTTTCCATCAACAAGGTAAAGAGATAACCATCAAAATGGGAAAATATATTTGCAAGCAGCACCTTTGATAAGGGCCTAATATCCAAAATATACAAAGAACTCATACAACTCAAACAAGAAAACAAATAATCCAATTAAAAAATGGGCAGGGGACCTGAACAGACACTTCTCCTTAGAGGACACACAAACGGCCAACAAACATGAAAAGATGCTTAACATTGCTAGCTATTAGGAAAATGCAAATCAAAACCACAATGAGATATCATCTCACACCTGTTAGAATAGCTATAATCAACAGAACAAGTAATAACAAATGTTGGAGAGAATGTGGAGAAAAAGGAAACCTCATACACTGTTGGTGGGACTGCAAATTGGTACAGCCACTATGGAAAACAGTATGGAGTTTCCCCAAAACACTAAGTATTGAACTACCATATGATCCATCAATCCCTCTACTGGGATTGATTACCCAAAGACTTGAAACATATATCTGAAAAGATATTTGCATACCGATGTTCATAGCAGCATTATTCACAGCGGCCAGGACATGGAAGCAACTGAAGTGTCCTGTGATAGATGACTGGATAAAGAAGCTGTGATACATATACATATATACAATGAAATATTACTCAGCCATAAGAAGAGATGAAATACTGCCACTTGTAACAACATGGATGGACCTCAAATAATCATTCTAAGTGAAATAAGCCAGATAGAAAAAGTTGAAAAACACATGATATCACTTATATGTGGGATATAAACCTAAAAACAACAGAGACACATGGACATGGACAATAGACTAGTGGTTACCAGAGGGTGAGGGTTAGGAGGAAGGTAGACAGGGTAAAAGGGGTCAAATATATGGTGACAGAAAGAAATCTAACTATGGGTGATGAATATACAATGTAAAAGATATATGACTTACTCTTGAATTGTACACTTGCTGGATTTCATTAACCAATGTCACCATAATAAAAAAAAATTAATTTAAAAAAAAGGAATAAAGTTTATACAGAGACTATTATAAATCACTTATATTTTGTGGTATGTATGTATACCTAAGATCTCTCTAGAGTAATATGTATGTATGTGTTTGTATACTTTGATATTAAATATAAGTTAATTCATTTTAAACTAACCCTTTAGGGTCTTCATAATGTCCCAAGTTAAAGGACCCCATCCAGGATCTCATCTGGATACTGCTTTATAGAAACATAGATTGCGTAGGCCCTGTATGACTATTACAGGCAAATTGCTACTGGGCAGGGTGGCAAAGCAAAATCAGCATTAGCTTTACAAGATAACAAAAATGATTTCTGATTGGATAAACACACAGGAGTATATCTTTTCTTTGCTGTATTTGATATTGTAAATACCATGGCACTATAAAAATGCTCAATATTATGTCATGAGTTGAAAGTATCACTTTGCATTTGATTTCATCTTTAATTCCCCTTTTTCTTTTCTGTACAGTAGATTCTTGTGATATTATCTACCTGGAATCTAAGCATTCTTAAATCTGAGAAGAATTCCAATGCAGATGGGAAGCACTTCCTACTGCAGAAGCAAATGGGGGAAAATATTATATGTCCCACTCTGATTTCAGTCCCCCCAATCAGATATTTCCAGGATTTTTAAGGCTAAGAGTGAGATGGAAAGATACAGTAGGTCAATGATTTTAGTCTTGCAATGGATTCCACAGAGGTGAGAGTCCAGTGGCATGGTGAGGAGAGCCCAGCAACAGTGGTGTCAATAGCAGCAGAGAAGATTCTCACATACTGGGTCATATTGCAAATTCTTGACTTGGTTTTGTCTTCTGAAGTTCAGGCCCAGTTGAATTCTCCAAAGTCCTTGTCAGTTATTTGAGCCACCCTAAACCTTTACAGTAAATTTGATTCTGCTTAATCAGACTGGACCCCTATTTTTGTAATCCAAAGCTTAAACTGATACAGCCTGAGATAAATAATAGTGATCATCCTACAGATTCAGGAAATTAATGTACATACACACGTACACACAGACGGCTATTATTTCACCATTTAAAGAAATTGAGGTTTGTTTATTCGCCACCTAAAAAATCTTCTTCCATCACCATATGCTTAACCCTCTTTACCCTTATCTGTGCAGTATACAGATAATGTACTATTGACTTATCCACTTAAAACCTATATAATTTTATTAACCAGTGTGACCCTGATAAATCTAATTTTTAAAATTATAGAAGAAAAAAAGAAAAACAATTGAGGTTAAAAGTAGAAAGACTAGAATTTATAGCAGAAAACATACCTTCTAAAGATAAATCCTCCCCTGATATTTGTCATTTATCATTAAAATTATAATCCACCTAGCAATTAATAAGAATTTATTACTGTTTAACACTACGGTAGGTATTTTGTGAGATACGTGTGACCTCAAAACAACTTGTAACCTAAATGGGAAAACAACAACACCAAAACACAAACCAAGTAATGATAAGTTGAAAAATAAAATGGACTACTCTTAAGTTCTAAATAGTGTCATACAGAATACAGAATTCAAAGAAAAGACATCTGAGAGAGTCTAAGCTAGTCTATACTATGTGTAGGGTTTAGGAAACTGGAGAGAAAAAAGCAGAGAGTCAGTAACCTATGGTGAGATTGAGAGGCACTACTTCTATTCTATTAAGGTAGGACAGCACTTTCATCTCTTACGTGACCCCTACAAGTAAGATATAGCCATATGAAACATTAGAAAGTAGGTGTCATGCTTTCCTTGCCTTCTCATTTCTCCTTGCAATGTTATGCCCTGCCCTATTCATGTATCTTCATGCTATTCCTTACCCACATTTCTAGAGAAGTACCATCATACGTCTGTTTTCCTTTTTCCCTTTGCCTATTGTCCACATAATCTGTACAAATATATTCTTAGTCAGCTATCACGTTGGACTTCAAAGATCTGGCCCCTGACTTTCCCTCCAAACTTGAATAAGGTTTTTGATAGCCATGAATTCTCACTAATTTCATGTTTAGAGCAAGTTTATACGTAGCCCATCTATTTATGGTGATGCCTTCTAGTGAGCTCTATCTTTATGCAAAAGTTTCTTTTACAACCTCCACTGTATATGGTTCTTGTGTTTGCTTTCTATGTCCCATGAAACTTGTTAGAACTCCAACTCTAGACTATGAAAGCTTGTCTGACGCTCCAGGCAAATGCCAGTTTTAGGATTTGCAAACTACCTCTGTTCAAGCTCATTCATGTTTCATAGTCACCAAAGATTGCATCTATATCTCATCCAGCTCAGCTATATAATTTGAACTACCAATTTTTTTAATTTATAGTTTCAAATGGTCTATACTAGAAAAATTTCTCTACATATATTACTTATTTTGACAGGAAGAAAAGCATACATAAATATGTCCTTTCTTTTTAATTGGTTTTTACTTTAAAATATTTCAAACATGGAGAAATATATATAAAAATATAACAGAAATCTGGGTACTTAGGTCTTTAAACCACCTAATTATATCTTTTTCAGTCTTTTTGGATAATTGTCCCAGCACATTGATCAACTAGTCTTTCATTTCCCTTCTGAAATGTTAATGCCTTCTGTTACATATCAAGTTTCAGTATACATGTAGGGATATTTCTGTGCACTCTGTTCTGTTTTTTGGAATTGTTAGCTGTTTGCTTATTTGTTCATTTGCTCTTTTTGTCTTTCTGTGCCAATACCACACACATTTCTCTAATTATTATTAAAGCTCTATAAGAAGTCTATATATCTTATAGTACGAGATCCCACTTATTATTTTCTAATTTGTCTCTGCTTTTCTCAGACTTTATATATACATTTCCCATCTCTCTGTCTTTGCTGTGTTGTTCCTTCTGCTAGTATCCCTTTCCTTTTGTTCTTCATAAATACAAATCCATCTAATTCTTTCAGGTCAAATGCCAACTTCTCCAAAAAGCCTTCCACGATTGTCCTATGTTGAAGTGATCACTTTCCTCTTTGTACTCCCAATCACTTACTTAGTCTACATTTTGCTTTCCCCTTTCACCAGACAACTATAGCAAAAGCTCTTTGAGAGCAAGATCCATATCTGACTAATCACTGACTCCTTAGAACTCCTAGTACAGTGACTTTTATACAGAAGTTACTCTAATAAAACTGATTCATGCTTAAATACTAAAGGTCTGTTATTCAATTTTTCTTATATATTAATGCAGTGCTTTCATCGGGGTTACTTTTACATTTGAAAATCATTTTTTATCTGTATATATTGAACATTCTTTTTTGTTTTCTTTTTTTCCCCCCCTTTTTAACTATATTTGGCTCAGATATGTAACTAACCCCTAGTCAACTCATTTGATGCCAGGGAACCTGGCTCTATTCCCAGCTTCAAGGGGAGTTGCCAAGTATTCCAACCAATACATGACTTTCTTTAGTAACTTCTATTGGTCTAGGAGTGGGTATAAGACCCAAGATGGTTCAATCAGACTGAAGGGAAAGTATTATTTCACAGTGAGGGAAAGTCTGTCTGTCTGTCTGTCTCTCCCCTTTCTATCTTCCCCTACCCATTGCACAAGAATAATGAAACATATAGCAATTTTAACTTATTGTCACATAACAAATTAGCCCAAAATTCAGTGATAAAACAACAATTATTATTTTTCATCTCTGTGGGTCAGGAATTCAGCATTACATAGAGAGGATGGTGTGTCTCTTCTTATGATATATGAGGCTTCAACTGGAAGACTCCAAGGCTGGAAGTTGAACTCAATTGAAGGCTTACTTATTCTGGTGGTTGATATTGGCTGTCAGCTAGAACTTAACTGGGGCTCTTGGTTGGAACATCTACACGTGGCTTCTCTGTGCCACCTGGATTTCCTCACACATAATGGCTGGGTTCCAAAGCAAGTATCTCAAAATATAGCCATCTTACAAAAATGATAAAAGACAGGCCAAAAATGAAATGGACTTGAATAAAGCAGTGGTGATTAGTTTGGTCTTGATCATGCAGGTAATTTGCAAATCAATCAACCCTAAATCCTGCCCTACTACTAGACTTTCTATATGGGATAATCCATTTTAAAATTTTGAGTTTGGCTTTCTGTTTCCTACATACAGAACTAATGTAGGAAACTAATGCATTTCAACTATAAATAACAGGTGAGTAGAAAAAATATTTACAGATGAAGAACTATAAATCATACCACATATAATACTATAGAAAACCTAGATCTGTATGCTACATTCAATTGTCTGAGGGCTCTCAATTCTATATATATCCACACATCTCTTATTTTTTTCATCTTATTTTTTAGTGATAGTCATCTATATGGTACACTTAAATTGCTATTGCAACAAGCAAAGCACTGGCTGGAAGTTTTTCTGGTGCCAGTGCTAAATTTCATATTCCAAAATTTAGTCTTATTGTGCCCTGAAGCCTGGTTACTTTCCTGTTTTGAGGGTGATAGCCCATATGGATATTGAACCTATTTATTATTTAGTGATTTGCAAAAAAAACATCACCACCATTTTTATGATCTATATTGCAATTTGAATTTTTATTCCAAGTCATTACTAAGTAGTTACAGATTACAATGCTGAGGATTTGCATTATTTGTACTGTCCACATATTTTCAAGGAGGCAGAATTTGTATTTGTCCAAACAATTTGCTTCCCTTTTAAAATTTGATATGCCTAGCTTTAGAACCAAGTAATAATTTTTTGGAAAATGAGATGTTGTCTATAAGTTGAAATGAGCACAGAGCTAAAATATTAACATTTTTATGTTACTTGATGTTCCTATAAATTTAAAATAGCTCTTCTATTTAAAAGACAATTTTGTAGATGATTGGACTATTACATTCACAGTTGATGCCTCAATACTTTTTTTCAAGTTTTAAAAAATTGTTTAACTGCAGGTCTATGAGTCAGCATATACCATATCACAGACAATTCAAATTTAGAAACTAAATATCCAGGGTTTAAAGAAAGAAATGATTTAAAGCAAGTTGGAAATTATTTAAATGATTCAGAGAATGTCGGGATGAAAATCTTTGCCTTCTTTCCACTATTTAATTATATCATAATTATGTATAATAGCATGTGGTCTTTTGGCCTTTTTAAAATAGAAAATGCACAATGTCCAATAGATAATCAGCTTGATTACTAATGAGCAAATATACGTGAGCAAAATAGGCAAGAGCAGCCATCTTGGAGGAAGATGGGGCAGGTAAACTATCAAGAAACACCTTCAATTTCTTAGAAACAAACAAAGGTGAGCTGGATATTCAAGTCCACTGGAGTTCTCTGAATAAACTTCAAAATGGGCTATAAAACTAATCGTACCTGGGGAATAGGAAACCTAATGATTCTAATCAACTAGATATCAGGATTAATGATTCAAAAAACAAATAAGAGAAGAAATGAATGGATAATAAACATCCTTGAAATCAAAAGAGAATGAAGTTTCAAAAGAAGCGGTTAAAGAAAAAATGGTTTAGGGTAGCATGTTCTTCACAAAACAATCTGGAACGAACAAAAGTTTCAATTATGTATTGAGGTTTATCTCTGAAGTCACCTTCTTTCTTTATCCAAAGCAGTTCCTCTACCCAATACTGAATCAATCATTGCTATAGAAGACATTTCTATTTCATACCACAAGAAGCAGTTACATAAGATATTTATTTTTCCATCTCAACAACCTCCGTCCCTCTTTCTTTTTGGAATCTCTTCAAGTCACTTTCCCACTGTTGCAGAAAAGTTGCAAAAATCAGACCTGCAAGAAACCAAGCAGCACTCAGAGAGTTGGAGAACTCAGGTTTATTGTGCCAGCAGTCCCAGAGGAGCTAGTGCTCTGAAGATCTGTGCCTGAGCTCAGTTGCAACATTCCCTATATTGAACTTGTTTGGCATGAACTGGTTGGTTAATTTGTCCTCAGATAGTTACAAAGCGTGGGAGTTGCTATGGGTTGCAGGCAGTTAGGAAGATCTACATAGCGTGGGAGTTGCTAGAAGGTACAGGCAGTTACATTTGCTGCTTAGATAGAAAAAGCAAAAGGGAAGATGAGTCTTTAGTTAATTTCAAGCATGGCCTATGCAGCAAGCATAGCTACAGAAGCAGAACAAAGAGCCGATTAGCCTTTTGAGTGAAAATTCCTCTTCATTGCCTTCCTTCTCTTTATTCCAGAAAAGAGAAATACAACCATAAAAATAGCATAAACAATATAAAATAAAGTGTTTAATGCCTGGTAGAATAAGATGGAAGAAAACAAAATATGTAACTGAAAAGTGTGACAATCTGACCAAAAAAAGACTAGAGTACTGGACAATGCTATAAAGGAAAATACGAAAACAACAGCCTTTGTCGTTTTGTTAAGCAAAATTAGAACTATCAATTTCTGAGCAGAGTTTTTAGAGTTGCCAGCTGTTCTTTCTCCTTTGATCGACATATCCACCAATAAAACTGTTGCTTCGTTATTCTGTGTTCTCTCTTACATATTCTCTATGACATATAGTTAAGTAGCAAAAGAAAGGAGGCAAGAGAGGTCTGTCATTAATAAGATGGTACTGCTTACTGCAAAATGATTCCAAATTAGATTTCTTTGGCAATCTTTAGTCTGACAAATCATGCCCACCTTAATTATCCACCTCACCACTCTTTCCTCCAGTCTGTCTCAGCCAGGGGCCCTCTGTTCCACATATATACTTTATGTCCTTTTCATTCTTGCCTGCAAGTTTTGGCTTATCATATACCCTGATCCAGAATGCTATTCCCCAAATCTCTTTTGAGCTCTATTCTATACTTTCTTCAAGGCTCAAAACAAAACTTTTGTCTTAAGCAGGCTTCTTCTACCAATTCCACTTTACAATGTAGATTTTTCTTCCTCTAAACGATATTATGTCTATACCATACTTGACATAGTGTCTGGTTTCAAATAATTCTTTTTATTATTATAACTTTGAAATCCTTGATCTTACAACAAAAAATTTACTGTGCAACCTGGAATCCTATAAGGTCACCTCCAAGTTAAATATTTTAAGCACCCAATTTTCTCTTTATATTTACAGTTCTTGTTTTGCCCTTCTAAGTTAATGTAGAATGTTTAAGTGATACTTGAGTTTTGGGAACTATTTTTATTTTTAAAATTAAAAATTTAAGTCTTATTTTTACATTTTAGATAAATTATGTCTTCTTATAATTTGTTAAATCAATTCTATCAATAAGATAGCCAAATGGTTGATTTATGTGCCAGATCTATGATATAAGATATGCGAAATTACAAAAAATGTGTCCAGTTTAGCTTATAGCTAAAGATGATAGGGAAAATGAGAGAGAGCTGAAGACAAATGCTCTGAAAATTTCTACCTGCTCTACATCTCTGCAGTTGAATCAGTTAAATGTTTAATGTAACTGTCCTCCCATAATGAATGACCTTTAGAATTCGACTTTCCATCTAAATGAAAGATCATCTCTCTTTCCCAGTGAGGACAATTGTTTGCCTAAAGATCTACAGATTCCTGATATACTAAATTTTCATTCCTTGTCTTCTCTTTGAATTTCAAAACCCTAATTAAGTTTCCTTAACTTGATTCCACAGTAGATAAGGTTATTTGGGACAAATCAAGAAACATATTCAGAGGCCTTTGTCTTTTTTTAAAAGGTTTAAAATGTTTTCTCTCTCTTTGAAACTATTTTCCTGGAATAAAGTGAACAGCCTCTTGGGTGGCTCTCTATAACCTTGATGTCAATGAAGAAACCATAACTTCCCATGCATAACAAAACAGGCCTGAGAAATTTCTGGATTCATTAGCAGATGACGAGGATGATAAATGAGATTGGAGTGGTCTCAAAAGCTGTCCTATCCTGGGTATCTTGCTCAAGGTTTGGATATGGTATGATTCATTTTTTAATAAAATGATTACTATAAGCTCGAAATATCAATCTCACCTGTTGGAACTTTGCCTTAGGATGAGAATTGTATCTTCGTAGTCAGCCATTTCCATCCATCTGCTCTATTCTCTAAGTCCCTATCTTGACAGATGGCTGTAACTTATGGTACAGATGACTTTGAAGTAGATACCATCTAAGCCTTCATTTTATGCTTAACATTTTTTCAGCTAATGCCCTTCTCTTAAATAATCCACATAGATAAACTAGTGAGTGCTTTCCTTTCTCTTTCTCCATTCACATCTTCCCATCTTTTTCTCTACACATACATTCTGACTTATATAAATAGCTTACTACTTACCTATAATTTCTATATCAAATATCTTTATTTGTAAAATTTTTTCAAGAATTCTAAACTCAAATTATTACAAATAGGCTTGGATAGCCTGGGATGGGCTCCAACGAAGCAAGGCTTATCCTAAAGTTTCTATCATATTCCTGAAAAGTAGAGACCCCCTAAGACATTATAAACAAAACTTACAAAAATAAACTTACAGCAGATTCAAACTTTTCCTTGCCATTTATAACTCATGCAGGAGAACACTGCAATATTCTTTTTTGATGTCACAGAATCACTGAATCTTAGCATTTGGGAGAGATCTTAAGTGAGGTATCTACTCTACCTTTATCTCAAAAAAAAAAAAAAAACTGTAATTCATGTAAAGTGACTTCTCAGGGTCAAACAGGAAGTTAGTAGCAGATCTACAGTTCAAGTCATCTGACTCCAACCCACTGCTCTTTACGCTATTTTGTTAAGTTGACAATATTGCAATCAAAGAAGATTGAGTAAAATAAATTAAATCCTGTTTATAAAGTTCTCCAAAACCTATTATCAGCCTTGGAAAAGATAAATAAATGCCTAGATACAAATAAACCCAAGTTGCAATTGCTGAAAATGCACATAATATAAAATATTGCCAGGGGTTATTCATCTATGTTGGAGGGGGAAAAAAAGAAAGAAAAGAAGGAAAGGAAAGGAAAGGGAAGGGAAGGGAAGGGAAGGGAAGGGAAGGGAAGGGAAGGGAAGGGAAGGGAAGGGAAGGGAAGGGAAGGGAAGGGAAGGGAAGGAGGACTATGAAAATAATTTCTGAGAAATCGCCAAGAGCTCTGAAGCAGCTTGAGGACAAATACAACCCTGAAAACAAGGGCCTGGACAAATGACATGAGATGATACCCTCATAAATATCTTAAAGAGGAGAAATAGTCAACATTTAGCACCTGGAAAAAAGCAAAGAGAATAATCTCGAGTATGTCATGTGGCCTGGTTAGACAGAATCTCCCCAATGCTTTACTCTTAAAATATAATAAAATTAAACCATGATGTGTCTGTCCTGTCTCCTGCTTTCATGTCTATATTCCAGGATACAGCAATTTGCTGTCCATTGCCCTGTTGGGAGGCATCCTATTCAGCTGCTCCTTTGAAAAGAACAAAAGCATCCTACTCCTCCTTCTCACCAAGTGTTCATATCTCAGGATAGTATGAAAACTTTTTTCCTTATTTCTCTCATCATTGAATAGCTTGGATGGTGATACAAAAGAAGTGATTTGTGCCATTTCTCCTCATACATGACAGCCTGGAATTAGGATCAAATAGGATCCTAGAATTTCTGGCCTCATGTGATCTGAAGAGATATTAAATCTCTCCACGTTACTTTTGAAAAAAAAAAAAAAAAAGGGAGGCTAAACCAGTTAATCTTTGAAGTCTAAAGTCAATCCTTTCTCCTTTGTTTTTCTCCTGCCCTCTATCTCTCCTTCCCCTACTTCTTCCTGCCTCCTTCCTTTCTCTCTTCTCTTCTCTTTTTCTTTTTATTACCATTCCCTTTGGATTACAAGAAACTCAGTCTATAATTATGGATGGGCTATTTTACGACTGTTTCTTTCAACAAACAATAGAGTTAACAGAGAATGATAACTTGAGCACTAGAATTTTCAGATTCAGAATGGGAAAATAAATGAAATTTTTCAGAAACAGAACAGGAGGGGGTACTTTCCTAGGAAACTTGTCAGATTAAACAATGCCCCTACTGCACCTCTCTCCCCTCTCTACCTCCATTTCCCTCTCCACCCAGGGCCCATCAGGAGAAGTATTTCCTACCCTTGTAGGCTAAACATCTCCTAAGCATAGCTGTTGAGTGATACATTTTAGTACCTTCTTCTAACTGTACAACAAATGTAGACCTGGAAGTATTAAGACAACTTTTCTTGCCCTTAAAAAAACTTATATCCCAACAAAAGAAGAAAATACAAGTGAATAACCTAATCTCACTGTGAGATAAGAACTGTAAAAGATAGCTATTCAAAGGGCTATGGAAGCATGAGCAATAGAGAGGCTTTTATGTGAAAGATTTTGTGAGACATTCTGGAAGACTTCTAAACCCAGTGGACTGAAGTCTCTGATGGTGACCTTTATTCACCACTGCAGATGATAGGGAGATAGTTTTCAACTTATGTGTGTGAAGAGGAGGAGTCTTCCAAAAATTTTCAAATTCCTCTGTGTTAATGTTTAACCATCTTGTCCACCCCAAAGACCAATTCTGAATTTCACTCCCAGTTATGGACACATGGCATGGCTCAGAGACAAAGTGTAATTTCAGACAGACACGTTTGAGTGCCAGCTTCTGTCACTGTAGCATCTGGAACGTAGACTGCTGTTTAATGTTTTGATACTCAACTTCCAAATTTGTAAAATGGGAAAAAATATCAATGTATCAAGTTTTTGTGAGGTGTCAATAATTCGAAACAGTATACATTTAATAATTTAGAGCAGCACTTAATAAATTATAATTGTTAATATTATTACGATATGCCCTAAGAATATTTGTTTTATGCAAAACTGAGGCATATCTGAAGTATAATAATAAAAAAATAAAACTTTTTTTCACATATGACTAGTAGAAATGTATCAGATATTCTGTGTCAGAATTCTGATAGTCAGAATGTCTATAAAATACCTAGGCCTCTAACATAAACACACCCCACACACACTCACCACAAACACAGACACACACACCCTTAACGTTGAGCCACATTCCCAATTCTCCATCTCTGTAGCATCCAGTAACATCATCGAACTGCAAAGAAAGTGTGTCTGAGGAAAATGACAGCTACCTCTTTCAACCATCTATGCCATACTTGGAACATGATGCTCCTCAGACTGACATACCAGATACCATCAAGGCAACCCAAGCTTCCCCCATCAACCCTTAGAGAGATCCAGAATGCCAAAGAAACATCTGTCACCCTCATCTTCTCCTGCCTCACTGAGAAGTCTCTCTCTCTGAATCCTAACCCCATCTCATTGCAGTATGAGAGAAGGAAAAGCAAGTTTAGAAGGAAAACCAACCAAGCAGTTAAGCTTTCCTCTAGGATATTTTTTACGCTATACAATATATGTGAGTTGTTTTGCCTTGACATTTCATTTTGTGAAGTAAGCAACATCTGAAAAACCTATACATGTGGAAAAGATTCTTTTTCATCTCTTAGAAAACTAAGAAATTTTAACCTTACCTAACTTTATTTAAACAGAAGCACTGAGGTAGACAAGAAAAGCTTTGGGATAGAAATGAGAGCCCTTCCCACCATTCATAACTTGAGTCATCCCCTCTGAGCCACTACTAGACTGATGAGAATTGCCACCCACAACTCCTCTGAAGAAAAATGCCCGCCCACAGCCCCTATTTGTATCAGCCAATTGGATCAGGAGTATGTGTCTTTAAAAATACAGTAATTTATTCACAGTCTGGATTTTGCTCTTTGATTTGGTGGAAAAAGATGACCTGAACCAGTCAAACTCCATTCTTCAGAATTCAGCACTCGGAAACCCAGAGTTGAGGCAGCTGATAATAAGGGCTGGAGCGAAAAGGGGCATTAAGATATGGCATGTGGCAGAAAGGAGCCACAGAGACACAGTAAGATGATGCCGTATTAAGTTGATGTTTTCAGGCAGCAGAAACTACAAGGAAACAGTGAAAGCAAAAGTCACCTGTTTAGTGAAAGAAAAGAGAGGAGACATTCAGAAAGAAAGGATGAGATTTATTCCTTCTTTTTCTAACACTTCCTTCCTCTGCCCTTCCACTTAAGCCTCCTAGTTAATGCCTCAGCTTATCCCTTTCACTTTGCTTCCCATGCTCTATTTACTTTCCCAAACAGACTCCACTTTGGCATTGCTTTGGATCCTCCACAATTATGAGCAGTCCCTGGTACTGTGTCCTGAGCTCTGTGGGCTATTTGTCTTTTCAAATAAACTTCAAAGGGCTAGACTGTAATGTGAGGTTTGATCTGGAGTGAGGCAAAGCATGGACAGTGAGAACAACAAATACCTAAGTCTGGAACCAATGCATACTTTATAGGCTAATTAGAATGTTGACATTGCCATGATTTTCAAAAACCATTTGCAGAGCTAAAATAGTTTTTTGTATATATATATATAGCATTATTATAAGTGTCCTTACTAGCCCTTTCCAGCCTGAATCATTTTCATTGCCTTAACTTTTCCTTTTAAACCTATTTCTAATTCTAATTATGGTCATTCTCCAAGTACAGTTCTAGACCTTGGAATTTGATAGAAGTCAGCCTAATCTTTTGCTTCATGCTATGCTCTTCAATGATAAATTGAGAGAATAGATAAAGAAATCTCAGGTCTGTTATAGCTCTAATATCTCCTGACACACTAAGTTAAATGTATTAATTATAAGCTTAATAACTAAAAACAAAGAAACTGAAAAAAAATTTTTGTCTTAGAATTTATGTTCTAAAAGAGAGTTCTGATAGAAGCTTCTTATTGGAGCAGGAGCTTAGGAAAAAATTTGAGCATTTTCAATTATTTTTCCAGAATATGTTAAATATGAACAAAAGAAATTACATTCATCCAAAAAATATATGTAAAAAAGGAGACCTTGACAATGAGCTTCTAAGGACCCTGGCATTATTAACCCTAACACCTTATAAATATGGTCTCCAAAATCTGCCTGCCCCCCTCCATGAGTATACTCAACAATTCTAGACTATCCTTAAAATGAAGAAAAAAGATTAACAGTTACTGTTTTGGATTTGAGATCAGAAAACAAAATTTTTATGGGTAGTTAAAGAGATTAATAAGCTGTTTAAAAACACTAATTAATCAGGTCAATCAATTAAACTGAGCAAATCCAATGAACATGTGGCCATGTTGAAATTGTCCCTGTCACAGGATTAAAGTGATCAAATACAAGAAAAAAAAAAAACACAAATATTTGCACAGTCTATTTAAGGGCTTTTTACCTGGTGTACATACATCTCCAGGTTTACTCTCCACTCAAATGTTGAGGAACCTGGAGTAAGAATGTGCTTTCACATGAGTGACATATCTGCTCACTACTCCAGTCGACATATATGGAGAGAAATTCTGTGTAGACTAAGGCAAGCATTGGGACAGCAGAATTATCCTCGTCAAATAAGACAGAGCTCCTTGTTGTGAATGGATCCACAAGATGATGAAAGTCAGATATTTTTCAGTGACAGCCATGTAATTTCTAACAGTAGTGACTAATTCTCACAATCCAAAAGAGGGTCTGCAGAACAGCTGAAATTTACGCCTATTTTCAAGCCTATGAAAAACAAATCTTTTTCTCTCTCTCTTTTTTTTTTATCTTAAGGAAAAGTCTCAACTCCACTTCTGTACTCCAGAACAGGTCAGACCACCTCTGTGTAAAAATAGAAATTGGCAACACAGAGGAGACATATTTCAGAAACTTTCAGTATAGAAATGACAAATCAAATTAGCCTCATACTTTCCCCTCCATTGAACCATAATTCAATGAGAATTTTATTATGCAGATTAACTGGAAATCTCAGGTCTCTACATCTCTGCCAAACATGGAGTGCAACAATGGCAGTCACATCATACTAGTAAGAAAACACTTTATCCTGAAGACAGGAACTGGAGCTGAAACAAAATTTTGATATGTTTGTGCTTAATACAGTGGTATCTTGAGAGAACACACAAGTAACACTTGAAAATAGCATTGTTCTATGCCAGGTTAACCAGAAGGAAAATACATTCCGAGCTTAGCTATAAAACATTAGTCTTTCAAATAAGTCTCTAGCTCTACAGTTTTGTTTATGCTTGTTTTAGTTGCCTTTTGTTGTATATTTTATGTTTGCTTCTTTTTTGTGTTACTATGTGTATAAAAGGATGAACCACCAGTCTCACTACAAATAGATCAATCTATTCTTCACATTAATGGGATCAGGTAAGTCCCTAAATATTTTCTTGTTTGTGTGTACACGTGCACATGCACACACACACACACACACACACACACACACACACACACACAAATGACTTAAAGAATTAATGCTTGAGCACACTTATACAACCAATAAGTTAGCTGAACAGTTTTCCAGGAGCTGAGACACTTCGAAAAACTTGAATCATCTAACTAGCTACAAAATGAACTCATTAATTTTATGAAATTACAATAAAGCCCACTAATGCTCCTTAAGCATAGCATTCATTCCAATCCCTACTTCTGTTAAGTGAGGTTCAAGTAATGCCTACACAGCAGAAGGGCTGAAAATCTTTATTTCTAACAAACTGTAGAAGAGCCCATTTAGAATACATAATCCAAAACTAAAACATTTTATTTCCCTGTGAGAGCAATATCTATTTAAAGGAACTTATGGCTCCCTTACCAAGCTCCACAAGTCAGGTCCCAACTTAATTCCAAATGCTTGGAGTAAATTTGAGTAGTCAGAGTCAAAATAGCCATGAGGACAAAAAATAAAAATAAAAATGAAAAATAAAAAGGAACTTCCCCCTTTCCCACAGTCTAAAGCTCACCTTCACCTTTCTGAGATAACACCTCCAACCCACTGTAACCTCACTCTTTAGCCCCCAAAGCCAACAATATCAAAATTCTGCTGCATAACATCTCTTCATTTCTCACAGTCTGGGTTATTCAGTCTTACAACGTTCACATACATGTTAATCCCACATTGAGAGCTGGAGAATATTCCTCCACCCCTTCAATTTGGTCTGGTCTTTAATGCTTTGACCAATAGGGAACTGCAGAAGTGATACTGTGCCAGCTCTGGGCCTAACAGTTAAAAGGGCTGGCAGCTTCCACCTGAGCACCTGAGATGCCACTTGAACCACCAGGTGAGAAGTCCAGCTATAAGGAAGTGCAGGAGTTTTGCCTAGTCCAGTCCCATTTCTTTGCACGATGGTTCCTACAGGGTGTAGTGAAGAGTAGGTTTTCTATCTCATCTGCTATCTATTTTATTTCAGCTTTTGGGTGCTTGTCAGCATTCAAATAAGACTTTATAGATAAATAGATATAGATGATAGATAGATAGATAGATAGATAGATAGATAGATAGATAGATATAGATAGATAGATAGGCATGTAGATGTAAATATATTCTTCCATTAGAACAAGCAATAAGTTACCCACATAGCAATATCTAAAACCACACTTAGAAAATAAGTATTTCTTTTTAGGAAAAAAAAATCATCAAATATACCCCTAATTTAACTGTACAAAATAATTTCTATCATTAAACCATCTAAAGCACTTGCAATAAAATAGTTTCTTCTCAGATTTTCCTAAGTGAACACTTGCTTTTGCATTTGTATTTCATTAAAGAGTCTATTTAGCTAGTTTTCTCTGAACAAATACAGAAATCTGCCCCAAAAGAGTAGTCACATTTCTACCTCTTTTAAGATTAACACATTCTGAAGCTTTGAAATGACAGTTATTTCCTTTTCTATCACTTTCATCAAGGTTTAAAAGCCTTGAGAATTACAGCTGGGGAACCATGTTATACTCACATGCCTGTAAGCTAAAGTTTTATTCTGAGAAACATTAAAAAATATATAAGCTGGCATTACATTGCTTTTAGTGCTTGAATAGCTCTAGAAAATATTAATGCAAAAAGAAAATAAAGGAGAAGCACAGACATGAAGTAAATAGGAAAAAAGCTATCTCTGAGGGGGTTAAACCATTTCAGAAGTAAAAAAGCTTAAATAAAGTAACGGGATTCCATTTCTAGTCTATTTCTTTCTCCTCATATTCCTCCTGGTGCCTATACATACTTCACAAGCACAGTATCAGGACCAGAATACAGCTCAGGAGCAATCTTAGACTTAAGTGCTCCAAATGGCTCTAAAATTTTCAAATATTTGGAATATTCCAAAAGAAAATTACCCATTCCTTGAGAACTAATCCAAACCATTCCTTCAGTTACCCACCAAGGGATGGTATTCTCATTGTCAACTATTTGTCACTACCATTACTGGCTGTACCCTAAGTCTTTTGAGAATGAACTGAGTTCACTGTTTAGGTTACAAAAATTAATGCTCAGTTTATCCAAATTATATTTACATAATGAAGGCATATATACAATTGTTTGTCATTCAGCATAAACATAAAAGTTTACCCTGAATATCTTGTTTTTAAATCATTTTTAAGGGTAAATACCAGCTTGCCTGAAACACAGAGTCTGTATTCATTGCTGATGGTAACCAAAAATAGACACTTCTTAAAGAAGTAGTATAAGCTCAAAAAAGCATCTCTTTTACAATCCAATAAATAATTATAGACAAAAATATATGAAATGAATAACATAGTTTGACTATGGACCTTCAAAATCCCAAGTATGTTCTAAATTAAGTAATAACAATAAGAAAATCAATGTGTCTACAAGAGAAAAGAGTTATCGAAGCCCTTCAAATCCACAGACAGAAACACAGGCACTATGGTTAAAAATTACTCTGACTTATTTCTTCTTAAAAGAGAAAAATTAATGTATTTCCCCTGTCCATGGTCTTTTAATTGTCTGACCATTGTGACTTCATAAAATATTAGGTATAAAAAAAAAGATTTTAGGAATTCTTGAGAATGTAAATCAAACAATGAATTAGTAGCTGAAATATATAAAGAACACAAAAAAAAAAAAAAAAAAAAAACAGAGAAAATAGCCTATTCATCTAAACATGTTAATCATAGCAATGTTGAAGCCTTTGCCTATCAAAAATCTGAATCACCATTAGTTCTGTTTCTGTGCATGCGTTCACTCTCATTTTTTTTTTTTTTTGATTCATGGTATGATTGGTAAATCTTGATTGAATGCCAGATGTTGTATATAAAAATTGTACAGACTCTGGATAAGGTTATACTTTTCCTTTCCTGACAAGGCTCTGTCTATCTCTGTACGCTTCTGTTCCTACAGTAAGTACCCCAGGGGTTCCGGATGAAAAGCTGTTGGTGTTAATCTGGTATGTCTAGAACTATAGTCCTTACTTTCTCAGCCTACATACCTGCTGAAAATTCCACTCTGTGTTTGAAGTTTTTCTGCTTAGCTTCTTAGCCTATCTACTTAGCATTAGTATTCAACAAATGTCTCAAGGGGAAAACTGGCAGTGTGTTGGGTTCAGTTCTCTACCCTTTCATTCTCAGAAGGCTTCTAACGCCTTAAGTCTATAAGAAGCCCCTTTTCCCAGAAACTTGCACACTACATATTTTAGAAGAATATATACAAACTTAAGAACATAAACACATTAGAAACATGTGCTCATGGAAGTAGCTATCAGGATGGAAGAGGGGAGAATAAAATAATGAGTAAACACTTTAAGCTCTTACTAAGCACCTAGCATTGTTCTAAGAGCTTTACATTTGCTTATTTAATTCACTCAATAGCACTGGGAGGCTTTTATTATCCTTATTTCTCAGTTGAAACTGAGGCTCAGAGTGGTTAAGTGACTTGCTCAAGGTCACACAGCTAATAAGTGGTAGAGCCAAGGCTGAAATCTAGGAAATCTGGAATGAGAGTTCATGCTGTGCTGCCTCTCCTGGGGCTTCAGATCAACAGCAGCACTAATGCTGAGGAATATGACTACCTCAGCGCTCTGCCCTGAGGTTCCCAAACTAATCAACCTATTTATTTATGTATTATCAAATGAGAATATCTGGATAAGGCTGATTGCATTAAAAGTTTCAATTTCTTTCCACCAGAAGCTCTTCTTTCATGAAAAATATTTCCTTCATTTTTCTCAGCCTTAGAGTCCAAACTATTTTACATGTGTAGTCAATGATAGTTGAACAATGATTATAATCACAACAGAAGCTTATGATTTTTTGCTGTGTGTGTTTTTTTTTTTAAATTTGAGAAACAAAGGCATGACCTTTGGCTGGGTTGATTCTTACATATAAGCCTCACAGTCCCCCCTTGAAAATAGGCCTCACAAAAAAATTAAAAGATTAATTGGAATGTCTAGGGAAATATCAGGAAATTGAAGGTAGAAAAGAATCCAAATAACTGGGCTTAAGAGAGGTTCAATACCATGTATTGATTTGGGTACTAGAGGAGGTCCTAAAATGCTTCTTAAGGCAGAAGGTTAAAAAGAGATGTTAATGAAAATAATTCTACAGTCTCTGGCCATGAGAATACCACAGTTAGTAAAGGGAATAGTAGGTTAGGGGAGAAAAAAGGAGATGGTCACCAGTAACAAATCTTTAGAAGAGTGTGCCTGTTGACTAATAAAAGCAGTGTTTTAAGAAATGAATGCAAAAAAAAATTTTAAAAAGAGTGGGAAGAAAAATGGGGGAGGGAAGAAGGAGGAGACAGAATAAAGAAGAAAAGGAGAAACAGGAGGGAGTGAGAAATGGGAGGGAGAGGAAAAAAGATGGGAGAAAGGGAAAAAAAGAAGGGAGATGAGAAGAAGGGGAGA
>CM053501.1:74772873-74800218 GCA_028627145.1 Eidolon dupreanum
ACTTCAGGTCATATCAACTACACATAATACAGACCAGAAATGTTCCTTTGGATTCCTCCATATCACTTCCCATCTTAAATGAGACTTTGCAGGCAGGCATTTATATCTGGGTAAAAATGCTCAAGATCCAAGCAGCTACTATGCACAACGATTATTTGAAGATTTACAATATGTAGAATATAATCACCACCCAAGTTAACACTATAGACAAAAGGCATCAGGTAACTGTCTTCAGACCAAAAATATCCTGACAGCAGGGAACACAATTGCTTATTTATACAAATGGTCTGGCACTCAGGCATTCTGTGTAAATAGATCATTATAGCAATTTCCAAGACATTATAATCCATTAAGTAAATTAGACATGCTTCACAAGTCCTAATGATACAGTCCCATGACCAAATACCTCCAGAAACATTTATCCAATTCATCTCTTAGACCAGCTGAACTTTAACTGAGGGCATTCAGCTGAGAAAGTGACCAGTGGTTGTATTTTGAGAAAAGGCAAGAGCAGAATCTCAAAGCTCAGGGAGTTGCTTTCTTTGTGTTGCTAAGCAATAAACAATTATTCAGAACAACCTCGACATTTCAAGTCACTGAATTATGACATTTTAAAATCATACCTTTCTTTATTAATCACATATAGCTTATGGTTTTCTTCTGAATAGCTTTTATGAGTTTCATCTTTCTTGCTATCAAGACTTCTGATTCCATAAGAATAATAATTCCCAGGCCTTTCCTCAGAACTGTTGGCCCCTCATTTTCTCTTGCCTGGATTATTCTGATAATCTCTTGTTGGTCTCTCTTTCTCCTTAAAAGACTCATTTAAGACTTGGCAGTAGATGCATTTTCCTTAAGCAAAACTAGTAAGTATACTTTGCTTTGCCACATATGCTAATGCATACTTTCTTATTTAATTATTAATCTGAGAAAAACTAGACCATTGCTTACAACAAGGTGACCCTGAGTTTCAGTTTGCCCAGGAGAGTTACAACTTACACCCATTGTTCCGACACAATTCTTAAGAGCACTGCCTCTCTCTCTCTCGAAAGCATCCCAGGTTTGAACAATATTATTGTTCAAATATAAGGTAGAGGAGAAACTCTTTGGTTTATGATTCATACCAGTCCTGAACAGGAGTTGCTATAGATGTAACTGTGTTAAACACAAGCCTGGGACCCCAATAAATTTGAGGGGCCAACTAATCATCCTGCTGTCCTATCCTCTAAACACTTTAGGACGGAGAACACTGCCCTTTAGAATCATGGAGCCTACAGACTAGAAGGACACCTTCCAATTCAAGCAACTTCACCATTTTAACCAGTGAGTGAACTAAAGTGCAACTAGCTGATGATGGAGCCAGACACAGGCATTTGTGCCTCTTACCTCTTGGCCCAGGATGTTTTTCATTCTGCAAAGACTGTATGTACATAACCAAGAAGCTGTGAATCTGGAAAAGGCTTTTTCCCCCAGTGTTAGGAATAAATACTGTGAAGCTGTTTATATTTCTCCATGCACAGCAGTTATAGCAGCATTTAAGAGGACTCTACAGGGTGAGGGGTGCAATCTGTTGTTGTGAAGCAGTAGAGCTGAATGACTCAGAGAGAAATCACACTCACAGCCTCAATTCCATTAACACCACCTGTACACTAAAGAAAAAAATCATAAGTGCATTTTCAATTAAAAGAAATTGGGGCCTCCCACCCAAATGCCCAAACAAAATTATAATTGGATCTCGAGCTTCTTTTACGTACATGTTTCTTTTATAGCCCACAAGCTCTGAGTAAAAGTTTAAGCCATTGCTCCCCAATATCTGTTTTGTCCATCTTCCTCCCCTTGCATCTCTCCACCATGAACAGAAGAGACAGTGCCAAGCCTGGGTCTTCCCATCACTCTTGTGCTGTTCCAGGGTCACATCGGCTGGAAGAATGATAATAATCAATGGGTCACCTTAGCCAAATTACTTCACAGCATATTTCCCCTTTCTGCTATGAATTGTTGCAGTCTAGCAGCTTCAGGGGAATTTTTAGAAAAGGAATAAAAGTGTGAGGTAATCAGGGGGAGTAAAAAAAGAGGAGTTTTGTTCAATGGGTATAGAATTTGAGTTTTGCAGAATGAAAAATTTGTAGAGATCTATTGCACAGCAATGCACCTAGTTAATGCTACTACACTATACACTTAAAAATAAAAGAAGTGTGAGGTAGGTGTGACGGTTAATTTTAATTGTCAACTTGGTTAGGCTATAGTCTCCAGTTGTTTAGTCAAATGATAATCCAGGTGTTACTGTGAAAGTGTTTTGTAGATGTGATTGGAGTCCAAATCAGTTGAGGGAGATTTCAGAAAGGGAGATTATCCTAGATAGTCTGGGGGCCTGACTCAATCAGTTGAGGGGCTTCCCTGAAGAAGGAAATCTGCCTGTGAACCCCAGCTTCACTTCATATCCAAAAGTTCCAGCCTGCCCTTCCATATGGCCAGCGATATGGATTTTAGACAACCTGCTTCCACAATGATATAAGCCAATTCTTTGCAATAAATCTCTTAATATACAACTCCCACTGGTCTCTTTGGTTAAACCTTGACCAAAGTGGAGATACACCCTGTCTCCACAGTGAGGACAAAAGATTCTCGGTTTTTCCTTCCTTTTCTTGTAGAACTATATAGCAAGAGAGAATGATACAGGTTTCCAATTGACATATATTCCAGGCCTTCCAGCAGGTAGTAAGACAATTTAGATGATGCTATTCATTCTCTAAAACATGGTTGCTCCCCATCCCATAGCAGGTTTCCCCCTGGTTACTCCATTACTTAGAAATAATTTGACATCTAAACAAATTTTTGAATTCATATATGAAAGCTTCATATTGTTCATGCAAAATAAAAAGATAAGTGGCAAAATGCCATTTATATCCACTGTTCAAATAAAACTAAGATTTTCAAGAAGAAAATTTAAAACACTGATAGAAGTTTTAAAGCAATAATGGCAACTGTTCCAAAAAAAAAAAAAAATACAACCAAATGATTAAAACACTTGTAAGTAAGGCAACATTGCTGGAACATTAATTTTATATAAAATTTTTTTTAGAAATAGGGTGTGAGTATAGTGTGTTTAGAGAAGAAGAAGAATGTACTGAGAAATGTTTTCATAAAGAGTTTCCTAATGAAAAAGGAAAGAAAATATGGGCTAGGAGGAAAGGAGGCAAGCTGTGCTCTTCTGGTTACTGGCCATCTCGATGGGGCCTCAGACCTGGAACATTCAGATCCACATCTCGGGAGCCCCGTGGAAGCAGCCAGAAGACAGTCAGAGTGAAACAGGGAGAGAGCCGAGAGTCGAAAGTCTAAATACACTTTTGTGACCATGGGCAAGGAACTTGTTTGCCGTACTATTTCCTCGTTTATGGATTGAGTGTACAACACCAAGCTCACAGTGTGGTTAAAAGATTAGAAATCCTATAGAAGTCCACAACATCTAGTAAGTGCCTAATATAAGTAGGAGCTACTAATATGACCTGAAATCCTCATGATGTTTTATTATCATTCCTATTTACTAGAGGCCTTCTGGATGTAAGCACGTTACGAATTGTCAGATGTTCCCTAACCAGGAACACTTGCATATCTTTAATAATATGTTATCAGACCTGGTTTTGCTAATCAAAACCAACATACAAATGTCAGAATTCTGAAGATAGAGAAATAGACTGACAAATTTTGATGACAGGAAAGTGAGAAGGAAGAATAAAGATATATAATATCGGACTTGTAGGGTTGCCCAGGCAATAAGAAGTCAAAATGAGGGCCCTGCATATTCCCTCCAAATGAGATAATGAGGCATTGATTATAAAATTTGACTTTCTCACAGTGTGTCTCCAGAGAATGTTTGGTAGTTTGCTTTTCTAAGGGCATGGACAGTGGAGCCAGGAAGCTGGGGTCTGAACCTTGGCCCCACGACTTCCTAGCTGTGCAACCTTGAGCAAGTCACTTCACCAGATGTACAACAGAGAATGCAAGAATGTGTCTACGGGATAGTTGTGAGGATTTTATGTGCATAGCATTGTGGGAACACTGTATAAAGGGCTAGTATCATTATTTACTCAGTAAGATCCCACAGAAGCCCTGAGTGAAACTTTTAACTATTTATCTGCATCTGTTACTATTATTTTTACCTTAATTAATTTAATATTCTCCCTAATTAAATCTCTGAAAATCATAATAAGCCTCAATATTTTTTAGTTTTGAGAGCTCCTTTTTTCCAACCAGTTTAAGCATTCAAACATAATAGGTTAACTTTTAGTAACTGTTGATTAAAAATACATTAATCAATAAATTTCCATAAAGTAAAGCTATTATTATTTTTGTAATAACAATACTTGCTAGTGTTTTTTTTTAATTCAACCAATAAAAAATACAAGAAAAAAATTTCAAAAGTCATTCCAAAACTGAGTATCAAAATGACAATCACCAACATTACATTCACATAAATGCAGATATTCTCCAAGTAGACAGAAGGACAAACAGACAAATAATTTTAGAAAACTTATTTACACTTGGGAGAGCATTGCAGAGAATTATGTTGGAGAAGACAAGAGAAGGAGATAGGCAGAGGCTATGGCTACAGGAATTTGATGAAATCTTCCAGGACTTTCCCTCATCTTGTCTGTAGGTTGTGGCAGCAAAGAAGGAATCTAGTGGACAAGATGGAGAACTTGACCACATTCCTCTCCTGAAAGTCCGAACCGATCTAGTGCAGAATGCTCTGCTATCCACACCAGCCGCAAGGATGATTTTGACCCTGACTTCAAAAGCAAAAGGACTGACTAAAGCAGCAAAAGGAGCTGTAACCTCAGCAGTGACCATCTTGCCAAATACAGCCAATAAGGTTTAAATCACTTGAAGTTCAGTTCAAAACAAATATGTTTCTAATCAAAGTTTGTTTTCATAGATCTTCACTGATGCTGACATTCTTGGCTTGGGAAGCACTTGGAGTTTTATCTTTAAAGAAGGCAGGCTCGTGAATAGAGCTGAGAGGAGGGTAGCCATAGAATTACATGATCCAAGCTGCCACAGAGATTTAACTACTTTTGGCATTCACATATAAAAGAGAAAGAGAATAGGAGTAGGATGTTTAGAATTATCTGTGCACAGACAGAATCTTTTCCACTATTTTTGATCCAGAATAAACAAATCACATTTTTTTCTATTGCATTGTTGTGCACTGTTCATTAAACCACAGTTAAAATACATATAAATAATCTTACTTTTAATAACGTGACATCCCAAGCATGTTGTAGAAAATTAGAGTCACTTCAGAGCTATATTCTCATGCATTTCTCTAAGCAATTTATATTTTAAGAACTTCTAATAAAGCTATAAAAACTATTTTATAAACACTGGCAAATGTATCTGCCACAGGATGGTTTTACAAATTTTAATGAACATATTAATAACTTACTCTTTAATTACCCTTTACTATCACTGATCTAAAGAATGTAACAGAGAATTTCTTCACCAAGACAATTATTTTAAACAGTTCTGTTAAAAAGTTTATGAAATTTTTTAATATGAGATTTAAATCTACAAAAGGTAAATTAAATTAAACCTTTCCATAATTCTCAAAATAAAATTTAAAAATAGTGATTCCTGACCATTGGTCAATTAATCATCAATTTTTATAATCAGGTCCAGTAAAAGTAAGTGACCCCTTGTTATGGACTGAATTTTGTCCCCTCCCAAATTCATGTGTGGAAGCCCTACCCCCAATGTGACTATATTTGGTGATAATACCTCTCTTTAGGGAGATAATTAGATTAAATGAGGTCATAAAAGTGGGCTTTAATCCAATAAGACTGTTGTTCTTATAAAAAGAGAGACAGAAGGGATATCTCCACCCACCCCTTCGGCCCACTCTCTCTCTCTCTCTGCCCATGAGGGACAGGCCTTGTGAGGACACAGCTAGAAGGCAGTTATCTACTAGCCAGGAAGAGAAACCTCACCAGAAGTCAACAATGACAGCACCTTGATCTTGGATTTCTAGCCTCTGGAACTCTGAGAAAGTGTTTTTAGTGTTTAAACCACCCAGTCTGTCTTTTTTTAATGACAGCCAAGCTAACAAATATACCCCTTAACAAAGAATTTCAAAAAAGTATGCTGCGAAAAGGAGAGGAAGCTCAGGATGCTGCAGAGTACACAGGAGCACCTGACATGGGCTTGGGTCAAGAAGGGCTTTGCAGAATAGCAACTTCTGAACTGAGACATAAAGAATGGGGTCAAACAACATTCCTCCAAGTGTGATCTAGAACATCTGGGAGACTCTGAGACCCTCTTAAGAGGTCCTGCGAAGTCCTGCCATTTCCAGTCATTATGGGTTTAATTGTGTCCCTTAAAAAGATACGTTGGAAACCTAACACGCACTACCTCAGCATGAAACTTTATTTGGAGATAGGGTATTTAGAGAGAGAAGTTAAAAGGAGGTCATTAGTGTGGGCCCTAATTCAATTTGACCGATGTCTTCATAAAAAGGAGAAATTTTTCTCACATACACAAGCACACACACACGTACAGAGAATGCCATAAAGACTGAAGTTATGCTACCACAAGCCAAGGAACTACCAGAAGCTGAGAGAACTGATCCTTCCCCAGCACCTGTAGCAGAAGTACAGCCCTGCTGGCACCCTGATCGCAGACTTCCAGCCTCCAGAACTGTGAGACAATAAATTTCTACTGTTTAAGCCACTCAGATTATGGTACTTTGTTATGGCACCCCTAGCAAACTAGTACAGAACTACATATCTGTTGGAGGCTAGACTAAAAGAACATATTGCAGAGGTTGAATTCAAAAGCAGATATGAGAGTCCAGTGTGTTCTGTTGAGCCAAACACTACAGACATTAGTAAAAATGTTGTTAAAATGCCACTCTTCTCACTTGTTAGATATAGTCATTTTTATAAAATATGTCATTTTCATTATTGTCATGATTCTTTTAAAATCAATGAATATTTTTTAATTTCTTAGTTTTAATTGCTAAAACAGTAAATATTGACAGTTATAACCCCCATTAACAAGAATGCTTAGGGGTCCTCAATATTTTTAACAATTTAAAAGTGTTCTGAGACTAAAAGTTTTGAGAACTCCTTGGATTGAGTTAGCAAAAGTTAGTGAAAGGAAGTGGGTGAAAGACTGCCCCAGTTAGATGAATGGTATATTCAAAGACAAAAAGGACCTGCAAATTCAACATAAGTGGAACATAGAATACAGGGAGCAGAAAGATGGGAGAGGAGAGTGGGAGCCAGATCAGCAAGATCACAAAGACTAGTATAAATTGTTAAGAAGTTTAGTTTTAAGCAAAGAAGCAAAGGATTAACTAGCAATTTTTGTTTGAGCAAAGCTCCTCTAAATGTAATATGGAGGCTGGGTAGAAGGGGCAAACCTTAAAACATTGAACTGGTCAGGATGTTAAGCAATTGAGAAAAGACAAAGTAGAGGCCATGAGAAGGTAGAGATATGTGAATCAATAAAGAGATATGAATTCAGTTAAATCAGGAGGACTTGAGGATTGTTCCATGTGAGAGATAAGAGGCAGAGAAGCATTTAATTTAGAACAACATCCAGTTATAGACTTAGGCATCTGAATGGTTAGTGGTACCATTTAGTGACACAGGAAACAAAGGTGAAAGGTCAGGTGTACAGGAGAGAAAGTGATGAATTTTACAGATGGTGACTCAGAGATGCCTGAAGGACAGCTACAAGGAATTAACTAGTAAGCAATTATATGGGCCTGGAGCTCAGGAGGTAGGTATGGCTTAGACAGATATGTTTTGAAAATAATTGTATATAAATTATGATTAAGCCATAGGTGTATGAAAGTATTCAGGGTGAATATATGGAGTATAAAGACAGGAGAATAAAAATTGGAGCCACTGAAACATCACCATTGAGGAAGGGCAGAAAAAGAGGAGCTGCATGGAAGGAGTGGTCAGAGAAGTCAGTGGAAAGCTAGGGAAGCAAGTGTCACAGAAGCTAAGAGAAGTGAGAATTCCAGGAAGAAAATGGTGTCAACAAGGTCAATGGACAAGTTCAATAAAAAAGAATTGGAAAGCATCCACTGGATTTAATGTGAGAGAAGAAATTGTTACCTTGGTGATGGAAATTTCAACTGAACAACACCTTTCTCTCAAGTCGATACATGTTTGCATTCATAAACAGCTCTTCCCCACCCACTGACTTCTTTTTATAACAATTAAATTTATTGATTTAAATGAGATCTGAGAAGTTTCTGGGAGAAAAAAATAAAAATTAACTCCAGCCATGTTCATAATTAGAGTTCAGACATACAGAAACATGTCTGAAAGAATAAGAAAAGAGGTAGGAGTGAGATGATAGGATAAATAAAAGAAATCAGAGTTCAAGAAATGATGAAGTGACTCCTTGGAATAAATTCTCATGGTGGAAAGCACTGTGGCAGAGTCTAGCCCCATCCATCCAGTATGGCAGCCACTAGACACACGTGATTAGTGAGCACTTGAAATGTGGCGAGTCTAAACTGAGATGCCCTGTAAGTGAAAAAATGCATACTGGGCTTTGAAGACTTGATATTAAAAAAATGGTGTAAAATAGCTCTTAAATAGCTTTTATATTGATTACATGTTGAAATGAAAAAGAAAATGGATATATTGAGTTAAATAAAATATATTATTAAAATTAAGTTTATCCGATTCCTTTTACCTTATTAAGATGACTATTAGAAAATCTAAAATTATATATATAATTTGTATTATATTTCTACTGGACAGCACTGGTCTAGCTAAACTTAGCTATGGAGCCTGAAAGTCAACTAAAAACTATGTATCTGAATTTTTTTTAAATAAAGCTGGCTTATTAATCTCTTTAATACTTTGAAGCTAAAGAAACTCTGGGAACAACTTATGCCACCAACAGAATATATAACACAAGAAGGGAGTATTCTTATAATTTTAAAAAAGGAAGCTAAGCAAACACTGAAGTTCTATAGAAATATTACAGTTCAGAAATCCAGAGAACAGCATTGATGAGCTGCTTAAAATGATTCTAGAACCTCTAGAATGCCCAAAAAACTAGCAGGAGACTGTGAAAGGAGCAGCAGTTGCTGAGTTAGGAGGCAGAGGCTTAGAGAGCTAATGTAACCTTATGCATAGCCTCAGGCTGCTGAAGTCAGAAGACTTTTGAGCTACAGTGACAACTTGAAGAGGATATCTGTTAGGAGGCTTTTAGCTACAAGTAAGAAAACAACTTTAAATAGCACAGACAACAAGGGAATGTCTCATATGACAGAAAACTCAGAGATAAGCAGTATCCAGATTTTGTTGATGAACAGAGTTCAGAGCTATGAGAAAGCATTCAGTTTTGTTTTTTTTGTTTTTTTGTTTTTTTGTTTTTTTTGTTTGTTTGTTTGTTTGTTTTTTGTCTCTCCTCTTTTCTGTGCATACTATCAGAGAACTAGTAATTCTGTTCTGTTTTGTTTTGTTTTTTTTCATGGTTGTATAATTGTCAGCAGTGGTATAAAGCTACATGTTCATGCCCATTCACACAGAGAAAGTGACTTTCTATGTCTCTTTTTAAGAGCAAATAAAGTTCCCCACAGCTGCCAGAAAACTCTTCTTGTGTTGCATTGGCCAGACTTAAGCCACTTGCCCATTCTTGAATCAATCACTGGCCAGGGTGATGGGATTACACTTCAATCAATCAGATTCCAGTTTCCAGAGCTGAGGGGAAAGGCATTATCCCCAGAGTAACTTGTCTTGCAAGAGGGTGAGGTGAACACCTAAACAAAATTTGGTCCATTAGGAAAGAAGAGGGTGGGGAATTCTGCTGTGTAGGCAATCCACAATGTCCACAGTAACTCTATTTAATACAAAGGAGTTATCTGGTAAGGAATTAATATCCAAAATATATAAAGCTATGGCCATGCCACCCTGAACACTCCCGACCTCATCTGATCTCGGAAGCTAAGCAGGGTCGGGCCTGGTTAGTACTTGGATGGGAGACCACCTAGGAAGATCAGATGCCGTAGGCTTTAAAAAAGATAGAGGAACTGAATAAACTATTTTCCAAAGGAAACATACAAATGGACAACAGGTAAAGTGCTCAACATCACTAACATCAAGGAAATGCAAATAAAATATATAATGAGCTATCACCTAACACCTGTTAGAGTGGCTATTATTAAAAATATAAGAAATAACAAGTGTTGGCAAGGATGTGGAGAAAGGCAAACCCTTATGCACTGTTGGTGGGAATGTAAATTGGTGCAGCTTCTATTGAGAACAGTATGGATGTTCCTCAACAAACTGAAAATAGAACTATCGTATGATCCAGCAATTCCACTTCTGGGTAGTTATTCAAAAGAAACAGAATTGCTATCTCAAAAAAATATCTACACCTCATGTTTACTGCAGCATTATTCACAACAGCCAAGACATGCAAACAACCTAAGTGACCATCAACAGATGAATGAATAAAGAAAATGTGGCATATATATACAATGGCATATTATTCAGCCATAAAAAAAAAGGAAGGAAATCTTGCCATATGTGACAACATGGAGGGCATATGCTAAGTAAAATAGATCATACAGAGAAAAATAAATACTGTATAATCTCACTTATATGTAGATTCTTTAAAAAAGAAAAAAAATTAACTCATGGATACAGAGAACAGACTCGTGGTCACCATAGGTGGAAGGTAAGGGAGTGAGTAAAAGAGGCAATGATGCTCAAATGGTATAAACTTCCAGTTATAAGATAAATAAGTCTTGGGGATGTGATGCACAACCCGGTGACTAGAGTTAATAACACTATCGTATATTTGAAAGTTGCTAAGAGAGTAGATCTTAAAAATTCTTTTCATATGCAAATAAAAGAAAAGAAAAAAGAAAGAAACTAGACCAGCTTTTTACACCATATACAATAATAGACTCAAAATGGTTAAAGACTTTACTATAAGACCCGAAACCATAAAACTGCTAGAAGAAAACATAGGCAGTAAAATCTCTGATATTGCTAACAGTAATTTCTTTTTGGACATAACTCTTTGGGCAAGGAAAACAAAAGAAAAAATAAACAAATGGGACTACATCGAACTAAAAAGGTTTTGCACAGCAAAGGAAACCATCAACAAAACAAAAAGACAACCGACTGAATGGGAGAAGATAATTCACTTATGATACATCTGGTAAGAGGTTAATATTCAAAATATATAAAGAACTCAACAATAAAAAACAAACAATCCAATTAAAAAATGGGCAGAATAACTGAACAGACACTTCTCCAAAGAGGAAATACAGATGGCCAATAGACATATGAAAAGATGCTCAGGGTCACTAATCATCAGAGAAATACAAATTAAAGCCACAATGAGATATCATCTCATGCCTGTCAGAATGGCCATCATCAATAAATCAAAAAACAACAAGCGTTGACAAGGATATGGAAAAAAGGGAACCCTCATACACCATTGGTGAGATTGCAAATTGGTACAGCCACTATGGAAAACAGCCTGGAAGTTTCTCAAAAAAATTTAAAAATGTATAAACATTTTGACTCAGCAATTGCACTTCTGGATATTTATCCAAAGAAAACCAACAATAATTCGTAAAGATCTATGCACCCCTATGTTCATGGCAGCACAATTTACAACAGCCAAGACATGGAAGCAACCTAAATGCCCATCAATAGATGATTGGATAAAGAAGTTATGGTTCATATATATAATGGAATATTACTCAGCCATTAAAAAAATGAAATCCTACCATTTGCAATGACATGGATGGACCTAAAGGTTATTATGCTGAGTGAAATAAGTCAGAGAAAGATAAATACCATATGATTTCGCTTATATGCGGAATCTCAGGGAAAAGAAAGAACAAACTAATCAAAAACAGACTCACAAATATAGAGGACAATCTGTTGAGGGGCTAGGAGAATGGGGTGAAGGGTTAAAGAAATATAAATTAGTAATTGATAGATGGTCACGGGGATGGGGAGAACAGCATAAGGAATGCAGTTAGCATTACTGTGTTAGCTAGGTGGAGAGCCAGAGGAAAGAAAGAGCAAGTAGGGGGATCATTTTACAACCTATGTAAATGCCTAACCAATGTACTGTATACTTGGAACTAATAATGAAATAAATTTTTTTTTAAATTCTCATCACAAGAAAAAAATTGTTAATTGAGTGTAGTGATGAATGTGAACTAAACTTACTGTGTGATCAATATATACATATGTAAAATAATTATGTTGAATACCTAAAACTAATACAATGTTATATGTCAATTATATCTCCATTAAAAAAAGAAAAGAAAAGAAAAGAAAAGAAAAGAAAAGAAAAGAAAAGAAGAGAAGAGAAGAGAAGAGAAGAGAAGAGAAGAGAAGAGAAGAGAAGAGAAGAGAAGAGAAGAGAAGAGAAGAGAGGAGAAGAGAAGAAAAGAAAAAAGGGAGACCATAGGACCGTAGCGGAAAGCTTAAAAACACAAAAGGGGGAATAATACTGCCAGCCAATTATTTAATCCTGAGCCAACTTCCGTCAGCCCCACAACTGGTTTGGCTAAGAGAAAACCACCTAATTTTAAGTGGCCAAAGCAAGAGGTCACTGTGAAAGTAAAAGCATTATAAAAACAAAGATTCTATTTCAAAGCTGAATATCAATGACTTGCAAAATATCTGTTGTTTGGTATTATCTGGACCTCAGCTGCCTCTGCTTATTTGCATGAATGGTGAAGAATCAAATAATCCTTACTCAGCTTTTTGTTGCACTTCCAGCAGACATATTAGCCCATCTTTATGTTCCATCTCTCTGCCTTCCCATTGTCCCTGTGCTTTTCAGGTCACAGTAATGAGACTGTTCTCTCGTGACTGATTCTCAAGCCTCATTTGGTACAGACAGGCCATGATCTAAGAGGAAAGAGTAAGCTTGTAGGATCAGGGTTTGCTTTGTAACTGAGCAGGGGACAAAAGCTGTCCTTTAGTTACTGTTGTGTTTATCGCAAAAACAGCTTGGGTTTTAAAACTCTTGGCATTAAATATTCTAATTCCCCCACATGACTCCTTCTGTAGCAGCCCCAAAGGTCAAAATATACAGAAGAAACTGGAACTCCACAAAGTTGTCTCTTCATTGAGCACAATGAAACACAGTGAGAGTACACAGTCGGGGCTAGTAATTAAGTGAAACAAATCATGCTGACATGGCTGCAATCGACCCAAGGAATTTTGCAGTCAGAGGAGACCTTAGAGACAATCTAGTCCTCTGTGGTAGGCAAAATAATGCCCCCACCCAAGATGTCTGTGTCCTAAACCTCAGAACCTATAACCATGTTACCTTACATGACAAAGGGAATTTATAGATGTTATTAAGGAATTTGAGATGGAGATTATCCTGGATTATTTGGGTGGGCCCAATATAATCACAAAGGTCCTTATATGTGAAAGAGGGAGGCAGGAGAGTCAGAGATGGGATGTGTTGACGAAAGCAGAGGTCTCGCTGCCTGGAAAAGGTCCTTGAGCCAAGAAATGCAGGCAGCTTATAGCAGCTGGAAAAAAGCTGCTATAAGGAATACAGCTCTGTCAACATCCAAATTATAGACTTCTGACCTCCAAAACTGTAAGAGAATAAACTTGTGTTGTTTTAAGCCACTAAATTTGTGGTAATTTATTACAGCAGCAATAGGACACTCATATACCCTATTACCTCATTTTATAAATGACTCCCCCTATCAATATCTACCACACACTGAGATGCTCACACTTTCTTCTTACAGTTCCTTCTATTACTACACTTGTAATAACATATATATTTAATTTTTACAGTAATAATATTCTTGTTTGCTAGACTCTGAGCATCTCCAAGGTATAGATTATCTTTTCCTTCTTTCATCTCCAGTAATACTTAATGCAGACTTCTCACCCACAGAAATCATTTAATAAATATCTTTTAGCTAGAATGAATCAAGAAATAAAAAAATATAAAATTAGGGCCCCATCTAAACATCTCTTAGATGGATCCTCAATCACAGGAAACTAATGACAGCATCCTCTAACTTCATGGTTACGTGTTACCCTCATGCCAGAACATTTTTTAAAAATCAACAAGATCTCTTTCTAGTAAGAGTATGCAATGTGGATATAGAAATTCAGATTTGTCCTTTGAACTTCAGGATGGAATCTGTATACCTGAGCAGGGATTATAGGTAACACCCCGTATGGCCTTAATAGATAGTATCCTGGGAGAACAATGTGGATCTTCCTGGCCCTTGCCCTCAGGGCACTACAATGTCAGTGTGGTGTCCTTCAGGCCAGAGCTGAGCCAGGAAGCTGCAGACCAAAGGTATGGGGAGGGTTCCCAAATTAGTCCCTAAAGATGCTGAGGGCTGTGGCCTCAGAACCAGCCACATTTTATTGCTGAGTCCAAAAGTCCAGTTCAGGGTGAGAATTTTGAGAAAAAGTCAAATAGGTCAGAAGGCAGGAAGCCCTGGAAGGGAGGGGTACTAAAGTGAGATCAGAAAGGAATAAGAAGGCCAAAGACATTTCCCATGAGGGGGATGCAGAGGCCAAGGCTTGTTTAGGTTGGACCTTTTCTAGGGTAATGGGTGGGTGGCCAGTTTTAAAGATAGACCCAGGACACACTGCTCAGGGGAAGAAAAAAGTTAGAGTCAAGGAGAAGTCTTCTAAATTTATGTTTTAAAATATAAGGTCAAATTACTGCAGGGAAAGCAGAAGTGATACTAGGAAGGCAATAGTGAGCCCATTATCTTTGCAGAAATAATGTTCTCCAGACTGGGGTGGCTCCCTGGCTCCTCACCTTCATCTGGGAATAGAACTGTCCCCTCCAACATATGGCTCAGTAAATTGCAGCTTCCTTCACTCAGTCCACAGGACTCTGTACTAAGGGTGAGTGTGTATAATCTCAGATGCGCCAGGGTCCTTCTCCAAAGATTTTTCAGATAGTTATTGGGAGAGAACAATTTGTCTTCCAAGGTACTGGCTGTAAGGATGCAACTGAGGTTGCCCACAGCCGCATTCTCCCAGCCTCCTCAGAAAAACGAAGCTGGAAGAATGGTGCCAGGCCTCAGGGAGAACACTCCAAGGTCCCAGGAGTCATCCGCATTTGTGTAGCTCTTTCTTAAATTCTGCCAACTACACTAATAACTCCCCTGGTAGCTCAATCTACTTGAAATCAGTTGCCTGTCACTGTTAACATAAAATCTGGCAGAGCATTGGGTATTTATTTAGCAAGTAACAAAAAGCAATGCCAAGTTTATCTAGGCTCCTGCTTCACCTCATATACTATATTCTCTAAACAGGAGCCCTCCCCTACTGTACGTGCCACTTCACTACTGCCAGCATCTGTCCTCCTTTTCCTCTACAGGTGCAGCCAAGACCACATTTTTTGGTGTCCCCAAAGCCACTGAATGTGGAGGAGAGCAGGAGACACAGGCAGTGGAGTGAGCATTTCTTTTGATATAAAACTTCCTTGAAATAATTTTAAGGACTGACAAAAGTTTCTCCTCTTCTCAGTTTTACCAGCTTTCATTGTCATTCCAGATTATTGCTTGGCAGACAATAGACACAGGCCAAACACTCACAAAGAGGTTCAAAGGCATAGGGAGAAAGGGGAATTTCTTGAATACTAACTACCCTTTTATTTGGTCAGCCAATGAATCATCTATCCTGGCTGGAGCAAAGTCATTAGCAGAGTTTCCAGCTTCTGAGTCCTGCTTTCATTCTTTCCAGCCTCTCCCACTGAAGTCCCAGGGATGTTTCTATCCCTCGAAATGAGGCCCCATTCACCATCCCCATGTGCCTGAGCCTCAAAACGTGTTGACCCATCTTGAGGACCCACCATCAAAAGGTACTGCACTAAACTCTGAGCTTTCACAGGGATGCATTAGGTGACCTCAGGGAGCCAGTAATCACAATGACAACAATAACAGCAGCTAACATTTACTTACCATGTGCTAAGTCTGTATGGAGGATCTAAGTACCAAAAGAAACTAGAACACTAGAATTACCATTATCCCCATTTGGTAACTGAAGGAATTCAGAATCTAAGGAAAACTCTCTTGCCCAAGGTAATATAAAAAGTTAAGTGACTGGGACTCAAACTCAGTTGTCTCTGCTCTTAACTTCTTGGCTTAAGAGATGAAAACTGTTTACAAGGAGCAACTGATGACAGAGAAAGATGAGAGAGAAAGAGAGAAAGATGAGAGATATACACGGAATGCACAAATGTGGAAAAATGATAACACTTGGAGAATTTGAGTAAAGGGATATAAGGGTTCTTTGTACTTTACTTGCAACGTATTATGAGTTTGAAGTTATTTCAAAATAAATTGTTTAATAAAAAATTATGCCTACCTTGGAGTACTCCTGATGAATATAAGTGGAATGTTTTTTCACTTACGCCAATTTGATAGGAAAAATGGTTGTCCTGATTACATGCCTTTGTTAATGAGCATTGTTTTTCATATTTTCCTTTGCCATTTGTATCTTTACCTTTAGTCAATTATCTGTGACTTTTTCCACTTTTTATAATGGGTGTAGTGCCCCCACCTGGTCCCAGATTCTGGGCTGGATCACTCATCTTCCAGCTGCTGGGAATATTAGCTGATGGCTCACAGTTGCATCTCTCATGATCATCATGATTATTGCTATTTTTAAATATTCCCTCCACTCACAGAGAACTGTGTCACCTATGGTTACTCCCTCTCCTAGAGGTCAGCCAACGACCAGTGGCTTTCTTTTGTACGTGAAATCCACAAGAAGCAGAAAGGTAAACGCCAATTTTATCAATCTCTCGAAATTTCAGCATTACAATTTTCTATTTGAGGGTTTGGAAAGAATGGTATTTCTCACATTTATTTACTGAGAAATATACATGAATTTGGAATGCTTCATGGACTGAGAACTCGTCACTCACGGAAACGTGTATGTTTAAGTTACATTTGGTCTTGACAATGCCTATTTCATTTCACTAACAGCCAAAGTAAGGCATTTATAATGCTCTTTAAAGCATTAATTCACTGAAAGTAAGGTAACTAAATGCCACCCCTCACTGTGCAAGTTACTTAACCTCTTAGGCAAATTACTTAATCTATCTGTGCATTGATATTCTAACCTATAATATTTGGGTAATAATAACACAAACTTCAGGTACTTGTGAGGACCAAATGACATAATAAATGTAAAGATCTCAGAACAGTGCCTGGAACATAATAAACTCTATATGAGCTCCAGCCATTATAACTTTACTATTATCATGATCTTCATCATTTTTGCTATTATTAATATAAGCTTTATTCTATGTAACTTATTCAAAATGAAATTATTTTATTTATTTACGCTATGCTATAATTCAGTCTTTTCTTCTAATTCATGCCGGTTTTTCTCCCCAACTTTATACACATTAGTGAGGTTTGACTATTCTACTTTATGCCCTATTCATAATGTGACAGGCACTTACTATGAGACTTTCAAAGACAATAAAGCCTCATAATTCTTTCTGTAAAAGAGCAAAGAGGATATTTAATTCTATTTTACTCTTAATTGGACACATTCTATTCATCATTGAAGAACTGTAAGAGCCTAAAGCTGGAAAGATTTAAAAACGAAGTTCATTTTACATCTTTCCTAATTCCTATCATAAAAGTTTATAGCAAAAATTCTGGGGCAACTGAAACCAATCTTAAGGATAATTACTAGGCATGCTATAGGTTATTACATTTGAAAAACACTTGTTTTCTAAATTAAAAATTCATGGGTTTAAGTCTTTTAATTTATTTCATACAAAGAAAACAAATAAATGAACATAAATGATACAAAAGTCAGAACAACTTAAAAGTCAACATTCTTCCTTTCAGTGGGAAATAGTGATTGAAACTTAACAATACTGAAGGATTGGGGATCAGCAATTCAAGCAGATAAGTGTAACTTGACTGGTAAAAAAACATTCTATAAAAGATTGGCATAGAAGAAGAGGTGGGTATGTGACACCATGACCATTAAAAGCCATTTGTACCTGAGTCTTTGACACAATTGTAGGTTCAGACAGCCTCTGAAGTAGTTATTTGCACTGCAAAAGTTGAGGGAGATCAAAAAGTGGGGTCCTGGTGGCTATGACATAAAAGTCTCTCCAGATAATCTCTCATCTCAAGATCGTTAACCTAATTACATCTGCAAATGCATGGTCATGTGCAATAATATATTTACAGGTTTCAGGGATATAGATGTGGACATCTATGGGGCAAAGGGAGAGATTTTGGGTGCTTTATTCCACTTAACACAAGAGCTGGTTCCTGCTCAACAGAATATGCTTCAGCATTTCTGGCTTCCTGAGACCTAGTGTCCTCCTTGCCTGGACTCTAACTTATTGATTCCCATATTCTCTTCTTCTCTCCAATTCTTTCCAATTCCTCTGTCCCAAGATCACTGAATACCTAAACTTTTCAGTCTCACTATGACACCCCCTTTTCCCTAGGCTTTATCTGTGACCTAGTTCTATCCTCTCTGTCCCTGCCCCATCTTACCCAGCTCCCTCATGGTATCTGCCCCAACTTCTATCCTGGAAATAGAGTATACAATATATTACTATGATTCTGCTGTCCCTTTCTTGGCCCAAGAACTAACCCTACTTGGGTGCAGGATATACTGTTTAAGAAACTTTTTCTTGGAGGGGAGAAAGAAAGAAGGTTTACGAAAGAGGATAACAGATATAATGGGACCAAGTGGGAAGAGCATAGGGAAACCAATCCTGAGACCTTTAACCTTTGGAGTCTCTGCACTTTGATGAAAGGAAAAGGTCACTATTAACCCTTATTTAGAAAATTAATGACATTAAAGTAAAATAAAATTTAAAATGAAAATTTGTTTTAACTGTGGAAACATACTTTAAATATATTATATCTTCATAAGAAGAGCTGATCTTCCATAAATGTGTCAAATCAACTTGGTTGTCAGTTTTATTGGGTTGCAATACTAATGACACTATGACTACAGAGTAATGAAAATGGTTTCACAACCCACATAAGGATAGAATTCCATACTTTTACTCCATAGTCTCCACTTTCTGCTCAGGGTTCAGTTAAGACCATAGGGCCATATCTGTATGAAACAACAATTAAAATTGCCAAATAGCCTCACAGAGTGCCAACAAAATGCCAGGGGCCATGAAAGCATCCTTGGCTGTTGTGGCTTCCTTTGGATGGTCCTACTCGCCATCTCACATATGTGCAAGGAGGGTAATCGATGGAGATATCCATCCATGTTAGTGCTGTGGAAGAGGCTTACTTTTTCATTTCTCTACTTTAGGGAGCTACAAATCCTGAGTACAATAGCATTTCTTTCACTTAGGAGTATATTCATCTTTTTCACCTAAGTACATGTAAGAAACTAATTTTTAAATTTAGTATGTGCCCCATATATACATTATTTTTTAGTTAGTTTTTTTATTAGGGAAGAATTTGGAAAAGAAAGCTTTTTGTGTAAAATGCGAAATACAGATTAGAATATGTATTTTCAAGAGAAAAAAAATTACACATATTAAAAGATTTTAAAAAGATAGATACTTCATTAGGAAAAGAGTCCACCTTTGAAATCAAGTTTATTGGAAGAATTTTTTTAAATTAGCTCAAAGTTCACAGCTCATCAAATTCTATATTTTAAAAATCAGTCCACAAAAAACAAACAAGTTTTACTTCATGTGTCAAAGAGGAGGATGTCTGATTGATTCATTCTGTTCTTTCTTTCTAGTTTTTAGATTTCATAAATCCTTTTACCAGATAGTTATAAACCTTTAAAGTCTTTTCCAGTGATTTATTTTTATCTTTCATAGATGACAGCTCTACTCTGTTTTAATATTTTTAAAAGAAGAAACTCAAGACATCTCAGATGTTTCTCTTTAATGTAATTAGAATTTCTGTGTCGTTTCATCCTGATTTTATTTTGTTTAAAAAAAAAATTGTTTTTAAAAACTTAACAGATAGTGCACAGTTACTCAAAATAATTTACAATATTCTATGAACTTGAAGTCATCTCAGGTTTATCAAGACGGGGTAATTTAGATCACTGATTAGAGGAGTCCTATAATAGTGTAAATACGGTGCTTTTTCAAAAAGGGAATATTCCAAGAAAATGCAGAGGACTATTTAAATTAAATGTCTCTACAACTTTAAAGATGATACATTTCCCAAAACCTTGGCAAGCCGGCTACTTGCACCGTCATCCACAGAGAGCGCTGTGGCCCCAGTGGGAGGGGGCGGGATGTGCAGGATGAGCAAGAAGAGGTGTATAAATGCAACACAAACTATATGCCAATATCTTACCTTAAGCAGACTTCATGTTAACACACACACACACACACACACACACACACACACACGATTTTAAAAATTGCTATTGAAGGACTAAGTTTTCTTATAAAATGATTCTTTCTCATAGGATTTATTTAAGCAGCAAGGTACAATGTTATACATCTAATTAGAGAAAATTAATACATCATGGTCCTGTCTCCTAAAGGGCTTGGTATCTATGAAAAAAATATTCACACACCTTTTCAGGAATATCTCTACTGTACAAAGCATATCCATCCTGCATTATAAACAACAAAATGTATACGTCATCTATATAAAAATAACTAATATCAGTAAGATACTTCTATTTACAAAGTACTTTTATACACACTTATTTTTATCCTTACAACAAACCCAGAAAATAGAAATTGTTATTAAAATCTCCATTTTACAGATGAAGAAATTGAAGGTCAGAGAACCAAGAGCAGAAAGAGCCCATATTCTTTGTGCCTTCAAAATCGATGCTGTTCACAGTGTGACCACTGATGAGAGATTGGTTCACTAGAAGCATCCTCTAGTCCCCATCAGAAGAGCATGGCAACATCTGGCCACTGCCCGTGGGGCCTGGCTTGAGTCAGCCAGCAGCTCAGAGACTGCCACTGCCACGTGCCACCTGCTGCACTGGCCTAACAAGCGTGGCCTGTGCGCGGCCCTCCTCCAGAAGGCCTCATCTTTTGAAGCTGTCTCTCATTGTATCTTTAACACTTTTGCTTTGTCCACCCTCCCTCAAAAAAGCATAACCCACGTCTGCCCACATCGAAACACTATGTCACAGCTCACTGTACACCTCACCTCCTCTCTTCTCTGAGTGTCTCCTGATCAAACACAGGACACTGAAATTCGGGGGACCTTTGGTGAGGCCCTCACTGCTAGCAATGCCATGATAAAAATACTGGGAAAAGTATGTAAACCAGGGGTTCTCAGGCATTTTCATCTCTTGAGATTCCTAATTCTATTCAATTCCCACCATCATCATCTCTCACACAAACATATGGTAATGTCACATTTATCCATTCTGAGCAGGGAATTTATAACTATGAAGTTTCTAAAAATTGTTTTTGTTAAACATTTAACAAACACTTATACGCATCTACTATATACCAGGTGCTGTTCTAAGTACTTTATAATAATAGATCATTTAATCCTCATAACAATCTACATCTTCATTTCACAGATAAGAAAACTAATACAGAGAGGTACCTTACCTACAATCACTGCCTAGGAAGTGGGGGGGCCAAGTTTCTAACTCGGGGAGTCTAGTTCCTGTGTCCATCTCTCAACCACTATACAACCTGCTTGTTGGAGCACATACCAGGTGATTTCAAGATGGGATGGATAAAAAATGAATGCTGCTATAGAATGAACTGAGGAACATGCTCCATCAGGTTGAGGAAATAAAAGAGCAACCTCAAAGGGTTGGTAAGGTAGCAGTGCAGTTTCTCTGCTCACAGATCAAATGTTACTTGGAAATTTCAGGCTTCCCAATTTTCTCAACATTCTCTCTTCCCTCCCCATCCCCAGTATACCAAAAATAACAAATTTGGAAACATTTTACTAGCCATTCTCCTTTCAGTTCATGATAAGGGAGGGCTTACTTATAATATTTTGTGCCTTCTAAATGTCGAGATATAGATATATATGAATCCACAAACAGAGGCAATGCTTTTATAATTTATAAATCATTGTTTTACAAGCTGCAGCACACAGACACTTCCCTTGAACAGGCGAAAGGAAAAAAAAAACTCAGTAGTTTTACATCTCAAATTATCTATGACACTACTATTTAGGTGGGAAGTTTGGGGGGTTTTTGTTGTTTCATTTTTTGTTTTGTTTTGTGGGTTTCTTTCTTTCTTCCTTTTGGCTTAATTTAGTATTCAGATCACATGGTTGTATATTGAAAATTATTTTGATCCACACTTGTTTGTAGGACTTTTGTGTTGCAGTATTATATACATTTCACTATTTTCCTTAGAGTCTGGTTTATTTTATGATGACTTAGAATAAGTGATCATGTTATATAACTGAGGAATTTATGTTATAATATTGGTCCTTCTCTGGCCTGAAAAGGATTAATTGTTCCCCCATTCTGTGCTACAGCAGCTCCCTTCTTCACTGAGTTATTATTGACCTGTATTTAACTATCTGGGTGGGCTTCTGGTAATAATTAGGCTACCATCTCCATTAAATCCCAGGGAGAGCAAACAGTGAGGGCAGCAGTAGCATTTGTAGTGACATTTCACAGTCACAAAGAGGATGGCTTGAAGGGCAATTGTATGTTCCTCCTCTGTTCTCTAGGCCATAAAGCTATAAACATCTGATGAAAAAGCATCTTTAAAAACTATGAATAATTTATTGAACTCTTGCTTACAGCAGGGTTCTATTGTTTTCTGACACTTCATTTCTACAATTAGACAGTGGCTTTGAAAACACATTAGAGACCCAAATAACACTATTTTGTTTAGCATGATTATCTCAAGATCCATCCATGTTGTCACAAACGGCAGTATTTCATTATGCTTAGCAAAATAAATCAGAAAAAGTTGAGAACCACGTGATTTCACTCATATGTAGGATATAAACTGAATGCAACAAATGAACAAGACAAACAAAAACTCATAGATATAGACAATAGTTTAGTGGTTACCAGAGGGAAAGGAGAAGGGGGGCAGATAAGGGTACAAGGGGTCAAATATATGGTGACAGAAGGAGATTTAACTTGGGGTGGTAAACACACAATGCAATATACAGATTATGTATTATTGAATTGTATAACTGAAACCTATATAATTTTATTAACTGATGTCACTCCAATAAATTTAATAAAAAGATTAACACTTAAATTCAAATCCCAATAAGGACCAGATTTTGAGTATTTAACGCTGAACCTCAGCATTTGAAAAAAGAAAAGAAAGAGAGAAGAGGGAGGAAGAGAGAAAGAAAGAATATTATGGAAGTAATATATCACTGGCAAAAATGTCCTAGAATCCAGAAATGAATATTATTTCTACCTTTTCAAGTACTTCACTGAAATTCAAGAAAAATGAAAACATCTTTAGGCTTTTATCTTCTATATCTAAAACTCAGAGATTGGATGGTTCAGTTAAAATTAGGCTGGGCCGCATTATTAAAAAAAGAAAAATGATAATATTATAAAGTGTAAACACAAAATAGAAGCCTGAGGCAGGCAGGTGAAGGCTAATCTGGTAAATCCATAGTTAGGGGCCCAACTATGTAGCCCTTCTCCATTCTTAGATTGCCAACTAATGGTTTAAGATGGTTCCTTGAGCTCTAGCTGCTGTGTCTACATTTCAAACAGTAGGGAAAAGGAAGGAATAAAGATGAGAAGAAACATGCTCTCTTCCTTATAGATCACTTTGGAAGTCACCACACATTTCCAGATCACATTTTATTGTCCATGTTTTGTCACAAGGTCACAGCTGAGCCACAAGGAAGCAAGAGAAGATATACTTTTATCAAGAAGTACCCAGTGTTAAAACAAAACAACAGGCCCCAAACGGAGCCGCTTATCCTAAGCCCCCATCTCACCAAACCAAGACTTGATTTAATTACAGTTTCCACTCTCTCAAAAATGGAACCTTAAACCACTCAATCAGGAATCACCTAATCAGCACGAGCTAGGTCATCTGCCTGAAAGACCCCTGCCATTCCCTAAAGGAAAGTAACCTTGCAATAACAACCTGCTTTCTGCCTGGTATAAGTTCCTTGTTCTCACTCCCTTCTCCCTATAGAGAGAGGTCTTTCATTTTGTAGAGCTCCCCAGAACTCCTTTCCATCTGCTGCCCAATTCAAATCCATTTTTGTTCAAAACACTCAAAAATTTTAATATGCATCAGTTTACCTTTTAACAGCAGATTAGATGGAGAAAAGAATGGATATGGGGAGGTAAATGGCCATCTCTTCCCCACAGAAATACAAGCTTCCCTTCTGGGATATTGAAATGCATCAATGAAATACTAATTTTTTTTTCAAACATGGCATTTAGACAACATTTTATACTGATAAACCATTTTCTCTACTCAACCTAGCCCTCCTTGACCTATACCACTGTTGATATTGCCCACCAGCATTGTCCCCAAATCTGACAATATCTTTCAGGTTTTCAGCTAGGATATCTACGTTGCCTGCATTGTTTAGAGTTGTGAAATTAGAAGATGTTTTCTGGGGAAGAGCCTACTAAAACATCAAAATGTAACAGTGAATATTAGAAACAACTAATGAGAGAATTTACTTTTGAAGCTGTTAGAGTGGTGATCAGGGAGGGAATGGAAGGTTTTAATCACACCAACAAGAAAGACACATGAGGATAAAAAAAAAAGCTGAAGCTTATAGGTCATATGATACATAAGATATGCACCAGCACCACCAATACCATACTAACCCTTGTGTAGACTTTCTTATTTAATTATCACAAGAACCCTATGAGACAGGTAATATTTTTCTTATTATTACACAAATAAAGAAATTGAGGTTTAGAGATTTGTTTGAGGTCACACATAGAGTCAATGGCAGAGATAAAGTAAAATGACACAGGATTATAAAAATTACTTAGTAAAATGGTCCAGAGGAGAGAGCTATCACACAAAGACAGACTACTGCCCTATGAGAAGCAGGCACAGCCAGCCTGCGGCAGCCTACCAGGAGGAGAGCAAGGAATCACACACTAAACTTCCTCTCAGCCTCCTATCTATTTCCTGCAGGCGCCCCTATTGGCTGAACTCAACCAGAAATCCAAGGGCAAGGAGGTTTTTGATATAGTCCACATGAGTCAGCCTCCCAGAGTAGAAAGCAGGGTTGAAAGAGAAGGGCTGAATCTGGACTGGCAAACAACGTCCCTGCACAGATGGGCCATCACTGTCCTCTCCTCATTGCATTCAAGGACCACAACGGGCAAGTGACATAACTTTGCCCATTTTAAAACCAAAATTTCCCTTCTCATTCCCCTCCTCACACCTACATTGGGGAGTCAGGATGCAGGATGTGATTCACTGCCCTCTTACTGCCGGCAGGTAAGAAGTTAACACTGTATTTAAAGGTTTTCAAAACCTGATGTAAACTATGTAAGAGAGAGGCAATCAACTCTCTTAATTTTAAATTATGTTGGGGAGTGGGTGGGAGGGAATTACAGAATTCCTGCACATAATTTCTTCCATGGTTAGAAGCCAAAATCAAGAACTCTCTCCTTCTATATGAATAATCTATCACCAAAGTGTCTTCTATTTAGGTCTCTTGATTCTCTTAAGGGAAAAATAGTAGCACGGCAGCAACATTCTGTAGGTGGCTGTTTCCCAAGTTGCAGGCATGTCTCCACCAAGATCCTTCACCTTAGGTGACTAGGTCTCTAGTCCATCCTCCGTAAGTGGAATCTATTTTCTCTTTTTCTGCTCTTTTGCACACTATCCTTATTTTGCCTTCCTGATATGCCTGCTTTTCTAGCTCAACAATTAACTTCCCTCCTACTCACTTCTTCAAGAAAGCCTGTTTAGACTAACTCATTCCCCAAAGGAGTTTAGTTTACTTTAAATTTCCATAGCAACTATGCTCATCAGCAAAACACTATAGGTCCTCAGTATCTGTTAATACTGCCTGAATTTTCCTTGAACTGTTCCAGTAAAGATTTGGTACATAGAAAAAGGCCTATTCTTTTTCAGGAGAACATACTCTTTCATTGCATGAACTTACCATTGCTTTTAATCAATCCTCTACTGGTAGACACTAAGACTAATTCCTTCATTGTTTCACCATTATGAACAATGCTATATTGAAGAGTTATAAAAGTATCTCTGTGTCCCTCTGGGAGTACGTATTCTGTAGGACAGGTGCTGAGTAGATTCGATTGGTCAAAGGATTTACATATTTATTATTTTAAAAGATATTACCAAATTTATTTTTTTAAAAAAGCTACCCACTTTAAAAATGGCTACCCATTTGCGATCCTACCCAATATATGTGTTCTTGTATTTATCCACCTTGTAAAAATGGGTATTACTCATCATTAAAATGTTTTCCCAGTCTAATAGGCAAAAATGATGTCTGACTATATTAATTTAGATTTCTATGATTACTGGTAAGACTGAGCATATTTTCATATGTTTCTAGAGCATTTTCATTTCTTCTCCAACTTGCCACTCTTAGTATGTTCCCATTTTCTTATTGGAACACCTTTTTCTCATTGACTTGTAGATAATCTCTGTATAATAGAGATTAAGCCTTCATTTCTATCACATATTACAAATATTTTCTCCTAATCTCATGCTTGCTATTCATTAATTAGTTTACTTGTGGACATTCATTTTTAATCTTTATGTAGTAAAATATGTGAAGCTTTTGAAATCTAATAATTATAAAAATATGGTAACTTAACAAAAGTCTAAAACACTTTCTCTCTCTCTCTCTCTCTCTCTCTCTCTCTCTCTCTCTCTCTCTCTCTCTCATTTCTCTCCCTTGTCCCTCTCTCTTAACTTCTCTTTGTCCACATGGCTCTTAATCATCCATGGTGTTGAACATTTGATATACTCTTACAACCTAGAACAGTACTTAAGCTTTAGAAAGTTTCTTGGATTATTCTTAAAATGTCCTCCTCTCCTCTTTTTCCATTCTCACTTTCTGAAACATCTGGAACTCTTGAAAAGATCTTTTAAATTCTCTTTTCTCCCTAATCCATCTCTTTTAAATTCTCTTTTCTCCCTAATCTATCTTTTGGTCTTTTTGCTATGGGAGATTTTCTCAATATTACCTTCCAAATCTTCTGAATTTTGAATGTTTTCATTATTTTTAATTTCTCAACAATCTTATTTTTATCTTTTAAATATTTTATTTTTATAGCTTCCTGCTGTTTTATATCATAAGTGGAATACCTTATCTCTCCAAGGAATAAATTTGTTCTTTTTATTATTATTTTTTTAATTTCTATCTTCCTGCATAATCTCTGTTTAAACCAAGTTGCTTTTTTCTATTTTTTT
>CM053501.1:74800718-74890910 GCA_028627145.1 Eidolon dupreanum
TTTCCAGAATCTATGAAGGAACTTCCTGTTCCTCAAGCCTTAATGTTTTGCTCCCTAAGGAATCTAGGTCTAGCACCTTTGTGGCTAAATCTTTTCCTATATCTAGACTTTACAGTAGAATTCCAACCACTCTACAGAATCAGCACATGCTAAAATCTTCCAGGGTCCTCATTTTACAGATGTGGGAACTGACACTCAGAACATTTACACACTGTTCTCCAGCACTCAGTAATGTCTCCCAGAGAGGTGATATACTACACGTACAAACAAGCAATGTTCCCAGCAAAATAAAAGAGTTTAATTACAAAATATATTTAAGTACTGGTCCATCGTAATGAAAGAAAATGAGTCAATAAATTACTCTGCACAAAGAAGCCAAAAGAAAATCAAGTTTACTTGGCTAAAATCTATCTGCCTTCCATTGGTTTAACTCCACAATTAAAGCTCCATCTTCTTTATCAAAAATAACAGTCTTCAAACTCTAAAAAGAAGAACATTCATGGTAAATAGGGATTTGAGGAGAAGACAGGTTGAAGAAATAGTTAAGAAAGCAGATGTAAGATGCAGCCAAATGACATCCTAAAGTAATAATAGAGCTAAATTTACTGAGCGCCCACTATGTGGCAGGCACTGTTCCAAGTCCTTTGCATAGGTTGGCTTGTTTAATCTTCACAATGACTTATTTGATAGGTACTATTATTAACCATATTTCACAATTAAGGAATCAGAGTTCAGAAAAGTAAATAAGTGGTTGAAATTTCATAGCCAGGATTCCTGCCCAGGCAGGTTTCCTGCACTCTTCACCACTACATTATACTAAGTTCCAAAGGAATCTGCAGATATGTCAACTAAGATACTGTTCTCAGGGTTGGGGGGGGAGGGAAGAGTACATAAGACTAGGATAAGGGTCAAAAAACTCAAAAAGGTCAAAGATTCTTATTTTCAAAAACAGACAAAAGAAGATTCTGCAAATGACATCCCCGTGAGTCTGACATCAAACCCCAGGAAGAACATGTCCTAACAGATAATTTATGAACTTAGCAAAGAAAGCAATAAGTACTGAGTACCAGTCCATGCTCATTAGGAAAACTCATACCTGCTGATAGGGTCACTAAAACAGCAGGCTACAGAAATTCTGGAGACCAAGGGCATCTGAGTTCAATAACACATTGTCAATGTCAGTCTTAATATTCTTAAAATCATAATGAATATGTGTTGTTAGTTGAAAAAATGTTCCCAAAAAGAGTTGACTAATAGGTTCTTTTAAATAAGGAGGTCTTGAGTGGTGCAAAGCTGTCAATTAGACCTGTTCTGTTTAATCATTGATTAGGATGAAATATACTTCGAAACACAAAGTGATAGCAAAGTTTTGAGGTATCACAACTAGAAAGACTAAGAGAATCAATATTTGAAAATAATTTTTGATAGGCTGGAATAATATTTCCAAACTCACAAGATTAAATTTAATGGAACAAATGAAAAATATTGCACCTATTTAAAAAGAATCAATACCAGAATAAAGAATTGACTTGAAAACACTTTATGTAACAAAGACTTCAGGGCTTCGGTAGATGGCAAACTCAAAATAATTCCACAATATAAGCCTGCTGGCAAAAGAGTTAATGCAGTCTTAGGCTACATTTTTAAAATATGTATTCATCATTCCCCTGAGCTCTGATTACTTCCAGGACTAGGTTTATTGTGATCCACAACACATTCAAAATGTGCATTAGAATGTATCCAAGAGAATAATCAGTACATGAAAGATCTAGAAACCACATCAGAAAGCATTGTTGATAGGACCTGTAATTCCACATATCCAAAATTTAACTTACCCCATTTGTTTCTCTTCCAGTATGTATCATATTGGTTAATGAGATGATCTATTCATTCTTTCTCCCAACCTAGAAACCTAGGTATCACCCCCTAACCACCCATCACACTATTGACAATTGATCCTTCAATCCTGTCAATTTCTATAATAAATCCACTCCTTTCTCCTCATCTACCCTGACTTATTTGGCTTTCAACATCTATTGCTTGGACTATTATAAAAGTCTCCCACCTGGCCTCCTTGTTTTAGTCTTATGTCACTTTAGTCCACTTTCATCCCTTAATCCTCTGCTCAAAGTTTCTAAGAAAATTCATCAAAATATTTTCTCAGGTGAATTATTTTCTGGTTTGGAGGATTGGTATCCACATCTGCTTTATTCCTGTTTAGATAGCCCTCTTGTCAGAATTTCTTTACTCTCACTAGCAACAACCATCTCCCTGCATACCTACAAGAGTTTCATACTCTCAAGCAAATTTAAACTCAATTATGAACAATTTCTGCAGCATCTATATCATAATGCCTCCCTAGATTATAATATTTGCATTATGTACAAAACATCGTGTTGAAACTTAAAGTGCCTGCTCTATGCTCCATGGTCACCTGTAGTTCTCCTTCATAGCCTGCGTTCGTGTGGTGGTTTTATCTATGTTTTTTCCCACATTGTCCATTAGGTTAGGTAGGGTTTCTGTCTGTTTTGTTTAGTTCTTAGCATCATAATAGGCTCTCAATAAATATTTATACAGTGAATGAAAGTCTTTGAGAAGAAAAACATTGTAACTTTCCAAAGTGAGATAAGAAATTAAACATTAGAGTCTATGAAATCAGAAGTGAACTGTGTCCCATTCTATTTCTTATAGCAATATCCACATCATCATTTTGAGGGGATAAAGAGATAGAGCAAAGATAAAACTAAAACAAAGTCAGTCTATGTCATAGGTTGAATGTTGCCCCCCCCCCAAAAAAAAAAATATCCCTGTCCTAATACCTAGAACCTATGACTGTTACCTTATATGGCAAAATGGACTTCACAGATTAAGTTAAGGGTCTTGAGATAGAGACACTATCCTGGTGAGCCTTAAGTGTAATAAAAAGGGCCCTCATAAGAGGGAGGCAGGCAGAGATTTGGCAAGAGACATGAGAAGGTGATGTGATGGTAAAGCATAAAGAGATTTGAAGTTACTACATGGATGGTTTTGAAGATGGAAAAATAGGCCATTAGGCAAATAAGGTGAGGAATGACTCCCTAGAAGCTGGAAAGGGCAAGGAAATAGACTCATCCTTAGAGCCTCCCAAGGGAGTATGGTCCAGCCAACCCTTGGTTTTAGTCAAGTGAAACTGATTTTGGACTTCTGACCTCCATAGCTATAAGAGAATTAATGTATGTTGTTTTAAGCCACCAAGATTGCAGTAATTTGTTTCAGCAGCCATAGACAACTAATACAGACTATAAGTACCATCTTTTGGCAGTATCTATAACATTGATAACATTGAATATTTAAGAATTACTACATTCCAGGCTCTGTGATAAGTTCTTTATGTGCATTGTCTTTTTTGAGCCTCATATAGTACCTGTGAGAGAAGTATTATTAAGATCCCCAAATTTATATGTATAAAAACTGTCAAACAATTAGCAGAGTACAAAGCTAAAATTTGAAGCAAAGCAGCCCACAGTTCATTTGTTCAACTGACCTCTATCTTTTAATGTCTACGATTCACATGTCTCTTTTGTGTTTTGATATGTTTGGGGGATGAGGAGCTATAATGGGCCACCCAGAAACTACACCGTTACAATTCATTTTGTCTATTATATCATTATATCATTCACTTCAAAGGATTGTTTCAAATATTTTTCCTTCTTAACAATTGGAAAAACTGAGTCACAAAGAGATTAAGAGTGTTCAACAAGCCTGTGGCGGAACTGGGAACAGAGCCACGGCTGAAAGTCTGGCTCCGCTTAAGCAATTACATCACATTTAACGTGCTTTCATCTCTTCAAAACACCTTCACACCTTTTATCTCTACTGAGTTTCACAACAATTCTTCAAGGTGAGTAAAACAAGTATTATGACTTTCATTTTAAACATAAAGAAACTGAAATACAGAAGTAGAGCAAAGTTAATACATTCACTCTGCTAGTTTGTATGATATCAAAAATAGAGCTCAGGTCTCCTGTCTTTGGCCCTGAGTTCTCTACATTCATCCACACTTGGCCATCTCATAAATGGTCCAGCACCATTTTCCAGGGTATTCTGTGATTGACCTCAGAAACAAAACTCACCACTGGAATGGAACCTATCTAGACCTGTGACAGCCAATGTTCAATGATGATTGAGCATTTCAAATGTGGATAGTCCAAATTTGGATATGCTGTAAGTGTAAACTACACACTTATATTTTGAAGACAGTACACAAGCAAAAAAAATGCAAGATATCTTAATGATTTTTATTTTGATTATGTGTTAAAATAGTATTTTAGATATATTGGGTTAAATAGAATATATATTTTAAATTAAGCTCACCAATTTATTTTTACTTCCCTAAATATGGCCACTTGAAAATGTAAAATTAAACATGTGATTCCATATCTCACTGCTCTAAATTTTGTCCCAACCAGTACAGAAAAGAGTACTTTCCCAGAACCCATGAAACAATCTCAATTTGAACATTTCCAGAGACAGAAAGGTACTCAAGACGTAGCCAACTCTATTTTCTAGATTGCTTTAAAAGAAAGTTATTTTCCACTGAATGAAAATCATAGGTAAGGAGAGAGAAATATAAAGTATATATTCTCAAAACAAGGGCTTGAGTGTGATAAAATCAAGCCTTATTCAAAGATTATTTTGACTATGTCTGTGAAGGTGTTTTTGAATGAAATTAATATTTGAATTGGTATAAGGAGTAAAGCAGATTGCCTTTCCTAAGGTGGGAGGCCCCCATCCAATTAGTTAAAGGTCTGAAGAGAACACAGAAGCTAACCTTCAGGCAAATAAGGGAATCTCCTCCTACCTGACTGCTTGAGATGGGACATGAGCTTTTATTGTATCTTGCTGATCACAGATCTTGGGATTTGTCAGCCCCCATAACCATATGAGACAATTCCTTATAATAAATAATTATAGTTCTTTATAATATAGCCTATTTTTCTGTTTCTCTGGAAAACCCTGACTAATGTACAGGTCTATAAGAATTACCAACCATACAAGATACTTTCTGAAATGAAAAAAAATTAAAGCACAGAAGACTTATATGTGTTTAAGAAAGAATAAAACAAAGAAAAATAAAGAAAAAGAAAAGAAAAAGAAGCCAAAACAACAAGAATAAAAACAAGATCTTTAACCATATAGTGTTATTTATATACAGAATATCTCTAGAAAATAGAATAAGAAACATCTAACAGGGAGGACCTCAGGAGTGGAAAATTTGGGGTTTGAGTAATGGGTATGTGGAAAATATAGTTTTCACATTATGCCTTTTGACAGCCTTTAGTTATTTTTCTTTGAATATGTGTTTTCTGTTCAAATAAATGCATTTGAAATAAAAATGACAATGCCTTTTCTAAAAATCCCTGTCAAACTTTAAGAACAGACATTTTTAAGAAGACTCTTCAGCTTGTGAGCTGGAACAGGGAGTAGTTGGCCAGAGTTTTATAAATAAAATGATACACTGGTGCCTTTTACAATGGGCTTAAGGCTCACCCCATGAGCAACGCGGACCCTCAGGATAGAAGGAAGGACATCGCCCCAATACTTCCTTCTCAGAATCACACTCTAACCAGGTTCACCCCTGCCCTTCTCTACAGGAAGGTGGATGGCAGTTGGGTAAATCCCAGAGCTAAGATGCAGATGGACCACAAGCCCCTTCACCCTCCCCTTGGGCAAATGTGACATGATTCCTCAGATCCTCTCTTTCCCTACACATACACCAGTGACAGGCAGAGAAGTGTTTCTCTGACAGCTGATGCAGGGTCCACTTAAGAATCCTCTGAGACTGGTGCCCACTTTTAGTCCAAACTACCAAAGGGTGAGAGTCCAAGCAGGGCAGCCTGTTTTCACCATCTGAATTGGGCACTAACAATTATACCAAAAAGCTTTCCCTGTTCATACACAGTTTCCTAAATGAACTAGTCCTCAGAAGAATCTAGCTCCATGGCACAGTTTTACAAACTGTACCCTCACAGACCAGTTTACCTCCTGATGAAATCTGTTTTCTCCATTCCATAGACAAGGAAAGACAGTGTTGACAACTATGCTTTTAACTGATGAACACACAACTTACATTATTCAGAGTGATTCGCTACTACCCCAGGGACATTTCTCATCTACCATCGACTGTGATCAGCAGAGATTCATAAAATTTAATCACAAGGGTGGAAGTTAGTGATATTTGCTCAGCAATCATCCAGGCCCTCTAAAATTTCAAGAAAAAATCCCTATTTTTCTTGGAGAGAGGAGGTGAAGCCATTGCTTCTAATGTTTTCATCACAAGGGGCATAGTTTAGGAGTTGCTTAGGAGCTATTTGCCTGTTGATGTGTATCCTTAATGGCTCTCAATTTGTTTCCTTGTCTGCAAAGTGAAAATAATGATTCCTTTCTCATGAGATAGTGATAAGGACTAAATGAATTAATTTATGGGAAAGTACCTAGCACTCAGACACTAAATTTAATTTTCTCTCCCCTTTGGAGAGGTACAGATACTCGGTTAGCATCCTGCATACAGAAAGTAAGTGATATCTTCTCAATTCACTAGTAGCCTTACAAGCTTTTCATGTTGTTTCTATATTTCAACGAAACTCTAACTCACATACTTTCTTTTACTGTTACCTCGAAACTCATAGAATAGACGATTGCTATGTACAGTGCATGCTAAACCTTCAATCTCATTTCCAGGAAATGTTGCCATAAAGGAGAGCCTCCATAATAACGGCCGGTGCCCAGGTCTTGTTTGAGCACCTCGTATGCCTCGACTCTTTTAATTCTCTCAAAACCCTGTTTAGGTGCTATGATTTTTCTATCGTTTTGCTGATGGGGAAGTTGAAGCACAGAGAGATTAATTTGCCCCAAGTCACAAACTAATGTAGTGGACCCAGGATTAATAAAATCCATGCGCTTAGGCATTAGGTTAAACTGTCCTCAGGAGACCTGAAGCACTGCCAGTCTGAAGGCGGAAAGAGGAGGAGGCCAGTGTCTGAGGTCAGGAAGAAACACATCTCTTCATCACCTTCTCAATAGTGCCTTTAATGTAAGGCTATTCTTTAATCCTTTCTCTGCCCAATTCTTAATCAGTTGGCTCTATTCTCCCAAAATCCTTGATTCCTTCATTTAAATTAGGGTTTTGTTTTTAGATGTTTGGCCTGTGTCTCCTTTTCGCAGATGTTCTCTCCACTTCTGCCTTTCCCACATCACTGTTCACTCACCTTCCAAGCTCCTAACTCTTGATCCTGCTCTAGTTTAAGGGATCTATTTATTCATTCCTAGTTCATCTCTGAATTCTTGACCTTAACTTTTTCTGTAGTCCCTCTGCCTTGAATAGCTTTCCTTTATTTTTCCTCCTCTCAAAGCCTATATGCCCCTGAAGATATAGGTGAGTCCCACTCCTGCATGACAACTTCCTCTCCTGATCACTAAAGTGAGAAGAGATGTCACCCCTCTGGGCTTCTATGATCTGCATCACTTTTGACACACCTTCTGCAAATACTCATTGAGCATCTTCTATATTTTGAAATATCTCATCTCACCTAACACAATGCTTTATATACAATAGAAGCCTGATAAGCTGTGGCTGATATTGATATGCTAAACAAGCATGCCAGCTGCATCAACCACATACACTCTGTCTCCTTTGGGTCAATGGAGGCCCCACTATAAATTTACATTTATAAAACCTACATCTACATGTGATCATTCTTATTTCCATCATAAAATGATAGAAATCCATTGTGCATGCAATTGGGAAAGAGAGCTATTCCTCACACAGAGACAGAAGAGAACGAAATATCCAATATTAGGAGAAGAAAGCGAGAATAGCGACGCTGCAACAGGAAAAGGAAAAGTTGGAGGGCTGAACTTGGTCAGTCTGAAAACGAACAATCCTCACCCAAAAAGAGAAGGGTTAAAAACAAGTTCTAAGGATGCCAATTAATAAAAAAAAAGCATGTCAATAAATTCAATATTATTTAAATTCCTGCTGTATGTTATGAAGGAGTTATAGAATCACTCCCATTCTTTATTTGCTTTTATTTATTTCTGATTCACAAATATATATTTGTACAGCTCTAGGGTAAAAAAAAAGTCAGGGTTTTGTTTGTCTATATCATTTTGGTTTTGCTAATCACATTTAACTAAAAGGAGTTTTCATTTTTGATTAAAAATAAGTCAAAACAATTGCATGTGATGCCAACTGATGCTTTCCAAATTCACCAGACCATTGCTAACTCGCCAAAGTCAGGAAGCAATAATAATTCCTTTTCTTTATAGAGCGAATGCCTTTTCTCCCCAAGAAACTTCAAAGCTCTGCTGACGCTGGGCTCTGCAGCTGCCAGGATAGAAATGCGGCTCCACTTACCTCAAAGGGAATGTCAGAAGCACATGAGGGACAGGCTGACCCACAGCAGGCATGCCCAACCCACACCCACTGCTGCCTCCGCTTTATCAGGGACCATACCCAAAGCTCTGGCTTGAGGTTAAGAAAATAGGAGAAGCAGGTCTACCAAGCCATTCACATCCCTCACCTACCCAGACTAGTGTCCTAAAGACAGGCATGGCCAGATGCAATGTCGTGACAGTAAACTATGTCAGTTGTCAGAATGAATAGTAGTCAAACAGGCAGAGTCGCACAGTTCTTCACTGACGGAAAAATTGTCTTGGGCTAATCCTATCAACGTTCCCACAAGAATATAGTTCTTGTATAAATAGAAAAAAAAGAAAGATCTATGAACTCTGGTATCTCCTGGCATGCATATCTTCTCATACTCATAAGCAGAGTAACTATTATTGACTGAACATCTACTATGTGTGAGGCATCTCAATTTTATTGTTGTGAATCCTCATAGCCATCTTTGGAGGAAGGTACTTTTGTCCATATTTTATAAGTGATGACATTAAGATTAAGAAAGATTTAGTTTTTAAAAATCCATGCTAGACATCTAAGGAGGAAATGTTTCTAATAGTTCTGCAACCATCAGTTTGCCCTGGGAGAAATAATTTCACAGCTGCTCCACATGGTGAAGCCATAGGGGTCACCTCTACTTTGCAGACTTAGATTAGTTTGATTTCAGCTCAATTATCAACAACGCACCTTCCTCCAATTTCATGGGCCCTATGAATGTCTAGTTCTTTGGATGCAAATGAATAGATACAGGCAGAATATGATCCAGACTTTATTTCTGGTTTTAGTTCCTACATTTCTGGTTTTGCTGTCAGCTAAAAGTTAAAAAGAATGAGGCAGATTTGAAAATAAAAAACAACCCTCAGCTGATGAGCCAGCTAATACAGTATCAGCGCACCCAAATCCCAGCAGAGGCTGGCTCTGCCACCGTTTAACAGATGAAGAGACTACAATTTACAAAGATGGACTCTTGCCCAAGAACACAAAATTAGTTGCCAAGTCAAGTCAGAATTTGAACTTGAATCTATCTTCTCCCATTGCACATGCTCTTTGCACAGCAACCCACTGCGTCAGCATTCACTATGGATCGTCTAGGCTTAGTCAGCGTGTGGGCATAGGCACTGAACAAGACTCCACACTCTACAAAGTGGTCTCATAATTAAGCTCTAATTTTAGCCTCTAGGTTTTATTGAATAACAAATTTATTGGTCTACATGGGAGCATGAGTTGTTTCAGGAATTACATGGTATTTCCAGTGAGAAAGACCTCACACATTGCTCACTTCAATGGGCTGCTGACCATTAGCACCACCCTGAGCCATCCCTGAGCTGTCACTCTTCACAGGGAACTCAGTGGCTCAGAGGTATCTTTTGTCTATGTTGTTTCATATTATTTATGATGCTGGATCTATTTTGTGAATAGAAATGATCCAGGCCTACAAGTTTTATTTCTGCCATTATTGGACGTTAAGATGACTCTTGAAGAGGCTTGTGTGTCATCAGTATAAATTTTAGAAGAATGGCCACCCACATGGAAATGGTGGTTTTTCTGTCAAATTCGTATAGTTTTTGTTCTATACATTGACCCGTTACTGCTAATAGTACTTTTCTGGGGAGAGAGAAATGCTGGAATGCAGCTAACTTCTGAGGATGGGTGCATCACATAGTGTCGAAAAGAGTGCAAGTATTTCCAGTGGGTGGAGATAGGGGGAATAGGAAAGATACAGGCAAAAATGTAGAGAAGGAAATGCACAAAAGTGCATCACTAAAAATTATGTTAGTAGCTTGCCAGGCTGGAAGACAGGGAAATGATGACAGACAGTATGAACTTGATCAGTTCTTTTATCTGTTGAGAAAACATCTTTTTTCCTTTGGGAATAAATGCTTAAAAGCTAGCCCAGGTTCCTCAGTGCTTTGGTAACCAGTAATTTTGGAACAGAGTGAATGTTAGACACTGATTCTTACTTAAATTTCCCTACGCAAGTGAACGCTGATGCCCATATTTTATGAGATCACTTTGAAGAACAGAGCAGCCTCTTCCTGATCATTTTCAGACTGTTCCCATGTTACAAACAACTCCCGTGTGAGAGTCTGCATGACAATGACTGCAGAGCCGAGAGGAAGGCAGCTGCATGCCTGTCTTCCTTCACCTCCGTGCAAGACTGTAATGGCTCACTGGAGAAATTCGGTTTTCAAATTATGAGCAAAATCAACCACTATTGGGAAAGGAGCGGGTTTGGAAATCAAGTCAGCACACCAGAGCTCTGGTCCTGCCCCTGCTGTTCTACCTTTGTGACTTCAGGCATAGTAAAGGAGGGCAGCCAACACGATGTGCATTCCTAATCCACGTCAGGCATGCACTATGTGCTTTATACACGTTATCTTATTTAATCCTGTCCACAAGCATGTAAGGTAAGTGCTATTTATCCCCATTTTATAGATTAGAAAATCAAGACTCTGCAAACTCATAGAAGAGCAAGCAGCAAGTTGTGGAGTGAGGACTGACATCCAAATTTTTCTAACTTCAAAATCAATGCTCTTTTTATTACCCAAATTGTTTTCCTGTTTCAACTATTAAGACCCCTCTATGTCTCTATTTCTATTAGTCTAAAATTCTAGTATTATTCTGGTGCGGGTAGAGTCATGATACCTGAGTTCTTTCCTTTAGTGATTTATTATTTTATTTTTCTTAGATAGATATAATTGACATATAACATTATATTAGTTTCAGGTGTATGACATAATAATTTGATATATGCATTTATTGCAAAAAATAGTTGAGTTCTAATATGAAAAAAAATTGTATCCACATGCCCTATGAACTGTTATCAAAGGAGATCAAAACAAATAAAAGCATATTCAATGCATCATGTATTGCAATAAAATTCTAATAAAAATGTATATTTCCCTCCAAGTCTTTGATGTTTTAAAAAATATGAGATACAAGGTACCCCCTGAATATGTGAATATGTGAATTTTGAATTATTCTGAAACAGCTAATATATTGTCAATCCGCAGTTCAATAAGGTTTTTTAGAAGTCTATAAAAAATATGTTTAAATGTATTACCCAATAATTAATTTATTACTCAATAAATAAATTACTCAATAATATTACTCTATTTCTGTGTGTGCACAGATATACACATATACATATATATACATATATACATATATATACACATATACATATACACACATACATATACACACAGACACAGAGAGACACAGAGAGACACAGAGAGACACAGAGTGAGATCTCCATCCATCTAGCCAAATCTAGTGATGCATCTCTACCACTTTATACATCTCTATCACCATCTTGCATTTCCTCTCTGGAGTTAATACTTCCCTTATTCTTGAAACACTGTCTCTACCCATTTGCTGGAACTTTGCACTTGGATACTCTCAACTGCTTCTCTGACTCCTTTGCTTCCTGTTCCATCTGAATTCTAAATGTTGGCGTGCTCCAGGACCCAGTCTTTTCTCTACATTATCCCCAAATTTATCTCATCTAGACTCATGACTTTAAATGACATTATGCACTATGGCCTCAAAATGTGTACCTCCTCCTCTAAGCTCCTGGTTTATAGATCTAGTTGCCTTCTTGACATCACCTGGCGGCATCTAGCAGGCATTTCAAGCTTAACATATCTAAAAGTTCACTCTTAATAAACTGAATCCCCTTTCACATAATTGTTAAGTCCAAAACCCTGAGTCATTATGAGACTTCTTTTCCCTCTAAACTCTTATCTATTCCATCAACGAAACCTGTTGACTGTACTTTCAAAATATACCTCAAGTCCAAACCTCTTAACGAATCCATTAATAGCACTGTGGTCCCCATTGTCATTCATTTGTACAGCTGCTAAAGTGTACCTGGTCTCTCACCTTCAGTTTCTTTTCCTTTTAATCTAGTTTTGAAGTAGTAACCAGTCAGAATATTTTTAAAAATGGATCAAATAATGCTATTCACCTCTGCTCAAATTTTTCAATGAATTTGCATTTCACACATAATAAAGCACAATGGTCTACAACTCCCTCTGTGAGCCAGACTTGCTTACCCCTTAGGCCTCATCAACTACCACTCCACCCCCTACCTACTCTGATCCATTCACCCAGACCTTCTTACTGATTTCAGGTGTGCTTCAAGCTTGGTTCTGTCTCGGGTCATTACACTAGCTCTTTCTCCTCCTGGGACATTAGTCCCCCAGATGGTCACATAGCCGACTCCTTCACATAAGTCAGGTGTCTGCTCAAATGTAACCTCCTCAGAGAGGAGTTCCCCAAATATTCTAACTAAATTCGTACTGTTAACCACAACCACCCCTGGATCTATCCCTTTATTTTGTTTTAACTTCTTCAGAACTATTTGAATTATCTGGAATTATATTATTTTATTATAATAATGATTATATTATTATTTGTCCATATGTACTTATTCATAAGTAGATTTTTTAATCATTTATTTATTTATTCTCTGCCTCTTCTTTAAAATGTTATCTCCAAGGAACCTTGTCTGTCTTGTTCTCCACTGTATTCCAGTACTTACCATAGTGCTTGAAACACAGCAGGTACTGGATAAATATGTGTTAATTGAATAACTAAATCTTTTGGGTGTCCTGTGCCATCCTGTGATGCTCTGTTGCTCCTTTGGATATGGCTTTTAAGTTTGGTATCTGGCTATAAACCTGCCCAAAGTTCATTTTGTTTATAGCTCTTGTCTCCCAAATTTTTATCCCTTCAATACCAGCTAGCCACTTCACTAATTATGCCTAGAATCAATTCTCTTTCTATTCTTTAAATGCTACATCTCTGCCATTTTTATCTAAATACTCTGTTTTCTGAGCAGTCCAAGTACAGTCTATGTACCCACAATACGAATAGTAGTTCTTTTGGAGAGGAGTATAATCTTCTGGTTAGACTCTAGAGAGCAAATATTTTCTCTTCTTATCTCTGTCTATTCCCACCCCCCACCTAAGCACTGGACCCACACAAATACTAGGCAGTAGTACTGGTATGATGTCACTTCCTGTATTGTGCTGTGGATCAGCCCATGTCTACTGCTGTATAAGCTGCATAATCACAGAAGAAAGAAGATGAGAAAACTCCACATGATTTCTCCCATTGGGGCTGAGGCAGAAAGTTATCAGAGCATGGATAAGAGTGTGTGTCTGTGTTCTGCTGGGGTTAGTCCACAGAAATAGAACTATAGTCAGATCAGCCCCAGTCTGGAAATAGCCAATTAGCAATGCTCACAAACTAAAAAGTATTAAAGACCATTCCAGACTATCTTACAACTAAACAAACCTTTAAAAGAGGTATATTATAAATCATTTCTAAAATATATTTACAAACTTTTACATCCAAAATACATTAAACAATTGAAAGAACAATACAGTTTTCCTAGTCTAAAGTTAGGATCTCACTGGAAGGCTATCTGAAATGATTGACAGCAACATTACTTTCTTCTACTTTACAGGAACCACATTTGCATAATTGCATAAAGTGATTCAGAATTGACCTCATGCATGAAAACAGGCAACAGATGGAATTAAAATGTGATGGCAAAGGAAAATGCATTATGGAAATCGCTTGAAAAAACTAAGAGATCAGCCTACTTTTCAGTCTATGGAATTTATAATCATATTTGCTGCTACATTTATTTTTTTTTGAAAGATGTGACGCAGACTATTGTGATGGTGTGTATGTGTATGTATGTATGTATGTATGTATGTGTGTGTGTGTGTATATACGTGTGTGTGTGTATGTGTGTTTGTGTATATATATGTACATTCCTCTGATTTTTTATTTACTTATTATTGGCTTAAAAGAAAAAAAGAGCTTTCATAATCTTTGCAGTCCACGCAATCAAGTAGTCTTCATTTTTATATCCCATTCCATTCTCATCTGTTCTAAATGTAAATCTTCAGTTGTCCTCAGACAGCCAGTTCCAGCAGGGCTCTGAGATTTCCCCTGTTGACCTGAAATTCATTTGGAGCAGTACAAATCTCAAGCTGCTTCATTGATTAAATTTTGGATACAGATAGGATTTTAATTTATATAGAATCAAGATAGGAACTTGGATTATTGAAGAAAAGATAAGCATCAAGGAAAATGGTGTTTTCCTTTATAAGATACACAATTAACATTGAAACAAAGAAAACAGCTGTATTCTAAATGAACACAGCCTTCTAAAGTAGTTGGTTTCCTAGGTAATACGAATATATGAAAATTTTTTTGAAAACTGCTACATTTCCTTTCAGAGGAATCACATTCATAATCTTTGAGCTTCTCATAGAAAACAGAAAAAATTATCAACACTGCTTGTTTCCCAGGCAACCTTTACTGCATACCTACTATGTGTCTGGTACATATCCTGAGCTCTGGAAACAGAATGGCCTTTCCTGCATTAGAAAGGAAAGGATACACTGCAACTTTGTGATTCATAAAGCAATCCACTGTCTAAAACATACAGCTTCTATTGTCGGACAATGCACACAAAGCGGGGTTCATATGGTTTGACTCATCCACGGGACGTGCTCATCTCTCATCAAGTCAGATAACTTCCACTGGCCACACCTACACACTCTCAGCTGACACCTGGCCCATGTGCGTGGAACTAATGCTATGCCTTGGCTCTTGCCTGTAATCTGCCCTGCTCCTGACAAAACCCCAGTTACTGCTGCTCCCCACTCCCTGAGGACAGCTCTAAGTAAAGCTAGGTTTTCCATGCAGTACTTTAATGGCTTCTGTGGGAATGTCTGCTCTGCTTGTCGTTGCTGACATCAAAGCCCCACCTTCTCCTTCTCATTTAGACAGCCTGGCACCCCACCTCCACCTATCCATCATCTGGATCAATAGAAGTCCACGCCTGGCAAAGCCCTCCTATTTGTATACCTGGCTCCCTGGGAGGCCTATGCTCCTTGCCTACATTCCACCTGATTAGAAGAGAGACTGAAGAGGGTGGGAGGGTAGGGAGATAGGAGGCAATGAACCTCTTAGAATCTTCATAAGGGTGAATGTGTTGTGAACATTCCAATCTAGTGCTTATAGCTATTGTCCCCTATCTAAAGCAAAACATATTCAAAGTTGAGCCCATATAAAACTGCCAATATTCAACCATCTTTGACATTCAATTTCACATGGTTCAAACTAACAATAAAGGGTGATTTGATTATTTGGCTCTGTTAGTACTAAAGTTCAGCTTTTTAAGCATTTGGGAGAATACTGTGACCTGCCACTTTCCTTTGTAACTTTGTTACTATGGGAATTGGGTACTACATTCCTAACAAGTGACCAAAAACAAATTTTGGAACGCAAGCCATTCATAAACTGAGAACTGCCTACAATGGATGATCTTTCCTATGCATGACAAGGCTGACAGAGTGCATTTATTAGAATTACAGGCTAAAGAAACCACAAAAGGCTTACTTTGCGTCTTCAAATATCCCTCCAGCCTTCTGGCTCCGAAATATATTCATAATCTAAGGTTGTCTGGTCGTGAGCCAGGCCATTCCAGGGAAACTGGGAACTAGGAATGCAATCCGACTCATGAGTCTGGGCAAACTCCCCAGGACTGAACATGGAGGCACGGCAAAGGCTGACTAATCTAAGAATGGAAAGATGAAGAGATGTGAGTCTAAAACAGTGGTTCTCAACCGCACTTGCCCATTGGAACAAACTGTGAAGGTTTAAAAAATCTTGGTGCCTGTACATCCCCAGGAATTCTGATTTCATCGATCCAGAGTATATCCTGGGCATCCAAATTTTACAAAGTTCCCTAGGCAATTCTAATGAGCAGTCACTTTTAAGAACCATTGCTCTAAATATTAGTTTGGAACCAGGAGATAGAGTCACAGGGGAAAAGCATAAATAGTACTTACAGGTGTGAAATGAGCCCTTGATCTAGGTAGACTATCACTGAAACAGGTGAAGCCAGTGGTCAGAAGTCCATGGAGTGGGTGCCTAGAAGTATGCAGGCTGCCAGAAAGTCAGGAAACGTAGCATACAGTCACAGGGTCCCAGTACAGGGTTCAGGTAAAACTCATGAGGGGGAAGGAGTGGCAGCGAGGGGTGATGAGGAGAAGACTGGAAACCAGGCACAAAATTCCACCCCAAGAAAACCTGAAGATATAACAAGAATCAAAAAAACAAGGAGCTGTGCTTGACAGGTATAAGGTAGCACTATGAAGCTGAAAGATGAGGAGGAAATTCATTCAGTGCTAAGTTCTCAGCTATTTCTTTTCCTTCTCCCTATGGTCAGAATTGTTCCTACCATGACAGGAGTCTTTATTCACCCAGCTGCAGGGGTAAAGATTTCAGAGTCAAGAACCCAGCAGGTCGCTATAGTTTTTCCCTCAGAATAAGTAACCTATCTCCTCCTGTCTGCCAGCCCCAAAAGAGAGGGCTGTCTCCTTTAATGTCTGCTCTATGCCTAATTCTTTAGCAAATTTTCTGCTCTAATAGCGTGATTGATGGTCCATGCTCTCACCTCAATGTAGTCATATACAGTTGTAGAGTGTGTACACTGCACAAAAGCAACTAACAAAAAGGGCATGGAGACTAAAGTCATAAGACCTGGTGCAGGGCTCCTTCTGCCCAGAGGACCCCACTTTCTCTAATTTGCACAATTCAGTGTAGGCTATGTAGCAGCTTTGACGATGATGATTAATTTGTATCTATTCAAATATTTGCTGACTGAGTGATTAATCTACTGACTCTAATCCATCTTCCTGCCAAAACTGATGAATAAATGCTATATTTTAGATACCACAAAGCATTCTGCACTTACTTTGCACACATACTTTTTCTTCCCCAAAATGCTCATGCAACTGAAAAAACAAGCCAATCAAGTGTAGCAAGAGAAAGCTTGCACTCTGCAAAGCCAATTTCATCTACTGACGACAGCAGAGAAAAGCATAAGGGGCCCTTGTTTTGCTGTCTTTGTTTCTCATGTTCAGAGAAAAATTGCACAGGAATTATGAACAGTTAGCAAATGGTGTATAAGCAACCAAAAATCAAATGACAGCTCTATGAACAGAACCAGGCTGGCCCCACTGAAGCCAGGCTGCTGGAGTTCTGGAACAACAATTAGGGAATCGAGGTTTATCCCTGCCCCTGTCCCCAGTTCACTGTTGACCTTAGCTTGATCTTAGACCCTCAGCCCCCCAGAGCACCCACAGTGCTTTGTGACCCATAGTGCAGTACAAAGATCATTGAGACAATACTTGAAAGAATCTGAACATCTTCGACTGAGGCCACAAAGGCAACTCAGTTCTGGGAGATCTCAGATGTATCTCTCCCTGGGGTCCAGCTCTCCAAGTGATCTTTCTCTGAGGTTGTTCAGCTGCTGTTTGGACGTCAGTCCTTAATTCAGTGAGACTCATGGAAGGAGAAAAGGGTTGTAGGAAATATCTAATTTTCCAGTGAGATAAACATTCCCTACACAGCTTTACCCAACAGTTTGGAAAAATTCAGTTAAAACGTGAATGCATCTTCAAAGAACAGACACATCTTATACATTCAAACTGGGCTTTCTCTCTGTCCTCCCATACTATCCCTTCTCCAGGTCTCACTCAATATTAAACCCTTTAATACCATGTGTTTCATCCTGTGATTCCATCACAACTGTTATATCCCAAATGTTCCATATGGACCTCATTTTCTGACCTTCATCTCTTTCTTCATGAGTAAAATCATCCCTTCTAATTTGAAAATCACATTATGTATTCTAAAGGTAGGAACGTGGTCCCCTCCCAGCCAACAGGATTTTCTGGGTACATGTCCTGAATCTGATTTGGTTAGCTGCCCAGAGAATTATCTGTCTTCTCTAAAACTGGAAGGAGGGAGGTGGGAATTCACCTATTGAATTTGTTCATATTTAGGTTCTGGTCTCATGTTCACTTCTTCCTCCCACTCACTCACTGGGATGCTCTAATAATTGTGGATTCTTTGGATCAGATGAAAAAAAGAAGTTTCTATTTAATATAAGGCAGAGTTTTTGTTATCACACCTGGGTCCCATCACCCTCTCAACTGGACCTGATTCAGGAGTCCTGCTCTAATAGTGTCCTCTCATCTTAGTGCCAGCTTCTTCCGGGAATTTACAATGTGAGAATGGGTGGGGGGAGGGCTGCCTTTGTTTTGTGTGTTTTCCTTTGCTTTGTTTTCTTTGGCAAATAACCAAATCTTTCTCTCTCTCTCTCTCTCTCTCTCTCTCTCTCTCTCTCTCTCTCTGTCTGTCTTCTAAATTGGCTTTTACCTTCCTCACCTACAAGAGGCCAAAGGCCTGAGAATTTATAATGATACTGCCCTTCCTTCTGCTCAGTTTACACCCTAACCCCTGCACCCCAGATTTAAGAGATTTGGAAGTTAGACCAAGAGACACCTTAAAGTCTTTTCCTATTTGAAACATTTGTTTCAATTCTTTGAAACTTTTTCATATATTAAAATAAACTTTGCAAGTATAACCTCTTATGATTTCTCTCCTTTTCATGATTCACATTCAGCTAGGCTGGTTAAAATTAAAAGGAATAAAAAGTAACAGAATCACATTATCTGTGGTAATTATTAAGAGGCAACTATAATTTGAAAACCTAAATCTTCTCATGAGAGTGAGATGTATAACATCTATACTTGCACCTTTAATTGTCTTTTCTACTTCATTTGTTCTGCTCCAGAAAAAGTACCCTCCAAGGAAACAAATGAAAAAAAAGAAAGAAAGAAAGAATATATTTAAGTTTAAATAGATACAATTTAATTTATCTACCCTTACCTACAAAATTAAATGGGTAGGAATGTAGGGTCCAGTCTTTGAAGATGCTTAAAATCACCTAGTTCAGTGTTTCTCAACCAGGGGCAATTTTGTCTGCCAGCAGACATTTGGCAATGTCTGGAAACATCTTTCGTTGACACAGATTGGGAGGGCAGCTACTGGCACCTAGTGGGTATGGGCCGGAGATACTACTAAACATCCTATAATGAACAGGACAGTCCCCACAACAGAGAATAATCCAGCCCAAAATGTCAACACCAATGTTGAGAAACACTGGTCTAGATTTATGAATGGTCCTGGAAATATGAAACCATTATTTTTTCATACAAAAGAAATAGATCATGTATTCTCATTAATAAATAGTAGATACACTAAGTCAGGCAGCCATAGAAATAGCAGTAAATTTAAAGGTATTACATAAATTTGAGTGCAAAGACTAAAGAGGTGGGACTTCCCTCTTCTCCCTTTAATAGAGGCTTACTGTGCTACAGAGCAATTTAGTAGTTAGCCACTAAAGTATGTTGCTGCCATCTAGGGCATGAAAAGAGGATCCTCAAAAGCACCCCATTCCTAGCTCCAAGGGCACAGCTACAAGATCTGCAGGCATACAAGGCACTCATTTTCCACATTCATAATATTGAAAAGAAAAAAAAATACTTTGGGTTTTATGGAAAACAACTGTTTACAACTTTTTGACAACATGTATGAAAGAGTCTACAGTGCCTTCAGTTAATTTGTTTTTCCATTTCATGTGTGTGATATGAAACGGAAAGTTTCTGATAAGGGTGAAAGGAGTTTTGTGGCTGTTTTATTCTCACTGGTAACTGGAGAAGAGGGAAGATCAATGACCCCGGAATTCTCTGGGAGGGCCCGTCTTTCTACTCATCCTTTTCTTTGGATCACAGCAAGACAATGGTAAGTTCTAGGTAACATAAATCAAGGGAATTTCTTTGCTTTTAAAATATATATAAAATTTAAAAATATGAAATTAAAAAATTTGAAACTAATTAAATGGAAATTAAGAAGAATCAGAGTGTAGACAGAAATCTTTCTCCAGCCAAACACATTACTACACAGACACACACACACACACACACACACACACACACACACACACACTCCAGTTTATGAAGATAACAGTGCTGAAAGAACTTCTCTAAGAGCTTTGAGAAGAGTGGAAAGGCAATTTACACCACTTTCCCTGCAGTTCTCAGAGAAGTGCGACCTCAGGCCGGAGGAGTGCAGTGCATACGGTGATAAGCTCTCTTTCCATTCTTTCCGGTGGTCTTCTTCAAGCTTTATCATGGCTGGATGAGTTTAACCTAGACTATTTTTCATGTGTTAGAGGCAGAAAGCTTCTGACTTCTTCACCATAAGGATTCCTACAAAACTTAAAGCAATGAGAAAACGTATTGCAACCTTCACAAAGTGCCTTTTGAATAGGTTCTGAACTCTATTTCTGTGTTTTAGAAAAAGAGATTATTTGTTTTTTTAAGATTAGGGCATTTTGTCCTGACCCAACCAGGCCTCTAGATCCAAAACCAGCTCATAATTCAGGCTAGTTGCATAAAATGAGATGGCTCTTCCTCCTCACTGTTTTAATGGAGTAGTCCGACCTCCCTCTCTAACTTTGCTGGGGTCCAACAGACACCGCAATCTAGAGCTTATTCTATTCAAGGGAAAAAGACTTGAGGGAAACGATCATTAGAGCAAGAGAAGAGAAACTCATGTTATCGCTAAGACATGATTCCATAATTGGCCAAAGGAAGAATTATCTGATGATCTATGCAACCTCTTTTTACAGACCACAGACTACAAGTGGATGGATGGGTGCACGGATGGGTGCATGGATGGATGGATGGATAGACAGATGGACAGATGGATGGATGAATGGAGAGCACAAAATTTCCATTAGAGGTCCAGCATTTCCATGAACTATCTATAGCCCAAATCTCCTAAACAAAGAATCTCATGCAATACTACATGAGAAAGTCCTTTCTTAGACATATGTAAAGTGTTATTTAGGAAGGTACTATTATTATGTTAGATACACATTTACATTATATTAAACTTTAATGTGTTTAGGTTGTACCAAAAAAAAAAAAATCATCTATTTACCTACCACAGAGAAAATCAAGTGAGATAAGGCAAGGAAAGTTCTTAAAAATTTTTATAAGCACAGTATGCAAAAATAAGATGTCATTGTTATTATCAAATACTACAGAACTGAATTGAAGCAACCCATATGTCACAGAGACAATTTTCCTGATGGCATGTGTCCATGGACACGCGTGCTTATTTCTTTAAAGATCACATATTTTGAACTACCCTTTCCCCCACCACACCCCCAAAAAAGGAAACATGACTTGACAAATGGACAGCATAATTTGAAACTGGGACTGTCCCCTACCCAATTTCAGAAAATATGGTCCTGGTATCTAATACAACTCGTTAAATTATTTGATCTTATAGAGAGAAAGGACTCTTAAAGAATATCTACCAGAAGCTCTTCTCTATCAGTTTATTTACTGTTTGTGTTTTATGGGAATATATAGGAAATGTTTATCCTATACTGATATGTAAGGAAAGCAAGATACATAATTGTATATATACAAGTTCTCAACTATGTAGAAAAAATATGTGAAAATAATAGTAGTAACTATCTCTGAATGGTGAGATTAGGTTTTTTCCTGCTTTAATGAAGGTTCGATATTTTTTATCTTTTGATTTTTATCAGTTTTAGATACATATTTTTAAAGTTATTTAGTAATAAAAAGCTTATCATTAAGAAAATATTTTTTCCTGTCCCATCTTTTTCTACCACCAGTTTCTCTTCTCAGAGGCAACTAATTCCAATTGTTTTAGATGTTTGGTTTGGTTTTTGTCTCCTTATTTTTAAATAACATATTTACAGTCATATCTTGATGTTTCATATTTAGATTTATCTGTCTCCCTATTATGAAAGAAGATTTAGCACTCTCAGTGCCTCTGCATACTCATGAATTCCCTGTTCCCCATCCTCCAGTATAATTATATTATTAATTATTACTGAATTATTATTCAGTATTTACAGTAATATGACCATGTCAATATCATTCACATTTCCACTTATCTACAATTTTTGAGTTATACATCTCTTTGTTCAGTTAATATTCTATGTATCCATCCCAAAAATTTCTACCAAAGCAATAAATATTTTCTCAATGCAATCAAGCACACTGGGAATTTTGTGAGCTTCATTCTTCCCTTTGTAACATCTTTCTGGAGCTTTCTGTGCCCCAGTTTTCTCTGGATTTGTTGCTCTCTGAGCCTGTTTCACACTTATTATATCTGATTCACCATCATATTTCTTTAATTTATCTCCTGAGCTGAGTTTCTTATTTTCTAGATCCCATGCTTTCCTACTTCTTGTAATATCCTCTGATTTCCTTGTACCACATACACTAGTATTAACTAAAACAAGATAAGTGGTAGATAAAATTTTGAGACCTTACATGTTTGAAAAGGCTTTTATTGTTCCTTCATATTAATTGTGAGATTGGCTGGGTATAAAACTTTATCTTGGATATCATTTTCCCTTGGAATTCTCCATTTTTCTATTGAGAAGACTGATGACACTCTGATTCTCATTTTTTTAGTTGTGATCTCTTAGTTGTTCTTTTTTTTCTACTTAAAGCTTTTAGGATCTTTCCTCTATGCCAGTATTCTAAAATCTCACAATTACGTAAGTTGTGATATGGGTTCTCCTGTCCATTTTTAAGTTTAACAGTTAGGTCTAGTAGTTTGCATCTTTTAGTTCTAAAAATTGTTTCTTAATTCATTTCTTTATAATAACCTTCCTTCTGTTTTTTTTTCTTTCTGTATGTTCCATTAGTTGGATATTGTACTCACTGTATTGATTCTGTAATTTTTTAAATTTATTTTCTTCTATTTTTTTATTTCTACATCATTTTACTATACTTTTAGGGAGATTACCTCAACTTTATTTTCCAATTATGCTATTGAAATTTTTATTTGTGCAAATTCTTGGTTTTAAGTTTTAAGAACTCTTTTTGTTCTCTGAATATTTCTTTTTATATCATTCTGTTCTTGCTTTATACATGCAATATCATCTTTTATCTCTCTGAGGATATTATTTATAGTTTTGCTTTTTTTAGACTTTACTTTTTTCTGTTTCTTGCATTTTCTCAGCTTCTTTCATGTTCCCTTTTTTCCTGTTCTCTCTTTGGAAGTCCATCTTTCATATTAGAAGCTTTTTATCACATGGCTGCTATTCTTGGCCATCAGTCGTACTTTAAGAGTAAAGCAATAAAAAGCTGACTGAAATCTCTGTGTGCTGGAAGTAATAGACTTCACTGTGGGATGATTTGAGAGATCCCTAACTGACTATATCTGTAGATCTTTCCTCTTGGACTCCTTTTGCCCTCTGCTTTCTTGCCTAGATGGTATTATCCTGGCTGGAGTCATTGTCTTGAAGCCAAGTTGGGAAAGAAGTCTGAGGATCACTCCACGCACTATGTAAACTTTTCCTTAGTCCCTCAGTAGGGTGTATCCCACCACAAGATGAGGTTCTACAATACATATTGGCTTTATGCAGTTAGTACATAGAAAAATTATGTCAGTATAATGAAGAAGTCACATTAATTCACATGCAATATATCTAGGAATGGGAGAATAGAATAAGGAATGGAATTATAAATTTCAACAGAAAAGGAAAAAACTTTCAAATCTATTGCTGCACTGGCCACAGGAACAATTTTGTTTATATTTCAAAAATTAAAACAAACACGTGTACCTGGGCTTTTGTCCAAAAGAGGCTACAGCCCAGACCTGTCTGGCTCTTGATTCCTAGCAGGTTGTACTGCTCTGTGACACCTTAAGGGCAGCCACGTTGACTTAGAACAGCACTTCTGTCTGCACTGTGTCAGTTCTAGCAGCCGTGCTCTCATGTAAGTATTACCAACATCCCTACTCAGTTATTTCTCTATTACCAGCTTTAACAGGCATCAGCCACAATAAGCTTCCTGTACAAGTTATTTCCCTGAGTATCAATTACTGTTTTTATTAACGTTTTGCATATGTTTCTGCCTCATTTCCCTTTTTTTTTTTTGCATATGGCTTTTTATTTTCAGTGTGCAAGTTTGAAAATTGAATTTTTTCATAAATCTCGTCCTTATTCTATCTTATGGTCAATTGTTTGCAAAACTAGTCACATTTCCTCTCTCTTCATCTATACCCTTTTGCAGCAAATATGATTTTTTTCAGCTCTGTCCGTTAAGAGGTAGAATCTACTATTTCTCCTCCCTTTGAATTTGAACTGGCCTTATACTTTGCTTTGCCCAGTTAATGTACGGAAGAGACATTTCCAAGTCTAGCCTCAAGAGTCCTTGCATGCTTCAACTGGCTCTTGGAATGCTGCCCAGCCAAGGTAATAAACCTGAACTTACTTAGCCTGCTAGAGGATGAAAGACCATCTGGACGAGAAATGAGTCAGCCCAGCTTTCCCAGCTGAAGCCCCAGAGATATGGGGCAGTGGCAGGGAGGGTATCTTTGCTATATCTGCTTTTGATCCATATTTTTAGTCAATTTTCCTGTTTCTGACCCCAATGTGCCCCCAGTTTTAGAAATACGTGGGGTCTCAGATAACGGAGTCTTTCTGGGACTCTGAAATAACAACATTATAGCTTCTGGACCTCCCTTACTCTTGGCCAAGGTTTCTGAGGTTTCTTCAAGTCAAATTACCTCTTTCCTGCTTTCAACATGTTATTTCTGTGGTGTCCTCTCTCCTGCTCTCTTTGTCCTTGTTTTTAATGCCTTTTATTTCCTTATTGCAAAGTTTAGTGGTGTTTGGAAAGAAAGTATAGACAAACCTATATGTTTAATGTTCCAGAGTTATCAAGAAGTCTCTTCACTCAGTTTTACAGATGAGAAAACTGAGGTCGTAGCAGCTAAGTGGCTTGCCCAAAGCCACCTGGGTGATAGTGAAAGATCTGGAACCATCCAGAACACTGTGAGGAGTGCAGAGTTGTTTTTCCTTTCTTCTATGCTACTTCTATAATTATGTCACATAACAGCACTAAATGTCACTCTTGCTGGACATCATTGCGGTTTCTTCTGTACAGAACAGAAGATTCTGCAGGGTTGTTGTCTGTTCTAGCCTTGACAAATAATGTGATACGCCAATTCAGTAAGCATTCTAAAGTATATAATAGAAGTATACTTTATATTATATAAATATATGCTCTCTGCTGAGGTTTAAACCAACATTCACATAGAATTGTAAATTTTTGTATTCTCACAAGTTATGCGTAAACTCTCAGAAACAAGTTAGAAAATATTCAATAAATGTTTAAAATTTTAACTGCATAAACAAATGCCTGTGCTCTAAACTGAACAAAATTGTAAGGTATATAAAGTGGTCTTGCTGGGCAAGTAGATGATTCTTGAGTCAGTAAGTAGCTAGAACTTGATGCTTCGGAACAACAACCTTTTCTGATGTCTAATGGCTCACAGAGCAGTTACAGGTATCTAGTTTCTGCTAATAATAATCACTGATTATGCAGGAGAGCTTGGTCCAGAAGTTGGGATCATTTATGTGAAGCCTACATAGGCTACCATAGTCCTTCCTGCTGAAGGACCATGCTCAGCTCTACCACATGGCTCCAGTAGGCATCAGGACAAATTGGAGTCAAAGGCACAAACAGAACCTCTCCTGCCTCCAACCCCAAGAATAAGAAAACACTACAACAAGATCAGTAAGAGTCACCTCTTGCCTTGTTTTTTCTATGCTTGTACACTGTCAAAATCACTGAATCCTAAAAAACAATTTAGCTTTCATTTCTATTCAGAGCATAGCCACCTCTGACACAATGGGATGACCAATCCCTGCCTGGCTTATCAAATTCAAAACACTCAGTATTGGCTTCAAGGTCTTTCACTAATTATCCACCTCCCTTTAGCCATCCCTAGCTTCCCTTTTCTTAGTGCTGAATATAGATGTCTGCCCCACTCATAAGCTTGCTCAGTCCCCATTAGGACCCTTTCCAAGGATGTTCTGTTCATGGCTCTTCCCGCCCCTGCCTGTGCAGTAAAGAGGCACGACTAGCCAGAGCTGAGCAAGCATCCTGGAGAGTCATGGGAAATGCAAAGGTTGTTGTTAATATTTAGTGAACTCTTGCTCTTACCACATGCTCTGCTAAACACTTTGTAGGCATCATCTCATGCTAACCCCAAGACAACGTTGGAAGGTAGATATAACTATCTTCAGCTTAGAGAGGTGGAAACTGAGACTTTGGGAAACTCTAATATGCCTCCATTTACATATCTAGCAAGCGTAGGGGCAAATCTAGCTCTATCAGTTTCAGAACTGTGTTCTTAACCACTGTTTTGATAGTTATTGTAGGACCAGAGCAAAGCAATGAAATTTAGATTTTACGTGATAGCAAATTTGGAGCCTGGGAGATTTAGTATACATGATTTAAGAGTTTGCTTGCAGTGGTAGTCAGAAGGGTTTGAGATTGGAATAGTTATAAAGTGCTCTGGAACTTAGCTAACTGTGAAATCACCAAGGCCTGAACTAAGACACAGCAAATAGGGGCAGAAATGAGAAAAAAATATATATGTATCACAGAATATTCAATAGAATTTGATGTCATACCACATTATATTTTTAAAAAATAAAATGATCGAGTCAAAAATAAATCCCAAGTTAGAAAATCGAGTGATTTTGAAACTGCTAAGGCCACTGATATAAATGGAGTGCTTCGGAGAAGCTGATGAATTTGGTATTGAATATGTTAGGTTAGAACTTATACATGTAACATATTGAAATATTAACATAGCCCAATCTATCAAGTATTTGTTTAAAAACAAACTTTGGAAGTACAGGTCAATACTCAATGGTTACACAACTGTAGTTTTAAGACCCCGTTATAGGCATTTGTGGAAATAAAATGCAAACATGATCTAGAGAGTAGAGTGAGGGAGATAAGCATGTACATAAACAATACAAAACAGAAAGAGATAAGAACGGACAATAGAGTATGAGCTAAGGGCTATGGGACTTAAGAGATGCAAGAGATTAATTTCTTCTGGGGAAATGAGAAGGCTTTATGGGGAAACTGATGAGCAATTGAGAAGGATAGAACATCAAAGGACAGAGAACCTAGGCAGGACACTTCTAGTAGAGTAAGCAATGTTAACAGGTCTAAGGAATAAGAATAGCAATTAGTCCAGGAGACTAGAGCATAAGATTTCTGGATGAGGTAGGAGAGGATGATAAATATCAGGATAGAGAAATAGGTCAGAGTCAGATAATAGAGGGCCTTAACATCTATACTAAGCAGCTTGAACTTTGTTCTGTAGTAAATGGTAGTCATCAAAAGCTTTAGAGCAAAGAGTGACAGGTTCATATGTGATTCATATGCTAATCTTTTATTTGCATAAATGAAGGTTTGATTTGCATAAAATAAATGAAATTCTTCCCAACCACTCTACAAATGACCCTTAAATAACACAGTTTTGAACTTATACATGAGTCCACTTATGCACAGATTTTTTCCCATAAATACTATAAATGTATTTTGTCTTATGATTTTCTTAATAATATTTTTTCTCTAACTTACTTTATTGTAAGAATGCAGTATCTAATGCATATAATGCATAAAATATGTGTTAATTGACTACTGATATTAACAGTAAGAATTCCGGTCCACAGTAGGCTATCAGTAGCTAAGTCCAGGCAAGGGGGAAGTCAAAAGCTGCACACCAATATCAGGTGCATTGGGTTTGGTGCCCCTAGTCTCCACATCATTCAAGGATCAACTGTACTCTCCTTGGCAAATCTTGCCCTGGCATTAATATTCCCGAATTTTTTTGCATTTTTTTATGTCCCATACAATATTTTTAATTAACTTTTTATCTAACCTGAAGCCTTTCTTTCTTCTTCCTTTTTTGGTTCAAACTGTAAATATCAGTGACATTAACCAAGGATATCAACAAAAGAATTCTTTCTCTTTTATTTTAATCCCAAAGTCTATTTCTGATACCTCACTGGTTTGACCCAGATTCCATTTGTAGCCAGATAGAACAAAAGGAAGACTTGTTCTGAATGCTTCTACCTACACCTTCCTTGGGCAAATTCTTATAGCATCTTTGGGCATCCTTTTTCAAAGAGCTCATAGTTTCAGAAGGAAGGGATCTGAAGAACTGAAAATGTATCCATTTCCCTCATAATGATGGCCTTCCTGCTTTAAAGAGAAAAAAATGCCCCAGAATGTGATGTCACTTAAAAACCCAATTTAGTCTCCTTCAATCTGTCCAACCAGAACAGGAAAAAATTCCCGGAGCCAGATCTCTGAATCTTCCCTTCAAGACAGCAACAGACAGTTCACCAGAAAACAGAGTTGCAATTCATTATGTTCTCAGCAATTTTCTCCTAATTGTTTAGTTAAAATCCCTTCTTCTGTAACAAGAACCCACTCCATCATATCCCATCCTCAATTAAACAATGAAAAACAGAACCGCCCTCCCAGCCCTACCACCTTTTGAATTGCATTCCTTTTTAAATTCCTAAAGATGTGTTACATTTGGGCATTTGTCATGTAATTAAAGCCGGCCATATATTATTTTTACTCTCTCATAGATACAAAACATCCCCCAAACAAGAAATGACCATAGAACACAGGCTTCCACTTGTCCTCTTCCCAACCTCACACCTCCAAAATGCATCCTTCTCTTTGGTTTCTCAGAACACATTAAACGCCATAGGGTGGGAGCAATGCTATGGGGATACAGGGGACACGGGAGCTAAAGGAGAAGGGAGAACACACGCGCCTTTTACTCAGCTGTAGTTTGGGAATAGTTTGGGAATGAGGTCCAAATTGCTTGATCTTTCTATTTTTTTTAAGATAAGCAGGAATTCAGGAATCTCCTTACTTCATAAATACTCAAACTAAAAATTCAAAAATGTTCATAGAACACTGTGTAGGTCAATGAAGTTGTGCCCAGGGCCTCAGGAGGTCTTACTAGTCCCAGATACCTGAAATAAATTTCCTAGCTGTGTCTCCAGAGATCCCCAGAAAGGCTGTTTCCCTTGGCTTAAAAAAGAAAAAAGAACTACACTGAGTCATATCTGACCAATCAAAAGATTTACCCTGGAAATGAAGTATGCAACTTTTAAAACTGAATTACACTTTTATGTCCTGCATCATCCACTTTCTATGTACTTTACCCAGGGCAATGCATTTTCGTAGCTGCAAGCACTCATTCAGAGAGATTGGCTGTGTTCTATTATTTGATAATCCATAATCTCGTTGCAGTTATAACTAGACAAGGGTTTATAGACAATCTTAATGAAAATGTGCAAGAAATCAAGTGTGAAACTTGAGCAGCCACAAAGTCTGGATGAAGAAGAAACACCAAACACAATCCAGTAGCTGCAGCGTATTTTTCATGTTTTGTTCTTTGTATTTTTATGAAAGACTGGACTCATTATTAGCCCCAGCTTATATCGGATCACACCTGCATTTGAAGTCTTTTCTTCTCTAACTGTCCCTGGGTCCCTCACACTCAGAGAGTTACCTCAACTCCCAAGTGAACTCTCCCTGACTCCAACTCATACTCTTTAAGGTGGTCTGATCACTAAAGCCTTTGTTTTGATTTATATTTTATTATTCTCTACTTTTGCAACCTTCACCTCTATAAGCTGTAATTTCTGTCCATCTTGAAGCACAATACTCTTGACCTGTGCTGGGGACCATCAGATTTATTCAATTACCCCAGGCTTCTCCAGTCTCATCACACTTCCTAAACCATAGTCCTTGTCCCTCTTTCTATTACTAATCCTTGGCATGTCATGGTCAAGTCTGGATGTTTGGAGACAATGCCATTTGGCATCTGAAAACTGAGACATGAAGGGCTCTGCTTCCCATATGGCTAAAACTCAAAGAATGCATTTGTCTTCTTGATTTAGTTTTTGCTTTGATATGGCCCATTCCTGAAATCACTCTCATGCTATTTTTTTACTTATTTTTTTTTTTTTTTACAGCAATCAGGTCAAGGAGAATTCCAAGGAGAGCATACTAGTAAATCTAGAATCTAGAGGTTACACTTGGTACCATAGGGGCCTCATCATTGACATTTCCACTAACACGACTTTATTTTATATTCCAGACAGAAGCTTCCTGAGTGGGGATGGGTGCTAAATGTAATGTTTTCGTCTCAGTTTTGTAGGATGTTCATGTAGTTTTTTATGGGTCAAAAAAAAAAAAGACGTTCTCAGAAGCACTATCCTATAGCAATAAAATATTGTTTTAATAGAAAGCTTGGTTGTGCTACATGAAAAGGAAGTTCACAAAACCATTTCGTGTGAAGGTTTGAAGGTGAGTTCTTCAATTCTGTTGAAGGACGAATTGATTTTGCAGTTGCAGAAAAAAATTAAGAAAAAGGACATTCCTGGTGGGAAAATAAAGCAAAAGTATGGATTTTGTAGTGAAACACACATTCTGCCATGACTGATTGTCAGCAAGAAGGTTTTGAAGGCACATTATAGGAGAAAACACCAGATAAATCCAGAATAAAAATAATTCTACATCAAGCTGTAGAGAAAGAAGAGGGCTAGACACTCACAGCATATCATGAGTCTCCAAGAGGCTTGTGGGCCAAGACACTGGCTAGTTCTCCTGTCTAGTACTGCAGGGCTGCTGCTACCTCTTACAAAGTGACCATTACTGAATGAATAAAGGAATGAAGCAAAATCAAGGTGATTTTAGAGAATTCAGATGGTATAAAAAAATCGCTTTTCTTTAGAAGAGCTGATGGGGAAATTATATCCTAATTATCTAACACACATGGAAGCAACGTAATGAACTTTCTTAATTGTTGTTCCTCCATACCACATTGCTATAATCCTACATTTTATCATACTGCACATTTTACCAGTTTGTCTATATTTCTATATTAAAAATAAAATCCAAAGAACCTATTCTTAAGAAATAATCAAGGAATAATATATCCTAAAATCAAAAGAAAGCTAATATTATTCCAATTGTGTACACTTACATAACTACAAAGAGATTTAATGATATAATTCAGTATATAAATCTTGAAGATCAAAATACTTTAAAGATCAGTTCAGTGTATTATTTTAAAATGTATCTTATCACTTAATATTGTTCATTGTTGTATAACTCAAGTTATTGTAAATTAATTAAAATTTTATAACCTGCATTTTAACAATAAATCATACAAGATAGTTGGACATTCAGCCTCTATGTAGTCTCAATATGAGCCTGATAAACCTAGTTCTATGAGCATTGTCTAGGCTTAGCAATGCTTAATGAAATTTACATTAGGAAAAAAATCTATAGTCGTTTACTTTATTTGTTACTTTATTGTTTTTACTTGATCTGATAAATTAGAAATCTATTAAATATCCCTAAATTTTTCACAACACAAATGCATTACAACTAGAGTTGCCAGGCCACCCTTGGTCATTCATTATTTTCATTCATTAAAACAGTATTCAAATACCATGGTGACACCCTGTGGGATTAGAAATGTAATGAGAAAGAAAATCTTGAAAAAGTGAAGTTTGCAGAGTCGGACTTCTCAAGTACAATAGTTTGAGAATGAGTGTAGAAAATGGACCCAGGGGATAAACCGCAGAGAAAGTGGCTTTCTGGCAGTGTTACTCATACCTAGCACTAGCTTTCTTTCATCTTAACTTTACATCTCTCATTGCATCATCATAGTTATCTAGAGACCTCTCCAAAGCAGGCTGACAGCCATGTGTGGGTTGCCTAATTATAGTAACCTGAGATGTGGCCAGTTGGTAGCCAATTTTCTCTTTATGAAGGAAGATCTACTAATGATTTAGGTAATCATCATCATAATTATTAATACCTCAAAGGCAACACCACCCAAAAATGCTGGGAAGTGGTGGGATAGGACATGGGTGGAGCCAGTGCGTACCTTTAAATACCTGTCATGACAGTACGGGCTCCTCTTTCTGAAGGTAGTGTTTTCATCCTGTTCATTTTCTCTTTTGCACACCATAGCCTGGGATTTACTCTACACTTAACTTCTGCCCACTCGCTTGGAAGATTCCAGCCAGCATCATGACTGATGATGATCTGTCTGCCTTGGTCGTAGATAATGGGTCAGGGGTGTGCAAGGCAGGCTTTGGTGGTGACGATGCCCCTCGGGCTGTGTTCCCTTCCATGGTAGGTCGTCCCCGGCACCAAGGGGTCATGGTAGGCATGGGCCAGAAGGACTGCTACGTGGGGGATGAGGCCCAGAGCAAGAGAGGTATCCTGACCCTGAAGTATCCCATTGAGCATGGAGTAGTCACAAACTGGGATGATATGGAGAAGATCTGGCACCACACTTTCTACAACGAGCTACGAGTGGCACCAGATGAGCATCCCATCCTCCTCACTGAGGCACCCCTCAACCCCAAGATCAATCGGGAAAAGATGACTCAGATCATGTTTGAGGCCTTCAACACACCTGCCATGTATGTGGCTATCCAGGCTGTGCTCTCTCTCTATGCCTCCGGACGGACGACAGGCATCGTGATGGATTCTGGGGATGGAGTCACTCACACTGTGCCCATCTATGAAGGGTATGCCCTGCCCCATGCCATTCTACGTCTGGATCTGGCTGGCAGAGACCTGACTGATTACCTCATGAAGATCCTGACAGAACGAGGCTACAACTTCACCACCACAGCTGAGCGGGAGATTGTTCGTGATGTCAAAGAGAAGCTGTGTTACGTGGCCCTGGACTTTGAGCAAGAGATGGTCAGTGCTGCTGCATCTTCTTCACTTGAAAGAAGCTATGAGCTTCCTGATGGGCAGGTGATCACTATTGGGAATGAACGCTTTCGATGCCCTGAATCCATTTTCCAGCCTTCCTTTCTGGGCATTGAGTCCAGTGGGATCCATGAGACAGCCTTTAACTCTATCATGAAGTGCGATGTGGATATTCGCAAGGATCTATATGCCAACACCGTGCTGTCTGGAGGCAGCACTATGTACCCTGGCATTGCTGACCGCATGCAGAAGGAAATTGCAACCTTGGCCCCTGGCACCATGAAAATCAAGATCATAGCTCCACCAGAGCGGAAGTATTCTGTTTGGATCGGGGGCTCCATTCTGGCCAGCCTATCCACATTCCAACAGATGTGGATCAGTAAACAGGAATATGATGAGGCTGGCCCTCCCATCGTTCATAGAAAATGTTTCTGAAAATCTTTCATTAGCTTTCAAGCTAATGGGTTTACATTTTCCCCTTTTCTAGGTCATGGTGATGGCACTGCCTTTATCCACCGCCAGTTGAGTCAAGGTAATAGTCTACTCTTGCTAGCATGTAAACCAGCAAACTCATCTCTATCTTAGTGTTGTGGGCTCCTGCCCAACTAACCACATCTGGACCTCTATCAACTTAAGGAGATACTGTATTCTATTTTCCTCACTTTATAGGGTTCAAAGCAATGTAGACCTGCTTAAGTGAAAATAAGTGACAAGGAGTAAAATCATAAGAAATGTCCTTACAGAATGGATAACTAGAATTTCCAAGTTTTAAAAACTAGTCCTTGCTTAACATATTTAACAGGAGCAGGCTGTACAACCCTGTAAAAAATGTGTATGTATTTAGCAAACGTGTCTTATTAATTAGTATTTTTGTTTTATTTTACTTCTTTGTATAGAGATTATAAATTGTTAGGGTCAATAATATATATATATATACATAAGCACTAGGAAAATAAAATATTATATTTTAAAATATAATAAATCTGTCTATCTAACCAGCTAATGCGAATTTCTTACTTCCCCAACAGTCACCATTTTAGTGGCTTCATATTTTAATTGTTTCCCTGAATAAATAAGCATAATGAAACAGCAAATATTCCATTAATGTTGTTTAAAAATCAACTAAATTTTCAGATCGGAGTGAGGTTCTGCTTGTCAAACACATATTTTAATGCCTTACTTGTTGAACTTCATTCTGCTTGTAAAACACCAAAACTATAGATAATGCCTAACTTTTTTAAAATAGAGAGATATTACAATATCAAATTAATGTCATTATGCTACATTTTGACATGAACAATTTATTTCAACTTTTTAGCATGATAGCCTATCTTGAATAATTTCTGTAGCCAAAATTTTGAATATTTCTCTTATCGAGAATTTCATGGGTAGGAGGGAATGGGGAGAGGGACGGTAGATGGGTTAAAGAGGGTCAAATATATGGTGACAGAAAGAAATATAACTAGGGGAGGTGAACACATAGTGTAAACATATATATGCCTTACTGTTAAAGTGTACAGCTGAAACATTGGATTTCATTAACCAATGTCACCATAAAAAATAAATTAAAAAAAAAGAATTTCATTGTGGGAAAACATAGCTGTAGCCTCTTTGTAAATTATAAATTCTAGTTCCAGTATAGTAATTCCAATTTTATTCTTGGAAATATTTTAGAATAATTCTGCTTTATTATGTCCAATAGGCAGCAAAATTTCCTAATGCAGTGTCTAAGATACTAACATCTTAGAAAATATTAGTGTATCACCCCTTAATGTCTAAAAATTTTTAATGAATCCAATGATAATTTTCAACTAATTTTAAGTACTAGTGTTATTTCAATATATGTTGTGATTTCTGATTATCTGGATACAGAGATTGTTTATATTTTTCAGAGTTTTTTCCTGAAATTTTAAAATACTTGGGGGGGTTGCTTATGAAGGCATTATCAGATACTTAAGAAAGAGGAATTTCTTGTTTTTCCCTTTTAGTTGGGAAACTTGTATTTTAAAACTCTAACTTGGAGTTTTCAGGAATTGTTTGCTTAAAATAAAACTTTTCAAAGAATTTGATTGTTCCTTATGTCCTTTACTTGACAACACAGTTTTTAGGAATGTTTTCAATCAAAATTAATCTGCAAGGCACTTTATTTCATAAGACTTGGAGTTTCCTTTATCTTTTAATTAATTTTAAATAAATTAAAATTGCTTCATACTTTCATTTCCTGTTATTTCCCCTCATCCTTCCCAAAGAAATGTAGACTGATCCAGAGAGGATCACTTTTTATATACGTGTCCTATTCATTCATTCATACGTTATCATTCTGTACCTGGTATATTTGACCATGAAAACATTAAAAGGAAAATTGTTTTGAAAAAAAGAAAAGAAAAGAATTATGGCTAGTCAGATAAGGTTATAAATTCCTTGTGATCTCAATTTAAAAGTTAGGTTTTAGTGGATGAACTGGTCTTCAGGTAATTAGTAGGCAAAGATAACAGCAATAATAATAATAATATACTGGATTTATATGCTACAACATTTTCCATTTGCAGAGTAGTTCTCACAAATACTCTGACCTACATTCTCAATTACCAGAAAACATACATCTCCCCACCCACAGAATATTTATGGGACAAGTAAGGTGAACTTCCTAGAGAGAAAACCACTGAGCCCTGGATCATTAGATGGGAATGTGAATTCCATAATGCAAACAGAAATTTAGGGTCTTTGGAAATTCTCCTATTCACCAACATTGACTGATGGATGAATTATTGAAGAAACAGTCCATCTTGAAATTTTAGATTTTAGAATCAATGCCATCTATAGAGGTAATACAAATGGCTTATTATTCACCAGTGGTTTACCAACCTGGCTCATCAACCAAATTACTTAGAGAACTTTATATATATACAGATTTCCTGGCCCTGGTTCAGAAATTCTGGTTCCGCGGGTCTAGAGTGGGAACTAAGAATCCAATTGTGTAGTCAACTCAAGAAATCACAGTTCCAAACAATCAGAACCTAAAATAAATTACAGACTCCAAAGGCAAGACAGGACTGTGGACATCTGCCTTATCCATCTCTCTTGTAAGATGGTGCAGCAACAAAGTAGCCTTCACAGATAAATTTCATACCATTGTAAATTATTTCCACTCTCCCTCAATGACTCACCTTGAACAAAATTCTAGGGCTAGGGATGCACCACAATTTCCCCCGAAGTGTTATTTTCTAATGACAGGAAACATTTTCTGAAAGTATACATGGTCCAAAACTAATACCTACAGTCTTCTCCCCTAACTTCCAGATGTGCTTATTTGTCAATAATGAGATACAGTAGTTCTAGGATTCAGACTGAGCCTTGTATTCACAATTCCATAATAGAGAAAGGTCTAGAAATAAGTATTACATTTCCAGAAAATCAAAGAATCATTCTTTGAGGCAATAAGGGCCTTAACATATTTATTCCATTTTGCAACTATAAATTCAATGCCCTATGCCAGAATTTACTAGAGAAATGTTCAAGGACCTTGGGGAAATTACAGTCCAGTAGTGGGGGAAACTATGTTCAGTAATAGTGTGGCCTAAGGATGGTTCATAGACTAAACACGTCTAAGGTACCATGATAATTTAAATCAGAACAGTTCAAGCCAGGGTGATTAAGAGGAGCTGGCAGTAGGTGAAGTCACTGAATTAAGTCTTAAAGAACACACAAATTGTATGGAACATAAAAACTTTTCTTAGAAGGCTCAGGTGCCATTATGCTCACTATTTATTGGGGTGGGTAGGGTTTCTTGAATATTTCCACTGCACATTAACCGTCTTTCATGCTTCTCAACATTTACAGCTGGATTTTGAAAGATTTTGCTTGTCAATAAAAGTTTTATGTTCTTCTGATTGGTCAAAGGATCAATCAATCTCATCTTTCTCATCTTTGGAGTCTGTGCTGCTTTGTGGCTGGTAAAATGTGTGTGGGGGGAGGGGGGAGGGAGGGAGGAAGGAAGGAAGGAAGGAAGGAAGGAAGGAAGGAAGGAAGGAAGGAGAAAGCAAGCAAGCGAGTAAGTGAGCAAACAAGCAAGCGAGCCTTTCAGTGAATACAGTAGTATATTCAGATCTTCTAATCTATTCTCATCTTTGCTAATATTCTTTTCTAACTTTCTAATTGCTCTAGAGTTGAATTTCAGGCATCTGACTCCCTAATAACTCAGACGTTATAATATATTGAAAAGTGTGTTTTTCTGGTAACTATTCACAGCCTTCTTCCAGAATTTACAAAAGGTTCCTTTCAAAAAATGTTTGAAGTTAGGAACTAAGCATGTGGTTTTCCCAGCACTGCTTCCAGATGTTGATAAATGCAGTTGGAATGTCTTTAGGGATATATATGTACATATCAGTAGAGAGACTGCTCATTAAAATTAATTGATACTTTAAGACTTCCTTTTTAAATATGAAAGGACCTGTCTGAACTATAAATGTCATTTTTTTAAGCTAACGCCATAAGTAATGAAGACTGTAGAGCCTCCTCAAGCTGCCTGCCTTGTTTTTCATCCCATTCCAAATCTGCTGTCCTAACCACCTTATAATTTTAGGTTCAGTTAAATCTAGTCAACAGATGCACCAGTGTGATATGATGACAGATGTTTTATCTAGATGACGCCCTAACACCACTTAAAAAAATGGAAAATCTTATTTACATGACAACATGTAAGTCAAAAGCCAAGTTGTTCTCTCTGGAACTGGAAATGAGGCATTTGTAACCATACACAAACCATACGACACAGTGTGTGGTAAGGAAGAGAGAAGGTACACAGACCCAGCAAGAAGGATTAAAGTTTACACTCACATCCCCTACATGGGTGTGCTGCAGCAAGAGAATTTTTTCTAGCTATTTTGCAGGGTGAACAAAGAAAGGCAGACACCAACATGGTATTTTAACTTCATGGCTCCTGCATATTCGCAGTGACTCACTCAGAGCATCCCCAAGTATCATTCCCTCTTCTTTTAATTGAAAAATTAAACTGTTTATTTTTTCCATAACTGGATAATAAGGAAGAAGCTAGCCTCACTAGTGAAAATAAATTTATGTTCACCAGAGGGGATGCTGGAATCTTCTAGGGCAGTCTACAGTGTTTAATGATTCATAAATAGAAGGTTTCCACAAGGAAGATAAGCTTTTTATAAGTCTTTGATTACCAAAGTAATTTAAAAGTTTATTGTATGTGAAATATATAAGTAATTTCTAGGTAATGAGTTGGTAAAATGCTGGAAGAAATATAGAGCATGCCCTCTATTTAACATAAAAATGGTATTAATACAATGATGAGAATCAAAGCAGTACATTCTTGGATAAATAATTTTATCAAAGTAGAAGAAATTATTTGTAGCAACATAAATACAAAACGTACAGTTTTTAAATTTTGATGGATTCGGGGAAACAAAAGTTGGAACAGAGAAAAGGAAAATATATCAATGAAAAAGAAAGAGAACACACTTTCTCTTTACCTGGTTACAGTGCTACTTTATTGTTTGACACTAGCTATGCCAGTTGGTGATTTGACTAATCAGCTAAAATTACAAATAACCAAAAATAAAACTATCGAATCTCTGTGGCAGTGTGAAAAATGAATCAACAAAGCTCTATGACCAACTGAAGTATCAGGGAGAAGGAGGGAAGGGGGAGAAGTTTAGAGTATAAATGATGCCCATCACAATGCTCAAACCACCACCACTTTGCATAGTCATTTCTTCCATATTTCAGTCACTATGGGCAAGACTGCAGCCAGTCTGTGTGACTGCTCTTCAAATATTGGCACCACAAAGCAACTGTCACCATTCGCAGAGTCAGATGGGCAGGGTGAGTATAGTAGACACTGCTACTTCATTTGTTTTTCATCTTGACTTTTAGCTAACCAGCACCTGAATACCTTAATTAAGCAAGAATTCCTCTTGTGTGAGCACTGGTGGGAGGCAAGACAGGCTCATACTCATTCACTAGCAGCTAAAGCTGAGGCTCAGTCTATCAGGTGCCCCATTCATGGATTTTAACACTTGGAACCTGAGAAAGTGACCTGAAGACGCAAGAACTATTGAGAAATTATTCACAGCCTCAGTGACACAGGAAAGCCATCAATGCCTGTGGCAGGGTACCATGGTAGAATCATAACCAGACTATTGCTTTGGCATGACTTTATCTTTTTTTTTACAGACTTTTTCTATTTTTGTTTATTTTCCAAGAATGGAATCTGTGAGCTACTCATCAGCCTTCCAAAAATTTCTTTTCTGGCTTAAGTAATCTAAAGGCAATTTCTGTTGCTTGAAATCAAGTACACTGATTGAAACATATTCTGATACCAGAGAATGGCATTACAAGTAATAGACCCTTAAGGAAATTGGCAAATCTAGAATTGGTCATCTGGCTCAGTTCAGGCTGAAGGCAGTAAAAATCCCACTAGTATTCAGTAAAGGGAATCTGGCAGCTCATAGCACACAGTGGAAAAACGGTTCATTAAAATATCTTCTGGGATCACTTAAAATGAAGTGCTTTTTGAGAGCAAGGCAAGGCTGTGGGGAACCAAGCTTTCACTGTTATGGAATAACATAAAGGATATGAGCAATTCTGTGTGGAGGGGTAGATGGCTCTTTCTATTGGCTCCAGCCAGTTTAAAAGAGAATAACAAATTCAAATTGCTAGACATTTTCGAAGCACAGACCGAGCTAAGTGAATCTTTTATCTTTAAGAGACATAAGGCCAAAGTACCTAAAAAACAAACTCTACCAACTGAATTCACAGATTCATCAGGACTTTCATGTAAAATTTAGAGCAATGTTGGGGGAAAAAAATGGAGTGGAGTTATTTAGAAAGATTTGAACTAGGAGACCCCAATCATCCAGTTCCACCCTGTTGTAGCTAAAACAACTTTTTTTTTTCTCATCTGATGAGGCCTTTATCATTTGATTGCACAAATAGAAATGAAACAGTCTTACCTGATTGAGGTATCTGGAAATAAAAAGCTAATTTTATCAATTAGGTTCCTTATAAGTTACATGTAGAATACCCAAAGAGTTTTCACTGCACAGAATTTAATTTAAAATTATTTACAGAGCTCTGACAGAATTGAGGAACCAATAAAGGATGTTGAGGTACCCAGTGCTAACAACAGCAGAAAGCCATTATCATGCCTAAAGCCCAGAAAAGCAAGAAAAGGGAGAGGTGTGACCAGAACACAGTGAGAGCTATCTGGGAAGAAGAGGGCTTCTCAACAGGTTATGGAGGAATACAGTTCCAGGAAAAACCCTGGCAAAGAAGGAAGAAGAGAAAATAAAACTCAATTCTCCTCTCCTTCACCCGCCAAGATCCTCCATCTCTCATTGATCTAAACCAACAAGAAGCCAGAGGTCAAGGGAGACCAGGTAATATAGTCTTAGGGCAGCTTGAGAAAGCATAGAGCAACACAGAGGAGATATAGAATGGATGGGAAGAAGCAAACGCATAATGATCATCGCACCAATTCTCCTTATGCTTCATGCCATAGTCACTTCTGTTACTTCTAGAGCTAAAGTCAGATCCCAACATGACTGAGGGTGCTTACTTCTAAAGTCAAAATCTGGAGGACAGGGCTCACATGCAAAAAAGGAATTATAGGACTTTGCTAAGTTTTCAAGACCAAAAAAAAAAAATCTTGAAAATCTGTGTACAGAGAGTGCTCTATTCTTTGTGTAAAAAAATAAAAAATAAAAAAAGTAAAAAGCTAGTAAAAAGAGTGCTCTACTAAAGAGGAAAAAGCATTGTTTTACATCAGGCTGAAGTTGTACTTACAAATTTTCTTTGTGAGGGTACTGAATTTAATGTAATAGCTTTAATAGTTGACAGTGGTTCTAATTATGTGTTATAATTAGTGATGGAGACCTAGACTAAGAAGTGGGCTCTATTAGCTGAAGGTGAGATACTGGAAACTTCATATTATCATATAGAGGAAGGAATCAAAAGATTTTGCCTGATAAGAATAACAGATTAGATTGGTCATAGGGTCCTTTTCCCACAACCTCTAATTATACCTCTCTAGGAAACCTAGAGACTACAGGTTTCACCAAGGCCTTGAGAAAAATACACTGAAATGGAACCTATAGCATTATTAAATGATTCCTATTTGGTGTGTTGTTCAGTGGGGTTCTTTTCCCAGGTCTTTAGATGAAGACCTATGCTGAAGGAAGAATGAGTGTGGCATGAGGGTAATGTGCTTCACGTGGATTCACTAAGCAGATGGAATAGAATTTCAGTTGAAAGCGAACATTTGCTTGGAACTCTTAAAGCATCAACCACTCATATCAGTGAAGTCTGTTCTCTTCGAAAATGCAGTGTGAGAAATTTTTGACATTTGAAATTTTTATTTCCAGCCCCAGCAATATTAAGGCTCACAGCTTTAGAAAGGAAACACATGCTTTAAAATGTGATGAAATATCAGGCCATTCCAGGGAATATGCTTAAGTAACTTAATATAATTCTAACAAGACTTAGGGGTACAGATAACCTAAATGATTCATCCTCTTCCAAAGGAAAATCTGCAACATTTCCAATAATTCTTTGTGTGATTCTTTTCATACTGACCCATTACACATTGCCAAAATTAATATAATGAGGTATAACATATTTAGCTATATTTGATTTATTTCAAAAATAAAGAAAAGTGTTATAAGGAAGCACTTTTATGTAGAATCTTTCTAGAAAGACTACTGGGACTACCCATTTTAAAAAATCCAAATCCAATAAAACTAAGAAATAATTCAACTCTTTGCCACTAGGCTTAAATTTAAAGGACAAAACAGATTGAGCCCTTCAAATTAAAAATGAAAATTAATTCCAAGGAAATTATATAAAATAGGTTGGCACTACATAAAACTAGAGTTTTTGATAAAAGTGTTCCAACCAGATCAACATTATTATTTCAATCAGTTAAGAGCAGACAATCCTCAAAATGATTGTCTTTGCTCCTGAATTTATGATGGCATTTCCCACTTCTTGTATTTGCTAAGTGATTTGAATAATCTCATCACAAAACTTTCTTAGAAATCTCAGAAAGGAACACATTGTGTCTTTCAGTTCTGAGTCGATAGATACATCTGTTCAATCTACCAAGACATTCCAGGTCCTTGGCTGGAATAATAAAATGAGAAAGAGAAAAGAGAATAATGAAACTGACTTCTGGTGGCTTCTCTACTTCCCCATACGATGTACATACAAATGTGCTCTGGCTCCTTCATCTGACTAGCATGAAACTCCTAAGAGCATCTTAGAATTTCAGTAAATCCACAATAATACAAAACACACTTCAGAGAAGAAGAAAAAACCTGTTTCTGAAGCCTCTGAATTTGCTTAAATTACAATGCAAGTTGTAAACAACTGGGCAGCTCCCTTTAATTCTGTGTGCCATGTGTGTTTTCTGCATTTAATTACTTCTCTTTGACAAGTGCTTCTATTCCTCTTAGAATGACTGCACATTACATTAAAAGATCAAAGTTTAGCTCATAGTTTTTTGGGTTTCAGAACCAGAATGCTACTAGGAGAGACAAGGTAAACTCAAGAGTCATCTGCAAACAGGTATAAATCCAAAGTCATATAGAGTTATTCCCAAAAAACTGAACTTTTGAAAATGTACTATTCAGTTACTAGGTTATAGATTAACTTGTGGTTAAGAAGTCTTGTTGAAATCAGCTCTTCCTCATGCCTTGAAGAAATGAAGGCATGCCCCATAGCTGCCTGTCTAGTCATTAATAGTGACTCCCTCCAAAGATCTGGGGTAAATGAAATGACACGATTATATGCTTTGACATGAGCACACATTGAACATCTATGACACTATAGACGTAATTTGATAGTTTCTTCACAAATTCAATTCGAATGCTTATTTATATAAAACCTGCTTCCTGAGTAAAAAAAAAAATTAACTTATCAATTCTTTTTGAAACACTATATTTTTCAATCAGTTAATGTGGTAAGGGGTTATGGATGGAGATAAAAAGGAGGGCACATGGAAGAAAATCAACGTAGCTACTGCCTCTTTCTTCTTGCTATGCTATTCCCAAAATATCGGCACTCCTGAAACATAGGTCAGATGGACTGTTGAATAGACCGTCCATCTCCTACCTTCTTTTTCCATCTCTGCTCTCTTTTCAGACACCTGCTCCATATCAAATATCACCTTCAATCTGTTGTCATATTTTCACAACTGCCACAAACTCCAAAGCAACCACACTCCCATACCTTCTACCCTCATTTTTTCCAATCTCTCCTTTTAAAGATGAAGAATTACTTGGTAGGTAGTTGATCAATTACAAAGTTCCACCTACTGAACTACCCACACATACCGTACCTACTTGTTTTTAGCATAAACCCTTGAATTCTAAAATATTACTTAAATAACCAAACTGTTTCATAGGCTCAAGCCAGCATTATAATTATGTTGAAAAACTGGTTCTTCTTTGTACTCATAGATACAGCTGCCAAGATTTGGGATGTAGCATGTAATTGCCAAATCTGGTCTACTCTTACAAGTCATAATCGATTTTTTTTTATACTAAAGGCAACTGTCACATTATAAAGGGGCCATAGTATTTTGAAAGAACTTTAGGCTCATAAAAAAAAATGCAATTTATAAAACTGCTTCTGTTTTATAGCTGATCAAAAAGGTTATGCATATTCTTCAATATATTGGTATTGAGCAGTCATTGAATACCTAATGCTTACAATGGGACATAACAAAAGACAGCACTATGTAACTGTTATACCTTGTGCTAAAGGCAACTGAGCCCCTGGCTGGGTATAATGGGAGCAAAGACCCACCTGTTAGGAAGCTAACTTCATATGGGCTAACTCTGCTTATTCCTGGGGTCAACTGTCCTCAGTTTCATGAAGCTCAGAAGTTCCCACTTCTTTTATTGCATGTTTTCCAGACCTACAGTTGAAAAGTAGCGATTGGTTCAGTAAAGTGCATTCACTTCATAAAGGAATTTAATTTTGAAATCCTTATGGCCAAGACATGTTTCTCTCAGGATAAGTATCGTGGGTTCTTCTCTGCAGGTGAGCATTCCCTGAGAAATTAATAATTGCTGTTACCTCCTGCCCTCTGGCTTCAAAAGAGCCATCTCCCCTCTTCCACCCTGGCCCAAACACAGTCATTTTACTCTCCTCAAAAGCCTGTAGCACAGCTGCAGCACATATGAAATGCTTTAAAGAGACTACTCAAGGCTTAGAGGTGGCAAGAAGTGATTCAACAGAGAGAATTGCATGCAGTTAACTCATCAGGTTTCCCAGTTCAGGCAAGTTCCTCAGAAGCCAACAGCCTGGCCTGTCACTTTGGGTCCCTACAGTTAGTTGCCTGGCTGGCTGGCTGGCTCACTGACACTTTCATAGGAAATAGGCTCTGTTCCCCTAAACACTGGAGAGCATGTTGGGACTTTTTGCAACACAAAAGAGAATGAGGCCACAGTGTGTGTTACTGAAAATTGAAAAATGATTTGAGTTCATCAGGAAATTAAAAAAAAACAACCCAAAGGCAACGGGATCGAGGCTGTGATTAGAAGGAGGCAGGGTGACAATGATGGGCCTGGGGCCCGCATACTGGCTCAGGGCTGCGACTACAGCAAAGGGACCTCTGGTCAGGACCTCATGCCTTAGACCTCCCCCAAAACACCAAGAATTTTTTCTTGTTAGTCTTATGAGAAAATTTTTTGAAAGTTTGATATTTATTTAGCAAAGGAAAATCAAAGGAGAAGAAGTAATGGCTGAATGAGCCCCCCAGGCCAGGTGGCACTGGGGAGTGATTGTGTTAGATGACTAGAGAGGAGAAAAGAGGATCCCAGCCTCTGCCTTTGCTTTTGTTTATATCTGAAACAGCAAGTTATCTGTTAGGTGTGTCTGGGTGAACTAATTTCCCCAAATAACCACAAACTCTCCCTCTCTTCTCTTCTGCTCCAGTGATATCATTTTAGAGATGCTTAGAACCATTTGAAACCTCCTCCAAAAAATGAGGCGTAGTAGGGGGAGATACGCCCTTTCCAGCCTTTAGGAGCTTGACTTGGTCTATAGTTCCTACCTTGAGTCTGGAGAGTTCTAGTGAGCAGCCACAAGTCCTAGGCATGGGCCCAGCTTCCATCCAACCCCAGAAGAACAGTATTACTCCTCAGATTCATGGGAAGCAGGGCTGGTCCCCAATGGAGCATTATTCTTTTACTTACAGAGCACTAGCTTCCGGTCCCAGGGACCAAACTGCAGGGCTTCCAAGTGGGAAGCTGGCCAAGCTTCGGCCATAGTTTGGTTTATAGTTTTTCAATATTTAGACATATGGTATGTGCACCTCCAGTTGTACTCATGCCCCGGGTCCGCTAAATGTTAGGGGCAGACAGAAGGCACTATTTCCTCCTGTCATCACTAAATCCATCACTAAAGGGATGTTAGTGAACCAGATAGGTACAATGTAGCCATCTCCTCCAAACTCACAGACACAGACCTTGCCAGGGAGATATAGAGAACAGAACTGAGCAGAGAAGAGTCAGCTGGAGAAGGAACACCTTTCAAATAAACTAAAGTGCCTTCAGTCCTAGAAATGTAACATATAGTTTCTCTGCACATCAACTTAATGAATTCTCTCTGAAGGCAAGAGAAAACAGATTCAGAGTTTCAACCACATCCTCTACGGTGAAGGAAATTGGATTTACGTTAACAGAATGTCCATAAAATCCTTTAAATCCAGTCCTCTTTTCTGTCACATAGTCTTTATCTCAAAAAGGCTGTGGTGGTCTGGGTCATGTCAGAAGTAATTTCAGGAAAAATGTGCCCGATAAAGCCCTGGGGGCTAGCAGCTGGCTTCCTCGGGAACTCTCATCTGCTGCTGCCTAGAATCCCTGCCAATTTCTGGGCCTTGAGACCCAACTTTCAACCAGGAGGCTGACTGCCCACAATCCATTGTCCCAAGCCATCCTCTCTTACATTTCCACTATAGAGTGTCATTTAAGAAAAACTGCTGCCCATATGTAATAAAATGTCTTTCTAAGAAAGTACCCTATGAAAGGAAAACAATCAGGTGTAGCAAAGCCATAAGAAATAAGCATGGTAGGCAGGAAAACTCCATCCCTTCAGCCAAGAAAATAAATGAACACATGTGGTAGAGAGGAGTGGGGAGGGAAGCAAAAGAGGCCATCACCACAGGCAGACCTGAGTGCAGATTCAGAGGGCAGCTACAATCCAGGGACAGTACAGGGTCTGAATTCCCCTTGTCAACCATGCTGGGAGCCCAGGGACACACCTCTCTCTGCTGTCCTCCCTCATCTCTTTTGTCCTTAATGTTCAATTCTATCTCCTCTTATTTTCTCCACCCCCAGCTTCATATCCGAACCTACCATGCAAACACTCTGACTTCTCTGCTATTGCCAAATGTCTAAATGATGCACATGGCATATCACAGGAAAGGAATATGCCACAGGAACAAAGAAATAAAGAGAAAGCTCAAGCCTGGAGCTTTAAAAAAATCAGCCTCTGCATACAAGGACTGGCTTTAGAACAATCAGTGCACTACATGCCACTCTACCCCCTCAGAGCCCCAAGGCTCTTCTGAAAGGTCAGGAGAACACAGACAAGGTAGTATAAAGTCGTTTCCTCTCCTAAACAATGTATTCTTTGTAAACTAAATGGTAGGTTTTCTGAAGTGCTCCGTAAGATCCTGTGTCTCCCAACTCTCAACCTCAAGAGTGAAACAAAGCTCCTGAGTGCAGGCTCCTCTTTCTATCCAAGGGCACATTTTTAGAATAAAGAAAATAAAAAAATAAAAAGGTGCCCTCCTCCATTACTTGGGCTTTTCTTCAGGTGGAAGAGGACTGGAAGAAGGCAGGGGCCATTAGCTATCAACCACTTCATTTTAGCGGTACAGCTGTCTTTCCCTCCGTGAGGTCTCTCTGAGGCTGCTGAGTCTTCTTCCTCTCAACATCTACTGTCTTAGATTGTAAATTCAAAGTTTCACAATTTCCTCAGAACAATTTCCATTTCCCTGGTTAGATGGAAAGCTTGCTCAGAGTAAAAACCATTTATCTCTATCCCACACCACCCCTACCCCTACATATTCTCTAGTCCAGAGCCTTTTCTGGGTCCAGTAGGCTCTGAGTTTGGCACCTGATAGAATGGCTGAGAGCTTACTGCCTCCTGGGGAAGGGGAATGGGTGTTCGTGTACAGAGACGACTAAGCAGAGATGAATGCTACAAGGCAGTTCCCCCGTTACTTAAAAAGCACAGGCTTCAAAGTCAGGTCAACCTGAATCTGAATCCTGACTCTGCCATCCTTGTAATTAGAAAATTGCTTCACCTTTCTGCAGTTGTTTCTGTTTGGAAAATGAGAATAATAATACTTACTTTGTAGCATAGATACATAAGGAGGACATTAGATGATACATTTAGCTGAATGACAAAAAAAAATCATTCAGTAAGTGTCTTGGAGATACTTCAGTATCTTTTAAGAAATAATAGCTTAAGAAAATCAGGGATTAGAGTGAGGTCCCAAAGGGCATGCTCAAACCATAAAAAGTATTTGCAGAACTGAATTTGAAAGAGGGTGAATGGTGATAAAAAGAGACCTTAGGAGTAAACAGGACAGAGTTGAACTACTCTGAATTAAAAAAATAACGGGAGGGAATGAGTTTACATTAGGGACTAGACAGGGAATTGGGAGAGAAGCATGCATGGATGGATGTCACTAAGAAAAAGAGAAACCAAAGGACCCCCTAATAGTGCCTGAGAAAGGGATTTCGGGAAGAATGGACATGCACAATGACCTTTCCTAAGCTGTTTGCTATAGGTATGCAATACAAGTCCTCTCCCTTCTCTCCTGTGACATCTTCAGTGATATCCACTAACCTTGTGGAATTTGAAAAAGTTCTTGGTTCTACCTCTATGCAGACTTGAGAGAAGCCAGAGAATGGGGCAGCTGAACTTCAAACTATATCCCAGAATTTCTTTCCCAAAGTCAAAGTGGATCTTACTGTTGATGTATTTGTGTAACACACAACGTTTTTAATCCCTGCCCCCCAAAAAGAAGTTGTTCCAAAATCAAAGTCATCTTATAATGAAGAAAATCCAATAATTAAGAAGTTTCTGGCTCATAGTAGATACTCAATAAGTGACATTTTTCTTTCTTTCTTCTCCACCATTTCTCCTGTAGGTACAGGAAGAAAATAAGCAATATTATTCCCATGGCTTATAGGAGGGATGATAAAGAAAATTTGAGGCCAAAAATAGCTTCAGATTTTTGAAGTCATAGCTAAACCAATATATGTCCCTTCTCAAACAAGAACTATTATTGGCTCCATCCCTGCTGTTCACGTGGCCCACATCCCAATTGTTCAACCCACTGTTTCTTCTATTCAGTTCTTCAAACATTGTTGCCATGGGAACCCCAAAATAAATAAAGTACTCCTTTGCTCAGAAGGAGATTACTGGTTGAATGTACATGGCATGTAAAAATAATAATAATAACTGGGAAATCAGGCTGAATGTTTTAAGTCCATGAAGAAAGGGAGAAAGGGTCCGTGGGTATCCAGAGAAATGAGACAAGGCAGCAGTTTGACGGAATCAAAAAAGGGTCTGTGGAGGTGATATTCAAGGTGAACACTGAGGCTGGCTACGATTTTGATAAGGAGATGAGGGAACAGAGAGGACACCCTAACACATCATGATGTGATATTATGACACACCCTCACATCCACCACCTCCCTTCTGCCAGCCAGGGGCCAGACAGTCCTCTCATGTATTATTGGATTCTAATGCACTTCCCAACTCACAGCCTTCAGTTCTGGTTTTCTTTTCTTATCACCTACAGATCAGAAGCTAGACTATAAATCATACATCTCAAAATACCTAAGACATGCCCCAACTACAGCACTTTTCTGGGATCACTCAACTCTCCTGATCATGCCTTCCTTTTCTTTCTTTCTAACATGTCTCGTTCTTGTCTCAAAGCAGAATAGTACATAGCATAGCAAAAACATGAATTTTGGAGTCAGAAACACCCAAGTTAGAACCCGTGTCTGCCATATACAAGCTGTATAATATTTAATACAATATATAACCTCTCTGAGCTTCCAGTTCCTCGCTCATAAAATAGGATGAATAATACCACTTTAGGATTAGAATTAAATAAAACAGCACATGTGAGTGCCTAGAATGTGCTTATTTCATACAAGGTAGCATGTTATCAGACCTTTCCTTCTTCATATCTAGATGCTTGCCCACCAATAGTCTTTATCAAACTTGCCCATGGCCTCCAAGAAAATTGAACAAGAATGGGTGGCTCTCCCTATTGGGACACACCATAACCAAAAAGCATCCTCTTTCTCTTTCAAGATTTTGCAGGATAATTTTACTCCTCTCTCTACAAGAACATTTTGTTTCTAACCAGTTTGTTTACGCTCCTATCTGTTTGTATTTGTATAATCACTGATGTGTTTCTTTTTCCTATTTATTTATTCTCTAAAATTAATCTGGCTTAAGTGGTTGTCACATGTGCCTAGAGGTCTGAGAACAGACCTGTTTCATTTGGTTTGCATAGCACGTGGGACAGGAAAGTAAAAAGAAAAGCACTCAATCAATGCTATCTAATGTTGGCGGACTTAAAGTAAACATTAATTTAATATTTTCTAAAACTTTCATTCTTCACAACAAACTCTAGTTCTGGCAGATCTTCACGAAGCAAGTCAAAATTTCCATACTTAAACCAGGAAACCAAGCACAAAAGATAGGCAGACTCATCTAGCACCACACAGGATAGTGGCAAAAGCTCCTGGTAGCTGAGGTTTCTGTCAGCTGGCCCAGAGAGCAAAGTGATAGGAGCAGCATGGTGACATAGAGAAATGCCAAACCCGGATCCTAACCTGAGCTCTTAAAGCTTCTTAAAACTTTTAAGAACATGGACAATTGGTTTGACCACTCCAAGCCTCAGTTTTTTCATCTTTAAAATTACATAATGATAGCTACATTGGGCAGGGGCATGCTTAGGATTAGGGGAGATAACTAAAGCATCCAGAAGAATTCTTGCTAAATAGTATGCTCTCAACAAACACTAGTTCTGTTTTCTTCTTTTCTTCTTGGGCTTATGAGAAATTATAGAGACTAAAAGACATGCCACTTAGGAGAAAAGAGGTCAAGAATAGAAAACAGTCCCATCTGGGAGCTCCTGGTAGCATAACCAGAACAGACACTGTGGCATGATTACTTACAGCAAACCTGGAGCCATGAGCTAGAACCAGAATAGTTGTCCTTTGTCTTGGGCTTTGACCACTGCTCACGATTTATTCCTAGAAGCCCTTTCATTTCTCTCTTGTGGACACTTGATCGCTGATGGTGTGGAGAGACAATGGACATTGGCAGTAAACTGGAAGAACAATGCTTTCTAAATAAGAAAAATCTCCTAAAGATTGATCCTCTCTCTGTGCATCCCATCCTCGTCAACTGCTCCCATGATCTTCATGCTACAAAATTTGTAAGCATCAGGTCAGCATTGGCCAGGCTGGGCACAGTCTTTGCAAATCAGCTCTTGTCATTCAGTCTAACAATCAATGATTCCATCTCTGCAATAAAGGACAACTAAGATAGTGAACTCAGCATCTAAAGGGGCAACATTCCAAAACAAAGTGCACCAATTAGTATGTTTGGCACATCTGGAGTCTCTACAATTTAATTTGACAGGAAACTTCCAAATGCAAAGTTATTGTGGTTGACCCACCCCTGAGACCAGAAGCCAGCAATACACCACACCCTGGCTTCTTCAATGGAAGCATATCATTTCCTGCCTTTCTCCATCAGGGACTAATAACAAAAGACAAGGAAGCTTCAGAGATAACTCATTACATGAAAAGCCCTTAGCCAAATTAGATGCTTCCAAGGCCTGTGTTCTCAGCTTATGCCCTGATGGTGGTTTTCCCTGGAAGAACTAATGAAGTTAATAAACATAAAGGGATTTCTCAGGCTCTAAAAATGGATATTAGCAACAAGTATGTTGTCTTTTGCACTGTGTTAAAGTCCTTGTGAATCAGGACTAAAAATACAGCAAAAAGAGTGGTCTTCTAGTCACAGGATAGAAGAGAATTCAAATCACAGAATGAGAAGTCCTTTGGTAATGTATCTTGGAAAACTCCCAACTCTGATTCAAAGTTTTGCTTATTTTGACCAGAGATAAGGGTTAGCAGTTGTCACTTCATCCATTGTACCCTGCAAGGATTCCAAAGAAAATAAAGCAAAAATTCAGTACAATACAAATTTTTTTTTCATCTGGTCTTCCGTGAAAAATAAATAACATGGTATCACAATAAGAATGAGTGTTTCTCGAGATTTTGATTATTTTGGATCGATGTACTGAAGTCTTTACATTCCACAGGAAGGTTCTCTTAGACTGTGAAATCTTCTAATTTAGTATGACAGGACCATATACAGGAAACTTATCAAAGAACGTTATCTGGCTTCTTGGCTTACTTCAAATATGTAGATCATTCATTCCTCTTCCCCAGTTCTCATTTCTTGAGTTAATCTCTCTTGACTGCCTCAAAATTCACCCAGTGGTATACCAGAATCTCTCTCAATGACAAATTCAGAAAAGGTTTGTCTTAGCTGGACTGCCTCAAATGTCTAATGGTGCTGGTTGTTCTAACCAGTCCTTCCAGTGATATGTGCAAAGTGAATAACACTCAGATCCTTTTCCCTTAGCTGCAAACCCAGCTCTAGGAAAAAAATAATATACCTCAAATGGCCCCCCTTGTAGGCCATCCCACTGCCATCACCCAAGTGCAAGCCCTCATCATCTCTCACCAACTCTCTTACACGAGCCTCCTATTTGGAAGCCCACATCTCATTTCTCCCTATTCCAAACTAACCTCCATCATGTTTTGATTAAACTTTTTAAACTCAACTCTGATTGTATCATTGAACTGCACAGAACCCTTCCTGGACCCATTCCCTATTGCACTGAAGTTTGGATTCTTTAATAGCCATTGAAGGCCCCTCATTATCTGACCCCAATCCACCTTTCTGTCCCTGTCTCCCTCTGCCTCTTAAGAACTACCTCCAGCCGACATGGACTGCCCAGTTTCTTGACACACCCAGTTATTTCCATGCTTTTGTGACTACTTATTTGTCTAGAGTCCCATCTCAAATCATGTCAATCAATAAAACCAAGATATGACACTAAGAAATACTATATTCCATTGGTTCTTCACTCTGACCCATTCTTTCCTTTGAAATCATCCTGATTATTCATTCTTACTGTGTGGTTGTTTGTCCATTTGTCTTTGACAACTTTGCTTCCCAATCTAGTCTTTGAGCTGCCACCTCGGATCTAACAGGTTGTTATGCATCGAACTGTGTCTCCTCTAAAAAGATACATTGAAGTCCAGAATGCTATCTTATTTGGAAATAGGGACTTTACAGAGGCAATAAAGTTAAAGTGAAGTCATTAAGATGGGTCCTAAGCCAATATGACCTGTACTATTATAAAAGGTAAAATTTGGACACAGAGACAAATAGAGAGAAGACTATGAGAAGAAACACAGAGAAAAGATGGCCATTGAGTTAGTGATCCGTCTCCAAGTCAAGGAACACCAAGGATTGCCAGAAAACACCAGAAACTCAAAGAAGCAAGAAAGGATTCAGCCCTAGAATTATCAGAGAGAGCCTGGCCCTGTCAATACTTGATTCCAGACTTCTAGCCTCCAAAATGTGAGAGAATAAATCTCCATTGTTTTAAGCCACCTAATTTTCGTACTTTGTTATAGCAGCTAGAGGAGACTAAACACAGGTCACCTCTATTCTTTTCTTAGGCCTTCTGACTACTCATTGCCTCTTCTCCTTTATTTCTCTTGCAGTTTTTCTTTTATTTCTCTTATAGTTACTCTTTCCATACCAGAGACTGGCTACCTCAGGCTTTATAGTCCTCATATTAGTTTTACCATAACTTTACAAAATATATTTGTATTTTAAAAGCAACTCCAAAATATCTCTTCAATGTTTTAAGAGAAACACATTAAGTTACCACCTTTAAATCCTACTCAGACAACTCTGTCCCTCCCTTAGTGACCTTTTGAAAGAGAGAGGGCAGCCCATCACTTGCACGAGTGTCTTTAACATAGCTAATTGGAAGGATTTTCTGGAAGATCAGCAATTTCAAGATCCCTTTAGAGAATCAGTTCAGTGAGTCCTGGTTTTGTATAAGCCATCCATACTTAGAATCCTTTGCCTTTTTCTGGGTTCCCCCCTCAAAATTATTCATGGCCTAGGATTACTCAAGCATAAATCAAGTGATTTATCTATTTGGTTGACAAACATATGCACTCAATGCTCACTATGGACGAAGCACAATGCTAGGCACTAAGAGGAAAAGGATAAGAAGTTGATTAACAAGACACAATCACTGCATGTAAAGTTACTATGATGAGTGAGAGACACACAAACGCCAGTAGGGTTGCAGAGGAAGTGCTAGGGCAAAAACAATCTTTCCCCAGGTCCAAAACTGGATCCCAGAGTTGAGAGTTGCTTTCAAGTCTCACCCTAGAGAGGTATGTGAAAGACAGAATAATGTCCCCCAAAGATGTCTACATCCTAATCTCCAAAACCTGTGAATGTGTTACCTTCCATGGTAAAAGGGACTTTTAAGTTGAAGGTCTAGAGCTGGGGAGATTTTCCCAGATTATGTGCATGAACCCAAAGGGATCGCAAGGGACCTTGTAAAGCAAAGAGAAAGGTGGAAGAGCTAGAGTCAGAAGGAGGAGTTGTGATGACAGAAGCAGAGTCACAGAAGAGATTAGAAGATGTTATACGGCTGGCTTTGAAGATGGAGGAAGAGGCCACAAGCCACGGAATACAGATGGCCTCTGGAAGCGGAAAAAGGTAAAAAACAGATTCTCCCTTAGAGCCTCCAAAGGAACGCAGCATGCCAACCCATTCTGGACTTCTGACCTCCAAAAATGTAAAAGATAAATTTATGTTGTTTTAAGCCCCTAAATCTATGGTTGCTTGTTACAGCAGTAATACGAATCCAATATACGTGGTTTTCCTGGGGACCAAAGGGTGGGCTGAAGTACAGATATGCTTTCAACCTGCCCAACTGCAGATCTGCTCTGGTATCTTGGGCCTAAATACCAGGGAATCTCTAAGAGCTCTCCAACTGCCCCAGGTTCTGAGGAGTGGTACAAGGTCCCTGTAAGATCAGCTCATGCCCGTCAGCGTTTGTTCCACTCCCTGCATTGCCACCATTGGAATACGTGGCCTGGCCTGCAGGATGCCACTAATAAAGAGAGTTATAATTTCTTGACTAGCTTTCACATGATAGGTATTCTGCTGTGCCGATCATATATACTATCTCTAATTTTCCCAGTTACTCTATGGGGTAAGTGGTATTATTCCCATCTTAAAGATGAAGAAATTAGGCATTAAAAAGACAATATGACTTGCCCAGAGTTGCACAGATTTGAGACCTAGTATATCTAACTCTAAAATACATTCCTTTCTGCTTCTACCCTAATGTGTTGGAGCCGCCTAAATTGATGATCCCCTATTTTTGCTTCACTCCATTTCTTCAGGTTTTACTATCCTGTGTAACAGATGAGTGATAACCCATTTCACTAACTTCTACTTCCACTTGAATAGCACAAGCCCTTCAGCCTCTTGTCAATCTTACCAGTTATTTCTGATGAGACCCAAGGGATGTCTCCTGAGAGCTTACAAATAGCCCTCACCCTATTCTCCTCAAAGCCCCATCATACTCACTCCTAGAAAGACTTGAAAAGACAGTGACTCAAGTCTGATGCATCCACTCTTGCCTGTGCCCTCTGACAGCATGATGCCTGAGGCAGGGCTACCTCTGACACTCTGGAGAAGAACACCTCCTTCCCAGGAGCCCTCACCAAGCTCAAGCCATGCTGAGTTCTGTGCAGACGTGCAAAGAGCTTTCTCCCTGCTCTGTGTGTTGAGATCCAAAGCAACACCACTTGAACCTCTGTGTCTCACAAAGACCCTCCCAAAACAAGCCCCAGCATCTGCTTGCAGCCCTTTCTCTACAAAATTCCTTTTCATTTGCTTTTCATATCCCTCACCACTTTCCTCCTGCCTTCTTCTTCACAGACCCCTACCCTCCTATATCCATCAACTGACCCAAATACTGCCAGTGGGTCGCCAGTGCCACCCCATCATAAGAAACACTGAAACATGTAGATCATCTGAGTTCTAGATCAGAGCAAACTGAAATGGGCCCAAACATTTACACAGTGTGTGCAATTTACATGCCTTTCACATCGATTGTCACACTCGGTCTTCACAGTAATTCTCTGAGGAAGTGATATCATTCCTTTGTTATAGAAGAAAAATGTGAGACTTGGAAAGTTAAGCAGCTTGTCCAATGATGCTAATAAATGGAGGAGCCAGGACTGAACACAGGGCTTTTATTTCTTAGTGCAGTGCTAGTTCTACTCAACCACCCACAGAGAGGGTAGGGGCCTGGAAAGGAAAGCAATGTGGAAAGCAAAGAGAACTGAAACTGCCCTTGGGCCTGAGTGGTCCATTGGAGGCTTCAGAGAAAACATGATTCTTCAGAGAGAAAAGCTGTAATTCAAGCCTTTCCTCCTCCAAGAACAATAAGTGTGCCTGTCTCTCCTGGACAAGCAGGCATTCAAGGAGACAGACAGGAAAAGCTTAGCCAAGGAAAACCTGCTGTGCATGTGGAAAGAATATGACAAGAGAAGCTTTTTCTTCCTTATAGAAGACCAGCCTCAGGGGTCATCTATTTTTTCCAAAGTGTAAACTAGACAAGCCAGAAGCAGCCTGAAACCCCAACCGAGCAAAGAAACTTGAGAGAGGGGGATGGGGGTGGAGGGAGGGAAAGAAAGAGAAAGGGACAGGGAAAGAAGGAAGGAAGGAAGGAAGGAAGGAAGGAAGGAAGGAAGGAAGGAAGGAAGGAAGGAAGGAAGGAAGGAAGGAAGGAAGGAAAGATGGAAGGGAGGAAGTGAAGGGAGGGAGGAAGGAGAAAGGGAAAAATATTGAAGACTGAGGCATGTATAAGTTTAAAAACTGGCTCTCCATTTAAGCTAAAGTCTTGTTTTTAATGTTCACTAAAATAGAACATGGCAAAGATAATAAATATATAAAGAACAAGATGCTTTATCTGGAGGCTACACGCTTCCTCCAAATTAAACTCAGTGTGCTGAGGTATAAAGAGCCATTTATATAAACTCTTGTGGTTTAAGATTCTCCAAGAAAATTATTTCCCAAGTTTGATTGGTACCCTGCTCTTGCAGTCACAGATACCAGACTCGGGCTCCAGAAGTGTCAGATGCAAGAGGAGAAGGAAAAGGGCTTCTCAGGCTTGAGTGGGAGCAAGAGTCCAGGATCAGCTAAGTCTCTTCTATCACAACTCCCTCTGCAAAGGACAAGGGACACGTGAACACCCCATTCCAAAGCAGAGGCTATGAGTCTAAATTTAACTTTCAAGCCAAAATGTGCAGCTCAAAAGAAGAGTAGACATTTTCTTCAGCATGGTCTCTACCACATCTGTGAGATTATCATGGGATGTATGCTCACACCCTGAACACCTCACACTGTAATCCTCCTCTTGGCCCAGTCAGCTGAGGGAGTGAGTCCTGAACTGAATGTTCCATGAGCCTTTGGTTATTGCTATGTGCCCAGGACTTAGAAGAGCTCATGGAAAACTACAGGTGCTCAACAAATAAATATTGGATAAATGGGTGAATAAGGATATCAGTAAACTCACTTCATGCCTCTATGTCCCTCTCTTCCCATTTTCCAATAATTCTAGTACTAGCGGTTAAAGCCCATTTAAGATCCCGTTCAGATAATGAATGAGAGGAACTTCAAAACAATGACTTGATTGATAAAACACACCTTCCTGAGATGCTTTGAGGCTACCAATTCACCCTGGAAAAGCATTTCCATTATTCTAAGGGTTTAATTTGATTTTTGATACAGCAATGCTGATAGTATCTCCTTCTATCAAAGTATGCCAAGTAGTGTTGATCGTTGATACTCCTAGAGCAGCCCAGCAATTAAAATGAGGCACTCAGGAAAAAGAAAAAAGTAGCCTCTTTGAATTTACCTGTTCTGTCCTTTATCATTTCCCCCCAGTCACTGGTACTTAAAATTTTGATGCTCACATTAACACCCACCCTTTCCTCTTTGGCCAAGTGCAATCAACCCAGGCTAGCTGGCTTTCCCTTTTTTGTTGCCTCTCATTCATTCCTGGATATTTGTGATACTTGCCAATGTGATCTGGCTGTGTTCCCGATTCGCCCCTATCACCCATCTAATGCATCTCTGCTAAATTGATATTAAAAACAACAACAACAACAACAACAACAACTCTGAGCCCTACCACTTCTCAAACTTATCTTCTTATCTTCTGACTATTCCTGCATAGGAAGCCTGTTGTGGTCATCATAGACTTTGGGTTGTTCCCCAAACATACCAGGTACATTCCACACATATTAGGTCCATTTCAGCCTGTGCTACTCCCACTGCCATGACTGTCTCCTCACTTCTTCTTTACTTGTTAATGTTATATTTATGTGATGATAAAGGAAAAAGGTTAGGACTTGAAATCATAGACTAGATGCATGGTCTTGGGACAGTTACTCATCTGTGAAAGGTTTAGGAGGAGATGTAGGTCCTGATACCACAGAGGGTTGCCCCTGGCCCCAAAGCTAAATAGCTAAATAGCTCTTTAATAACACCCTTTGGACTCAAACACTCAGGGGATTACTATGCAGTTCCCAAAGAGCTATCATTTCAGAGGTCACACAGAGTTGAGCTATGTCCCTTGCACTATTTTTACATCCACCCAGCACAATTTTTTTGCTCACTCCCTACTCAACAGGCCAGCCAGGATTTTCTTGTCTGGGAGCTGTGGCTTCTCTCTCAAACACCCTGAATTTAAATTAAGCAACACTCCCTCTACCTCCTGCTTCTTCAAAACCAGCTCTTCTCTGACATTGATGCGATCCAGTTGCAAAGAAATATTCACATCCATCACTCCCCATCACTCATCTTCTCTCCCTCCCACAGAGCAGAATGAACAAGGAATTGATGGCTTTCAGAGGACATAAGCTCCAAGGGCAAAAATGCTCACATGTATACATTATAAGTCAATTAAATCATTCTCAGCATTTTCTTTTTGCTCAAATGAGAAAGATTAGAAAAGTCCTGCCAACCAAGTTTCCTGTGTGAACAGATTTTATCTACTAATGAGCTGGAACTACGAAACATATAGGGGAAGCTACAGAAGACAAGAAACTGAGTCTTACTCTCATAAATGAACAGGCAAGTTTTAATTGCTTCTTCCTCCTCTTCTTCATCATCTTACCTTATTTACTGAGTGCAAATAGTAACATCTTCCTTGTCTGAGAAAACAAGGCTGAATGAAGTGATCTCTTGAGCTGCCTTCCAGCTCAGAATCCATACTTTGGCTTGGGGATAGCAGGAATAAATCATATTCCAGAAGCTCTATAGTGATGGTTCTCAGCTGGGGGCCAGAGTGGGTGGTAATTTTTGGTTGCCATAATAGGGAGTGGTTTGAGCAGGGTATAACTGATATCTAGTACACAGAGGAAGCTACTAAACAGCTGATAATGCACAGAATAGCTCCCTCAAAGAATTTTTTGGTCTAAAATGCAAATAGTGCTTAGATTGAGAAGCCCAAATTAATCATAGCAGGATTTATGTTAAAGTGAGTGTAGGAGTCCCAACACCTCTGGACCCTGAAATGGCCTGAACTTATTATAAAGGAATATTAACCTGAAAGTGGACGGAGGGACAAAACCTTGTCATTCACAGGAGAGAAGGGCATTAGTTATATACATAAAAGACAAGGAGTTTCTGTGAAAAGGTAGATGGATCCAGACTGAAGGAAATCACTGATTGCCAAATTCTGATTTTCCTTCCCTAGAAAGTGATGCAACTCACCTCATCTAAGCAAAGGAAAACATGTCAGAATACTCTAGTGCTCCTCCTGTAGAGGGTTGAGAGCTGGCGGGGCAGGCTGGGCTGAGGGGCAACCAAGAAGGCCTGCCTCCACTCAGTGTCCACCTTGCCCCAGCTGGTGAGCAGCATTCCAATTAGCTAAGTCATGCAGTTCAAGAGCAAATACAGACACATCGAACCGAAGGCCTAGAAGTGGGAACAGAAGGGAATTCTCTGCATGAGGATCCTCCTCAATCCAGTAGGACTTTGTCTCTCCATTCTTCCTTCATAGGGACCTCCTTCAACACACTGGTCACTTGTTCCAGGACACAGGCGACATCCATGGGTGCCAGCCCATGTCCTAAAGTGAACTCTGATTGCCAAAAAATTAGCAATGGGTGAAGCAACTTCCAAAGCACAGAGAATAAACTTCACAGAGATAAGTTTTCCTCACTGTGACTCTTCAGGACACCAGGTCCTTCTCAGTATCTCCCCAGATCACAAGATCTCCATAATCATTATCGAAAAGCACCAGCCCCTGAGCTTAACATGTGGGAGAATGAATCTAACTGCAAACATAACCATACTTTTTAAAATCACTACCATGCTGGAATAGTTGTCTTCTCATTCAAAGATGAGCAAACAGAAAACAAGATAAGAAAACTTAAGGACCATTAAAGAATTTTTGTAGCATTAAAGAAAGAGGTAGACACAGCACAAAGAATTAGAAAAATGGAATTTGGGGAAAAGATTTACTATTAAAAAAGAAAAAAACTTAGGCAGCAGTTGCTTTTCTTAACAAAATTAATACAAAATCTTGATTTTTAAGAAATAAAAGATGAAAGGATTAAACATAAAAATAAATAATACAAGAAGCTTACAGAGTTAAAGAAATGATAGAATAAAAATACCAAATAGAATTTAAATCAATGTTTGAAAGAGTAGAATTGAAAACGCAGAACATCAAAACATAAGTAGAAGGTAAACACAAGAATTTCACCCAGAAGTGGAGGAAAATGACAAAGGAAAATATACAGAAAGAAGGAATTATTAATATTAATGACAAAAGCAGCCCAATTTATGGATGATTAGTGTATTTTCAGTATAGACCAGAACAAGTGAATTAGAAATAATATTATAAAAAGCATATGAAAGAAGAAAATTTCTAGGAATTGAATTAGGATTACTTCAACCAAAAGAGTATGGTGGTAAGTAATATCCAAGGCCAGACCATAAAAACACCATCTGTTTTCTGCCTTGTTCTGTCAGGATGTTCTCTTTTGGAACCCATCCACCATACTGTGAGGAAGGCAAGTGGCCACATGGAAAGGCCACGTGTAGGTGTTCTGCCTGAGAGCACCAACTAAAGTCCCAGCCACAGGCAGCATCAAATTCCAGACACGTGAGTGAGCCTTCAGATAATTCCAGCCTCCAGCCAACAAGTCACCTCCAGCTTTCAATGTCCCCAAATGACACCGTGTGGAGCAAGAAAAGCTGTTCCTTCAAGCCCTGGCCAAAATGCAAGTTCTTGAGCAAACTAAATTACTGGTTGTTTTAAGCTGCTCTATTTGGGGCTTTTATTACACAGCAATAGATAACTTAAACCAAACAGAAGTTCCCAGATGAAAGGAGATAACACAGATTATTAAGCAATGACTCCTGCATGATGGCTTGGTGTGGCTGCCTCAGAACTGAGACATGAGCAATGTGGGAGGAGCAGAGGATTTACTTGGGGATTCATATTCAGTTCCTTCCCCAACAGTATCATGCAGGAGGCTGACAGTGAGCTTGTTCCAGGCCCTAACAACACTAAACTCCAGAGCATCTTTCCAAACACCTACTGTGGTTATCTAAGAGACTCCCTGGGCAATAGTCTAGGGGTAGAAATATCTTTGGGACAAGTTTTCTACACATACACACACATAGCACTACAAAGTTATTTATGTGACTAACAAAGACATCTTTCAATATTTACAACTCAACTTGAAGAGTTCTTTTCCAACAGATCCAGGAGCCATTTAGATGGCATAAACAGGATAGTTGTCCTACAGTATGTTTAAACCAGCCTTGAACTGTGGCAAACTACAACTCCCAAGGTGTTAGGGGAGAAAAAGGGCAATGCCTAGCACCTGGAGATCTGAATTATCTTAGGAACTGATACCTTATTGACCTCATGGCTCCCAAAGCCCTCTTTCACTGTTTTGTGTGGTCATCTGACTCTCCACTTGCCTTGGGCCATCTCCACCAGGGGGACATGAGCAGACTCCCAGGAGCTGGTAAGAAACAGTTCTGGGCAGCAACATCTCCTGTCCCATAGGAACTGACTCATCCCTAATGTGCTCCCTCTCGGAGAGCCAGAACAGCTGTTTAAGACACATAATACAGCCCTGTGACTGGTTGCAGGGTGAGGAGGGGGTACTGAACTATTAAAAAATAAGGACAAAGCACTTAATATGCAGTGGTCAAGTATACCAAATGTATTCCTACCCACTGAGAGGCCAAGCTGGATCTATTGAAAACAGAGGTGTCCCCTTTACCTCGGACAATGAACTTCAATGGAACTTATAACTGAGATGGTAGAGAAACATGGATTGGCCCAGTGTGGCTTGGCAAATGAAGAAGGCAGGTATGGAGGAAACCCTCCCAGACTCTGCTATCATGCTATTATGTCTCTCTGAGCCCTGCTTCTCTTTGGGCAAACCCCAGGACTAGGCCTGCTCCCTGTCACTGTCACTTTATCTGCTCCTCTCAGCTGCCTGATGGGGACAATCTTCCCCCTTGCTCCCCTGAAGGACAAGTGCAAAGGCCCATGTTAATGTAAGGGTTTCATAGAGAATTCTATGAGAAAACTGAGAAAGGGTCTCAAAAAAAACAACTTAGGGATCTAAAGGATGTCCAGAAATCTTACCAAATTCTAACATCTCAGGGTGGAGCTGGACCATGGAGCTTCATGGGAAGGGGCTGACCACATCCTCCCTCAGGGCTCATAGAGGAACATGCCCCTCAAAGAGGATCATCCTCTGTCTTCCCTTCTCTGCTGGTCACAGTTGAGCTTTAGGGATGCTTCCTTTGAAGCCTTCACCATGGTCTTTATGGTTAGATTATCTTTGGGGAAAAAAATACATATATACATATATATATACATCTGTATATATGTTATTAGAAAATGTTCCCACAGGAAACCGTTGTTCCTCTAATCCTTCCTCCTTTACTTGCAACACTGGCATAATTTGAAACCCAAAGGACTTGTCTAGACAATCTATAATTCACCAGGTTTGAGGATTCCCTGCCCTTCCTTGATTTCATTTCCTTCCTTTCTATTCTTATAGCTTCCTCTCCACCAACCGCCCCTGCCCCCCACTGCCTCTAGACTAGAATATTGTTTTTTTCTAGCCAAAGATGTCAACATGGATTTTTGAGCCTCTACTCTGTATTTCCCTGTTAGTCTTCCATGCCCTGGTGTCCTCCCCCCAGACTTCCATCAGTCCCTCTTCCCATGTCCTCAATAAAAGACTTCACTTCCCACCATCAGAGTTTCCTGCCCCCCAGCCCTTCTGTGCTGCCATTAAACGGAGCCTTCATTTTTCCCCATGTGGTCAAAGGAAGGTCTCAGGATTAGCTAAGAAGACCCACAGCCTGTAACACTGATAGAAATGTGGTAAATCATTCAAAGGTCAGCTATGGTCCTAACAGAGGCTTTGTGTTCAGTGTGTGAATTTGTTACCTATTATTTAAAAAAAGGAATGATCATAACTAACATTTAATACTGCTTTCTATATACCACATATTTGTCTAAGCATTTTATATACTTTGATTTATTTAATCTCAAAACATACTCTATGTTATGCCCATTTTGCAGAGGAGCAAATCAGGGCCCCAAGAGGTTAAGCACTGTGCACATGAGTTTTCCAACAGTAAATGGCAGAAGCAGGATTCAAATTAAGGCTAGCTGACTCCAGAGTTTCAAGTCTTAGCCATTATTTAATAGTTTTCCATAAGATATGGGGAAGAAGGGTCTGGAGAAACCCCAAGATCATTCTTCATAGCAGAAAGAGCAATAAATAGAGTCAGATATTAGCAATGGCACAAAATAACTGTGTGATACGGGGCAAAATAACTGTGTGATACTCTCTCCACTTCAGTTTCTTTATTGTAAAATAAATAGAACTATACTAACTCACAAGATAAGTGTCAGAATTAAATAAGAGTGTATAGGTATAGGGGAAAAGTAGTTTAGATATTGCACTCCATTGCTTAATAAGAGAGACCAGAAATCACTGTTGCTTCAACAAGTAAAAAATATATTTAGCTCACACATTAAAAGAAAAAGAAAGAAAGAAAGAAAGAAAGAAAGAAAGAAAGAAAGAAAGAAAGAAAGAAAGAAAGAAAAAGAGGGGGGGGAGGGAGGGAGGGAGGGAGGGAGGGAGGAAGGAAGGAAAGAAAGAAGGAAGGAAGAAAGGAAGGAAGAAAGGAAGAAAGGAAAAAAGGAAGAAGAAAAAAAGGTAGGCCATCCTAGACTGGTACTACAGCTCCACAGTATCATTAGGGATTCAGATACCTATCTTTCCGTACAATCCTTAGCATCACTCTCAAGGTTGCCTTATGACCCAAGATGGCCACTGCAACTCCAGCCCTCATGTCTACTTTCCAGGGGAAGAAGGGAGTTAAAGACTTAAAAAGCCTACATTAGTTAACTGTCTCCCTTTTAAGATACTTTCCCATAATTCCCACCTAACAACTTCTTACATTTCATTGGTTAGAACCTAGTCACTTGACCATATCTAACAGCAAAGGATGTTGGAAAATGTGACCTCACTACTGTGCACGTTGCCATCTGAATAAATTCGGTTTTCTGATACTGAATAAAAGGGGATATGGATATTGATTAGGCAATTGGCAGTCTTTGGCCATAAAAGAGCACTAAATTTTACTGAGCATCAACTCCTGCCAGACATGTCACATAAATTTTCCAATTTGATTCTTATAATAACCCGGAAAGATTTGAAAGTTACCATTATATTTATAGATAAGGAAATGGGATCAGAGAGAAAAAGCAACATAGCTCTTCACATGGGGAAACAGATTTAAACCATATCTAACGTCACAATTTCAACTCTATACACAGCATTTAGCCTCCAAAGTTTCCTACAAGGGAAAATAATTTATGTAAATTCAAGCACCATGTGTATATTCAAGACTTCTGTTATATTAATACTTAAAATTATTTCTTACTTTCTTCCCTGGAAAAAGTAAGGGAGTAATTTCATTTATTTTGTAGGAACTGCAGAAGTATAGCTGCATGCCATTTCATCTGGTGGTAGAGAAACATTCACTGAACACAAGCATATGTGTCCTCAGTTACTGATGTGTCCATACTTTGAAAGCATTTTCCGGCCTCTCTATCCACAGGCAGAATAAACAGGCAGAAAATGTCACTTCTGCCAAAAGCAGACTATCAATGTGATTAATATCTAGTCCTCCAGTTCCTGCCCCCATTCCTGCAGCCACAGATTGTTTATATTAGAAAGAAAAGATGATCTTCATGTTTCCTCTCCTCTTGATCAGTTCTGAAAGGAGACGTGGCAGAAAACAGAGAAGCACCACATCAGAGTCCCCCAGCGACATCTGTATGCTGGGTCCATTCTAGAAGTGAGTGTCAGGAGAGTGAGGAGGTGCAAAGCTAAGAAGGAAACAGCAGTGTTTGACCAGTTGGAAACAAGCTCTTCAACACTTTGTGCTCAGACTCAATAGAAGCTTCCATACAATTCGCTTCCCTGAGTAGAACACAATCCTGATCTGCACAAACAGGGCATAAATTGTTGTCATTACACTGTTTCTACAAAGTGATCTTCAGGACATGTAATGTCTCCCATCTGCAGGCGAGAGAGCACTTTGCAGGCATCCAGCCCCTCCTGACCTCTACAGCCTTTTCAAGTGCCTCCAGAATACCACTCCCTGCCTCCGCAGCTATATTGCCTTTTGAAGATGCCATGTATGACCTATTAGTATTCTTTCCCGAGAGAAGAGAGAAGAGAGACAACATAAAAGTGGAAAAAGACAATTTAGTGGGCTTGAAGATGAACTTCTTCACCTTCAAAATTGTCTTTTTGGATTAATCTAGCTAAAAGTTTTTGATATACTCAACACAGCTCCTCTGAAGCAAAGAGGGTTTTGATGGCTTAGGAAAAAGACAAATAAAAGAGGGGGGGGTGGTATTTTCAAAGTACAGAAAGCATGAGAAGGTGGGGTGATGGAGGCAAAAGAGACATGAGAGAAGGGGCATCTGGCGGTTGCAGAAAAGATCTTCTGGGAAGCAAGAGAGGACTGAAAGGCAGCCTGAGGGCTCTCCATCTTTTTACTGCTCAGCACCCCCTCGAAGGAGCACCAGATCACAACAGAGAGAAGCCTGTCAAAGGCTGAATTTGTACCAGGGTTTACATGGACTTCTAGCAGTGAGACTGGAAGGCAAAACTTAATACAAGGAAATATAGGAGGGGCCATTTCAGGCCAGTAACATAAGGGAAAAATTGGCTGCAATTTTCCTACCTACATTGGAGGCTGGTCATTGGAGTCTGTGTCGTCTACACCAGGTAAGGGCTATCCCTAACAGATGATGTGTAGTAAGAGTGAAAAGGGTCTTTAAACTATGTTTCCAAGATCTTTTATTTATTTCAGTTTTGTTCTTAGACCCAAGTTAGGGGATCCTGCCTTGAACACCAAACTGTAGCTGTGTCTACATGGCCAAGGGAAGCTCACATCCTCCTTCTGGACCACTCTCTGTGTGCTGAGGATCCTGGAATTTCTTGCCCAAACATCCAGAAGGCCTGCTTGTTGTGCCAGTGTGGACCTCCTCCCAAGTCTGTCCTACTAAGGGAATGAACAGCCGGTGTGTGCCACCTAACCCCAAGGGACAGCTATTTGAAGGGGTCAGTGGGCAGAACTTGGATGTGACCATACCAGACCCTCCTAGTGTGGTTGAAGCTGGTGCTGGGAAGAGAAGAGGATGGGTCATGTCTGGGAACTAGTTCTCCCATGCTATCCCATTTTAGTAGGAAACCTGAAGATTCTAAGAAGTCAAAATTTAAACCTGGCTTTTCAGTTCATCATCAAGATATGTTTGTCAACACATTTTATTGAACATCTTGTAGCCTGACTTATAACTTTCTCTATTTAAATATAGGATATATAGTCTTACATTCATACTCCTGTCCTGGGCCCCATGAGTTTGAGGGTGAGCCCATTGAGTTTCACTAAAATCTCTTCATGCAAATAGGAGGAAAGCACTAAACCCGAGGGCAGGACATGGTGGGGGTTGAGGGAGAGGCAGGAAGGAAGGTCTGCCTACGTTCTGTCACCGACAATTTGTGTGCCCTGGGACCAGAAATAGCCACTCTCTGGGACTCAGAGTCCTCTTCAGGCTATTGAGCAAGAAGTTTCATTAAGTTTCTACATTCAGCAACCAAGGAAACTGAGGGTTTGATTCACCAACAGGGAGATGGAGCAGGCGAGGGTTTTTCTAATAGACTTAATGCCAAAAGAGTTCCAATACCCTGCTTCTGCATTGTTCATTTTCCATTGAGAAAACTATTTTTAACAGACCCCTGAATAATAAGAAGAAAACTCTCCATGGACCTATAGCTGTGGAAATTCTTGCACTCCGGGACCCACAGAATCACATTTTTCTGTGATTAGTACAAGATTTTTCAGATAGGTATTTGTTTGTGTTACAGAAACAGTTCCAAAATCAATAAGAAATGTTATACCTTATCACTCCCCAGAAGGGAAAAACAATAAAGAATTCTGTAAAGCATGTCTGGGAGGCTGGGAAGTACATACATTAATGTCTAATACAGAACAATCACAGCCCTAGAGACAGCATTTATCAAACCTCACTTCAGGAGCCATTTCTTCCAACCAGAGCAGCCACCCCAGAGAGAAACCACAATACAGGAAGATAAGACTAACAGATGATTTTGCCTTCCTTGTCACCTGCTTTCAACTCAAATAAGAGAGGATCTCAGGAAGCTAAGATCCTATCAAAATTTATAGGAGTCTATGGCTTCTGTGAAAGAACAATTGGTTTCTGTTTGAGTTATATCATACCTCTCTCATTCTTTAAATTGAATGAAGAAGTGCATAGAGCAATATATGGCAGGGAATTGCAGTTCAAAGCATAGAGATAAATCATATCGAATGAAAATAAAAGAGGACAAGTCAGGGGCCACAACATGTAGGATGATATAGCAAATTCATAGACACCAAAAAAAGGCAGATAACTCATTGTAATAGGGGCAGTCTAAACCATTACAATGGCATTGAGAACAGAAGAGAGGGATATGGGTACTAGTGATGCTGGGACAGATGAGACCTAATGTTGTACTTGAAGGAAGAAAAAGGAGAAGCCCAAAATAATACAAAACACTGACCTTAGGTGAAAGGAGGAAGGATGCCACCAACAGAAATATAGACATAAGTTTAAGTTGGTATCTGGACATGTACATAGAGCTGTGCTGTACGTGTCTGGAGATTCAAGGTGGAAGCCAAGGAAAGTCTGAACTGTGGATATGGAGTCATTCAAAATTCAGAGATGAAACCACAAAGGCAACCAAATGCTAGGAGGAAAAAGTGAATAGAGGTTAGAGAACCACTGGTTAAATCTATTGTTATAAAACGAAAGGAGAAAATGGAGCCAGAAGAGTTAAAACAAAAATGTATAGAGATCTAGAAAGAGAACCAGAGCAGGAGAGTTAAGAAAGAGAGTTTCAAAATGAAGAGTACAGCCAAGTTTAAGTTAAGGAAAAGAAACCTGAGAAAACATATGAGGATCTTCACATTGGAGGTCACCTTTGGAGAGAGCAATTTAAAGGGAAGGTCAGAGCTAGTGCCAAGCCGACAGGAAGAGGAATTAGAAATTGCATGTGTGTACTACTTTTTTGAGAAGATTGTCACAAAGGGATAAAAGCTAAGAGGTCAGCAGCAGGGGACACATGAGCATGATTTTAAGAAGAGAAAAACCAGTCAAGTACCCAGCATGCCAGGGGTGGCAGGTTACTGAGGCCTATTCCTGTTCCAGGAATGCCAGAAATGAGCAGGTTACCCCACAACCTCTGGGCAAGTGCCAAGTAACCCCCATGTTACTCCAATCCTGCTTCCAGGCTATCAGAGCTGATTAGACTTGAGCGTCTGGAATGCGCCTGGATTTTCTCAGAGAAAGGAGCAATAGAAACATAAAACATTGTGATAAGCAACACATGCATATGAAACAAAAGTTTGCCAGAGCAGCTCCGAAGGTAAAGGTTGGTCTTTAGGAAATGACTCAAATGTCCCCGTGGATATACTGAAATAGGGCATTCACAGGCTTGAGGGCAATAGGCTATCAACATGAATTTGAGACACAGGAAACCCAATTATGTTCACAGAGCTGCCATCCCCCTTGGGTGACAAAGGACAAGCTCCTCAATCTCTGAGTTTTCATTTATTTATCTGAGAAAAAGAATAATATTTCCTGATCTATTGTATACTGTGTTGGAAGACGAAGACACTCCATAAGCTACAGAGTTCTCTAGAAATGTATATTTTGTAATTCTTTTGTTGTACCATTAAGACATATAAAATTGTATTCTTAATGGTCTCAGAAACTTAAAACATAAGTTTTGAGCCTTGTGTTTCTGATAAAGTTGCCTCAAAGTTTGAAGTCTACCATCTGAAATATTCAAGTGGGAAAAATGATTCACATTGAAATAAGTCTGCTTTTCTCTCCACTCTTCAGATTGGTGATGCAAACAGTTTTAGATGAAACATTTTTATAAGTACTTCTCTCAAAGTCTTACTTTTCAGTTATATCAATAGAGGAGAAAATAAAGTAAAATCAGGATTCCCCCGCTGATCAGGGGACTTTACCATTTTTGAAGTTTTGTTTTGAGTTGTTTGACAAAAGTATTTTTCATTTAATATTTCATAAGGGTAGAGAATTGACTAGCAATGGACTAATTCAATCAAGCTGTTATATTTTATGAGTTCATTTGAATTTCCTGACTGAATTATAGCTTCTTAATTCAGTTTTTTTCCATTTAAATTCTACTGTTATAAAACACATTTCCATAGAAAAAATCTGGTCTCTTAATAAGAGCATTTGGTCACCAAAAAGAGAAAAATCAATTTTTTTAAGGTCAAAGAATTGGCAGGTTTTGTTTCTACAAAGAAAGAAAAAGATGGAGAAAATAGACAGGGTTCAGGAATTATTAAATACCTAAAAGTGAAGACTGAAAAAAATTGGTTCAAAAAATTAAATTGAAGAATACTTAATATTTTTTTAAATTATTTTATTCCAATACATAAAAAGCTTTATTTTTTTTGTATTTTATTAAATTTATTGGGGTGGCATTGGTTAATAAAATTATATAGGTTTTAAGTATACAATTCTATTACACATCATCTGTATATTGTACTGTGTATTCACCACCCAAAGTTAAATCTCCTTCCATCACCATATATTTGACACCTTGCATCCTTTTCTATCTCTCCCAATCCTCTTCCCTTCTGGTAATTACCATATTATTGTCTGTGTCTATGAGTTTTTGTTTGTTTGTCTTGTTCATTTGTTGCTTTCAGTTTTATGTCCCACATGTGACTGAAATATGGTTCTCAACTTTTTGTCTGACTTATTTCACTTAGCATGATGATCTCAAGACCCAGCGATGTTGTCACAAATGGCAGTATTTCATCTTTACTTATGGGTGAGTAGCATTCTATTGTTTATAGGTACCACATCTTTATCTAATCATCTATAGAAGAAAACTTCAGTTGTTTACATGTCTTGGCTGCAGTGAACGTACGGTTACACATATTTTTATGAATTAATATTTTCAAATTTTTGGGGTAGTTAACCAAAAGAGAAATTGTTAGGTCATATGGTAAATTTTCTTAATTTTTAGAGGAACCTCCATACTGTTACCCATAGTGGTTGTACCAATTTACACTCCCATCACCTGTTATGAAGTTCCTCTTTCTCCACAACCTCTCCAGCACTTGTTATTACTTGTCTTGTTGATGATAGCCATTCTCACAGATGAGAGATGGTATCTCATTGTTGTTTTGGTTTGCATTTCCCTAAAGCTAATGAAGTTGAGTATTTTTTTATGTATATGTTGGCCATTTGTATGTCTTCTTGGGAGAATTGTCTGTTCAGGTCCTCTGCCCATTTTTTAATTGGATTGTTTGGTTTTTGTTTTTGAGTTATATGAGTTCTTTATATATTTTAATATTAGTACCTTATTGGAGGTGTTGCTTGCAAATTGTCTTCTCCCATTTGGTTGTCTGCCTCTTTATTTTGTTGATGGTCTCTTTTGCTATGCAGAAGCTTGACATATCAAAACTTTTGGTATACAGCAAAAACAGAAATAAGAAGGAAGTTTCTGTCATTATAAATCTATTTCAAGAAACAAGAAAAATCCCAAATAAACAACCTAACATTACATCTTTAAAAAGCTAGAAAAAAGAACAAATGAAGCCCAAAGTCAGTTCTGATAAATATTAGAGCAGAATTGAATGAAATATAGAACAAAAAGACAATAGGAAAAGTTAATGCAACAAACAGCTGGTTCTTTAAAAAGATTGATGAAATTGGCAAACCTCTAGCTAGGCTCACTAAGAGAAAAAGAGAAGACTCAACTAAACAAAAGTCAGAAATGAAAGAGGAGAAGTTACAACAGACACCACAGAAATACAAAGGACCATACAAGAACACTATGAAAAACTACATGCCATCAAATTCAATAACCTAGAAGAAATGGACAAGTTCTTAGAAATATATAAATTTCCAAGACTGAATCACAAAGAACTGGAAAAACTAAGTAGACTGATCAACAGTAGGAAGTTGAAACAATCATCAAAAATCTCCCAAAAGGTAAAAGTCAGCTTCACTAGTGAATTCTACCAAATCTTCAAAGATTTAATACCTATCCTTCTCAAACTCTTCCCCAAAATTTGAAGAACAACCAATAAGCCCTAACTCATTTTATGAGGCCAATATTACCCTCATACCAAAACTTGGCAAGGATAACATGAAAAAAGAAAACTACAGACCAACATCTCTGATAAACACAGATACAAATATCTAAACAAAATACTAGCAAATCAAATACAACAGTACATTAAAAAGATAATACATCATGATCAAGTGGGATTCATTCCAGGGGTGCCAAGATGGTTCAACACATGCAAATCAATCAATGGGGTACATAACATTAACAAAATAAAGGATATTTAAAGAAATAGAACAAAAAATCATCAGATTTGTATAGAGCGACAAAAGACCCCAAATAGCCAAAGCAATCCTAAGAAAAAAGAACAAAGCCGGAGGTATCACACATCCTGACTTCAAATTATACTGCAAAGTGACAATAATCAAAACAGCAGGTATTGGCAGAAAAAAAACAGACACACAGACCAATGGAAGAGAATTGAGAGCCCAGAAATAAACTCACATATATGTGGGCAAACAATTTCAACAAAGGAGCCAAAAACATACAATAGAGGAAAAAAAATTCTCTTTAGTAAGTGGTACTGGGAAAATTGGAAAGCCACATGCAAAAGAATGAAACAAGACTTGTATCTGTCACCATATACCAAAATTAACTCAAAATGGATCAAAGACCTAAATATAAAACCTGAAATGATAAATTGCATAGAAGAAAACATAGGTACTAAACTTATGGCTTTCGAGACGATTTCATAAATTTGACAAAGGCAATAGAAGTAAAAGAAAAAAAAAAGAATGAGGCTACATCAAACTAAAAGAAGGGCCTTATTTGAAAGGGAATACCAGAGACAGATGGATTCCATTAAAGACCAAACATGTATCCCAGTGCTTTGCCAGTGTCAAGAGCATAGTAGGTTTTCAATGAATATATGTCAAATGAGAACAGTTTTTAAATGGACCTAAATTATACCATAAGGAGCTGAAGTTATGTATGAAGAATAATTCCAAGTGAGATGGCATAGCTACCACACAGTGGTACCCAAGACACATTGTGGTACCCAAGCACCTCACTGTGAAGCTGAGCCTTAACTCTTTTATATGATTTGCTTCTGGTTCTGCCCAAAGACAAAGCATTTCTAAACAACTACCAAGTTCATTCTTTACTGGGATTTTATAAAATAATCAAAATTGAAGGTTAAGTAGATTAGGGAAAATGAAGAAATTAGTCAGAAAGATATTTTTCTTTCATAAGTAGTGCTTTGGTTTACAAACCTATCTCTTTCTCTGAGTTGGAACGCTTTGGATACATAAGTAAATATGGTGCCTTCAAAATTCAAAATTTAAGAACATCACTAAGCTTAGCAGATGGCCTCATTTGCTTCACTGGATAAACAACTATAAATCACCTGCATTTGACCTTCTTCTTCATGATAATCCCTCAGCAAGCTCTCAAATGCATTTATTGAGTGTCTACTATGTGTTCATTGCTTTTATAAGATCCCTTAAAGAACCCTGTAGAATTTAGAAATATAGGTAATTTTCCCCCAGGACATTGAGGTATTAATTAGCAGAATCTATTTATATCCAACTATGCCTGATTCAAGGTTCAGTTTAAATATCTCTTTATTAACATAACTATTTCTACATGACAAGAAAATCAGAGGCTAGTTTACTCTGACCACCTCTTGCTCCTTCCATGTGAAAGGAGAAAACTGTACCCCAGTGGTTCCCTGTGTCCATGGGCTATGGAGTCAGTCTCTCTGTGAGCTAAACTGTGATCTCAGTGATCAATATGGCAAAGGCCAGTACTCGAAGAATTACAGAGGCATCCTCCTTCTAGCAAAGTGTAGTTCTCAGCACTAATATAGGCCAAAAAAGAGGTCATCGCCTCCTAACCTGGTGATGTTTCTCTCCAGAGAGGTTGCCTACTTAGGGGCCCCATGGAGAGCCAGCATTCCCAATGAGTCCATGAATAGAATGGCCTTGCAACTGAGTTTGCTGTCTGCTTGTATTTACTACCTAATATTTCAACTTTATCCATATGCCCAGGGGCCTTGGCAATAGGAGGGTTTTACAAGTCTAATAAATAATTATATGCAATATTTACTGCAGTCCATTCCTATTACATAAGGTCCCATTAAAATCAAGAGGGAAAAAATGCTGATCTTTTTCCCAGAGCACTGTATCTTATGCTATAAAGTGTCCTTATTAGGCAAAACAGGCAAATGGATTTGTATTTTTTATAAGACCCTCTCCCTCAACTCAAATAAAGCCTTTCTGATGTAAAACTCTTTGAAGATTTTGTTACTACTTGTTAGTTATGAGTGCCCCTCCTGTTACAAACTTGAGCCAAGGCTAATGATGCTGAAAACCAAAGGAAAATCCTTTTGAGTGGAGTACATCATCTTTCCAATTGAACTGAAAAGCTCACATTTGAACATGTGCCTTTGAGATTTTTCTGCCTAATTTCACAAAGTGAAACTCCACATTTGCCCCTATATCAGCTTCTGTCTCCAAGGTAATTTCTATGCAAATCAAAATGTACTTGCCATGCTTCCTCCTTTTGTTCATTTTCATAAGTAAAAGATTAAGAAAATATGAAAAAATTATTGTCTAATAATGTCTTATATGATGTTTTTGGTACACAGAGCATTTTCACAAATAATATTTTCTTTAATTTTTTATTATCCTTGCAAAAACTCAGTGAGTTTTTATAGTGATTTACCAGATAAAGAAACTGAGGCTCAATGAATTCTAGTTCTTCACCCAAGATCACACACCAGAGTAAAGAGTCCAATACAGTTACTAACAGAAACTGCCAATCGTCCCCTAATATTATCTCTCTCTTCCGTCATTTAGTAATGGCTGTAATCAACTTTTGGCTGGGCACATGGCTATCCAGGAATTAAGACTACATTTTCCAGACTGCCTTGTAGTTAGGTGAGACAATGCCATTGAGTTTTGTTCAATGATATTTAAGAAAAAAAGCATACGCAGCTTCCAGAAAGGGCCTGTGATAGGAACCATACAGCCTTTCACACCTTTCTTCCTACTAGATAGAAGGTGGATATGAGAGCAGGAGCAGACATTTGGATCATGAGGTAAACCTAGCCATAGAGGTCCTGCATGGCAGAACCACAATATATAAGGAGACTAGGTACCTGCAGACTTTGAGACACAAAGCAGCCATGCTACCCTGGACAACCTACATCCTGACATTAAAATGAGAAATACCATAAGATGAAAGAGCGAACTCCTGCCTTGTTTAAGCTACTGTTATTTTGATATACTACTACTCAAAATTGAACCTAACTTTAACCAAGAAGTAAATCTTAACTAATAAGCAGTTTGAGTCCTTCTCTGCAATATGATGAAAATAAATGACTAGAGAGAGAAACTATCTGATGAGACAGAATGACTTTGCAAATGGCCAGCTGAGATGGAAAAATGAGGTGACTTCTGTGGGGCTTAACACAGTCATTTGATCAATCAATTTGCACTGAAACTCATTTTGCTCTCTTTGTCCTCTTGGGTGAAGAAGGAGCTATGTTAACATCCTCCCTCTAAACCAAGCCATCCAGCCTCTTAAATGTCAGCCTTCACTAAGCAGCAATCAAGTGGAAGGGGAAATCATGGAGGTGAAAGGTACAGACATACCTCATTTTATTTCACTTTAACTTTATTGTGTTCCACAGTTATCGTGTCTTCTACAATCTGAAGGTTTGTGACAACCCTATGTCAAGCAAGTCTTTTGGCACCATTTTTCCAACACTCTCAGATGATGGCATTTTTTAGCGATAAAGTGTTTTTTTAATTAAGATACATATATTTTTAGAACAATGCTATTGCCCCTTAATAGACTACAATATAGTGTAAACATAACTTTTATACATACTTAGAACCCAAAAAATTGCATGACTATCTTTATTGCAATATTTGCTTTATCATAATGGTCAGGAACCAACCTCACAATACCTTCATGGTAAGTCTGTACTTTCCTATGATATGACATTTTGGAGGTGGTGCTGCCTTCTAAATACAAAAGTCTAGTTCTGATATCAGATCATGCATTAAAGACCACAACTAAGATCCAAGACCCTGACAGTGTGGTCCTTCCAAAAATGGGTACAGCCCTGTAAGAGGCTCCCATTTTCTTCTATCCTGAGTCTGGGCTCCTGGGCTGCTGGCCAAATTCCAGCACGCTCTGATGTAAACTAGGTAAACAAGAACACATCACAGGCCTGAGCTGGAGAATGTACCCCAAAAAGCCCATATCTAAGGCACAGCTCATCTGGGGCCAAGCTGTGGTAGCCTCTGCACCAAGGAGCTGAGAGGAATTTGGCAAAGAACTTAGAACTCCAGATGGGAAGCATGGGAGGGAGCAGGCATGCTCTGAACTTGGCAAATCCTCTAAATCATCAGGTGTATCAGCCACACAACCAGCTGCATACTCCACCTACAAAACCAAAGCTTCTGATGGTGTGTGCTTGGCCAGAGCCATAAGCTCTTATCACTTCACAGAGTCCCTCATTGCTCAGATGGAGAGATCAGGGCTTGGAGATGATGAAGAACTTGCCTACAGTCATGTAGGTTGGTAGAACGAACCCCACTCCCCAGGCTCAGTGTGCTAAGATTTTGAGGAGAAGGCCTTAGTTCACACTGCAGTCTCTGCATTCCACATGACTTGAGGAATAGGCAAGTGAGGTGCACATTCCTTCACATGCAGCACACGATTCCTTCTGCCTGGCAGGCCTCTCTCCGTGCAGCGTTTCTTATCTGGGAGTTTAGTCATCATCTCTCTCAGGAAGCCATTTCAGTTCCTCAGGGTACACTAAACACCCCTTCTCTGTGTTCCCAAAATACTTTGTGCCTGCCACAATCGTAAATGTTATCATGTTATATTAAGATAATCTATTTCCTCAGATGTCTTCCCCATTAAAATTTAAACTCTGTGACAACAAAGATTCTTACTTATTCATCTCTGACCCTAGTAATTGGCACTATTTCAATATTATATTTATATCACTTAATTGAATCCTCATGACTAATGTCATTGTACCAGTTCTGCAAATGAGGAGACTGAGGCACAGAGAGGCTACAGAACTTGAATAAATTACACAGGTAAACTACACAAGGGGCAGAGATAGAATTTAAACCTAAGGAGTGTAAAACTCCCAAGAGCACTTAGTCACTCTGTTGTATTGTTTCATCTACATCAGATTAAGAGTTTCGCCCTTATTTTTCAATGGACGGAAAAGAGAGCTGCTTTGTCATGATATTTCCAGACCAGATATGCAAGGCTGCTACAGCAGACATTGTCTATGCCCCATGGGATGCATTACTGTGCTCAAGTGACATCCAACAGCTAGGATCTGTTTCTCTTGCCTCAAGCATATATTTTTCCAGAAATCTTCTCTGCCCATTTGCAGTAGACCAGAGTCCCAGGGAATTAGTACCTTCTAAGAGGATCCTTCAACCAATGACTACAGTGAGTTGCTGTATAAATGCCCCAGCCCTCTGGCCTCTCAGATGAAATCATTCTGAGGCATGTGTTTGTACCATTTCCCAGAGTTCCCCATAAAATTAAGCTACAGTTGCCTGTCATGGTAACTGGCATGGCGCACACCCTATATATTATTGCCTTCTCTTCTCTGTATCATTCCCTAATTCCCTAATGATGCTCTCTTTACTTCTTAAATACACTATTTGCATTTTTGTCTCAAAGTCTACTTCTGGGAGAGCCCAGCTGCTGTGCTCCACAGTCCCAGGAGGCCCAATTTCCATTGCAGTTTTTGTGAATAGCACCCCTTGGAATTGTACCGTGCACAACCCATGCAACCATGAGCGGTGACCAATCATAGAAAGTATTCTCTTGGCTGATCCTCCTCTCTTAATTAGCTATCCTCCAGGAGAATTAGCAAACATCTATCATGTGCACAAAAATATCAGTGTGACCCTATTGCTTGATTTCCCTCTTGAACTTAATAACAACAACAACAACAACAAAAGAACCCTGCACCTGACAAGTCTAATTCTCAACAATGTCTAAGTCTTCTGATCAGAAAATATTTGTCATGTAACTTCAATGACTGGTATAGTAATCACTCAACAAATGCTATGTGAACAAAGGAAAGGAAAAAAGCAAAACCCTATAAGTACGTAAAATGGTAAAATAATTTATCACGAGGAAAAATTACAAAACAATTGGCAGTGGGACCAGTGGGACCAGTGGGACCATCCAACCCAAACAGCAATTCAACAGAAAGCAAATAGGTAAAAAGCAGCCTGTACATTGATCTTACATTTCCTCAAACACTCTCTCTATTTTCAATGTCTTGGACAGGAATTATCTGGACATGAAAATACTCAAAGCGTTGCCTAATAGAATGGAAAAGGTGGAAAAATTCATTTCAAGATAGATAGTGAAAATTGTATACATAAAACCATAATCCCTTTATTTTTTAAATGTCACCATTATTAAAATATCTATTCAGAAAGAAAACAATTTTCTTGGTACGTTTCACTTTCCACCTGTTATCTTACCTAAAAATAAGAGAAGAGGGAGCCCATTTTGCAGGCTTTTATGAGGAATAACTAAGGAAAATGTAGCCTGGTTACATAGACCTCGTGTGGAGTATGAAGCATGGTCTGAACATTTGAACTGCCTCTTTCAGCCCTTTGGTTCCAGAGAACTCAGGTTTCCTTTCTTGCATCATACCACACATGTAAGTTCAGTAGGTATTGACTGATCACCAGGATGTGTGGGCCAGGACAGCACTACGGTGAGGCATGCTGAGCGGTCTTATAGCTTCACATACACAAAAGCCTTTCTTGATCACAGACCACAGTTCCCAGCTACCTGGCTTACCCTAGTAAAGGGGACACCAGTACTGCAGCTGAACATACTAATTTGGCTTGAGTGAACTATTTATGTTTATTTGCTTTCCATATCTTTAGACATACTTAGGAGGTACATTTCATTTGTAGGAAATGTTGAACTTAGAATTTCATACATTTATATAAAGAAAATAGAAATTAGGATATTCTCTCTATAAATTACAAAACCCTAAAGTTTTATATTATTCAGTTTCATCATAGACTTACATTCAAATAAAACCAGTCCCATCATCATTTTTTCATTCAATATATATTTGTTGAGTGCCTTCTACATGCTAAGCCTTAGTCTAGATGACAGAGGTACAGCAGGGAACAAATAAAATTTCTTTCTTTCATAAAGTGCTATGATAAAACTAGAAAAAGAACGGGAAGTGCTGGGTTACGGATGAGGCTGCAATTTAAATACATCAAGAAAGTCCTCACTAATAACATGACAATAAAAAGTTACTGAAATATAATTTATATCCTAGCCTCTAAAAGAACAAAGAGGGACCTAGATGAAAAGGCACAACTAATTTATCTCTCTCTGCCCCCTCACTCTTTCTGTGTCTCTCTCCCCCTTCCCTTTCTCCCTCCCTCCCTTATACACTTTAGCATCTTTGAAGAGTCCTTCTCAATTTCCATAATCTTTCTTTACCAACCCAGCCCAAGAGTGAGTTCTGTCCTTTTCTCCTTGTTCAGCTCAGTGGACGATTCCAGCTATCTTTTTTAAGACTATCAATTTAACTTGAATAAATTCAAAAATTATTTATTGATCAGTTACCATGTGCCAGGAATTACATTAGATTCTGGGAATAAAAGAATTAACAACTGCTTGCAAGAGTAGAGGAGACAGACAATAAAATACAGAATTGTAAGGACAGCATTGGAGTATAAGAAGTTTCTAGTCCAGACTTAGGGTAAAGGGTTTCAGATAAGGCTTCCTGGAACAAGTTATATCCAAGCCTATAGCCAAGTTATATTCAACACGAACTATATGTGTTGAATAAACTCAGTTAATTTAGTGACAAGGAGGGGAGGATAAGAGTCCTAGGCAGAAGGCAAAGGCGTGGAGAGGCAATCTATTCTACAGTGATAAATCCCGACATCAACATTCACGTATCGTATCTGCACGGGGCTGGTAACCTCCAAAACCTCCCAGGTTGGCTCATTTTAACAAGAGTCTACTAATCACCATTTTCCTTTGGAGGCTTGTTTTGTATCTGTGAGTAAAGGGTTAACCAAATGATTTTTTTTTTCCTTTCTACATGAGAATTTGGCTTTCTCTCTCTGTTCCTGTTAACATGATAAAAATGGTGTCAACTCTGTTGCCAGGACACATTGCTGAGGATGAAAATGCCTCCTGATTGGTAAATTGTATCTGGACTGGTTTATAAATAAACCATAAACACAGGTTGGGAGTTGTTATAAGAGGTATTGACTCCTGTGGGGCATGAGGCTTCTAAGCTGAGGCTGTTTCTTTACTCTCTGGGTGAGAGCTGAATGCCTTCTATGTGAACTGACGCTGGCCAGCCAGCACCCTGTGGTTCCCATCCTACAGCATTCTGAGTAGACTGGGGCCAATGGTGATCATCACATGAGTCTAAATATTTAATTGAATCTAAGAAAAAAGTGCCCTATGGGCACTGCAATGTCCGTGCAAAAATTCTATCTATCTCTCAAAAATGCTATTTCTTATAAAGGCCAGTGTATAAGAAGAATGATAAAGTAACAACATCATTGTTCTTGTAGTTGCCTCTTCATTACAGCACCAATGCCAAAAATCCCATTGGTCATTATTAATCTTGAGTCATTTTTTACCTTATACATTTTAACCTTCCTCTCTCTGCAGTGTATCCTTTATCAGCTCCCCACTCACACAACGGATACCATTCAGTCACGTTACTTTTCGCACTACTTGTCCCTCTAGTCCATTTTAAATTCAAAGTTGGCTTTCTTTCTGGCCAGCTTTTCTTTCTAGCCAGCTTTCTGTTCTAGCCAATTTTTCTATGGTCATTTTCTCACACCTTATTTCGAACTCTCCCTCTGCTCTCTCATCAAAATCTAGGCTCTTTGCCTTGTTACTATCTATTTGGATCTCTTCTCACTCATTTTCATTCAAATTTATCTACATACTCCCCTCTGTCCCAGGAGAATGCTTTTCTGGACTGCCAAGAATGTTGTGTTTGGGAAATCTTTTCTGAAGAATAATCACTGTTACTGTAGAATTTACTGTTACTGTAGAATTTCCATCATTACACAAATCTTTCTGGTCATGTCTAGCTGACCCCCCACAAAAGTGTAAATATGAGGAAAATACACCTATAAATAAACAAATGACAAAGGTGTTAAATGACCAGTTTTGTCATAGGTTGGTTTTTAACAGTAAACATCCTTCTACCGGTATCTTTTATTATGTGCTGTTATCTTAAAACAAGATTTCGCAAGCACCCACCAATATCCAGAAAAAGAAAACTAGATCCAATGAGCTCTTGATAGCAAACCAATATGCTATTAAGACATAATTTAGTCCTTTCCACTGTGGTTGGGAGCACTCACATGGGCTTTCATAGCTCCCCTAAAGACAAGACTGTGATTTCCAGATCTCAAAATATATAGAGGGAGAACTGTACACATAGTAAAGAATTCACTGAGAAATCTGGGCTGGAAAGAGAAATTTGATTCCCGAAGAAGAATGGGACTGGGTAGTTGGGAACAAGTGATTTTCTTTCTAAACAAAAAAAAAAAAAAAAAAAAATCATTCTGATTTTTGAGTAAGACCCCCCCCCAAATGAAAAAAAAAATAGGTGAAATTCTTTAGGTACAATTAAGAATCAATTAAAATTTAAAATGTATATCAGATTTTCTATATGGCATTATATTTTTAAAATGTATTTATATTTATTTCTCTTTCTAAATAATATTCTAAGAGTTTAGGGATTTAGCTAATGAAGTTTTAAATTCTACATAAAATAAAAGGCTAGAGTTCCTTTTTATGTCATATCTCATTCCCTCATACCTTGAAAATTGGATCTTGGAAAACATGACTCTCAGCTACACCTTGAAAGTGCAATAGATAATTGCAAGTGCAGCTACTGAAAGGAAAAGTCTAACCACTGAATCACTGATGTTGCCATGAGTCTTATAGATTTGGAGTAATATCCATTATTGTTGTTTGCTCTGTTTGACAACACTTAGACAAAGTTGAAAAATTCAAAACATATGAGAAGAAGACTAACAAAAGGAGAGTAGAGAAAGACTGTTCAAACAAAGGAAAGATTCTCTAGTTCCAAGTTCTTTCAATCTGTATATAAACTTGAGGTATTCACTAGCATTTGTGCTTTTGTCTTCCTGACTTAAATTAAAATATATCATGCTAAGAATCTGTCTACTTGGCCAGAGACAAGATTTCATTAATCACCAAAGAGCAATAAAATATTGTTGGGTTCAATGAGGTCCAAACATATTGTCATAATCACCGAACTTAGTAACAGTCTAGACTATGTAACCACTTATCATCAGAAACCAATCGAAAAAAACTCCTGGAAAGAATGACTCCTTCATATGGCTTTAGTCCCACCTCAGCTCTCAACACCCTCACTCTCTCCTCTCCAATGGTTCATTTTATTTCAGTTCCTCAAATGTTCTAAGATTTCTCCCACATCCAGGTTTTTGAATATGCTGTTGTTTCCACCTGAAATGGTCTATTTCTCACTCGGCTCATGCCTCTATCAGTGACACTGGTGTCACTTCCTGCAGGAAGGCTCTCCCAGGCCATTCTCACAGTCCGGTTTCGGAGCCCCCAGAGCTTTGTGTGGCCCCCACTGCTACATTAGCCATTTATCATGTGATGTGTGTGGTGCTTTCTAGACCTTATGCTTCATGGAAGGAGAGTCATCTCCACTGTACCTGCCACCACAGCCCAGGAACATAGTACAATTCCTGGCACACTCAACAAATGTTTATTGAACAAATAGATAAATTGATGAAATAGATGTATGACTATGGCTAATGTGATTTGATATCAAATTAATATATGGCAATCCTCCATATGTTAATGAGCTGACAGAATCAAGAGTCAGCTAGTGACGACCAGCACAAAAGCAGCCAACTCTTCACAGGTCTAAACACAAGGAAACTCTCAAATTCTTAACATTGAAAACCAAACGTCAATTCAGAAATTTACACCATCAAAGCAACCAAGAGATGAAGGTTAAAAATAAAAAATTTTAAAAAGAGGCAAGAAATGAGCAGCTCTAACTCAATTTAAGGAAAGCCCAAGAAGCTGCATGTGAAGTGTTTTGGTTTGTTTTTGGCTCATTTCCAAAGCACCATGTAGGAGGCTTGGCATGTTGAAATGGAGATGATAGACTGAAAACAGAGAATGTGTGTAAGTCCAGAATCAAAAATAAAGGCAAGTAGGTCAAGCCTCTGGGAAAGCGGTTTTCAGATGGACTAGAAGAGGACTCTGGGTATTCAAAAATGACCCTGTAACAGGAGTAAGATGACATCAGAAATAATATTTGACTTTATTGAGTAGTCACCATATGCCTTGCAATGTGATAAGCATTTTGCAAGCATTACCTCATTTCATCCTCAAAACCATCTCATAATGGTAGGCACCATTAAATTCTCATTTTATAAATGAGGAAACCAAGATTTTAAATGTTTAAATAATTTTCCCAAGGTCATATAGGTAATTAGTGTGAAACCTGTATTCGAACTCAAATTTTTGAACCAAAATTCATAAACTCACTATACTATAATTCACCTGAATCAAAAACCCCGTACTCCTTTCCAGCTAAACTCACAGAAACATCTGTCCCTTCAGTGACATTTCCAACCCCGCCACAGCACTCTCCTGAGTGTTTCAGTGAAAATAACAGAAGACTTATGTTTAAGTCCTCTTCTCTGGAGTAGTCATGGAAGGTCCCATAAAGAAATCCAGAGAAGGGCTCCACTAAACAGGAATGCCAGGTTTGGCATGTTGCAGTCTCCTGCCAACGCTCGGAATGGTGATACAATAGTGAAGTCCTATTCATATATATGCTTTAATTCTACTTATGTGTCATGTGCATGTATGTGCTTCTGCGTGTTTATGTGTTCATATATATGAGCCCGAATGCTCAGGATACTATCTGGAAGCATTTACACCAAACTATAACAGAGGTGACTAATGGAAAGAAGAGTGAATTAGAAGCAGGAATGAAGAGGAAAGATTCCTGTTTAGGCTGTGTACTTCTATAATGCTTGCAGCATTTTACAAAACTGGTCAGGTCATATAAATTATCGAGCCCATTTTCTGTTTGCAGCTATGACAGGAAGATCTCTTCTCCCCCATCTCAGAGGTTGGCATGGCCTCCTGATACTTTCCTAGTGGATACTGCCTTGCTTATTTGTGCTGGAGTTACTGCATTTCAACTTACTTTTTCTTTTGTCCATTCTCAATGTGCTAACTAATACTTTTTTGATAATAGCCACTAAGACCATATTTAATTTGACTGCAATAAAATGATATTTCTTAACAGCTCCCAGAACACTTTAGGACTCTAGGGTCCCCTTGACCACAAAAACTTAACTCACACTAGGCCCAGGTACACTCTGCCTTCAGATGGGCCTGAACCAATGATAGCAATAGGTTTTATCTGTTTCATGTCAATTTACCTATAAGTGAAAACTTGAAATAATCTTTAATTGATCTATCTCCCTTAGTTCCCAAATCACCAGTCTGCTTTCTCCCATGTCGTTGTTGTTTTAAATACACAATTAACCATAAGAAATATGCTCATTATAAAAGAGTAAAGCTACACAGAAGTGTATCAAGTAAAATGTGAAAGACTCGTCCTTCACTATTCCTCTAACTGCACGGTTAATTACTGAAAATTATTTACATGTATCCTTCTAAGTGTTTTCTAATGTGTCTATAACCTAAACGCACAATATTGTTCTATGACTTGTTTTTTTCCCAATATATTTCAGATATTTTAATGTCAGCATATTTGAGTCTGCCTAATTAACCTTAATGCCTATATGGTATTACATAGTGTGACTATATCCAAATAAATTTAACCATTACTGTGTTGATGGACAATCAGAGCATTACTACTTTTAAGCTATGACAAATAATGCTACAGTGAACAACTTAGCACACGTATCTTTATGAACATTTTTAAGTATTTCTATAGAAGAGTTCTTAAAAATGAAATTCCTGCTTATTGTCAATTTTGATAAATATTAACAAATTACCATCTAAAAATGTACAATTATTGTTTAATTCTCTGGCTTTATGTATTCTTTTATATCTAGTAGTACAAAACAGTCCTTATATCCCTCATGGATTATTCATATTTTTTGAAATTACCTTAGTATAGGTCTCATTCAGGCCAACTTTGCCATCAGGCTTTCAAGTTTCATTAATTTTTGTGTGAGACAAGAAAAGAGTAGAGAAATAAAGAGTTTGGTGTCTCAGGTTTCCGTCAACTCCATGTCCCATGCTGTGGGAGGAGCAGCCAGGATCCCGAAAAAGCAAGCCCCCGAGGCCCACAGAGCCTAGGTCTAGAAGGCAAGTCTCATCCTCCTAACCCACAATCAGGCTCCAAGGAGCCTGGCAAAGGCCTCCCTGCATCCCACCTGGCCTGTCGGCTTCCTACTTCAGATGGCAGTGGCTTCAGGGAGTCTCAGGGAGCAACACAGTGACTGGGACAGCTTCTCTCAGAGACAGTGGAGGGCACAAGAGGGCCAGGACCAAGCAGCTATGCTGCATGGGAAAGAAAAGAGTTTTTGGGGACGAGACAGACCAGACCAGGCTGTGCTAAGTGTCTGTATGAGCCCTAGTGAGTCGTGTGACCTCCCTGAACTGCAAGCTCCTCATTGGAAGGTAACACAGAGATAACTACTCCCTGCTGGAAGGATGCTAAGATAAGAACTATAGAACCTGTCTGTGAACCTGTTTGTGCCTGAAGCAGGTCAGTGTACAGCAGGTTCAAAAAAAGACATGAGAGGGTTGTTTTCACTCATTTTCTGTCAACCCCCTTGTGATTTCTCCTCTCTCTTCACTCGCCACCCCTATTTCACCATGAGAGCAAAGTGTGACCTGCTATCAGTCACAGCTCGATGTGAATATGTCAGAGGCGCAGGGCCAACAGATTTGTCCCAGGAATTGCTGGGGGCCAGAGAACCTGTGTTCTCGCCTAAGTCTCCCAGCTATAACCTCGGAGCCTAAACCTCAGACTGTCTGAAATTGTTCTCCTCTAAGTTTGTCTGTTTTCTTCATCTTCTTCCACCATTAATTCATTCAGCAACTAATTAAAGAGCTCTGCGCCATGTACCATGCTAAGGTTGGGTGATACAGTGAGACTCAACAACCCTGTGCTCAGGCAAAACATGCATTCTCTGCTCTGTTCTTCTGCACAAGCACTTTTATGTGGCTATGATCCAGGTTCTATTCTCAACATGTCTCATTTTGCTCTCTACTCCGCTCTTGGCCAGCCCCCTCCACCTCCCCTGCACACCCATCCCCCTTAAAGTAAAACTATAAAATGGCTCAGCTAGGAAGCATCAAAGACATAAACCCAAGACTCTTGTTCTTTAAATCCTACCAGCAGCAAGGATGAGAAATCATGCTGTTCAAAATCATAACAGGAACTACAAACCCAAAATACACCAGCATTAACCTAAAAGACCAAATGCCGAGTGTGTTAAAGCAACTGCTTTGGCCTAGGCATCAGCCAGCAAGTAGCCTCGTCACCACCTCTGTTAGAGTTAACCAGAGTCGCCTGTGCTTTCCCAGTAACATACACAGGTCCTGCTCAAGCACTGCTTAGAGAGACTGTTCCTAAATGCAGAGCTCCCTTGGCCAGCAAGCTGATAAAGTTTGCTTTTCAGAATTGAAGTCTGTTATCTGATCAGCACTTTATCCCAGTGTCTCCATGGCTTGGAGTCCCTCAAGCACTGGGCCTAGTCCTGCAGGGTTGGTTGGCCAAGAACAGATAATAACTAGGTGTGCCACTAAGAGATTTTTCAGTTAAGGGAAGGTAGACCCAGAAAAAGAATATGAAGAGGTCAGTGAAGAGTCTCGACTCTCTAGACTTAAACATGATACAATTCTGTTTCCAGTAAACACTACCAACAATTTTCTGCCAAGCCATCATCTCCTACTGGATAGCAGGCTCCTAAAACAATACCCCAGACTGATTCATCATCTTTTTAGTCACATACAGTCATGAAAATAGCCTTATTTCAGTTCTTTAAGACTCCAGTTAGCTTTAAAATTTCAGTCTTGCCTTTGAGACAAAACTAAGAGAGTTGAGAAAGGTGGCCACAAAGTGCATGGAGTCCAATCCCTCAACTGGACTTAAAATCATCACTTCACGCTCTTTCCTATCTCTATATTCAAGGAAAACCTGGCATCTAAAAAGTGGAATTCAAAATCTTTGTCCTTTACCAGACATAAGTGCTCTGGAGCATTATGTGTTGTTGAGGGCAGGGGGTTAGGGAGGGAGAGAAATATTTTATGTGTATTTCATTTTATATATAGCAACTTTAATGTGTACATGGTATCAGGAAAAATTCATGACTAACCATAGAGTCTAGAGAACTAACATTTCTGGAAAAAGGTGATGCCACTGACAACCATTTATCGTGGCCCTGTACCATTTGTATTTCCCAAGTCACCTTTCGGCATATTCCTGACACATCAGATCAATTCTGGCATAGAGTCTATTTGATTCAACTGTGTCCATGTATGCTGAATATTTAATTACTCATACCATTGACAGCTTGTGACATTAAAAACATAAAGCAATCAATGAGTCCAACCCCACATATAATTTAAATAAAACTGAATTTGTTTAGTTAGACTGAGGGTACTAAAAATAATATGGCATTTGTAACTGAGGAATCTGCTAGCAGGCTGCTCAGATTGTTCACTTAGAAGTAAAGAAACAGCAGTAAGAAGCACTGATACTGCCAATCAAAATGAAACTAACAGATTCTGAAGAGTTCATCCATAAGTAATTTTTTAAAATAAAAGAAAATAAAGAATAGCTAAGAAAATGTAACCTGTGCTTAACATACAATCCAAAAGGCCTTGCTCAAGAGACATTTAATAATAGAATATTTTTTATTCCTATGGCATTATTCCATTCTGAGCTAAAAGTACACCTTGAATAATTCATTGACAACTATGAAGAACATGAATCTGGCTTTACACAGAGATGAGTAACACAGATAGAATATGAATAAAAATAGAAACACATATGCACATACCAGGATGTTGGGAAAGGGGCCTGGGCAGGCTGGAAGACAGGCAACACAGCCAGCCCCAGATTGACTTCTTTTGAAAATCTATGGAGAAAGGGGAGCTGTGAAGTAAAAGCCCCCTGCCAAGAAGGCTACATTTAGCCCTGGCTCTTAGCCCTTCCTCAAGCAGGTTGGATCAGTGTAGAGCTGGCTAAAAATGTCAGGCTGCCGAATGCTTTCTTGCTTTAAGTCTTCTGTTGCCATAGGAACAGTCGCCCTCTATTTCCTGAAAAGTGGTTAATAATTAGATTTGAGAGAAAGAAAATTCTATTTCAAACTTGAATTCAGCTCACCCCTGACTCTGATACCACTATCCTAGGTGTTATTACTGAAAATTCAGCATTTCTTGAGAACTAACATCCAGAAAAAGATGCTAGGTCTAGATTCCAAGAATTGGGAATCTATCCCAACCCTTTGGTATGGGTCTATGAGATATGACTACAAAATCATGATGCATGTTTGAGCACAATTGTGTTTCAGCAAATAAACTAGAACTTGCATAAAGAAATTCATGCCACGTCCTGCAAAGTAAAAAGATAGTATATGCTTAATCCAACAAAGTCATCATTGTTTAAAACTTTTCTAGAACTCTCTTTTGATAGTATCTTCAGAGCCAGTTTAAAATCCCCCCTGGGAAGTCCATTTCCTAACGTTACAGACATATTTTGTGCAGTAAATATATAATGTGCCAAACTCTACTGTGATTCTGAAACAAGAAAGAATGAACTATTCTTGTTCAAACTAAACAGAAGCAACACCCATCCTTAAAAATTATATCTACACACACCCATTACGATGGCCATTATCAAAAAATAGAAGATAATAAATGTTGGACAGGATGTGGAAAAACTGGAATCCTAATGCATTGCTTGTGGAAATGTAAGACAGTGCAGCCTCTGTGGAAGACGGTATGGTGGGTCCTCAAAAAATTAAACATAGAATTACCATATGATCCAGCAATCCTACTTCTAGGTATATACACAAAAAAAAAAAAAATGAAAGCAGGATCTTAAACAGATATTTGTACACCAAAGTTCATAGCAATATCACTCACAATAGCTAAAACACGAAAATATGCATTGGCAGATGACAAGATAAAAAACATGTGGCATATATATGCAATGAAATATTATTCAACCGTAAAAGGGAATAAAATTCTGATACATGCTACAACATGGATAAACCTTGAAGACATTATGCTAAGTGAAATAAGCCAGACATAAAAGGAAAAATATTGTCTGGTTTTACTTATATGAGGTACATGGAATAGCCAAATTCATAGAGACAGAAAGTAGAATTGTGGTTACCAGAGACTGGGGAGGAGGGGGGAATGGGGAGTTATTATTTAATGAATACAAAGCTTCATATTGAAAAGATGAAAAATTTTGGAGCTGAATAGTGCTGACAGTTGCATAACAATATGAATGTACATAATACCATTGAATTGTACACTTAAAATGTATAAAATGGTAAATTTTCTGTTATGCATATTTTATAGCAATTTTAAAACTCACATCTATAAAAGCAAAGTCAGAGGAATGTTAAGTAACTTTGAATCTACCAATTGTTAGGGGTTTTCTCACCACCTCAGGTTGGTACACACAGAAGTTATCTAGAACCAACCCAAACATTTCGTGTTAAGTTGTCCTGTCACTTGACCAGATTCTGGTTTGAATTAAGAAAAGAGAAAAGTAACTTCTCAGTGATGAGGCTCCCTCCTAAGTAAGCTTGTCAGATTTGGCAAATAAAAACATAGGATATCTAGTTAAATTTAAATTTTAGATAAACATCAAAAATTTTTTTAAATATAAGTATGTCCTAAATGTTGCATGGGACACAGTTATACCAAAAATTTTTTGTTGTCCAACTGAAGTTCAAATTCAACTGAGTATCTTGTGTGTTATCTGGTAACCCTAGTCCTAAATGAAACTGCTTCCAGTCAACAACATCGTCTCTTGCCTTTAAACAAAAGCTGCCAACTTCCACTGCACTCGAGCATGAACCAAGTTGTTATCAATCCTTCTAGTGCAGAAAGCAGAAAATGAAGCATAGATCCAATCACAGTCGTTTTCCCCCATTATGCAATAGTCAATATATCTTCAAAATCCAACACTTCAGTCTTTGTCTTCAGCCCAGGGGTTAAGTATTATTTCATTCTACCAATTAGCTTAGCTCTCCACAGGGTCTGGAACTTAGAGGAACCTGGATTGTATCAGTCCTCCCTAATTGGTCATTAAATTTAGAAATATCACATTGAAAAGCTGCTTACTGCATCATTTCTAGCTCTCCTTATCTGAATATGTCTGTTATGATGTCCAGTAACAGGAAGGCCATTTTAAAACTACCACTGCCAAGTTTTTCTGTAAATACATCCCCTGGGTTACTAAACATGTACAATTCTCAAGTAAACTTCATGAAATGGGCAATATATTGTCCACTTAATACTTAAAGAAACAGAACAGGTACTTTCTCAATCAATAAGCCACTCTCCACCCATCACTTTCATCTCTCCACCTGCCTTTCCATCCCTGAGATGGCCTTCTTTTCTAAAAATGCTATGACCAGGTATGTGTGTGTTTCTCATCCTAATCCCACTCGCTTGTTCCCTTTGGCCTGATCATTCTTATTGTTGCAGCCGCAAAAAGGAGATATTTAGAAGCATAAGAATGAAACTGACATGGAATTGGTCACAAGGGTTCTTTGCTCTTCACTGTGTCACTCCTGGGTCTGCTACTAAAGGAGGTTAAGGCTAAAGGAACTCATAACCCTTTTCACCTAGCCCACTGTGTTCTCAGTTTTCCAAAGCAGTAATCTGCAACTCAGTTCAACAATGCTTATAGGGTCCCCATTACATGTAAGTCTTCGCTAACTGATGCCCAGGAGCCAAATTACTAAGTCATTGTTACTGCCCACAGGACACTTAAAAGCTCATAGAACCTGAGAGTGAACAAATTACTTTATAATTGGCTCCTTAATACATTTTAATTTACCAAGGCACTAACATGAAATGGTTTAGTTTTTCTCTGATTCCT